>JANCRA010000002.1:62378645-63578645 GCA_024362935.1 Setophaga petechia
CAGTTTGGAACAAGGGAAAATCCTATTCACTGGAATCTTTATGGTTACAGCTCCCCTGAATAACTGTCCTTTCCACACTCCTTCATTTCTTAACCACTGTATGACACATACAGCATCTGGTAATGAAATATGAAATGCATGCATTTTACTGAGCAGATCTCTCACTTGAAATGTGAGGCCTTTGGCTTGAAAATAAACATGATTCAAGGCTCAGCTGGGAAGTGTGTGCTGCTCCCATAGCCAGGTCCCACTCTCCTTGCTCAGGCAGCCTTTTGCATAGCATTAGTCTGATCTTACACTTTCCCTGTGACAGGCTTCCAGAAGTTAGTGTGAAAAGGAAGATCATTTTCCACTACCCACAGGAAACAAAATGACCCTTCTGCTGTCAGCTGGATGATACGTGAGCTGTACCCCCTGCAGGAGCCAAGGCTAGTGCAGACTTGTTCTCATCAAACAGAGCTAAAAATTGGAAGGACATTTAAACTGCAATGTAGGGACTCCATAGACTCCATCTGAACTTCTAGAGTTACTTCTGTTAGGTTCAAGATATTCAGCCTTAAGACAGGGTTGCTGGATGATGCCATTGCAGGTTTTACCTCTAGCTGATAAAGATGGGGGCAGTGTGTGTACATGTGTGTGTGATTCTGTCAGGAACTACACTGCTTCCTAATCTTGGGGCTTCTCAGGGTTTCAGTGGCCCAGTATCCCAGCTCTGGAGAGGAGTTTGCATTTTGGCAGCTTAACCCAGATGTTTGCTACACAGAGTCCCCAGCCAACATACTCCTACCACAGTGCCAGCAAACTGCAGAGCTCTGGTCACACCGAGTTGAAGCCTGTTTGTCCAGCCCCATCTCCCAATAAGTTTAGGGGGCAGAAATCCACCTCAGGAAGCTCAGGAGCTGCTGAGCTCAGGCTGCCTCTGTTCTCACAGTCACAGCTGAAATCCAGACCAAAGTAATGCTTCCAACAAACCGTCCTGGAGACAGGGTTTTCATATTGCTCCATGGATGATCTGCCTCAGACAGCATTTCTCTTGCTTCCCAGGCACCTGGCAAAGGTCATCTCTGTCCTCATCAATGCACTCCCTATGCTGCTGTGCTCAGGTTATTCCTAGGGATTGAATATTATAGGTTGTACTTCTGTGTATGTTTAATTTCTGAGGCTGATGGCCCAAACATGATATGAGCACTGACAGCCATTGTAATTGTATAAACTTGGGGAGAGGGGGAAATTAAATAATCATAACAAAACCAATTGTCAAGAATAATAAGATTTTCCTTTTAGTGCAGTAATAGTGTCATTAATTATTAAAAGAGAAAAAAATTACAAGGAACCATCAAGGCAAAAAGTAAATGAGCCTGGTAACTGCAATTCCTTCTTATATAGGAGTGCCCTCTGCAGTCTAGTTCCTGGGGATAGATGCTGTGCCCACTCACATGATGCTGTAGAGGAAATCAGAAATAAGTTGGTAAAATCCAGCACAGAAAGTCAGGATGTAAAGCCATAAATGAACTCCTGAAGCATGGAGTCCACAGTATCAAAAGACCATTCCCTAGACAAAGTGCTAGGACACATGTCTGATGGACAAGCTGAAAGACCTGTGTACACTTTAGGGCTGGGTTTTCAGATGTGGACTTTGCAGCTAAGAAGGCACAACTTTAATCATTGCTGCTTAGACATAAAGGAGTTTACTTTCTGTTTGAAAGCTTAGCAGAAACTGTAAAGTGATCTTCAGGAATGTTCTTCAAAGGGGACATTGTCTCTGTCCTTTCAGGATTTTAAGCTCTAAAGCTGGTCACATGCTGCCATAATATTTTAATGTCATTCCTAGCTGGCAGGTAGCAACTTGCTTTTCATCAGTGCCTTATGGAAGTAACCCAAGCGTTAAGATGTGACCTCATTCCTAAACACATTTCTCCATCAACAATAAACTTCGCAGGAGCATCATTTCTTCTTTTATGATGCTTCACAAAAAAAAAAAAAAAAAAATTTTAATTTGAAAAAAATGTGTGGAAAAGAATATTTAATTTAAGAGGGAAAAAGTCCTAAGCCTCTAAAAGTTTATACTGCTTCCAATTACTTTTCATGCGTGACTGTGTGGCAGGGAATACTTCATTATACCAGGTCACCAACTTTGACATCTCTAACCTCACAATAATGGCCCTTTTTGTAATGTACCAAAATTGAAAATCAGTTTAGTTTATGTTCTCACTAGGTTCATGGCTCTGGTGCCGAATATATTGCTGACTTGTAGGTCAGCATTATTCCCTAGTGAGGAATATTAAATAGCCACAGCTTATATTAGAAGGGGTGAAAAGGTCCAGCTCCAGTCTGCTGTATAGTTCAGATTCGTTAGTGCTTTAAAAACTCCTAAGTTGCATAATGTTTCCACTTATCCATGAAATCGAGGCATGATTCATATCACAGGCATCTTTAAATGATTTGTAGTCCACTATTTAAGTATGTATTCCACATAAATAAATACTTCCTGAGTTTGTATACATGATTTGTGCTAGTCAGTATCATAAAAGAGGCACAATAGTGCCTGACCTTTATTACTGTGGCAAGAAGTTCCTACATTTAATGGAAAACCCCCAAACAGCCAAGAGGAATGATGTAATACAAAGCACCTCTGTTTGGAAAAGGCATTTTTGGAGCTTATCAAAGTGTGAATGTTACTTCCTCCCATCAAAAACTTCTGTTCTTTCCACTCCCAGTACTTTTTGCACCTTCTAAAAATTTCATTTTAGGGCTGTGTTGTTAAAATTAACATTAGCATGTGGGATACAGTGTTTGACTGCTGATAGCTGGGGTGCTCCTTGAACCTGCTTGTTCCTGAGCTCTGTTTCTAAGACAAGTTGGACTGGAGCTGTGGGCTTTGCTTTACCACTGAGCACACCTGCCTTCAGCAGCAAAACTGCTTTTGGGACTTTCACTTAGCAGAGTTGTGCTGGAAAAGGAGAAGCTGTCTGGAAGATGACAGTTGTTCAGAAAAAAACCCACATTCTATCTCTCACCATGATGCATCTCCAATGTCTGGTAAATTATTTGCAAGAAAACCAAAGATGCTAAGTTTACAAGCTACACACTTCACAGTTCTCTGTGCAACAGCCTGTGGGGATCCCCTGAGGGCTGTCTATAGGGACACTGACGGCTGCAGAAGAGGGGAAGCAAAGGACCATGCCTTCACCTCATGGCCCTCCCTCCAGCACAAAAACCTCCACAAAAAGGTGGATTCCTTACTCAGAATGTGTGCCAGCAGTAGGTTCATCATGCTTTTGGTATCGTTACACTTTAATGTGATATTTTAATCTCTAATGTGGGTGCAATTAGTTCTTTTAAAGTCATTGGAACTCAGCATAAGTAGAAACACTATCAGATCACAACCTTTTAATTTTCTCTTGTTATAAGCTTGGTAAAAGAATTGCTGAGTGAAATTACACAAGCTGATTTATTTGAGTGAGATGAGAGAGTGATCACTGTTGGTTGATGTGTGTGAATCTGTAGGAGTCCCAGCTAAAGAACAGAATAAGATATTTTTTAGTTTTAATCTCTCTGATGTCTTTCAAAAAGAAAAATAGCTGCAATTAAAGAAAAGGTTCTTTCTGCAGAAAAAAACCCCAAACCAACAAGCAAACTCTTTGCATACTATGTGTTTTTCTCTTTGAACCATAAAATTTCTTCATTGTCCCTTAACTGCTTTTCTCTTGTTCCCACAAGGTAAAACCAGAAGCAAAAGACTACCCACATAGATAACTATTTTGTTTTATCATAATGATGGTGGACATTTTCAGCTTCTCTCAAAACAGTATTTGGAGTATTTGTTGGAGCTTTTTATTTAAAAAAAGTGTTTCACTGAAACAGACAGCTGAATCTGTCATGTGGATATTTATATTGATATGGAATACATTATGTTCTTGAGTTTTGATTCAGTAAATATACTGCTTTGCTTTACTGTCTATTCCTCTTTCTCCCCCTTTTCTTTTCCTGCTTTAAATTTGTTCTCCCTTCCCTCTGTTGCCATGCAAAATTGCCTAAAGGACATCCAAGCCATAAATGTGCACGTGGGTCTCAACTGAGCAAAACAAGCTGCCTGGTGTGCAGACAGACTTTTCAGCTCAACCATCTCAGCTAAATCTCCTCTGTGACATCGTGTAGGCAATCCTGGGGTCTTGGAGCACGTTCCCCATGCAGTGTCCTGCACAATGACCTTATTTACCACAGCTGGGCCCAACTGCATTTCCCTTACAGTCCAATTGCCTCACAGCCTCTGGGTTGATGACACGCAGCTCTGGACTCACCTCTTTCATGGGAAAGTATTTCAACTTTTCCCATGGAAAAAAATGCCACTTGGCCCAAGTATCCTGACTTCCCTATGCATCTGTCAGAAAAATTTCCTTAAAAGCTTGTTTTCTTGGGCAACAAGGTGAGAACACTGTCCTTTTTCTCTCTTTTCTTTCCAAAAACTTATATCCAATACATGTCAACAGTCAGAAACAAGACAGAACAATGGACTCTACATGGGCACAGCAGTTGCCTATAAATGACACTTATGCTGGTCAGAACAGATGACATGGCAGGCAGAAATGTTCAGATACAACTATAAACAAACAATCATAATCATTACTGCAATTTGAGAACCAGCTAGAGACTACTTGGACATAAATCACTTTGAACAGAAACACAAAGAAAATATTTCTGAAATGTTGGCTGGCAGCCACCTTAAAAAGGTTTTTTTTTTTAGGTGGACCATATGGAAAGGCACGGCACTTCTGGCTAACATCTTTTTTTTCCCTGAAGATCACAATACTTTCATTCAACACTGTGGTTTTTTCTGCACATTAGAATGTGTATTTATGAGCAAAATAACAGCTAAAATCCTCATTACTCTTCATGATTTCACAATTATAGCTGCTGTACATGACCTTCCCAGCCACAATGCTGCACTAATCTGCCAGTGCAGGAGTCTCCCACCACGACAGGGCCTGCTGAGTGTTCCTGTGAGGGTGTTTTGGGGAGGACATGGGCCTGGACAAGGGGCAGAACCAACTCCCAGAGGCTTTGGGAACTGTGAGAAGGAGTGTTAATGTAAGATGACGTATTGAATTGGGGACCAAATTCCCCATCTGGCTTCAGCTTTGAGACCCACCTGTCCTGCTCTGTGTGCATCAGGCCACTCACATGGCTGGGCTCAGATCTGATCTGCTCCAAGGACTGCAGAAGTGCTGTTGTCCAACAAAATGGTTTATGAAGCTCACGGTGGTGCTTTCTTCTGTCAGCCTCAGGCACAAAACGGCCTCTTGCAAAGAAGCCTGGATCTTCTGCCGTGGTGGTCACTGAGGGTCACCCCAGGAAGCTCCAGGGAAAGAGAAGGGCAAGCAGGGATGGGTGAGGAGCAGAAGAGGGCAGTGTCTGGGTTACTCATGGCACGAGGGCATTGGACCTAAACTGTTCACATCACAGAGCAATTAGAAATGCCAGTCAGCAGCTGCAAGGAGACTTTTCTGCGCTTGTCACGCTTTTCTCTGCTCCCTGATACTTCAGAGGGAGAGAGGGCAGAGTCACCTCCTCTCATCCATCCACCCTTCTCCTGGTATCAGTGTGTAGGCAGGGATGCCCACATGGAGTTACAGCCACTGGGGGGGAGAAGGTGGGACCCAGCACCCTTTGTCATGCAGGATGGCAAAGTTTCCCCTGCCTCAGCTGTGCCTAATATGGACAGCCCTGCTCTGTCACGACCTGCAGAAGGTGGCACTTTTGCCTGCAAGTGTTCCTGTAATATGCTCAGTACCCTGCAGCACAGTGACACAAAGTCCAGGAAAGGGCAGCCCTCGTGCATTTGGTGAAATTGATGATGCACTACAAAGTCCCCATTCTAAGGTTGTCGGTATTCCTGACATTTCTTTAAAGTGAACTGCAATGCACACTGAACAATGTTCAGAGTCCTGCTGAGGCTTCAGTAACTTAATTATGCTTTATTCTTTCTAACCCGCCCACATACATGCTTTACCAATTTAAACTTTTTATAGATCCTCCTAAAGTATTTTCTGCTGTGCTTTGCTCTTAACATCACACTTGTTTTTCTCACTCCAGTCCTTTCGCAAGTACAGGGTGCCTTCTTATGTCTGTGTAATGCTGTGCAAGATGGTTTCCATACCTCAGTGTAGAGCAGAGCTAAAAGGAAGAAGGAAGGAGAAATAGAAGAACTTTACCTTGTGCCACACCTCTGTCTGGCTCTTCTCTATAAAATATACAACACTGATTTAGGAGCTTTGCTTCTTGCATGCCAATAAATTACGGGAAGCAGATATAAAAACACAAATGGAATCATACTTTAATGAAAACTGAAGTGCTTATAACTTAAGGAAATTGTTACAAAGCAAAACCAATGCTAATTGTACAATCAGTTCCAGGCACACACTCCTGCAAGTGTAAAGACAGGGTCTTGCTTACAGATCAAGTTCATATTCCCTGTGTTGGACACTGTGATTAAATACATATATTAATATAATTAAGCAATGTACAAGCATATTTCAAATGAAGCATCAAAAAAGCCATACTAACTTACCTTTTAAATCAGGAATAATTGGAACCATTTTGAACCCTATTATTTTGAACTGTTAGACAATAGCTGATTCCAATGGGATCTGAAAGCCTGTGCAGTGTTTTGCAAGACAAAGTTCAGATCCATGTTAAGCTAATACATCCATTCATCTTCAAGAGTTTCTTCCCCAGCTAAAAGTCTCTTTTGTTTTTAAGTAATATCATAAATGCCTCATCAACTCAAAAACATATTCCCTAGAATAGCACCGAATTTCAGGACTAACAGCAAAACTTGGAGACTGGAAAATAAAATTCTTGACTTGCATAGTTGATAATTGCCACCATCTTCCATAAGATTCTTGTACTGAGTCCAACTTATTATAAAACAAAAGGAATGAGTTTCCTAGAAAAATGGAAAAGCTGTCCTAAAGAAAGATGATTTTTTCAGATCAAAAATACAAGAGTTGAATTCTATTTTCAAATCAAAATAATAAACTAATCAGTTTTACACAAAAAAGAGCAGCATGCAAAATGCGTGTTGTTTTTCTATTAAGGAAAATTATTTCTGGCAGTTTCAGGACTTGAGATAAGGGGCAATGGAGACATGAGCAAACGTCTTGGCATCACTTGGTGTGAGCTTGGAGCTCTGCCGAGCCACATTTCACAGAATCAGAGCTCAACTGGCACTCGGTGTAATCTTTAGCTAATGCACACATTGGAGCTCAGGCTTCCCCTTTGCATCATGATGTTACCAACACTAATGATTGTTCCACTTCAGTGTGGCATAGAAAGTGGGGAATATTTGGGAAGTTATACCCACAGGCAGAGTAATGCACCTCTGCACTGGAAGCCCTAGCAAGATGCTCATTTAGGTTGGTCATGATAATGCAGTAGGAAATCAGAGTCTGTGAACAGCTTGGGCACAATAAATAAAGCACAATCCACCTTCTCTCCACCTGCACACTTAAACCCATTTTCACTGTGTAGCACCATTTTCAGCATTGTGCAAACCCATTTTCGTTAGAGCTTACTGTATGCTAAGCTGAAGAACATGACAGTAGATTCTGCATTTCTGGTTATGTGCAAGTTTATGGAATTCTGAAGTCCACCCAGGACCACAGTGGGATGTGAGGAAGCCAAGCCTCAGAATTAGCTGTATGATACTGGATGGAATAATTTTTTTCATACAGAGGGATGGAGGATTTTTTTGGAAATTACATTAGTTTATTCTCTACAAAACAGGAAAGACTTGCCTCAGGCAACTGAATGAAGCAGCAATTGCCATTTTTACTCTTTCTTTTCCCTGAGGGGATATAAGGCAATGAGTCAACTTTGATTCTCCCCTCAGTCCCACTGTCAGAGAGGTTGCCAAGTATATATTGGGTTCCCAAGGGCAAAAGGCCTTCAAGCAGATATTTGTGATACTTATCCCTGTGGCTAGTGCTGAAAATTAAAGACACATGATGTTCAAACCCAAAACAACAAGCATAGCTTTCCAAAGACAACCAGCTGCTTCACTGGGAACTGCCAGAGCAAACAATTAGGAATACAGCAAGGATATTCACACGACCTGCTTTCTCCAGCACAGTTGGGAATTCTCTGCCATGAGGAGAGACAACTTTGATATTTCAGAAAAGTGATAAGAGTGATTATTGATCACTGCCTTTGTCCAGCTGGGAAAGTAAGACTAAATATCTTTTTGGAAGAAAAAATAGCTGAAGCTTCCTCAGACAGCAGGGCAGTTCATGAAACATACATTGCCTGAGTACTGAGCATGAATTAGACTCTAAATGGGAAATTATGATTGAAGGCAAGCTGTTTAGGAGGTTAACCATCACTATCAAAACTGAGGGGACCTGAGTTGTTTTCATTGAATGGTTTTATAAATGAAAGTGAGAGGGATGGACACAAGTTGCCAAATTCAGCCTCTTTCTGCTAAACTTCAAGTGGGTGCAGAGGCTGCTTTGCTGGTGTGCTCTAGCACACACAACACCCCCGTCGCTCTCCTCAAATTAAGTGGAGTCAGCTGTGCTGAGGGGAATCTTACCTCCTGAGGTGAGACTGAGCATTGAACCTGTTACATAAAGCAAACCCCTTCTATGTTAGCTTGTGAAAGAACTCCAAAACTGACATTACTAGAACTCCCTAGAGTATTTCTGTATATCATCTTTTCATCTTCCAATGCACTTGACTATACTGTGCTTCTTCTGGGGAATATCACTTTATCTCAGTACTTGATGGCTATTGAATAAATCCTACAAAATTAAAATAACCACAGAGTTTAAAAAAAATGGCAGAAATTGCATAAAATGTTACAGAAACAAGAACAAAACTATTTGTTGGTCACAGCTCCAAAATCCCATAAAAACACCATTCAAGCTGGAAAATATGAGATTTTTAAAATGCAGTACTTAAAGAGGCTAACAACAAATTAATTTGGTACCAGCTGCATAATCAGATGCTCAAATTCATATCAAGTTTTTCATTATGGATGGCAAAGCATCACGACATGAACATTGTCTAAACCTCATCTAACTCTTGACCTAGACAGTGACCAAATCTTGTGAGGGCATGACTTTCTACACAATTTCTAAACTCCCTGGTTCTGTCTGGGTTTAACACTTTCATGGAAATAATCATCTCTGCAAAGCTGTTAAATGCTGCTTGCTATTTCACTGAGCACTACCTTAACACCCAAGTTGTACTGAGTGTTCCACTGTCAGTTTCAGAAACCTGTCTTGGAAATGACAATTCTATCTCAGACCTTACCAGAATATTATCACAGGGACCTAAATGCAAATAAAGAAGAGTGTGCATCACCAGAGGTTCAGCAAAACCAGGTTTTTAATTTATAGTTGTTCAAATGTTGTTGGTTTGAAAAATTATCCAAGTGCAACAGTATTTATGTTCCTTCAACAGAGCTAAAATACTAATCAAGTAAGCTATGGGAGAGAAAGAGAGCAAAAATATAAAGGACAGGGTAGAAAAAAATGAAATTATTGTATCTGTATTCATGTACTACTAATTATTAATTTTATAGATACAGCTAGATGAATAAAGATGAAAAGAAGACAAGGGGAAAAATACATTATTGTATTTTTCAGAGATCACTGAGGAGCTGATCTTCAGACCTTTTCCCAGATCATTTTAAATGATCTCACATGAACTGCCCACAAATGAAACTGCCAACTTCACCTCCATTCAGTGCATATTTGAGCCAGGCTTTCACTGAAGCGGTTCTGATTTCTGATTTCTGATCAGAATCTTTTTTTGCTTTGCCCTTCTGCTAATAACATTTGGCACACTGCTGAGCTGCTCTATGAAAAACACAGATATTAAATTACTAATGGGAGGGAAATGAACAGTTAGCTGAACAACATAGATGCTTGAAAACCAAAAATTCTTCATATGAGTTACTGAGAAGGTGTTATTTTCTAGGTTTGTATTTTCAAGATAGCATTTCTTAAGATGAATTTTGTTAAATAGATTTTTTGTCAATTTAAAAAACTCAGCATAATACCAAACCAGTTATCTTTTCTATTCCAGAGTAGCATCTCCTGAGAACGGGTGGAAAAACATATTTTTAAGGGATCTTCTCTGAGTTGTGCAGGCAGAGCTACAGATAAATGTTGTATTTGAGAGCAGGCAGAGAATGATGGTTTCCAGTTAAGATTTCAAAAGCACTGAATCCACTTTAAGAAAACTTCTGAAACTTGGACTTTTCCTGTGAATATATGGCACATGTCTCAAAAACATAAACCCACATAACTCAATCAAAAGCATAAAATCAACAATAAAAAGCCATTTAGCAGGGGGAAGACTGTTCCTAGGATCTGTTTGTAGGAAATGAAAGCCAGCTTTGCACTCTATCTCTGCATGCTGAAACATGCACTTTGGGTGCCTCTGCCTGAACACACTGCATTCTGGCAACATGGCAAGAAGCCAATAAGATAAAACATCCCCTGAGATCATATTTTGTACATTAGAACTTTCCCAAAGAGTATTAGTAATACAACAGATCTAGAAATTAGTAAAATATATCAGCAGTTTCCATCTTTAGAAGTTCAGCTTATCTTTAAACCTATTTACCGTCATCTAATGTTATATGAAATTAATAAAATTATAAATGCAACAGTTGAAACAGTACGGAAGAACTGGACTGGGTAATTAACCTGTTTAGGGACCTGAATGACTAATGCATTAGCTCTGAATGCAAATATAAAGGGATAGAATTCTGCTAGTGTTATACAACCATAAATCTGGAACAACCCTTCTGAGGCCCCTGGAAATTCTGAAATGTTATAAGAATAAAGCAGAACTCAAAATCCATCCAAAATCACTGCAATGCCATAATTCCTTCCTAAACTACAAGAGAATATATGTATTTACAGGCACAGGAATGGCAAGATTACAGAGAGAAATTAATTTAAAAAAATTATTTCAAAGGAAAAAACCCGCCAATATTCCAGCTTGAACACTTTGGACTTTTAAATAATAACAGCTAACCAATTTTTTCATTTTCTTTCAAGTTGGCATGCAGGTTGTGCTCCTAAATTATCTCTGGATGCTATACTCAAAGTCTGTAAACAATGAAACCTAATTAAATTGGTTTGAAAAATGTCTGGTGAAATACTTATCATTAAATTATTTCATCTGTAGATTGTGGCAGCAAATTTCCCAGGGTTGTAAAAAGTACCTACATTATAACGTGGATCAAAGTATTTGCCATGTAAAATGAGAAACAGGCCAGCACAAAACTGACAGAATTAATTCACAGTATACACTTTTCCATCATAGTAAATGCTGCTTCTGTGCACTGAGCCATCAGTAATCTCAATTCTTTTTCCTGTAAGTACTACATTACTGGTTGGATCACTTTGTCCTTTCAGGGTTATTGTACTTTAATTTGCCTTGTGCATTACACTTCCTCTGCAAGCTGCAGTTTAACAGATTTTTATGAAGATGCAACTACATGAAAAGTATTGTTATGTCTTCATAGTAAAAGCTCTTGAGCCAAAGACCTTTAATCTCCTGTTGGCTACATACATTAAAATTCACAGTTTCTGTACTGCTTCAGAGCATTGCTATGATATTTCTGTGTCACCATAAATAAATGTTCCTTTGTGGAAAATACTTTGTCAAGCTAATGATTTCTTATTTTTATTTAATCCTCACTGTCACTGCAGAGCCTGAAATACATGATAAGGAAGTAGTAAAAATAACAACAGCAGTGTCTATCCATAGTGCACTGAAAACAGCCCTTCAGATCCTGTGCAAACAGCTTGTGGAGAGAAGTAAAAAACAACCTGTACTCCATCCCTGCAAGGGGCTTTGAGAAACCTGGTCTAGTGGAAGATGTCCCTGAACATGGCAGGGGCATGGGAACAAGTTGATATTTAAGATCCCTTCCAGCAGAAATCATTCTGTGATTCTGTGATTTATTGAAATGTAGCTTTAACTTGGCATGGGATACCTGCACGAGCCTGCACACAGGCTCACAAATCTCCCTTTAAAGATAACAGCAGACTGTGAGATACCACACCTGAATTACCTGTTGCTTTCACAGCTTGGCAACCATTTGTTATGACCACTTGTACAAGCTCCTGCTGATTCTTAGACTTGCCAGGAAGATCCCCTCTTCTGGATGAGAGAGACTATCCTGTTTAACACTTCTTTAAAAGGCTGTGATTGACACCAGTTTTTGTCACTGCACAAACTTTAATGTAATTCCATTACATTAATTCCATATGTGCTTGCACCCAGCCCAGGGACCCAGAGATAATAGGGTAACATTAATTCACCTGCATGGTTCCTGCCTTGGCATACAGAAAGGGCTGTCTGTAAAACAGGGACTACAACCTGGATTTCACCATACCTCTCACTATTAGTCAGACACCTCTTTCTCTCCCTATTTGTATCAACTGCACACAGAAAACTTGTTATCTTCAAAGAAAAATCAAGGACCTCACTTCCCTGTTCATGCAGCAAATTACTGAGCTAGTCTTGAGCCTCCTCCACATTTTTGTTATTGGCTTTGTAGTTTGATCCTTATTGGCATCCAAATCTTCACTAAAGATGAACTTGAAACTTTTGTCTTGAAACTGGCTGAGCTGTTCCAATTTCTCCACTAATTATGCAGAAGAAAAATACTCTGAGAGTTAAAGAGACGCTCAGTTGCTCTTTTAGATGAACTCCCTCTCTTTTCTTGGTTATTTGCTTTAACTATATGGAGCAGTACTTAAGGAGTGAATGAAAAAGATGCAGGAAAACAGTTTAAAATTAATTAAGGCCTAAAGCCTAAAATCAGATTAGAGATGATTTTCTGGATTCTGTTCTGTCCCTCTCCAGACAGGATCCATTGTCCCGACAGCAATCCAGCAGCCATTGACATGGACTATCTGCTCCAGTGACATTCCCCCAGCTAACTCTCAGGCCACCTGCAGAGAAGAGTTAAAATCTGTGAGAATCTGAGCATTTTGCAAAGGTCCAAGGATCCTCACAGACTGGGTGAAGCCAGAGTCTCCCCTGCTGCAATGGCAATGGATTCTGAAGTTGCTGAGAGAAGGAAAGGATCAAAGTATTAATCTAGGCTGCCCCAGCAGGAAAGAGACTAGATTGAGAAGATGCCAGTCTCACTCAAATTTTTAGATCACATTGAATGTCAGCATATTCATAGGACATGGGACACTTTTGCAGATGATATATATTGAAAGTGCTCTCCCTTGCTGAAGCTTGAAAAACGTGAGGGTAGGTGCTTCAAAACACAACATGCAAATGTGAAAGTAGATCAAACCTAAAATAAGAAAGAAAAGAACAGGCAGTGTGAGTTTCTTTGAACCTGGTCTAAGCTGTAGGCTGCTTTACTGTTATCTGAATGGGATCAGGTATTGTTGGTATAGCAATATGCAAGCATCATGTTATACATGCACACAGTCTCTTTTACCAGTTGGTGCTTTGCAATATTACAAATCACCATTTCCCCTCTATGACCTTTCTTAAACAGTCAGCAATCTAAAAGAGGAATTCCTTGCACAGGGAATTTTTTACTAGATGAAAAAATAAAGAGGATTCATGCAGATGTTCATTCCCATGTTAAATAGAAGGGCACAACAGAGACCACACAGCTGAAACTCTCCTTTGGTACTGTGACCTTTCTTGAGGAATTCAATTATTTATTTTATAAAAATAAATCCAACTGTAAGTGTCCTGAGATATCTGGAAGTGAAGCAAACTACACCTTCTGACTTGAAAAGGTTAGAAATGAAAATCTGTCAATCGGTGCTATTCTATAACAATATTAGAGCTGCTCTCTCTTTTTTTTCTCTCTAATAAACCACTGGACAGCCAGCTAAAAGAGCTCTGAAGAAGGCACTTGGAAAAGTCACTTATAATCAACAGTGAAACCCAAAGTTAGGTGCAATCCTGTGGACAAGGGCTCCCTCTGTGCAAGAACACCCCCTGTCACAGGACAGCAACTGTGCCACAGTGAAAAGGGCCAGCAGTGGGAGGAAACACATAAAACAAATTAGCCTGCTCCCCTTTCCACCAGTAAATCCATCCGGTAACAGCTGTTACCTATCCAGTTTATACAAGCTCTTCTCCAAAATCTTTGATGTCCAGAAGACTGGAAAATCTAATAGTGTCCTGGAAAACAGGATAACAAAAATATTGAGAAGTAATAAAAAACACAAACAATTCTCTTACTGCAATACTTGGTGAGAGAGAAAGTTCTTCAGATCTGATTAGTTTGCAAACTCTTTTATAAACCAGTCATGAATGGTGGAAATTTACTATTCATGGCTGCAGAAATAAAATTTAAAAAAAGGACTTGCTTCTTTCAGCAATCTTGAGAACAATGATATATTTTATTTGCTTTCCTAGGGAAAAATACAAAATGAGAGCTTTGATGCTTCCTCTGGAAGCCTGCAGTTTACAGCCAAGGCACAGTTCAGTCCATTAGCCCAAGGACTTGCCACTACGTCAGCCATAGTGGAATGACACTGGTGCAATGAAGGTGGTAATGAGCTAAAAAAGAAATGACGATATCTCTGGTTCTGCTAGATGGCCAAACTGGCCAGGAACCCCAAGGTCTGTGGTCAGGCACCAGAAGTGCAGCAGCTTGGCTGCTACCTGCCATGCCAGGACTTCCCAGCTGGAGAGGTGACATCTCCAGGGAGGCGCACCAAGTCCAACCCCGCTGGCAATGACATAACTGCTCTCTTTGGCTGCTGAATGCATCTCTTTGGGATGTGCCACCCATGGCATATGCCCCACAGTAGTTGAACGAGGAATGAGAGTCCTCTCGTGTCCCTTTTGCCCCAGACAAGGAGTTGCAGCATTGCGCAAAGCCACCCCGCTCGGGTCATGCCAGCAGGATGTGGAGCGCTGTCGCTGCTCCCGCTGGGTCCACTGGCTGCCCAGGGCTGTGCTCAGCCAAGGCTTGGTCAGTGGAGTGGGAAACAAATGGCAGCACCTTCTGGGAAACAGGGAGGGGGCCACTCTCCAGGCACCTGTTGAAACAAGATTATAAGATTTAGGTTGGGAATGCCAATGTGCTTTTCCTGCACGGATCCTGCCAGCACAGCTGCGGTACCTAGGGGAGTCTGCAAAACTTCTCACAGAGTGGATCACTCTGGCTGCTGTAAAATCAGAATACTGCTCATACCAGATCAGATATGCAAAGTGAGAGAATATGAATTCTGAATATGAACTTTGAAGCTCTCCCTGTAGCACAATCTCATTCACCTACAGTTCCTGTGCACACAAATCTCCCCAAAAGGCACATCGGTTACACATCAGATAGTGCCCTCAGAGCCTATTTTTTTTTCTGTTTGGAGATTGCTCAGTGCAAACTCTCATTAGCTTATTTTTGTTTAAAACAACTGCAAAATGTCTCTCTGTTTTAGAGGGGGAGGAAGGTAGAAGGAGGTGGGGGGGACGCCACTGTATTTTAGATTTTAAGTGAAAGAGCCCATCCAAAGTGCAAAATCTTTCAAAGACAGACTTACACACTCTGTGAAACTTACTTGTGACTGCTCTCTGTAACTTGTACCACACTCTGCCTCCTTCACCCTCTGACACATAACAAGAAAACTGGATTCAAAATGAGATTGCACCATGGTGAATTCATTCCTTGAATTGCATCGTAAGTTTCAGCAATACACAGCGTGGGAACACGTCGATTAGCTCTCGCTTTGAAGAAATTGGATTTGCAAAGGTCAGCAGTGGCTCGGCCCATTTCTCAGCAGATCTTTGGCTTGCTTTTCATCCCGGGACTAGCAGGGAGGAGGTCAGAGAGGAATGACAAAAAGAGCTTTTTGAAGAGAGCCCAAAGAGTCTGACTGTGCTCCCAGTGTGGAGATTTCTTTTGCTCAAAGCTAATAGAAAGGTAGATTTTAAAGCAAATTTATGGGAATAACTGTCTGGTTTTACTTTACACATTAAACAATTAATTGTTTTGGTATAAACTAAGAAATGCTTTCCAATGTAACTTTTGGTCTGGCAAGAGCTGCCTGAAGCTAATCTGCAGAAAAGCCTGCTCGCCCTCCCCCATCCCTCCCACTTTTTGTGCAAAAGGGTTCAGCCAGCCTGGAAAAGAGGTAGAAAGAGGCAAAGCTCAGCTTCCAGTGGAAGTGTGAAATCCAAGAAGTATGTGCTCTGTATTTCTCCTCTGAAACACATTTCCCAGTTGTTTAGCTTGCTCCTGTGCCAGTGCACTGAGACAGAGGTAGCTTCATTACCCTTTTGAGCCAGAAAATTCACAAAATATTTTGGCCACTCTCTGCACCTTATTAACAGAAACTGGACTTTCCTTCTGCTGCTGGCAGGGCAGGGTGCTGGGAGTGTGTGATCAAGGCATTTCGGCGGCTGTCACCAACACTCTCCTGAGGCTGGCAGTGAAGGATTCCTCCTGGATCCTGAACAGGGGTTTGCTGTGGCCACTTACATTGGAAAGCCACAAAAAAGGGAAGGAGGTGGGGGGAAAAAAAAGAAAGCAGGTTAAAAAGGAATCTAAAAACACTAGCAAGCCTGAGTTCCTTCACCTCTAAATATTAAATATTTCTTGCCAAAATACAGAACTCATAGACTGAAACATATCTCCTAAAAAACTGGGAATAATGGACTCATCTGCTTTGTTAGTATATTTTCTTTGGCAGATCACTTTCTCTGGCTTTAAAGCTTTGCAATGTGGGGAAAGAGTAGGCAGAATAGCTCCAGCTGCTGTTGCAGCTCTCCTCAAACTGTAAAAATTTGCTTTTCCCTAGCCTTCCAACAAGTGACATGGCAGCATTCTGACTTAAAAATATAATTTAGAAAGTATCCAAATCATAGAAGGCAAAATCTTGATGCTCTGTTGGTTCCTATTAAATAGCCAGTACTAATCCAGGTGGATTTTTCTTGTTATTAACTGAGCAATACTGACCTTTGCCCTTGCTAATTTGACTCAGAAAATTCCCTCCAAGCCTGTCCCAGGAATGCCCAGAGGTCTGGCTGCTGCAGAAGTGCCAGCAGGAGCAGAAATACTGCTGGAGGAGGGGCATTTACAGCATGTGCAAAAGAGATGTAGGACAGAGTGTGTTAGGCAGATGAAAATTAAAAGGGTGTGGTTATTGTCAAACTGAAAGATGAGTGATGTTTCTGTGACCTAAGAGGAAGCAATTAATGCTGGGTTTAGCCTTCTAGTGAAGAAATGGCTCGTTCACCTGCTGCTTCACAGGCTGCATCAGACTTCCACCAAAATCTGATCACCACCACTACAGAGTGAGTCTGTGGAGAGCTGGGTAACAACTCTGCCAAGGAGATTGTGCCAGTTTCCCTCACAAGTGTTGTCACAGATCCCACCAGACCTTGGAATTTCTCATTACCTCACATGCCAGCAAGACTTTAGAAGTGCCTTCACTTTCCAGCTACAGAGATAGAAGCAAGTAGGGGATCTGAATAAGGTTCTGCAGCTGAGGGGATCTCTCTTCCAATACAGGACTTTGCTAAATATTAGATCCCATCCAGAGATTTTGTTGAAGCATCCTTTTTAGGAATATAATTTTTGATTTGACAGATTTCCACAACATTTGACCTGAAGAAGATTGTGATTTATGGACACATACCTCATTTGAAAATTTTTATCTGAGTAGTTCAGGTAAATACCCACCTAACCTGGAGAGCTTAGGCATTAGGACATCTATCTGGATTACCTGTGCACAGCTGTTCATGGTCAGCCATCAAATCCCAGATCCAGCTTCTTTTCTCTATTTAGCATACTCTTGTCTCTGTTTTCATTTTAACACTCTTTTATGTGTGATGTTTCTATCAACACTTACTTCAATATCCTTCAGTGGAGAGAAGAGTCCCTGTCATACCTTTCACGTATGAATAAGCTTGGTAACTGAAAACACAATTACGAGGTTTAACTTTGTTTTTTGCAAAAACAAACCAAAGAAAGTCAGGAGGTTAAACAGCTACAGTTGAGGGTACCTTGCTGAGCTGCAATAAAAAAATAAAAGATCATTCTGAACACATATTTTTTTATTAAAAGAGAATGAACATAAATTACAGCTGCTGACCATGTAGCCATTCTTTTTATGAGGTGTTTCCCTATACCCATATATGATTTCCACATATAAATTCCCTGTTGGACTGAAAACTCCTCACATGAAACTGGTGCTTTTCTTAATAAATTGTCCACAGAATCAGTATTTCATTTCGGATGTAAAAAGTTCATTAGGGAAAAAAAGCATCCCAATGTCCTGGTGGAAAGCAATACCAGACACTATTCAAGCTAAAAAAAGATCTGCCTGCAGATTGTGTAGCATTTTTCCTCTGCTTTTCTATTTAATTATTTTCCATGATTTAATAAAATCCAATATAACATAGCATACTATAACAGTGCCTGCAGTAAAAACCACTTAGTCCAGAGCAGAAAAAAGCAAATCTGTTCCATTGAGGATTTCAGCATTTTGAGTTTTGTTTCCTTTAAAACTTTCTTGAAGAAGGGTATCTAGCTCTGAAACAGTGCGAGCACAGAGACCCTGAACTCCTCTGCTCTGAAAGAGCTTGTTTTATGGATTGCCCTCAAACCATGCACTGTGGAAGCCTGGAAACTGCTCCAGGTCTGCCAACTGAGGGCTTCTCACCAGAGAAAATCACTTCAACCAGAATCAGATGTTCCATATGGGGTGCTCAGCTGTAAATCTGAGAAAGAACTAAAAATATGAAATTGTAAAAAATGTCCCCAGAAAATCCACATTGATGGTTACCTTTTTTGCTCCATGCAGAAAAGAGGCAATGCTGAACTAACCCGGATGGCCATGGGTTCAGGGTCATCTGCTGCTGCTCACTCTGGAAGCACAGCTGTCTCCTCATGACACCAGGGAGTTCAGCAGAGACTGGGTGAAAAATGTGCCTCTGAGAGATTCCCCCTTCCCCAGAAAAAGGCTTGGTTTGACAAAGTGCTGGATGTGTGTCAGAACCTGACAGAAGGGGGACATTTTTAGCAACACTTCGCTGAATCAGTGTGCCAGAGTGTGGTCCCCAAAAGCACAGTTGCTTTCATTCCCATAATTTACTTTCATTTGTCTTTTTCAAAACCTTCCCTAATTAAGCTTAATTGCCATGCAGTCACACATTAGTGCAACATTCTGTCCACTTATGGACCACCCATAAAATCCTTCATAGCATTAATCCCGGAAAGTGGTAGGCTGCTTGTTTTGTTTTGTTTCCTAATGTGCATAAGTGCCTATAATGCACAGCAATGGCTTTTTGGAACTGATACTTGACTGATTATCATGAAAAAGATTCTTAGTTTATGTCAGAAAATCAGAGAGGTCAGAAGGGTGTTTGTGTTTTGGGAAAAACAAGCATTTATGATGATTTGGAGTCTAGGAATTCTGGTGCGGAACTCAGGCCTGGAAATTCCCACTTTGTTATACTTAACTCCTTCGTAGGACAATTATGAGTTAGACCATAACAATTTGGATACCTTTGGCTTTGGGAGTCAGTCAGGTTCTCTACCTCCCCTAAGTCTTCAGTGAATCTTCATCCCAAAAAGCAGTGATCTCACGCAACACATGCAAACTATCATTTTGAAATATGGACAAAGGGCTAGTCTGAAGGATGCTTCTAAATAGTTTGCAGGAGCTGAAACCTAACAGAATATTGAGAAATAGTAAAACAAGAACACACAATCACAGGGATGTCAGCTGAAATATTCTTGCAAGCAGCTAATTATTTAGAATTGTGGTATATCTGGGTACAATAACTCCCATAATGTAGAAGTCAAGAAGATCCTTGAATTTCTAGGATGCTGAAGCAAAAGATGCAAGTATCAGGTACCTCAGAAAAGTGTTGGGTGGGCTGAAAATTCACATGAATAGAAGGACAACAAACCTAAAAGACAAGAAAGAAGTAGTGTTAGAGAATAAAATCAAAACTTCTGTAGCAAAGAGACAACAGCACAACTTATAGCAGAGAGATATAAAATGAGGGAATTTCAGCCTCACGCACTTTGGTGAGAGACTCAGGGAGCTGGAGATCACACCATATGATTAAACTTCATTTACTATTTGCAGTGACATGGTTTCTGGGCACTGGACAATGCCAATATTTTTGCCACTGCTAGAAATACTTTTCTTCATCTAGAAATGACAAAAAAGAAAGAAAAAGGGAAGAACAAAATTTAGGTCCAAGTAAATATTTCTAAATTTTTTGTAAATGATTAAGTTACATCTAATACTTTCCAGAGCTTTCAAGCTTTGTAGGATGTATTTATTGGATAGGGAAAATGGAAGGAGAGATAACAAGGACTCTCTAACCAGCAGGGATTTGTTGCCCATGTAACTTATTAGCTAAGTTTGTCCAACATACACACTACTGGAGATGCACATTCTGTGAGAAAAGTAGGGCTCTTACATTATGCCTGTGACACAAAAGTAAAATAGAGATCAGGAGATACATAAATTATTGTCTGTGAGTCCAGAGGCAAGATCTGATGATGATTTAATATTTTAATGTCAGGGAAAATCATTCCTTTCTGTCACAACTTTGTGAATTTCAAAACTAAGCAAAAATCCCCCCCTACTTATAGCTTAATTGATTATTATAAAAATGAAAATATATAACTTCATTGCTTAATAAAAGCTAGAAAATTTCAATTGATGCAAAATTTCATTAAAGTTTTCTTCTAAAACCTACACACACAAACCTTCCTTGTTATCTAAATTGATACTATCTTTGTCCCTTTTTTATGGCCCAGCCTTTTTTACAGCCCAGCCCTAGCATTTTCTGAGTCACAACAGCACAAAGCAAATGCTCAGAGGCAAACTGAAGTGACAAACAAGCAAACAAAACAGAAAAGAAAATGAAAAGTGTGTACTTGCTCTGACAATTCTGCTGCAGGGTACTGAGGGTATCATAGCTGCATTGAGTTAGTCCTACAATTAATCCATCATTAAAGGAAAAATCTGACAATTATTAAAGAGAACCCCCCAACTCAGAAATGCTGGGATAAATTAACATCCTGCAATCCTACTGACACCACCAGCATCACTACCAAGGAGAAATTGGTGTTGTTCTTTTGTTCTGTTGAGTAGGAGTAATTTGTTAAATTTCAAATTCTCTTCCTTAACATATCTAGATGACATAAATGTAGCAGTTCTGGAGACCACCAAACAAGAGGGCCAGGCTGGTTTGATATGGGGCTTCTGCACTTCAGGTCCTCAGTGTCTGGGGTGCAGCTTAATCCAAAGGGTATAAGCAGCAGGGACAGGATATGTGCATTGTGGAATATGGTAATCTGGAACACCTCTGTGGGTATTTACTCAGAGAACATGGTGCCACCTCTGTGATTGTTTCTATGCATCTTTCTACTTGTTTTCCAAAATAAGCAAAATATCCAATCTCTAAAAATACTGACTACTAAAAAGTACACAGTTCCTCAGGGAAATGAGGTTTCAACATAATTGTGTCATATGAATGTTTGCCTGTCATCTGCTTGCTCTTTCCCCCCAGTTTTAACTCCCTTTTACAGAGGGCAGAGGTCTCAGTGAGTCAAGTTGTGACAAGTCCTGTGCAGGTTGGGGACAGCTGATTGCTGCACACACAGCAGTGCCACCCTGGCCAGGGGCACAGAGCTCCCTGCCAGGTGCTGCAGGCACAAAGGACGGGCAGGGCTGATGGTGGATGGGAGCTGGGAAGCAGACAGTGAGGCAGGAGAGACAGAAATCCATAGGAAATGAGTCCTCTCTAGCTTTGCTGCCTGGCGGCCAACTTGTTACTGATTTATCCAATGGTTTTCCTCTCAGTTCTTGAGTTCTACTGAAAATTATTTTTCTTGCCAGTGGTGCTTTCCAGGAACAGGCTGAAGTGCTTGCTTCAAAACTCCTGACAGTATCATTTATTTGCTGAACAAGAGGGCACAGCAAACAAGCTTTTTCTTATGTTTTGCTTTAACCTTGCTGATGCCTTTTCAGTGAACTATGAGCCAAATTCCTCCTTTCATTGCTTTAACAAGTGTGTAGATACTGACATCTCCATTCCCACTTTCCCAGGTCAAGGTCATGTTTCATTAGAGACCAACTGAACCTGCAGAATTCTATTTTCTCATAAATGCTGGACTCACTGATCTTAGTGGGAGAGCATGTGTGAGTTGGGGGCTTGGTACCCACCTGTGTATGTACATATATTTAATTCAGAGATGCAGCTATGCTGATGGTTATAATTCTGTCCAATAGAATGCAATAATAAATACAGAGTCTGTTCCTATAGACTCACTTTGAATGTGGTTAATCAAATGAAGTCAGTACTCCTGAGAGTAACAGAAATCCAGAGATAACAACAAATTATTATTAAAAGTGCAGGAAGCCTCATTAGGGAATGATTGCAGCTTTCCTACTTTGTTTTGCCTAATAAATATTTAATTTCTGCTACAGGCAGAAATAAGAATAAGTTGAGGCTTTAAAAAAGCATTTGTCCTAATGAAAGTATTTTGCTTGCTAATAGTATTACCACCCAGTGAATAACAAAAGAACTGTGAACTTCATTGATTTAAAGAAACCCCAGAACTATTCATAAAACCAAATATATATTTAGGGTACTAGGCAACACCCCAGGATAGTAACACACATTCATGATTATATACAATGATACCATTTCATGGCTTGTCTGGATGAAATTAATTAATTAAGTTTGTATTTTCCACATCCAGTCCCTGTGATCTGAATACAGGCAAACCTGAGAAATGTAGTCCAAACAAAAAGCAGCACCTTTTCACCTGGGAGGAAATAATAAATTCTCTCATCACTCAGCCACTGAGTTCATGGGGTAGTTTGAATATCCCTGGTGCAGACAGCAGGCAGGAGAAGGCTTCTCACTGCCCATCCTTACACCTTCCCTGGCAGTCGAGGAAGCCCAGAGCTCAGCTGTGCACTCTGCCACTGATGGCATCTAGGTAAGGGAAAAATTACTGACATGAATTGGTTAACTGTCAGTGCTTCCCTAAACATCTTTGGATTTATGCTGTGGCTGTGATGCAAATCTTTGATTTAGAGCAATGGTGCCTCATGTTCAGTAACTGACATCCTGCATCATTTTTCCAAAACTTTAGTTTGGAAAGATGACCTCAAAACTAAAGTTTGAGTTAGCTGCAATAGCAGAGAGAGGATTTCTGCCATTGCTTGCACTCAAGCAGCCAGGAAGAGTTGCACTCATGAAGACAAACCCTAGCTGATGTAGTTTCTGACACAACTGAAATATTTGCTTCCTCTGTGTTTCCTAAAAACGTGAGATCTAGAAAGAATTCCTATCTTCTAATAATAATAAAAAAAAATTGATGCTGCTGTAGTTTGGGAAAATAGAAACTTTGATGACCTACTTCTGATTCTGTTTCAGTATTGCTGTAATGGTTTGTACCACTGCCCAGGAAAAATCTACTGCAGCAGTGTACTTCTTCATGATGAAAATTCCACATGAGTAACACTCAGGAATATTAGAACTAGCCTGTATGCATATGCACTTAGATTAAAACCTTTAAAAACAAAAGTATTAAAAAAATCCCAGTAACTCTGTGTTGAATTCAATAAGCAGAGGAGTGTCACTAGTCTAGAAGTGTATAACTTTCATATCTAAATATATATGTATCTCTGTATAAATATTCATCTGAAGAATTATATCTGTTTCAAGAATGCAAGGAAAAAAAAATTCAAAGAGCAGTTCTTTGGCCTTTAGGTGGACTTCAACAGTTAAAAATAGCCCAGAATCCAGAACAACACCGCAAAGCCCCACAAAAACAACAGTTATTCTTTGTGCTGAAGCAATTGCCCAACTTCCCAGCACTAACGCTGAGCCTCGCTGTGCTGCAAGTACGGCAAAGGGCAGACGGAGCCGCGGCCGGGATCAGCTCCGAGGCTCCTGGAGCGGCACCGGAGCTGGAACCGGGATTAGCTCCGAGGCTCCTGGAGTGGAACCGGAGCCCCAGTCGGGATCAGCTCCGAGGCTCCTGGAGCGACACCGGAGCCGCGCTCCGGCCGGGCCGGGGCTGGTGCTCCCTGCCCTGGCAGCTCCCGGGACAGAGCCGGGCTGTTCTCGCTGCCCTGGGCACAGCCGGGACAGAGCCGGGCTGGTGCTCCCTGCCCTGGGCACAGCCGGGATCCGGCGCTCCCTGCCCTGGGCACAGCCGGGACAGAGCCGGGCTGTTCTCCCTGCCCTGGGCACAGCCGGGACAGAGCTGGGCTGTTCTCCCTGCCCTGGGCACAGCCGGGACAAAGCCGGGCTGTTGTCGCTGCCCTGGGCACAGCCGGGACAGAGCCGGGCTGTTCTCCCTGTCCTGGGCATAGCCGGGACAGAGCCGGGCTGTTCTCCCTGCCTGGCAGCTCCCGGGACAGAGCCGGGCTGTTCTCCCTGCCCTGGCAGCTCCCGGGACAGAGCCGGGCTGTTCTCCCTGCCCTGGGCACAGCCGGGACAGAGCCGGGCTGTTCTCCCTGTCCTGGGCATAGCCGGGACAGAGCCGGGCTGTTCTCCCTGCCTGGCAGCTCCCGGGACAGAGCCGGGCTGTTCTCCCTGCCCTGGGCACAGCCGGGACAGAGCCGGGCTGTTCTCCCTGTCCTGGGCATAGCCGGGACAGAGCCGGGCTGTTCTCCCTGCCTGGCAGCTCCCGGGACAGAGCCGGGCTGTTCTCCCTGCCCTGGGCACAGCCGGGACAGAGCCGGGATCCGGCGCTCCCTGCCCTGGGCACAGCCGTGCCCGAGCCGTGCCCGGCCAGTCCTGCAGGACAAACCGCAGCCACAGCAGCTGCGCTCTGTGATTTCACTGGGGGAAAGCCAGAGTTCCAGGAACAGCAGGCTCTGTTTTGGGAAGGACAGACCCACCAGACCCACAGAGCACTGTGGGAACAGCTCTGGCGCTTTTATTCCCACTGAGCAGGCCTGTTCCCCCAAGCAGACCCAAACACTTCCATGAACTCTGTATAAATAAGGTTATAAAGCTACTAATGTTCTTTAACTATGAAGAGATAATACTAACCATGAAACCTGAGCGGCTTTTTCTTGTCTCCTGCACATATGAAAGATGGCATTAAAAGAGATTAGTTTAAACCACTTGCAATTTCCTTTATGCAATAAAAGATTTTCTTTGCTTGGAATTTTCCTATTTATGGTGTGTATTTGGACTCAGTATAGCATAATACTTTCCTCAGTATCCCTGCTTTTAATGATGCTCACAGCATTTGAGCCATTCATCAAATTTGACAACTGAAACAGCTAGGAGTTAATGGGAGCATGAGCAGTTTGACAAACACAGTCTATTTGACAAGGCTGAGGTCAGGACTAAAAGAACTGCTCTTGGTTAAATAAATAGAAAAGCAACAAAGTAAAGCAAAATCTCTGCAGCCATTTATCAACTTTAAAAGCCTTTTGTTATAAGAAACACTAAGTGAAACTGCACACAGAGATGGGAATTAAAAGGGGTTGGAAGAATTCAGCTGGCTTCTTTTTTAGGTGAAATTAAAAAGCTCAGTTAAAACTGAGGGATTATGTCCATAAAACTGACACACAGCTACATAATACCTAAACCTACACTTTAGAGCTGCCTGCTTCTGAACTGACTCACTATTTTAAAGAACCCAGGCTTTTTCCTAGCTAACAGATTGATTTGGCACTGAAAGTAGAGCAGCGTCACAAGAGATGACTTTGCTGACATCTGCAGAGCTGGAGAGCTCTGTATGGGCATGCTCAAGGGCACAGCTGACACTCCATCCATCCATTGCTGCTCCCATAAGGAATTTACCTGATAGCAACCTGTGCAAAGGCCCTTGCAGAGAGCCTGCAAAGTAACAGAGCTTTGCATTTAGGCACAATATCGCCTGTAGGAAATTCCTGGATGTCAAATGACTTCTGGAAGCTAATAATTAGTGCAGCCTCTAACTTCCTGGCTTTGCTTGGTTCATGGGATTTTTCAATGTTTTCTTTTTTCACTTGGGGAGATTGGTTTGGGCTCATCTGGTTTTTCTTCTGTCCAAGACTCCAGAGGTTCTAGGGAAGATAGAAACACTGAATCTATTCTTGCACTTCCTGATTAAAGAGGCTTTCAGAGCATTGCAGCACACTTTCTCTAACTCAATTTTTTTTGTTTTCGAATGAAGTTCACATTGCCAAGCAAAATCAAATCCTTGCTGTTGTGGGTTTGGTCTTTCATTCTATGTACCAAAGGTGGTCTCCAGTCATTATAGTGTTGACTTCAATGAGAACAAGACTGACTTTTCTGTGATTCAGCTCTCATGCTCTTTAAATTTGGGAGTGCTATTATTCTCATGACCAGATAAGACAATACAAATTTAAGCACAGAAAAATTCTTGGATATTATAGCTGTGCAGAACATTTTCTGATAATTTTCCTACCACCATGTTTTGTAATAATTTCTTTCATTGCCCAGAAACCAACATTACCATTAGGGAATTTCCATCAGAAATGAGTAATTCAGCAAAATTCAGTACACTTTTGCAGTCCTAAAAGTTTCAGGAAAAGTCTTTATGGCTTTGGGGCTGGATCTGTTACCAGATGAAAAAATTCCTCTTCTTCAGAGGCTTTTCTACCTTTTCTATTGCTTTCATGCTTTTATGACTATTGGCACTTTAGAGATAATAAAGAAAAAAGGCAGGTATTGAGTCACAAAGACAGCAGAATGACTATAAATAGCTATAAAATTTACAGATTAATTTTGTGCATCATGTTTCTTTAATAACTTTTCTTTTTTTCTTTCATAAAGCAATTTGTACATCTAAGTGATATACTTAACAACTTCTATTGCTCTTGGAAAATAATGAAAGACTTCTTTTCCTGGAAGTGATTGATTATAGTCTGGATAAATGAAATAATTTTCCCTCTTCTCTTCTCATTGTGCTTTGAGCAAAACACCCATTACAGGAGTACTGTGCAGCCATTTGGAGCTAGGAAATGCATTCCATTTAGCCTGTCAAACACAGTTTAATTCCTGTTGCAACTCTGCCACTTTTCCAAACCTTCTTTTCAAGACTACTCTAATATAACCTAATTTTGACAGAGCATTCTGGACTCTGGGCAGCTCTGACTCTTGAGCTCTTTTCCATCTGGAATGGTTTTTTCATTTGCTTAATACCAGAGCTTTCTGGTTTGTTTGGTTTAGTTGTTTTGTAATATACAACCTACAGTCATCTTATAAAATAATTTATAGCACTCATTTGGCCTCCTTTTTGGAACTTTCTGTTTGGGGAAAAAAATCAAAAATAATCAAAGCAAACTCTACCCTAGTTTTTCTTTTAATAAAAATGTTTTTACCCAAAATACTGGTGTGGATGTATGAAGATTGAACTCTCCTCTCCAATGTCAACAACACTGAATTAGAATGTTTTTTCTAATGAACATAATTGTTACTTTGTGTCATGTCTACATTGTATTGGGGGGAGGGGTCCTTTTTCTGTGTTGAAAACCATAAAAAATATTCTAAAAATGTTCAGTGGGACAAAAATTAAATTATAGGATTCTATCTAATCTTCAGTAAAGTGGAATATTGGAATAGACCACAAGAAGAGTAACCCTAATCTTAAGATGAAACTTCATGGGTTCATGTAGAATATACAGAAATTGCATTATTAACATATTTTTTTACTCATGGAATAACATAAGAGTGAGGTTTGGATTCAAAAGATTCAAGAGATCTTTTACAGTTTCATATCTCTTGTAAATATTTTGTGGATGGAATTATTTCTCACTGCTCTACAAAGAAAATACCATTTCACAAAGGTGGGTTTGTTATCTACTTGAATATTGGTAAGCTTTCTTTGTTTTTGTGATCTGTCCTCAGCATTGTGCTTAAGGAAATCAACCCTATTCATGTTTTGCCCTCTTTTCTTAAGCAAATGGAGTTGGTACTGAGAGATTTTCACTGCAACAATAAAAGTCTCCTCTTTAAATTAGTCCCGGAGAAGTGGAGGCTCAGTGGATCAAGAATCTATTTTCACTTTACAACATTACTGCAAGCAAGTAATAATAATAAAAAAATTTCAGCAAATCATCATTAGAGATGGTGGTGGTTCTCCATAGCTGGTATATGAGAAAAACATCTGAATAAAAAGCAGCTTGCACGAATCATGAAGAGTAAGGGAGACAGAAGGACAAAGCAGTTTAGGAGAGTCCTGCTCTGACCGACCCCAGGGTAACACTGTCAGACCCTTAATTTGTCCCCAGATCAAGAACTAAGAAAATATACACACAAGATATAAAATATGAAGTGCATCTTTCTGGTTTTGAGGAAGCACTTTCCCAATTTTTCTTGTATTTTACTTTAAGAATAGTAACTCAGTACACATTGAACACACTGTTTGCTACCTCTATAATTTAGTGCATTACTAGAAAATACTACTTTTGTGCCAGATCAGGTTATGCTGAGTAATAAATCTTATTTTTAAGATATGTGTCCATAAATGCACTTTTTCAGTGAGAGAAACCATAAAGGAAATTTCCTGGACTGTTACTGATCTCCTAACAACTACTCAAAGTGCTACATTAGAAGCTTTTACTGTTCATGCTGCACAGGCCACAGAGCTGTGCCCAAGTCAGGCATCTCCCTTGTCAGTCTTGCTGCTACTTATTGTTATTACAGTCCCAGCAATGTGCTGGGTCTTGTCACACTGCCAACAGTGGCAGCCCTTTCCTACATTTAAGAAGCCTTCTGAGTTTCAATTTTACTAAAATTTCGAAGTCACACAGAGCAGGTAACAACAGACACAACAGTAGGTAAAAATTTTGAACTTGGGGTGTGGAAACCATGTGAGGATCTAAAAAGACACAATTTAATAGAAGAAAAGAAAGGGCAAATTCTTTCTTTTTTTGAATTTCATTTTGCCTTTTTTTTTTTCCTTTGGGTTTTTTTGGTGTTATTCCCTGCAGGACAAGCCACAGAGTAGGATTTTACTCAATAGGAACAGAATAATATCACTGCTTGCTATTTCTCCTCACTGTCTCTAGGCAGCGTGGATGGACTGACTCTTCAAATGGGATGTGAATATGTCACATATAAATGAGAGGGACTGCACTCACATGGTTTCTTTGAAATTGTCACAGAGATGAAGTTCTTCTGAGTAGGTGAGGATATATGACTGCAGTTACCTTTAAAGCTGCAAGCAAATGAATGGAAAGCTTTCCTGGTCAAACTGTCTTTTAGCCCAGTTTACCTGGTTTCTATGGCAAGTCATACTATGACCTCTTCTTTTTCATCAAAACCCATGATTGGGTGGGGGTATCATTATTTGACTCATCTAGGTATTGACAATGTTTCAGCATTGTCCACAGAAAATGAAATTATTGTTAAAGATTTAAATGATGGGATGATGTTTAAAGTGCAGTGGCTCTGCTTTTTTAAGACAGCAGCCAGAGAGAGCTTTTTATCAGAATTGCTACATAGTCACAATAAATTATTTGCTTTAACCTCAAAATATTTTGTAGCTTGAAATTTTCAGCCAGACTTCTGTAATTTCGTAACTTAATTATGGTTGCCTTCTTAGAATTAGAAACATTTATTAAATGAGTTAGACATTGATCTAGATTCATTTAATGTAAAAATTTACATAGAAATTAGTGATTTGAGATGGTAATCACTTCCCCCCTCCTTAATCTATTCTGTTAGGTCAATTAATGTGGTCTTTAGAGACTACTTGCCCTTCAAGCCAGCTCTGAGAAAGACCAGAGCAAAACCAGGCTGCAGTAAAAGACATTCTGCAAGGATGCTGGCACTTGGGTCACGTGCTGGAGCTCTGAAACCCCTCTTAATGCACTGCAGATGTTACCAAGCTTTGAGCCTTTTTAGCTGTGTTTTCATTTACTGTTTAGGTGGTCACTGTGTTACAGTGTTGCCCAGAGAGCTTTTGAATCAGCTTCATATAAGAATTAATTATATTCATTTGTTCAGAAGTAACTGAAAAGACTTAAAGGGTCAAAATATCAACTGAGGGCAAAATATCCTGAGTTCAGTGGCTAAACCAACAGACAGGACACAGTTCATCCCCCTTAGCAAACAGTTTTTATTTGTGTGCAAAATTGTCACTGCTGGTTAACCCACTGAGGTGTTTGGCTGGAAGAGAACTGTCACACCTGGAGTCTCCAGAGTCAGTCACAAAACAGATGTTCCAGAGAGACTGATAAATAGTATTAAGTAAAGAACCATAAAAGCTTCCTTTTCCTTGTACCCAAACCTTTGCAGTCAGAGAAAACTGTGCTTGCTGTATTTCTACTGATATTTGTACTTTTTAAATTCGGTTCTCAGCCTTCACAGCTGTTGTCTTTAGGAGGAGTAGAGAACTGAATCTTTTTGTAAATGAAAGGTGAAAAACACTGGGACAAAGATTTTACCAAACACTGCTTCTCCTTAGAGTGTAAGATGGAAGTGTGACTCTTTGGAAGTGTGACAGGCATTTTGCCTGTAGCTGCAAATACAGCTAAGAAATCTCATATTGAGTTCAATGGAACTTTTCCTTATTTTACACATCAGGGCACTGCTGATGTTCAAACTACTGTCACTGTTCTTTTGTGCCAAGCAGTCCCCAGAGGTTTTGTGTACTAAATCAGGCTCATTTGAGAGGAATTAATTCAAACACCAATAACCTGAGCAAACATTGGAGGAAGCTGAAGGAGCATTAGAAAACATCTAGGGAAAAAAAAAAGAAAAAGGCTGCTGAAAATTTATTGTCCCTAGTTCTGTTAATAAAATAGGCTACTGAGCTCATTCTTCTGATTATTTTTCTTACAAGGGAGAGCAGTGGTTGGAAGGAAAAAGTGACTCTAATCCAGAGGAATATCCTAGTGAACAACTCCAAAGCACCTGAATATTAGTATTAATAGGGATATCCTTCAGAGAATGACACAGATGCAAAACCTGGGGCCTGCTGCACCAAAAACTCTGCCTTTAACTTCATCCAATTAAAATAGTACCATTTTACCTACAACTCAGCTCTGGTTTTGTGTAAATGACTGTACAAGCTGCAAAGAAAGGAGGAAATCAAGTAATGATATTGTAATAAAAGCACAGTACAGTTCAAACCAATGACAAATGCAAAATTATTCTTATCTATTTGCCTGTTCAATAAGAAATTCAGAAATAAATCTGTATTTACAAAGAAATTAACGACAATCCAAATGTGCATATGTGTATTCCTTTGAGAGAGACTGTGTGTATCATGCACACAGGCTATAGGAATGTTCTGCAAATCATTTTGGGGCAATCGAGCCCTCAATCTCCTGCCACATATGAAAGTCAGATCAGTGTTAACTCAATGGTCAAAACTGTGTTGGGAGAGCAAATATCAGTTTTTCTTATAACACTTATCTGCCTTGGTCATGAAAGATCACCCAAGTACTAGAGCTGAAAGAAATGCTAGTACAAGAATGTTTTATGCCAAATCTCAAAGCACTAGTACAAAAGAGTGTAATTTATCAGATGCAAAGGAAAACACTATCTGACAGTGCTACAAAAGTACTACTATTCATTACATATCTAAAGGCTACTGATCAATAGAGAGCACTATGCTCTTTCCTTCAATAGGTTCAAGCTTAACTGATTTTCATGGCTTCTTGAGTGCTTTTATGACTAACAAGGCATGATCCACATAGTGCTTTGTCACCCATTTGCAAATAATCTAATAAAGTGACAGTAATAAATCACAAGCATCATTAATAAACCACCATCAAACAAAGCAGCACCCTGAAAACAATGTGGAAAATGCACAGATAATTCTCCAACTACTTTGGGGAGTAAACAGGCTAAACACACAGTACTACTTCAGAGCTGTGAGTTCAATTCATAGTAAACATATACATCTGAGCTGTTAGAGATTTCCTATTGCAGTTGGCAAATATTGCTTCTATGTTTCTTCAGGACAGGTTCATATGGGAAAAAAAAAGAAGAGAAAAGGAAAAAAGAGATGAGAGAAAACAAAAATCAAATTGAGTAAACCAGTGCTTGGAACACAAGAATATAATCAGCTTGGTGATGCTTGTATGCTGTTAAAATAACATTTTATGCCTGTTTACTTTATAATTTTGTACCTCATAAATACCTACAGTAGCTAAAACTGTCAGTGGTGCCACTTCAAAGGGCAGTGGCCCTAGGAACAAGATCTTTGAGGTTTGGCCTAGCCACAGTGTGGTAAAAGTTATGACAATGTTTCTTTAAATCTAAAAACTAGCTGGCATAAATCCATGAAAAGCACACATACCTTCAAATGTGAAATTCAGGATTCATTTACTTACCCTTCAGGTGTGGATTTAATGAAAGCTGGGTATTTAACATGGTAACAAGCTTCTACAGACTTCATAGAAAAATCCAGCTCCAAGGTACATAGAGCAGCAGCAAAGCAGTCATTTTGACTCCATCATCCCTACAAAAAATTCATACAAAGAGCAAGTATTTACCTGAGGTGGAATCCTAGAAACAACCTTGCAGCTGTCATACAAGTTATGGTTGAGGTGAACTCTAGACCTTAATAGCACTTTCCTCTATAGTGAATAGAAAGTCAAATTACTTAGCTTTGGATCATTTTGAATGAAAAACTAAAAAAATTGTTTCTTTTGCTTTTAGTTCCCAAATTTAGCAGAGAAGTGTTACAATTACAAGGGGAAGTCAGCTTCCCTGGAATTTTTCTCAGACCAAAATTTTTTGTAAATACCACAAGAAAGCTTTTGCCTGTGTTATTTTCAAATCAGTATTTTAAGGCTTTCCTTCTTCTGATAAAAGGATGAATTCTTGAACATCAACATAAATCAAATTCCAAATAAAATCTTTAGGTGCTTTTCAACCACTTCTCTCGTGATCCTTGAGCAAATAAATGTTTGTGTCAGTGGCATGAGGTGAAATACATGATTAGAGTCAATACTAAAACCATCTTTCCACTCAGCCTCAGAAACAAACTTTGATTCAATACTAATAGCCATGGAAAAGAAATAAATTAGGTGGTGGCTAATAGCAGAGTGAATAAGGGTTTTCTCTCTGAAGACCAGAGGACTAAACCTTGGTTTATTACAGCAAAGGGGACAGGTATTACAGATGGTTATTTACAAGCCAAACTCCCAGACTCCAAGGTAAACCATTCCCTTTTCATCTATTTTGGAAAAATACACATCCTAAATAAATACTTAGTTCTTCTCTTTTAAGGAGGAGGAAAACTGGTGAGGCAGAGCTGAGGAGGAGCTGAGAGTGGTAAGGAAACCACTGAACTGGAGGGAGGGGAGCTCCCAGCAAGCCCTTTTGGCACCTTGGCAAGCCCAGCTCCTCTCTGTAGCAGCCTGAAACAGAACTGATGTCCCCAGCAGCTACCACATCCCAGTGTCCACATCTGGGAGTTTTAAATGGGTGCCTGGGGAGTTCTCTTTAGAATACCAACACTGAGACAGCAGTGGGAGAGGGGCTTACCCCTCCCAGGAAAATGCTGTGGTATGTGGGGCCACGGCAGCAGTTCCCACAGCCATGAGCTGGACCTCAGTATCTCTGCGTGGATTTAAGGAAAGCAAAACACTTTTGCCCACTTTAGTGCTTCTAGATACTTTGCATTTTACCGAAAGAAATTACTGGTCAAAATTCTTGAGAGAAAATTAATTTATATGAAAAAAAAAAGCACCCCCCCCCCCCCCATTTATTAAAGAAAAAATGAAGGAAAAAAAAAGAGGCCCTAAGGAACTTATTGTTAACAAAACAAACCTGAAGCTTAAAGTCAGTATCACTGTCATACCTCTTATTCAGCATGTGACTTTGTTATTTTCTTATTCAGAGGTCACTGCCTACTTTAAATGTGACTTTAGCTTTGGGCAGAGATGGCCCTGGGGGCCAGATACTCAGCTGAATAATAGAGTTCCACATGGAAATGGATATTTAAAAACAGTTAAAATGTCTAAAAACATTTCGGGCAGAGTGAGGTTGTCTGCTGACATTTGACCTGCACGCACTTCCTATGCAATCATTTGTTTTAAAAAGAGTGTCCTTAGTTAGTTTCATTCACTTAAGCCATGGAATTACTGCTTTTTTTAATGCTTATTCCTATATCCTCAAATGCTTATTCCTATATCCTCAAATTACTGGGGTTTTTTAATGCTTATTCCTATAGCCTCAAATGAGTTAAGAACCCCCTAAATCTTAGGCCTTTTCTTCTCAGGATGAATTTCACGAATGCTTTTGATTGCAGTTACAGTCATCTCTCCTTTTCCCTACTTTTCTTCTTTTTCCTTCCCTTTCCCTTTAACAGAAGGTAAAAAGAGATGATGTCTTTGCACTTCCCACTCCAATACAACATCTTCCACCTTCCCAACATCTACCAGCGGGGCCTAAAGTATACAAAGGAACTAACTTGTTCCTCTTCTGCAGAAGACAAGATGGGAACGAGAGCTAATTTAAGCAACCCCATCTCCTTTCCCTGCCCGAGTTTCAGCCCGGGGTTTTGATATTTCTGCCCAGGACTCTTTCTCCCAGCGCCCCTCCATGCCGATGGCGATGGCGAGCAGCGCTGCAGCCGGAGATGCCAGAGGCTCAGCTCGGCCCATCCTCGCCCTCTCTGATCCCCAGGCTCCGGCGTGCTGCCAGCTCGCTCCGGGCTGACACTCTGCCCTTTCGGGGGCCCACACAGGGCTCCCCGTGCTGCCGAGCCGCGGGAATGCCGGCGGGCTCGGAGGGGCAGCGTTTGCAGCGGCCGAGGCCTGACCCGCCCGCCCCGGGACTCGGTGCCGGCTCTGGCTCCAATTAAGGCAGCGCGGAGGGGGATCCGACACGGGCTAGGGGAGGGTCTGCCGGACCCACACTCCTGTGGCTATGCTGGAAATTAATTCCCACATATGTGCTGCAGATGGGCCACGGCCTCTTTTCCAGGCTGCAGCCTGCAAATAAACTTAGTAGCAGCTGGGGAGGGGAACCAGCAGAGCCTCGTGTGCTTTAAAGGGTTCTGTGTTTCTGTATATGGGAGTATTCCCTCCCCTCTCTAACCCGTACAAAGCTTTCTATAAAGTCCCATAAACAAAGCTGTGGATATAATTTTGTATGAGAAACTTGCCACCAGGGAAAACGGTGGTCAGGAAAACACAACATACCTTTTTCTCAAAGAGGGTGTTTTGGTGTATTTTCATAGATTAAAACCAGATTTGGCTGGCTTGAGCAAGCAGGCAAACTTCTGACCTTTTTTCACATAATAAACCATCCCTCTCCACCCAGCTCTGGTACCTAACCTGTCCTAAAATAGCCAAGTGCAGCATGGAGCCTGGAGGGAAGCCAGCCCCATCACCAGGTGCAGATGTTTGTCACCACAGCACGGACATGGCCATCTCCGAGCCCTTGTGCCCTGCTCTGGATCCAATAAAGCAGCTGAATGTGTGATCATTGTGTTTTCAGGAACTGGTCCTCAACAAGACCCGAAATCAAACTTTTGCAGGAATGCTTCCCTGGATCAGCCCCATAGTGCTCAGTACTTGCAGGTTTGAGATGCCAGTATGCACCAGAAAGGGTTGTGGCTGAGAGACCAGGGAGCTTAAAGCAAAGCATGATTTTTACAGCTCCACATGGAGTTCAAAGTTAGGGGAATCTGCATGATTCTATTAAGTTTAGCCAAGCAAAATCAAGTTGAAGAAAACTTCATATGTCCAAATCTCTTTTCCATATTTCCTCCTGGGTGTTTTTCTTTTTGGTTAAATAAATGCAATGAGATAAATATGTTGACTTATTTTCAGAGGCTTCTGTGCTCAGCAACCTTTCAACCTGGAGTTAAATAGATAATGCAAAAAATGAGATACATGAATTATTTGACAAGTCATTTTTAGGCAAAGTGGCTTCCCTGCAGCAGGGTCTCTGACAAAATGTGAGCAGCCAGGTATGTCCCTGCACAGGTCTGCAGATGTGGGCAGGTAGGGAGAGAAGACAGGGTCTGGGGTGTTTGCACTGCCAGCCCTTCTGGGAGAGAGATCCCTTTTTTCCTCCTTAATGCATTCAATTCCTGGCAACAGTGAGCACATGGGTAGATTTTGGGTGATATGTACCTGGCTGCCAAGCAGACCACTCTTCAGTTTCTTATTCAAGAGAGTAGTCAAATTGAAAAGCATCATCTCTCTACTGTTCTAGACTATTGTAACAAGCTTAACTTCAACTTCTTTTTTTTTTTTCCAAGATGTAAATGTAGCAAAAAGGTTACTGATAGAAATTCTGAGACCATAGTAAAGACAGAATCCATTTGTTGTCTAGATTTTCTCATAAAAATCACTGTAAATTTGAGCTATTTAATCAAGCATCAGTAATAGTCTCCCTGATGATTATGTGACTGCTGGAAAAAATCACATTATTGCCCACATTAATTCTGGATATTTTCTCTTTTAGCATTAAATTAGGAAGACAAAAAATTATTTAATTGTACAGCTTCTCTCAGTGATTTATAAAATAAGAGTAGATCAAAATTGATAATAGGACTTTTTTTTTGGTACTCTGGAAAGTTGAAGAAAGAAAAGAACAGGAAAGGCTGAAACAAAAAACAACTCCCCCTCCCAAATCAGAGAGAAAAGCAACAAGAAAAAAAAAAACATGTTAAGGTAGTAGAGAATCTAGGGGCAGGAAGTCAACTCTGACCCACAGAATTTTTTGGTTTTTCTTCTTTCCCTAATTTTAAAATCCATTTGGGGTTTTCTAAGTATGTGGGCCAGTGTCTGTGAGGATGCCAGTGAAACAGTAAAAGGACTGAGGAACAGGCTGTTTTGAAGCCATAATTGCTCAGCTGTTCTCTGTTTGCTTTGGCTGTCAGAGCTGTGGTAGGTGTTTCCCATTCTGGTCTTCACACCTCTATTATGTTTGGGTTGCATGTCAGAAATATTTCAGATGTTGTGGATGGAGATTTCCTCTTGAAGAAGAGGTTCCAGTGTCCTCTGAGTTTTCCCTGTGCTGATCAGGAGACTTCACCCACCATTTCCAGGGCTTCCCTTTGATTCTGGTGTTGGTATTTCCACTGGCTGCTCTAGCCTGGAGCAGGGACCTGTGAGCCAAAGTCTTGTGAGCCTTCAAAATTAAAAAAAAAGAAAAAAAAAAAGAAAGAAGAAGAAAGAAAGGTGTGAGACCCTCAAATTTGATGGATGATAAAACCAGATCTTTTCATTTAAACTCATAAAAACTAACCTTCTTCTGGCTACTGCCCCTTGGAAGTCAAAGGTAACTAAGGCTCAGCAAAACCTGTCCAGGATTTGTTCCTGGTGGCTCCACTCCAGGGTAGGAGTGTCACTGTTGCACATTTCAGCACAAAATTTGCTCACCAGTTCACACTCATTAAAGAGCTTGCAGTTTACATTATAAAATATTACTTATTAAAACTGCCTACAGAAAACATTTTAAAGCAATGTCCACACCAATGTTAGACTTCTGTCATGAAAATATGAGCTTTAAAAGGGAGTGGAAAGAGTCCATTATCCAGTGGCTTCCCACATCTGATAGCTTGCTGTCTGGTTCACACTGACACACCTTGTCACCACAGAGATGGGTCTCCCCAGCAAAGCCACAGTATCAAGCATTAGGGTTGGAGTATCAAGCATTAGGGCTGTTTGTAACCCTCTGCAGCCCTACAAAGCAGCACAACCCCAGCTGCCCCTTTTTTTTTTTTTGTTTTCCCCTGTAAACCACATGACAGTAAGGGTAAACACTGCAAGTGCTGGAAGCAGAGGTTAGAGTTCAGAACAATTTAGGGATGTCAGTGCCCACACTGTGCCTGCCAGGCTTGGTGGGGACCTCCTCAGGAGGGGCTGCTGCTGGTATCTGCATTTCACCTTCAAACACACACCACATGTTTTAAACATCCTCTTTTGGCCCTCATTACGCTTGTCCTGGCTACAAAAGCTTTAAGAGTGTTCTAAAAATCAGAGGAAAAAAGGCATTGCCCCTCTAAATCTCCATGCTGTAGCCCTAACTGGCCTGACTGCCCTGCATCAGCTTCCCTCTGATAAAAGGTAGCAACACGTGTTCATTAAATACAACTCTTTTTTCCTTTTCTCTTTTTTCCTTCTGTTATTTTCCTATTTCCTGTCTAGCTCTCCTTCCATATTATGTTATTATTTTATTTTATATTCTTTTATTTTCTCTTTAATTTCTGTCTGAGATTATTTTTCAGTCTCTCTCTTTGTTACCACCTTTTCTCACAACCTTCTCTTTATTGCTACTGCATTTTACTTGCATATCAACTCTCTCACCATGCCCTCTTTCATTTTACCTTTCTATCACTCCTTTTTTTCTCTCTCTGACTCTTTAAATGGCCCTATCTATTTCCCACTTTTCTATTTTCCATTTCTGTTTCCAGTAAAATATTTTAGAAAATTATATTTTTATCTACTTCTTTATTTTTCCTCTGTAGCAAACTAGGTTAAATTCCTGCTCTTTTCCTGGAGGAAAAAAAAAAAAAAAAGACAGTGAAAAGTTAGTGGAAGATGACATGTCAATGAAAAATACTAGGTTAGATCACTAGTCATGTAGATATTGTCTAACACAGGGTTTTTTTGCAAAAGCCATCTTTCCAACATAACGACAATTCTTGTGTTTATTTTTGTGAGCCAGTCAGCAGCTATTTCTTAAAGTATCCTGAAAACACCTTATAAATCATACAGATAGAACAATTTTGTTTTCTTTGGGGTGTTTCCTGTCAGTTCAATTATAACTGAAGACTGAATTTGGAAGCACCATTTGTGGCATACAGTGTCTAGAGTGGAAGTTTGTTTAGGACACTGATAACTCTTAAGTACACTTTATAGGAATTATGAACTACCTTAGCTATGATTTATAGCTATTTCCTCCCTAAATGGAACAGAAAATTGTTTCTGTGACTGCTGCAAACACCAGAATATATCAGGAGGCAGAAAATCACTCCTGCACCCTTGATATGCTCCCTTCATCTTTCCCAGTGCCAAAAGCTGTTTTGCTCTGTGTCATTCTCTTCAATGATATTTTCACAGATACTTGTGTTTTGAGCAGGGATGGGTAATCATCAAGTGTTTTCACTCAGGGTAGCACTAGCACTGCAAAATCACCAAGGCATTTTCCTGCAGTCTGCTTTCTTGAAAGATGTCCACCTCAGGTATCAAAGATGATTCAAGAAGCAGTAGTTCATGTGGGCCCTTGCCCTCTGGGGTGCTTCTAAGCCTGTCTCCCTGTAGAACCTTCCTTTCTTTCCCAGGTGATGCCTCCTGGCAGCAACGTTTCACCTGGGTTTCACTAGGGGATCATACTAAATGTAACCATGGAAATTCAATAGCTTTAAACTGCAACTCAAAGCAGAGACCACCAAGGGCAGTTTTGTCTGGTTTAGTGGAGCTGGCTTGTAAAATCACAGCCATTTCCCAAAGCAGCTGTTAAACCCAGAGACAGACAATTCTGATTTGCATTACCATGCCTTCCTCAGCAATGCAGTGCCTGCCATGAACAATGGCACTGCTGCCTCCTCCACTTGTTTAAAGACAGTAAGGATCAAACCCCATGTGAACATGCACATGGGGATGGGGAGAGGAGGAACTGCCTTGCTGGGTCCCTGTTCCTGACCTACATCCATGTCCTCTGCCCCCACACTTGAAAACAGTGGATAATTCTTGGGCAGCAATGCTCCCAACCAAAGCAGTTCAAAGCTGCTGTGAGGGACTGGACACAAGAAATTTTTGAAGTTCCCTGTTTGCTTGTTAGTCACAAGCAATAACAATACATTCTTGGGGTTTAATCAGCTTCCATTGAACTCCCAACTTTGACATTAACTTGAATGAGACTAGAATTTAACATCACTTTACAAATAAGTAATAATCCAATTCCCTCCTTCTCCTCTTCACCACAACATGCATCCAATCACAGTACTGATAAACTGCAATTAAAAATGCAATTGCAGTACAAATTCATAGGCACTTTGGGAAACACAAAATTTTTACTCCAACAATTTCAGAAGTATGGAGCAGAATAAAATGATTATCAGTTCCTCCACAGACTCTTGTTCAGGCAGGTTAGGAATGTCACTGGAAAGTTTTCTGCAGGAACTCATAGCACTAGATTTGAGAGCAGACTTGCTTTTTTAAGTTGATAGACATTTGTCTTTTAGTTTTTCCCCTCTGATGTGTGTTAACAACCAATAAATGAAGTAGGAATATTTCCAATTAATTTTCTTTTTAATCTCCTTATCTCCTACTTATCTCCTTACTACTAAGAAGTAAGTTCAGATCAGCACAGCAACATAACAAAGCATTGCCAAGCATAACAAGCTGCCTTTCAAGGTACATTTTTCTTCAGTGACTTTTCTCCAGCCAAGAATAAAATTAAAAGAATGGGAGAAAGACAGAGAGGGGGAATTAGCACATTTGACTCAAATATAAGCAACCCACAAAATATGTTACTAATCAGGCAGATTCCCATCATCCTACTTATCATCTTGGGCCACACTGCATGTGGTTTCTCCCCAGATGTGCAGGATATTGAGGAAGACATTCTAGGACTACACACAACAGCAAGTCTCTCAGGACATACAAGTGGGACCTACAAACCCCCCTGGCAAAGGCTGTAACCCTCAGCACACTGAATGTCACACAGCACACAAATTCTAGTACTCACTGAAACTGGAGATCCAATTGGATTCAGGGAAGGATTAGACAATTTGGTGATGGTAGATCTGTTACTGGGTATTACTCATAATGGCCAAGATACATCTATTGCAGAAACTCCCTCAAATGTTGACACAAACTGGAAAGAAGCTCCAGGAAGGAAACATTGGTTATATGATCTGGTCTTAAATTTTTCCCAAAGTACCATGCAACAGCAAGAGGACGTGGGGCCAGATGGGCTGTTGAACAGACATAGCTCTGTGGTTAAGTAGAAGAAATCAATTAGTCTTTTGTTTGTTTATTGCCTTCCTTTACTCACTGCCATTTCAGATTGCACTCCCTTCTTGCTCTGGTGTGGAAAAGATTTTGCTATCAGTAAGGGGTTATCAGTTCTTTATCAGTAGGCTCTCAAAGGTTATCATGGATGGGCCAGAACCTTTGATGAAGGCAAGAGAGCTTCACCAGAAAAGCATCTGAAACGATAGTGAGTTGGATAGATGTGGATTGGACTCTATTTATTTACTTATTTTATTTACATTTTTAGATGCAGATGTCAGGGACTTTATTTTAAAACTTCCTACATACCTTTCCTCCCAAATTTAGAGAAATAAAGTGACTGGACAGCATAATTTTAAATTCCCAACATTGAAAGACTAAAAGCTTTTGCACAAGCTCTTAAAAGTTTATGTTGTTCCCCATTATAACTGCTAATACTACATGATTGGCTTGTTAATATAGCTAACTCACCAGCAGCATTCACATTAATTTTCACCTTTTACTGTGTAATGGTAGTGCTATTTATTAGCCAGACAGACCATTTTTAGTAATGTTATAGGAACAGAGTGTGCATTACACAACAGAACTAGGTTACACCTGCAGCTGACCATTTCTATATTTATGGCTGTCTGACATCTGTAATGAATGGCAAATGGAAAATATTTGTTTTTTACTTTGGCTCAGTATTTTTTTTTCATGTTTTAAAAATAAAAGTGAAGTGAAATACCTGGCTTTAATTAGGGATTTTAAATATCTTCAAGTCTCTTGCCAAGATGCCCTGGAGAAACAGAACAGATCCTTAGGGCAGTGCACAGGAAAGAAATCGTTAGCCAACCTCAACCATCACTGGAAAACTTGACTGAAAAAGCACAGTTTGCATTTCAGTTCAATTTGCAATCACATCCAGCCCCTTTCTCTTCAAGTCTCAAGTACTAAGTCCCCTCATTGTGTGGGTATAACTTTAAGATGGGGAATTTACCATGTATTTCTGACAGAAGATCAAATGTTTTGCAAACTTTATGACAAACTGGTGGGTTTGAATGAAGTTAGGTTGTTCCTGATGTAATGTTTCATCTCACATTTATCATCTAATTATTATTGTTAACATGCAGAATCTATTTTTTCTCCTCTCTCCCTCAATCATGCAACCATTTCAGTTACAATAAAAAGAAATCCTTTACAAACCAAATAAAATTCAGGCTGAAACTATCCATAGTAGCAAATTCTTATCACTTAGAGATTTGAGAATTTCTGTTTAATTGTAGCAATATTTATGCAGCTGGTCACTGAAAGACCTGACTGGAGAGGCAGAGGAATTTCAATAGGAATTTAAAGAATAAGATTTTAAAAGAATTTAAAAGACTTAAAGGAATTTAAAAATAATTTTCAAAGGTTAGGTTTAAAAAAGAAAAAAAACAAGAGATGCAATTGCATGCACACTCAAAGATAAAGGAGATACATATTGAAATACATTTTTTGGAGAATGCAATGATTAGAGCCAAAATAGCCAATTGTCACAAAGCTGGAAAGATAGACAGTAGGTAGTCTGAGAATAATGAACAATGACCTTGGTCTCCTTCTGCCTTCAAATCCAATCTTTTTGTTTTATCTTAAGGATCCTTGATCAGGTTCAAACAAATGATTCTCAGATTTAAAGAATAATCATATTGACTCAATTTGCATGAAATTATTTTCTTATTTGTAGACAGGGACTTTGTATCAAAACTGGGCTTGTGGGCTCTCCCCTGGTCCACAGAAGGGTAAAGTCTCCTTGTAAAAATAGCCACAGTGAACATTTCTTTCATGAGGAGATGTAAAAAGGCTTTCTCATAAGGAGCTTTGTTCTTCCCATTGCACTACCTTTGGTCAACTGCAGGCAAAAGCATTTCAGGGAGGCCAGAAGGAGATTTCTCCACTGTGCTGGAGAGAAACCAAAACGCTTGAATTAAATGGAATTCACACCAGCTCTCCAGCATCAGCATTTAAAAGAAATCTTTCAAATGTCCATGATCAGTTTCACTACCCGAAATGATCAAGATTTATTCTTCCTAGAGGCAAAACTAGGGGGATTTCCCATTCCCCCTAACATTCTTCTGCTATTCAGTAAAGAGCTTTGTAACCAACTGACAGGGCATATATCACTCTCTGTATAGATGCTGATACCTCAGAGTTGGTTGGTGAATGCAACCATCAGAGTCTTTCAATCACACAGAGATTTGGAAATATGTGAAATGAAATAGAACAGAATAAAATCTACCAAAATTTCCAGATTAATTGCTCCTCAAAGTTAGGAAATTTTGCTCTTTGGATTAATGAAAGACATCAACTGACAATGTCTTGGCTTGATTTTAATTTCAGCTGTTAATAGCCTGCATTTTTAATGACTGTTTTGGTGTGCACCATCATGTGAAGGATTTTATTTTCATTCTAATGCATGGGAGAAACATCACTTTCCATCAACTTCCTTTTCAAAACATCACATACATGTTTCCCTTTCATGTGTCTGCAGCACGGAATAGGGATTTGATAGACAAGGTATCAGCAAGACTAATCATAAATTAATGAATGGAAACTTTGCCTTCATTTCATCCTGATGGGGTTGGTAGTAGGGGTGGTTCTTTTGTTACTTCTTTTTGTTGTTGTTGTTGAGGAGATTCTTGTGGGTGCAATTAAATTAGTGCCAAATTACCTGAAATAATTTGTGGTTATTAAATAAACCAGTCTCTGTTGTGGAAAGTGCATTGTTCCCTGGCATTCCAGAGGCTTCCCTTTTTTTTTTCCACAAGAGATTGCAGCAACTGATCTCTGACAATACTGCTTTGTATATGTTGCCTCTTGGGTGGTGGAAGACAAGACTAAGCCATGTCACAAAACTGCACATATGATCTACAGCTGGCATGTCACATTATAACCAAAGAAAAACAATCTCATGACTTACAAAAGCTCTTAAGGAGGCATCACTTGCAAGGTTAACTACAGTGGTTGACAAAAGAGACAAGGTGCAAATAATTACTCTATTTCCCTGACACTAAATGCAGTAAAAGAAATGTGTTGGTTCAACCTCATTCTCCCTTGGGTATTTTTTTATATTTATCTGATTTCTTGAATTAAACTTCTACATTTTCTAAGAATGGCTATTTCTTCTTTTAGTGTAATATGAACCCTTTGCAAGTGATCTTTATATTCAGGTGTTTGACTGACTGATTTTTGCAATATAGGGAGAGCTCATTTCTCCACAAATATGTGTTTTTATAAATGCAGAGCTGAACTGATTTTTTTATCACAAAACCTGCCTTTCTTGGTCTTTCAGTGCACAAGGATTCTGTAGCAGTAATTCTTCATCATTTGCGTGTGACAGTTGCTTATGGTTCCTACTGCTTGGCCTTCTGAGGTTATTTAGCTCTCAGATTTCTTATTCCTGGGTGTTTCACCACCTCCAGTGGATTCAGCTGCAGGAATGCTATTCTCACCACTTTACATTAGTGAGAGCAAACTGAGGTGTGTCTACATTGACCAGTCTTCCCATATATCAATACTCACGTCTTCTCCCATTTCTATTGGTCTGAGCCATGAGTAACTCAACCAAGACCAAATGCCACGAAGCCAGCACAAAACTGACATAAATGAGAGCAGAAACAAAAGTTCACATTACATTGCAGTGCTTCTAGGGAAACTCCATTAGCATCAACTATTTGAATTGGATTTGCTCTGGTGCAAAAGAGAATTTAGAAAAATGCTTCTCTCTAACTCATTTCACTGCTTGACAAAATGGAAAATCCCAACTAGTCTGTCAGGGTTTTTTACATTTCCCACAGAAAGTATCCATTTTAACACAATCAATACCTTTTCTAGACACTTGTCAATCTGTTTGGCTGAACAACATTTACACAGTCAGCAAATTAAGAGGTAAAAGAAGCTAATCAGGACCTCTCCAGGTACTTTCTTTCCACAAACAATGTACAATGCTTAATTTCCTACCAGGAAATTATAGCGTCTGCTGAGATTTCAAGATCTGATTAGTTTCAGAGGCTCAGATTTTTAAAAAAACCTGAAAATCAAAGTAAAGGTATAAACATAGCAGCCACCCTATGCCTGAAATCTGGAGAAACCTGGTTACTGCAGCCCCTTGGGGAAGAATGGGACCCTCTAGATTTTTGCAGATAAGGTATGACTAACATTCTCATAAAGCTCAAAGATTGCCAGATATACACATTTAAAATAATTATGGTAATTAAATAGAGTTGCAAGCAGCTATAACTCCAGGCAACACCAGTTAAATGTAAAGAGAAAACATCTTCTGCATATGTTTGTGATTTATGTAATTACATGCTTCTACAAGCTACACACCATTCACTGGCAAACAGCCATCTCTTCTTTCATTCCAGTTCAGCCACAGTAAGTAACAGACTTCATCTGTTTGAAAAGCTCCCCTTAATAATGCCACCGAGGATGTATACAACACTGGGGAGTGAATATGAAAAAATTAAATGTCATTTAGCTCTGTGTGTGTGTGTTGGTTAAAAATAGCTTTTCTGGGCCTGTTTCTGACGTACATCATGAATGACTCCATTTCAGACAACTAAATTACACCTTATGTCAGTGAAAAATGAGTAAAATCCAAGGTGTGTTTCGTGGATGAGATTATGTGTTTGCTCTTGAGAATGACTGCTTTTCTCAATGTAGTAATTTTTGAAAATTAAACTGTGCTAGGCCATTCTCAGGCAAGTCGTTACCAAATCTAGTGACTGGAGACCAAATGGAAATGTTGCCTGAACAAAAATGGATTCAAAATTCCAGAAGCCTCCACAGTGCACACTGCCTGCCCTCTGCCAACAGAAATATGAAGGATTTCCCTCATATTTCAGAGATCCAGCCTCTGGACTACCCTCTCACACTCACTAGGAACTTTTAGCCAAGCTTCAATTAACATTTTGAAGGCAATAAAAAAGAAAATGAGAAAGAAAATGTAAATACTTTTTTCACATTTCATCAGACTTTCAGATCTTTTACTGCTCAGTATCAAACTAGAGTCCAGTGGGTTACCTGCCAAATGAGTGTTTATTCAGAATAAAAGGCATCTGACTCTTGTTCTTTTAAAGACACAACTGATTTTGCAGTTATTTATAAAGTCTATTTTATTCATTCACATGAAAGAGATTCACTAACTACGAGACACTGTCCAACAATGGGTGTGTAAATGGGAGGAAACAGGCTTGGTCACTAGAGATGAAATGGTGTGTCTGTAAAATTGCATGCCATTTATTATAAATATTATATTATGCTTCTGCACTGGCTTTTCCATTTAAGTGTGCAATTGTGTCTTGAACTATTTCACATTTCAAGTCACGTATAATCTCAAAGTTGCCATTATGGAAAATATTTCTAAGTATGCTCTGCTGCCAATGAAATAGTGCCTAAGTACATAGCTAAAAAAGACATTATATTCTATACATGATATTTACAGTATACATAATCTCAACTGCAGTGTGATATCTGAGACCAAGCTGAAAATTCATTTCTGCTGAGCTTGAAAATATATAAGTCATAAATATTTGTCCTTTCCTCAACATTTCTTTACAATGCCAACACACTGTAACTCATAACATACTTTCTGGCTCTTCACTGCAACCCTAAAGGATTCCAGATTAAGATTTAAGAGTTTTGGGTTTTTTTTTTCATTCTCTGCCCCCACCCAACTGCTGGAAATGAGGAATCTTAGAATTTAAGTCACTGAAAGGCAGGGGTTTTTGTCCCTGCTTTCCCCTGAAAACTCTGTTCTGTTCTCACCACCAAACTGCAAAATATATCTGTTAGAGTCAATTTGCATTTTCAGCTCATGCAGAAAACTATTATTCTTTTCCTAAAATCCCAGTTTGTTTTATTTAGAAAGCTCACATGCCCTTTTTTTTGTTTTGTTTTGTTTTGTTTTTAAAACTCTCTTCAGAAGAGAATAACATGAAAAATTCCCCACACAGTTTTCAGTAGTCTCCAGATTAGGATAGTTGAGTTGCTGTGATAGGAAAAACTAAACCTCAGTTCTTGCCCCAGTTCACCCTGGCCTGACACCTGCATCTGAATATTGCACATTCTGGGGCTGACTAGAATTTACTCATTACCATGGGGAAAAAAACCAAAAAAAAACCAAGCAAGGAAAAACCCCCAACACACAAGGCAAACCCACCATTAGTTAAGGTAATTTCTTCACAGATAGTCCTGTGATTTCTAAATAACTACCAAATCTGGACTGATTTGAAAGGAAAAAAAATCCAATCTGAAGGTGATGCTGCCTTCCTTTTTCCAGCCAACAGCTGGATGCACAGCAGCCCAGAGCACAAAGGAAAAAGAGATGCAGCAACTTGGCCTCAGAGAGGACTTGTTTTAGGGGGATTCAGGAAGCAGTGTGAAGGCAGCACTGAGGGCTGTGCTGTGGCTCATGGGCCACAGGCCATCTACCAAGGCCAAGACTGGACACTGCTTGAAGAGCTCAGGAGCAGCTGTAGCCATAGAAGTCACTGCAACACCTATGTCCCTTCCTGTGCTGGCCTTAGAATGCTAGACTAGAAACAAATTAGACCACAATGTTCTGCACATACTAGACCAAGATAATAAACTAGAAGCAGGATGACCCCGGGTATAAAGCAGCTGGTAGCAAGAAATACCTTTTCCTCTCTGTGTTTGTGCAGTTACAATGCAGCTGCAGTGTGCGACTGAGCTCTTCATGCACTGTTACAATGACAAAGTAATTGAGGTCACAACAGCTTAAATTCTAGTCAAATCCATTGCACATATGCTTGGAGTGTTTGTGCTCTTTAGTCCATAGAACAGGAGTTGTTACTTACAATTTCTGGTACTATCAACAAAACCAGCTTTTCCCTGTGATACTGCAAGACACCGCTCAAGACAGATGGACAGAAGGACATGGCATAGCCAGAAATTGTGGCAATGCTATTAAGAACAGTCATGTTATCTCTGCTAGTTGTCACCTTAAAACCTGTGGGAAAAAGAGAATTGAGCGCGTGATCACCCCCCCACCAAAAAAATAATATGAGAATTAGGAATTTAATAAGATTTAGGTATTTAACACTCTTAGCTAAGAATAAGAATAAAAGAATAATAACAAGAATAAGAATAAGTCTTTGAGCCATCTTTCTTTTGATTTGTCAGAAAAGTAGAAGATGGTGTAGAAGCATGAAATCATGACACATGAAAGCCTCCATGAATATCCTGAACGCTTTCTAACAAGCTCAAGTGTTCAGCTTGAGGGGAATGTATGGATCAGGGGACTGGAGCCTGCAGGAGAAGTAATGTTCGGTGTGTCTCAAATGGTTCCCACCTTGCAAGCATTGGCCAGCAAAACTTCCCAAGTAATCTATTGCTTTCTTAGTGAAGACCACTTGCTTCTGAATTTTGACTCCATGAGAGAATAAAGGTCTGGTAGCCTTGAGGGCACAGTGCCATGGCTTTGTCCCTGATGTGGCAAGAGAAAGGCAGCACTTTGTTTTTCCTTTACTTTTTTACTTTGGTCCGCTATACTTTTTGACTAAACCTCTGGGGATCTGAGTAATAAGAGACTTTTTGTAAATTAAGAAAGTAGCTAAATAGAGGCTTTTCAAAAGGCATTTCCCCATCATTCTTTCTAAAGGAAAGCAGGTGTTTGGCTTAAAGGGACTTGTTCTCTTGATAGCACAGTAAGAGAGTAAAACTGAATTTTCCCCTAAAGCAAAAATAAATAACTTCAGAAAACATGAGAACTGAGCCCTTGGTGAGGAGGTGAAATGGGTGTCCACCCTCTTGAACTAATTTATAACACCAAAGATGTCAAGTGACATGCTGGATGAAGAAATGATTTGTGGCTGAGAAAAGCTTTGCAGAGATCTCAGAGGCTTGGCCAAAGGCAACTTCATCTTGAGAGACATGATCGACTGCCGAGCTAAAGAGAACTGTTAAGGCTCTCATCTGGGAAAAGGGGGAGAGTTGCATTTTCTAACTGTGGATCCAGTTATCCACAGCCTTTGCCAGAGCCAGGATGAAAGCATGCCAGGCATTTAGCCTGTTAATTGGGTGCCCGTTGGAAGGACATATAAATCTTAAGGAAAGGTTTCAGTACTATATCAACTTCAGAAAACATGCAACAAATGGGTATCTAACTCTCCAGGCACTTGGCACAAAGTGAAATTCTACACAGAGAAAAACTTTTTTAAAACTTGTGCCCAAGTGTGTACTTATCTGCAAAGCTTCCTTACCATCTGATTCTTCTAAGAACCCTGATTTGCACAACCAGAGCTTGTAATTCTCATGGCAGGGTCAAGGCCAAAACCAGTTTATACAATTTAAATCAAGCATGCCAGCTTACACATTCCAGTTCAGACCAGTGGTTACCACTTGCAGTGAGATTGCCACATTTGGGGCCAGATTTGCAGAGCACACAATCAAGCAGCTACACTGTTTTATGTCAGCAGTGGATCAGCCTGTTGGGCCAAGGCTTTGAGATGCTTTGTGTCATGCACATACCCTCCTGCCATTAGGAAAGCAAAGAGATATTACAACAGAGCACAGAAACACATCCTGCAATGCAGGCGTGGGCAAAAGATGTCAGTAGAGATATAAAATTGACAGTTGTGTGATGTGGTGATTCCTTATCTATTGCAAAAAAATAAATTAACAAGTTAATATACCAGAGTTAAGGATCTAACCATTCCGGTTTACAGGGCTATAATTCAGCCTAGGGTAACATGTTGCACACCAGAGGAATTTAGCCTTTGACCTGATTAGATGCCAGAATCATCCAGTTCCACTCTACGTGTGAAACTTCACACAGCTCTAATTACTGAAGCCCCAAAGAAAAAAGCCAGAGGTGCTGCAGAGCTGGCAGGTATTAAAAAGAGTCAGAAGTAGCTGCTCCTTATGTTACTCTCTTTCTCCTGAGAAACAATAGTTCAGAAATCATATAGATTTTCGTGGGAAGGCTTTCTAAAGGTGAAAGGGTGAGATTTGGTGTCTAAATCCTATCTGTGACTATGAAAATCCCTGCCTTTGTCTAGAGTTAACAGAACACTTGAGAACCTAGTGAAACATAGATTTTAATTATGATATTTGGGAAATTACTCACAGAGATCTTGTTATTGTTGTTGAGAGCAGCTCATTGTCTAATGACGTTGAACAACTGCAGACAAGAAAAGGTAATTAATATGAGCAGAAATGAAAGAACGGCTCAGAGTTAAATGAACTGAAGTCAAGAAACTCCAAGAAATTTCCATACAAAAAACCTGAACTCATACCACTGTATCCATATGGCACAACTAGAGAATTATATTTCAGAGTGGGAAATGAGCAGCCTGAGTGATCACAGGTGCCATCATGGGCTCTTACTCAATACTAGAACCTAGGAGAAAAGAATAAGGTTAAATTAAAGACCTCTCAACATAAAAGGAAAACAGAATAAAACACACCTGAGGTTTGTCAGAGGTATGCCAAAAGTATGCTACACACTGCTACATGAGAAAGGAAATGATCTGGTTTTCAGAAAATAATCAGATATGTTTCCAAAGGAAAAAAATAATACTGAGAAGATGAACATTAGTTCCAGTATTTCAATAGATATAACAAACCAAATAAGAACAAAATACAAACGTGAAGGTCTGGAAGGTTATTAGATGTGCACCTAAAAAACATTAGTCCGTAGCAGGAGTATTTAATTCTTTCATTATTGATTTTGGAAACAATCAATAGAAATGCTCAATTCAAAGTTACTGACCACATGAAGCCAGGGAGCTCAGCTCCTGCTGAGGAGGGCAGGAGTATTGCACAGGAGTTATCTTGGCAGCATTCAGCTGCATGGACAGCAATATATCAGCAAGGGAAAAACAGAATTTCCTTTCCAAGCTCACAGACTGTGATTTACGCAACAAAGGAGGAAAATGAGCATGGTCTTTTATTTGATCACAGCCAGCATTTAAAAAAAGCAAATGCAACCTCTCAAGGCTTCAGGCAAAGTAGAAAAGGGAATTACTGAAACTATTGCACCATGCCCTCGTACTAATGCACCTGAGGCCATGTATATAAATTCTCATCACTGACATTCAAGAATGGTAAAAGACTGGAAAATATACAAAGAAGGTCTATTCAGCTGATAAGAGGAATAGGTAGCCTCTCCTATGAGAGAAAATGAAGGCAACTTGGCTTATTAACTTCCCAAAATCTAGGCCAAGCGTGTATGTGTTCAATTATTTTATCTGTGCTTGGTAGCATAGGCAGCAAAGAGTTCAGCACATCCACCAGTGCAACTGAAAAGCAGGAGAATGCTTGAAACTGTCACAGCAGCAGGATCCTGGCCCAAATTTCCAACAGGGACATGAGATCTATAAACATAATTACAGTCATGTAGCTGTCTGCCACAGCAAGGGAGTAGAATCAGCAAGCCTGGGCTCCTGTTTTTGTCAGAGTTTTGTGACAATCAGAGGCTCGAACCCCATGCAGTGCTGTGCTCTGCAGTCAGTGGCTCTGGCTCCGAGCACCACGGCGGTACCAGCGCACCGGGATGCGGCTGCATGAGGCCACAGGCACAGAGGACCTCTGCAACTCCACACACATCGCTGTTGTATCGCACTAAACAGTTTATTTATTTGTTGTTCACGCTGGGTGATTTGAGATTTGCACTGAGTGGTCTTCATATTGCACTGAATGGTTTATGCTGTATATCATGTGGTTTGTTATTCCCCTCTCCCATCACATGGTCTGTTGCAGTGTGATGTCATGGTTTGCCTCAGACACCTCGGCTTTCTCCCTGTAGATTTCTTCCCCAGGTGTGTCAATCACCTTTTCTTCTCCCCATTCTGACCCCTGCTGAGGGCTATCTGTCAATCCTGGCATTCCAGATGGACATCGAGTGATTGGCAGAGTTCAAAAGATGCCTTACACCCCTGGAGGACATTGGGCCATCCAGGTGTCATTTGTCCCCTGAGACTTCCCCCCCTCTACCTGGCTGGTGGGATCCCTACCCCATATTCCCCTTCTCCCTGGGATTAAAAGGAACAGCAACCACACGGTTTGGGAGTTCTGTTGGAGCAGTTTCTGGATTCAGAGGCCTGTGGGCCAGGAATAAAGCTCTGGATCGAAACTTCCAGCAGAACTCGACTCCTTTCCTTCATCCTCACCTTAAAGCTTCTCTGCCAGAGGTAAACCTGAGCTCCTGCATGTCTGGACCTGTCCCAAGCGCCCAGTTGCAGCACCCACCCAGCCAAAGGTGTCTCTGAGGTGAAACCACCACAGTTGCCGCCTTTTGGTCAAGCAGCAAGGGGCGGACAAGCCAAGGCACATCCCACCCGGCGATATTGGTATTTATTCCAATAATGGTCTCTCCCTCCACCACCCCTCTGCCCAATACCCCCTGCTGGTCTCTCCCCTCATATCCCATTGGCTGTGCTCCTCTTCCTCTGCCCCCCATTCCCCTGGGTATAAAAGTCTCCCACCATGAGCCATGGCCTCTCTTTCCATGTGGGTTTTTCCATCTGGTGGTTCTCAAGACAATAAACAGAGGACATTTGTCCCCACATGGAGAAGAGCGCTTCTGGTGTTTTGCTTCTGTCCATGTAAGACCGTGTGGGCTGGCGTCCATAGCTAGCCAGGCTGGACCCAAACAACCCATCCCAGGCACGCTCTTACAGGTGGTGCCTCTTACATCCCCTCAGAACCTGAGGCCAGGCCCCAAACCCTACTTGCTGATGTAAATTGAATCCGTAAGTTGTCACAGATTCTGGATGCAGTGAGAGGACTTGTGCAAGACTGTTTCCTTCAATGATTTTGATAATTTAATTTCACTTTTTAATAACAGTATCAGTGGCAATGGTTTTCCTTTCTTTTGAATTCATGATGAAAGTCATCATTTTCCTCTGACATAAGGCATTAGAAATAAAAAAGGAATACTAGGAATTATTCTACATATTGAGAAGACAAATGTTGCAATGATATTATTTTAAAAGAATTTGTCTTACTAAACTGTTGTTTTGTGGCCTGTTTGGAGCAAATCCATGAATTCTAGCTCTATTTTCCCTGTCTACACTAAAAGGGATACAAGCTTATTGAAGAAAATAACAAATACAAAATGCACTGCCACGACCTTCATTAAAACCAGAGCAGTCTGAGTATTTTTGTTCACTTTTTCCAGGACCTAAAAAGCTCTGATGAAAAGAGATCATGCATTGTGCTGCCTGTGCTTTTCATGGAACTTCCTAGCAGGGATCAATGAGGGAAAAAAATGTTCAGGGTTGGCTTGATTCAAAGTATGAACCACAGGTCCTGCTAAACTAGAGGCACAAATCTTGATCCAGTTATTCGCTTTAGCCATTGGTTACATATGATCCCACAGAATTAGCACGATGCAAAGCAAAAGGGGTTTAGCTTAGTTATATTTTCAAAACGGTCTCAGCCTTTGAAATGTCACTGTTTTATTCAAAGAGAGGATTAAGAAAAAGTTACTATTCTTTATACTGTTTCAAATACACTGGAAATCTGCTTCAAAGCTTCAAAACCCTGCCTCAGGCCCCCTGGCTCTGTTTTATATCCCACAGAACTGTCCTGAGGTCCTTCATAAATACTTCGATTTTCTATGATAATGAATGAGCAATGAAATGAGACACTTGTTCTCAGTGATACTCTTTGGTATTTATAAATGTGGCATCATTACTTCCACAGATTACATAGCCTTTGTTGAGAAGTGGGTTTCATTTAATTTCCTAAGAGTGACAAGTAAAGATAGAAAGCAATTGACAGAGATGGGAGATATTTAGAGGATATTTTAAAATTAGCTTTCTGATGATTATCATATGACCCCAGGTTAAACAAGGGTTTCCCATAACACATCTGGGTCATTTAATTTCACTAGTTAACATAAACATTAACTCTGCATCTGTCTTATGATGATCTAGTAACTTGCTCCCTAAATGTTTGGAATGAAATAAAACAGCATATGGGGTAAAACAAACCCAAGCTACAAACAGTGAACAAGTCAAGGTACATTTTCAGCATTTATACCTCTCATAAATGACCATCTAGGCAACTAATAAAATTTTATATTTTTTTCCTGTGAGCAACAAAGAAGAAACAAACTGACAAAAGTATTATATACACAATTACCAACCCTAAAAGCCAAAACACTTCAGGAGGTATGTAGTATGCTGCATATTAATTCACATAAGCTGAATATAAAAACTCAGATATTACTGTTTTTTGTGAAAAATCCCTCTTCCATTTTTCACTTTTTTTTCCCACAAATTGAACAATTTTTATTCACTCTAAAGCTGAGAAAAAAACTCATGACATGAGACTTAGATTAATTTCAGTATATCTTCTCTTGAAATTGTCTCTACTGATGATGTGTTCCAGAAACAGAAATACAAATTGTCAAACTATGATAAAAATCAAACAAAATCAGTCTGCAGTGGTATTTGGATTCATTGGATTTTGTCAATTTTTCAGTTTACAGTAGTCCCTTAAAAGACTTTGTCTTTTATGTGTGAAGCCATGCGAAAGGCTTTATTTCTAGCTTAAAGCACTTTTTAGTTTTAAGATAAATAAAAAAGGGATCATCACCTCGATCTATTGAGATAGGGTGTACTTTTTTCCTTCCTCTCTCAGATCACTGAATTTATTTCTGTATCTAACTTAAACATGAAATTTTAGTGGGAAGGTCTTAAGACCTGTCAGGACAACTAGGCAAGTATCATATTGCTTAGCAGCTTCATGTCCTACAGGCTTAAACAGAATTATATATCTGGAAACTGATTATCTTTTTTTTTTTTTTTTTTTTTTTTGTGCCAAAACTTCTATGAGTAATTGGGTAAAAAAAGCTTTTTCAGACCTGTAATCTTTTTTTTTTTTTTCCTGGCAGAACCATAAAGAAAGACTAATTTCCAGTTCAATATTGGAGCACCTATACGTACTGGTTTTTTAAAGGGTGGGAAGCCATTTCACCACAAAAGCTATTTCTTCTGCAAATGACAGTTGTTACTTATTTCTACTTCAGTGAAAATTCTTATGAAAAGTGGCCAAAAACAGAGTTTTATGTATAAGCAATATATCCTCTTCTGAATATAAGAGAAAATACCCTTAAGAAAAAACATAGTAATTTTTTGTGGGTCTTATAAATTTCCCTAGGTGTCCCACCACAAAAACCCAATGCTAATGTAATGATTAGCCAGGATTTTCATAAGCTTTGACTATACAATAACCAGTTTGCAATTCAAGCAAGAATAATATTAGACAGGAATCCTGGTAATGTGTCACATAGGCCAAATGATCTTGTTTCTGTCAAATACCCTGCTCAACCCTTGCCTATTTATTGGATATCAACATTTAGGAAATGGAGGATATTTTTACTGGTGTTCTTCTGTTGGAAAAAATTAAACAGCTGCCTGCCTTTTAAAGTTTTAATTTTGATTTAATATTGTCTTGTGTCTGACTTATGACAGAATGTCAAAGAAATGTGCTTGAGGAACACATTCTGACAATATCAAGACATTGCATCTAATTTTACAATACACTAATGGCTTGCAGACAACTTCTCCATCTTTGTTTATTAGGCAAGGAAGTGGCTGTCTTCTCATGGGACTCTGGCCCATCTGTTAGACAGCCAGCAAGATCAGCAACAAAGCTGTTTTCTTAAATTAAAAATGGCAAGACATTAATTTCTAGTATTCTTTGCTACATCTTTTAACAATGATTGACAAAACTTCACCAAATCAGGCCAAAAGTATGCCAGCGAGTTAAAAATATACCAGGCATAAATACCAAATATAAAATCACAAGAGACCCAGTTTGGAAAACTATTAATTCTACTGTAAAACTGTGCATTTGCAGATTCTGCTCAGCAATATGGAGAGCTTAACTGAAGGAAATAATTCATTTATCAGTTAAGAGATATTTATAAAGCACAGCTGGACATGACTTTAAACAGAAGATCAGCCACAGCTAAAAGTCTTGAAAGAGAAGTCTTTTGGCAGCAAGTGGGTTTTCAAAAGCTTAAATTTCTTAACATAAGAACAGAGCTGCATTCACTCTGTGAAACATCACTGTCTCAAAAGAAATTACCTCCTCCAGTTTCAAGAAGAGCCTGTGATGGGGAAAGTCAGGATGACAGTACTACACTGGCCCAGTTCTTTTGTGAAGTTGGAAGGTTTTTCTCTGTAACTCACCTCATGATTTGTACAATGGGAACACCAATACTGTTTTCAGTAGAGAGATTTTGGGAAACTGTTAAAAAATCGAGAGATGGCAAGATATCAGAAAGGATTAAACAAATATTTGAGAAGTATCTATAGCAAATATCCTTAAGATTACAGCAGAATAAGAAACAAAAAGATTACGTGACATCAACTGTGTAAAGACCTACATGGAAAAGCACCTAAATACATTCTTGCTGATTCCTATCCAGGTTCATGTTTTATCCTGTGCTCAAATCCTTTCTTAACAGGTACAGGTTTTACTGAATAAACCTCACATTTACCAAACGAGTCCTGAAGTTTTAGCAAGAGCAACTTGAAATAATTTGAACATAGCACAACTCTTCATTCAACCATTTTAGAGGAGCATGGGTGTGGGCAGGCTACTGCTGCTGAAAACTCATCTCTTACAGGTTTCAATAGTGTGAGCACTCAAATGCTTGTGGGGAAGCAGGGTGAATACCTTCTTTTACCTAACAAAACCAGTCCAGGAAAGACCCAGGTCCTCAATATTATTCGATTCTCTACAACATTTAATGATGAATGATATAATTGATCAAGAAGAAGTTAGAACTGACTGGAAGAAGCCAAACTAATGTGCATTGGCTGAGCTGGAAGCAATCTCTTACAGCATTCATACAGAACATGGGAATTTCAGACAGTGAAGCTTAAGGAACCAATTCATGAATAAAGAACAAAGACAAAAATATTTTCTGCAGGTCTTTGAAAGCAAATCTGGAGAAAATTTCAAGAATAAAAATGCAGGACCAGCAAGGTGGTAGGCTGGGTGTACTTATCAGTTATGGGAGCATAATCATCATATATAAGCTGTGATGTGATGGTCTACAAATTGCAGAATTCCATCTGAAAAACTAAAATGAAAGTCACACATAGGCAGCACCTGACAGGAACTGAAGGAAGATGGAAAGAATAAAGAATAAGCAACTTTCCCAATCTCTCCTCTTTCACTGCAGACCCAGTGTTCCTGCTTTCCTGTTTCCAGCTACACTTCAACTCCCTGACTCTCACTTGGGGAAGTTCCCAAAACACAGACCACAACATCCCTCGAGTGCAATGAAGAGGAGGACAAGCAAACACAAGACATGTGATGAAGGTACAGCTCCATGAGAAATGTAGATGAGGCAAAGTTTAACTGAGAACGAGCACAATGCTTCAATAGACAAGGTCATCATGTTAGTGCTTGCCATAAAAATGTGCCAAGGTTTGGTTCAAATCATTATGCAGAAATATTGGACAAGACAGACATGTTCTGCAGTCACCACACCAAGCAGTAGGGGCCATTAGAAAGCTGGAACCATAACAACAGGCATGGAAGACAGAGAGTGAAAAATGGGAACTCAAAGCACCCAGCTTGGTAATAGATACCTGCTTGGATCATGAAGACTTCTCCAGAATAAACAAGGACTCTACTAGACCCAGGGCAAAGCCTTCCAGCCCTAGAAGTTCTCTGCACAGAGTTTATCTTGGTGTTACCAAGGAGATTTATGAACACACAATAAATTTGTACTCAGTCCCCTTTACCATGTTTCCTTTCTCAATGGTATGCTCTGGTTTTTCAGGATAGATTAGGAGTGTATTTCTGTGAGTCCCTTCCTGCTGGAGCAAGAGTACATAAACATCTTCCTTAGTGCACAGGCTTCAGGCCATTGCCCTTTAGCTGCCCTGAGCAACTCTGGGGCAAAGCTGCTGGAATCACACACTGCTCATGGCACAAAAGCAGTGTCTGTGGAGAAAAGAAACCCATTTCCTAATTGGCACGGAGGCTGCCTATCAGCTGGCCACGTGTGCATCTCATGCCATCTTAAAGATTTCTGGAAATAAGATTGATATTTCATTCTTTCCTTGGACTCTAGACAAGGTGAGATGATTTGAGTAGCCCCAAATCATCTTGTTAACCAGCTCTGTATTTTCAGTGTTAGCTGGGCTTGACATTGCTCCTGAAAGCATGAACCAGAACTAGCACAGACAGTAGTTGTTTTAGCATGTGAGTACATTTGGAATCAAGGGCTTTGGCATCTCTTTCATCAGGAAACCTATTCTAAGGAATGCTGCTCTTATCTAGCAGATGTTTTGCTAAAGAATTTGCTTTGTCCTTCGCAAAATATGGCTCAGAGCCCATATACACTCCACAGTGGAGATAAGAGTGTTGTTTTTAAGGTAATGAGTGGAAGTCTCTTTCCCCATAGAAAGCTCTTTAGGAATCTTTGACTGTGAAGAAATAAGCATTTCCCAATGAGGATCTGGAATGTCATTTGTAAACAGTTCACATTTGGATTAAATTTTTACTACACAAATTACTCTTTCCTTAAGTGAAAGAGTGAAGTTGGATGTGTAAAAGGATAATTAAAAAATTAGCTGAGCAAAAAGTTTGCAAGAAACAGCTTTTCAAACTGATTTAATCCCTTTCTCAGCTCAGAAATTATCTACAGTCAGTCTTTTGTTATTAATTCCTTCGGTACTCATCTTTGTTAGTCAGAAGTTTTGTGCAAACAAATTTCTCCCTACTCATTGCACACCAAATGCTGACTGTAAGTGTTCTCTTTAGCATTTTAATATGTTCACCACTTGATAGGTTCAAGCTGTGCAATTGGGTGTCTAAGTCACATGGTGTTTATGTTCTCAAAATCCTTTTGCCCCTAATGATTTTCATATGGTTGAGACATAAATTTTGTTTTATGATTAAATGAAACTTGGCTCAGAGGAGCCAAACTTAATTTTTCAGGAGCATTTTGTACAAACAAAACTCCACTGACATAAACACATTAAAAAGGGGTTGTGAACACAGCCAGAGTGGAAAAAAAAATCTATTTAGAAGATGCCAAAGTGCAAGAATATTTTTTGTCCAATAGCCATTTTTGTTCTTATCAGTGCCTAAATGCCATAGATTGCAAACTTTTTTGATTCAGTACGAGCTCATATGTAATCTGCGGGTTTTACATAATGTAAACCTTCACACAGAGTAATTTTACTAAAAATGTGAAGAAAAATATATAATTTCGCACCCCTGTTTTTGCATAAATATTTCCAGAGCCAGCTGTACTTCTGCCAACTCTACACAATAAATATTTTTTTTTTATTTCCACTCTCCTAGGAAAGCAGCTTTCTTTAAAACAAACCTTCACAATACATGTTGTTTGCTACCATTTCAAGGCCTGCTACACTAATGGAAAAGAATGTGCTAAATGTAGCATTATCATGCAGGTCAGGCAGGGCAGGCCGGTACACATTTTCCCACAATCTCTGCTCATTAACATCTAGTTCCCCCATTGTGCAGATTTTTGGCTCTGTTCCATCAGAGCAGAGAAGAAAAATGTTTACAATATGCAAACTTGGAGGGACACAAAAAAAAAAGGGGGGCTTTGAAATGTCAGTCCTTTGGGATGAAAAGTTTCAAAGGGGAAGGTAAGTCAAAGGTTACTAATGGGATGTCTGCAACACCTGCTTTCAGTGGAGGTTTCATAAACAATCTTTACTTCTCAAGAACAGTTTGGCCTAGACAAAAAATACCAGCTAAAATATCTGCGGCTGGCTTGAGCAGCCTGGTACCTACAAACAGAAAGGTCAGGTTTGTTATATCCTGACATGGCCCTTCACCCTGCTTTTATTGATAAAATGGAATTGCCTTGGTGGCCAATGTGTCTTTTCATGTGTTGAAGCGGAAGGCTCTGGACGTGCGTGCTCAGCCTCTGCAGGCAGGGAGGATGAGGAGGAGGGGGAGGAGGAAGGTGATGCTCAGCATCACTGCTGTAGAAAGCCCTGCTCTCTGAAGAGGAGTCAAACTGCTGCACGTGGGAGTGAGTTCTGCAAATTTCAGAAGTTTCCCAGCTCAGCTAAATGTTCCTCATGAGCCACTTTTGGTAACTGTGAGCAAGTTTCATAACTGTCATAACAACTCAGACATCTTCAGTACAACCAATGCACATTTCTAAGATTTTAACATGGAGAAGGCAAGAAAAGTGAAATCCTGCTAAATATTCAGCAGATCACTACAGATCTTTAACACACAGCCTTTACAAATGCCTTTTACTGAGAAAACATTCCTGGACCTGAAAAGCAATACCTTCCTCTCAAAGGCAGTGACCCAGGAACAGGATTGTGTAAAATGCTTGTCCTACACCACCAGAGAGATCCTGCAGCAAAATTGGCATCCAAGTCCCCAGAAACAGCTTCAGGGCACTCCCCAAGACATCATCCTTGTTGTCCTGCAAAAAAAGTGCAGCAGCTTCTACAAAAACTCAAAAAAAAATCCATTTTAGTATAGAAGGAAGGAGAGAGCAGCATGATCGATAAAGTCACAAACTGGCACTTGGATCTGATTATATGTGAAAACTATAACCCATAAAACTTTCACCTTTTTTATAACAGACCTAATTACATTTACATGAAGTTGGTATTGCAACAACAAAAATGATGACATTTTCTCCACAGTAAAACATTATCAAATGTTATCTGCTCTCCCATTATATTATCATATAAAACTTCTGATCAATAGAAACCAATACAATTGCATCAGCAGGAACTCTGTTATCAATCACTACCAAACCAAGTCCATTTTAAAACTCTGTGTTTGTCCCCAAAGTTGGGAAGAAAAAGCCCCAAGATGATGATGATGGTGGTGGGTATTAAATTACATGCAGGCACAGATAGAATTCCAGTAAGTTTTAGGGAAAATGAGTTTTATGCTTTACTGTACTTGAAAGTCTGTGGAACATGCATGTTTGCCACAGGTGACAGGAAATCAAATCTGACCTGATTACTTCAGCTGAATTTCATTTTCACAATGATAATCAATCCCTGTCTCTCCAGAGAATTGCCAGCACCCCATATGCCATATAGGACATGTTCACCTGTAGAGGACACAGATGCAGCATGAAGTTTTTAAGAGAAATGCCAAATGTATTTCTACACATGCATTTATTCAGACTGAAATTTTTCAATTCAATAACTTTTTGTGAGCTGTAACTGTCCTAAAAAAGAGATCAAGTACACTAATCTGGATACACTTTGTGGCAATGATGACTCAGTCACACTATGTCTAAACTGGATTGTATCTGGCCAGCCTAGGTAGAGCACAGAATACTTCAGGACTAACAATCATGAAGAATTTAGTATCTCCTCAAAAAATTGGACAATGGATGCTTTTAATGTAGTTTAGAGATGGCAGAAACCATTTGTTTCATGTGAAAACTGAAAACTAGACAGCAAAGTAAACATAGAGAGTGCACTCTGTATGCCTTACAAATATAATCCAAGTTTATTTATAAATATACAAGAAGCTGAGAAATGTCTTCAATAAATTATTTGCATTTTTAATTTTTCTTGTCTGCAGATATGCAATTTAGAACTTCATCTGGAGAGCTTAAGATAGTTTAGATATATTTGTAAGGATGACCCTGCTTATTTCACAGAAGTTTTCCCTCCCATGAATTCAATGAGCTTTCAATATGTTCAGTGGAGCTGTTTCTTTTTACACTGGACTGAGATCAGATTAGGCCCTTTTGTAAATGGTATGTCAAGAAACATGTTTTAGTCAAATGTAAGCCTTTAAAGCAAAGGTTCTGCTTTTGGTTTACATAATGATATGCTATGGAGAATAGCTTTCCTATTTTATATTCCTTCCCTTCTTCTCATACCGCCCATGACTCTTCTCTTTATGTGCTGCTTTAGATCTTTTCTTTTTGCTGTTCTTAGTAGAAACCACATTTCATTGGTGCCCTTGAAACAGCATATCAATGTATTCAAACTTCCTACTTTTTGACTGGAAAAACATTCAGAATTTCTGGTAGGACTTTCAGCTGGCCAGATGTCCGAACAGCTCAAATTAACTTCTGCACAATGATGGGAGGAAGCACCAGAGAACCAGCACTGGCTCAATCTCAGCAGGACCCTCAGCATAAGAAATCACTGTGTTTTGGCCCAAGTTGTTACAAGGAAGTCAGCTACCGGTGTACAGGTATTAAATCAGATGATCCCATACCCAACCAATGCTATTCCCTTCACGGTGTAACAAACAGACCAAATAAAAAAGATTTGAACACTGGCTGACATGCTCAGAAATGGAAGCACAAACACCTGGAGTACCAGTGTGATGCCAGATAACTACCACTTGAGCTTTCTTCAAACCTTCAGGTTTTAATATTCTGTGCAGAACAGAAATGCTGACATATCACTAGGGGTTTTTTTGCATGCAACTGCTCAGAACTAAAAATTACTACGTGAACAGTCAAGAGCATTGCCCATTTTCTTATCAGATTCAGCATCTGAGCAATATTCATCTGCATCAGTTCTTTAAGTAACCTGTTTCCCTCTTCTGGAGTTTTTGCAACAAATTACTCTGCAAGGGAAGGGCTCTGAAAAGGGGCCTAGCAGAGAAACATGAATATGTGGTATGGGAAGCCCACCTCCCTTAGGGCAAAAATCTCAGCTAAAGCACCTTGGCAGCACATTAATAGCTATAAAAGACTCTTTCTTTGCTGACCACAAATATGCTGTGGTCAACAAGAGGTCTACTCACTGTTTTGTTAAAAACACTGATGATTTATTTTGCTTCAGCCATGTGTGAAACTAGTCACCACATAGTGAATAATAATATCCTCTTAGTCTCAATGGAGCTCTTTTCATACAGAAAGATCTGCAAAGCATTTAGCTAAATACTTGATATGGCAATCCACTGGCTGACCACTAAAATATAGCCATATCTGGGATGGAACAGTGCAGGAAAACAACAATGCATGGCAGCAGAGGAGACAGAATAGAAAAAAGAATCCATTAGGAACCAAAACAAGAGCTGGAGTAAAATATAACTACGTCAATTAAGCATGAGCAGCAAACAGAGCTAAAATTATAAATTTGAAGAGCACCCTGGAATCTGTGGCTACAGGAAAAGAGTTTATACAGTTCCTTGAGAGGATGAACTCCAACTGCACAGTGCCCTCTACTGTGAGATGAAATCCATAGAGATTTCTCAGAGGGGAGAAAATTATGTATTAAATCACTTGGCCTGGTTGGTTTCTGCAGCACCATCCTGAGGTTGTAAAATCTCACAAGAACTGAACTGGGCATGCAGGATCAAGCTGGAGTGGCTTGCTCTGTGCAGGATAGTTTGGCATCTGCTAAGCCTGCTCTCCATAACACTTTCCAAAATGGCAAATGGGATGAGTACCAGAAGATACAGTGATTAAGTGCTTTTTAAACATCTACAGTTCTAGTAATTTTGGTATTGAGTGTTATCCATCTCATTAACAGTTTGCAATACAGGTAAAATTACAGAACTGGATATTTTTTTACACCTTTGAGAGGCAAACAACGCCCAGTTGGCTGGGTCTTGTTTGATGGAGGAAAAAACAATATCACTTCAGGGGTAATAACAATTAAAAAAATTAAAAAAACCTCACATCACGTTTTATACCTGATGATGCAACATATTCCTGCTAAAGTTATAACAGTCCCCCTATATTTCTGATGTTTAAAATAGCTCCTACTTTACCAGGGCATGTTATTTTGCTCTTCTAAAGTATCCTAATATCTTCTATTGAGTAGAATATACAGCAAGCCAAAGTCATAGGGTTTCCAGCAGGGCACATGAGAAGACCCTGGAAGATTTAAGCACAGGAAACATCTCAGGTGACCAAAAGAAAGGACAGTTAGTTCAGTAGCAAAGGGCAGATCCTGTGACAAATCTCACCTCTGTTCAAGTGGCTCATTTGAGCCCTACACTGGTTTCTTGTGGTAAACCCTGGCAGGAGTTTTATTTCTTCTGCACCTCAAACTCACACACTCTGCCTCAAGAGCTGGGAAATCCCAAAAGGTTTGCAGCTGGTGTAATGTTTTTCCCTACCACCTTCCAGCAACCTGCAGGAAACAAAGCTTCTCCAGGGAGTTTGCTTCATTAAAAAGCTGCCTTCAACTCCATCCTAAGGCACAGTTCTTTTACCCTTTTATTCTCCAAAATAAACATAAAACAAGTATGTGAACACCCATTGATTCTAGAACAGACATCCACATGAGCATGGACAGGACAAAGCTTTGGTGAAGGGCACCAGTGCTGAATGTCTTACTGAAAATATTCAAATGGAATGAAAGTCTGTACAGAGCAAAAAACAATTTTCTGAACAAATCTTGTTGAAGAGAGGAGACCCCCAGAAGTGCCCTCTGTTTCAGAACCCTCTGCCCACCAGGTGGGGGAAAAATTACTTGCTCAGAGCTCTGCACAGTCCTTTGGTGGATTTAAATAGAGCCAGGCTGAGCAAGGCACTTGTTGGACTTCAGTTTCCAGAAGACTCCTGAGCCACACTTTATATACATCTAACTAAAGGAGATGCATAAACTGAAATTCAGGCCCAAAAAAATACCTTTGTACATATCCTTTCTGGGCATTGGGGGTTTCTCAGCAAATATCATTACTTTAAAGTTGCATAACAAGTGAAACTCAAGCTAAAAATGTGAAAGGACTCAAAGCAAATAAAAAGAAAATCTAGAGAGCTGTAAGGAATAATTTGGAAACATGATTGTTTTTCTAGTTGTGGAGAATTCTGTTCTCACTTCCTATGGGAGTCCAAAGAGGATTTCAAGATGTATATATCCTGAACATTTCAAGAAGTTGTTTTAGCAATCTAGTCATATCTGGTGGCAGTGATTTTGCTGGAGATGGGGTCTAGCCAGGGGAGATGTTAAACAGCCCAGTCCTGAAAGTCACCTGTTGCACTCCCTCTCTAGCACACATGCAGAAATTGCTGCTGCTATCTGTATGCAAAATGTTTAAAACCACTCTTCTCCCTTGTTTTTTTTTTAATCCTTGGAAAGTTTTTGTGGTGTGGCAGGGAAATACAGAGCTAGGGTAACACAGAGAAAGAGGGAAATTTCTATATATGCTGTATATAAATTATTCCAGAAGGTCAGATTACAGCTTGATTTACTTTGAAAAGAACAATGTTTTGTACTTTCTGGTCTTTTGAGAAATCAATCCTCCTTTAACATGCTCAGCCAAGATCCCTTTTAAAATTCTAGACTGTACATGAATTTTATATGTAAAATCACTGTCAGAAATATGAAATCCCTTCTTTATTATACTTGGAAAAAAAAATCATAACCTCTTATGTTACTATCTTCTGGCTAACTGATTTGCTTTAATTTTCTACGAGCAAGGAAACGACTGAAAAGAAACAGATGATTTGTACTTTAGAAAGACTTTGATGTAAACCAAACATTTGCTGCATTCAATAATGGTTTTTGACTGCTTCAATCATAGCCCAATAAGCACAATACCAGTGGAGTTTTTGGATAAGTAAAGAGCCTTTTTTTAACAGAAGAGAAAAACAACTTGTTTACACTTTAGCAGCTGCTTAAAGATAACAAATGAAGTTTAAAAAAGCACATGCTAATATCAACACATGATGTTCCCCAGGCTTGAAAATAAAAAAATCAGAGCTCCATTAGGCTTAGACACTGATATTAGATTAAAAAGAAAAACAGTGTTTTCCTCTTGCATTTCTGGAGAGAGACATTGTTTGCTGAAGAATGTAAAATTCAATCCCCCAGGGAATGCCAGAGGCTTTTTGGCAGACTCTCTGAAACTCAAGTCAACTCCTTTCTATAATAACTAACATTAGAAAGAAAAGGGGGGAAAAAAAGAAGAACAGGAGGAGAAAGAGACATAATTACTTTCAATGTTTACATGGCTCTGGCTTTTTGAATCTGAAAAAGTATCAGACTGCAAAGACTGGATTTAATCTAACTTCAAGCAATTGACAGGTAGACTTCAACTACTAATTATTCTAAGTGGGCAGTTAAGTCTTAGCTCACCTTAGAACAACAATGGGAAAGAACTCAAGTTTATAAGAAAAGAAAAAGCTGTGATGTCTCATATTTACTTGCTCAAGCTCTGTGCCGTCTAACAATATCACTTTGTGTTTAAAAAGCCAAGTTAACCAGCCTAACATCAGGGTGGGCATGCATTTCACTGTGAACATCCCTACAAACATGGTCTAACAAATGTTCTCCATTCAAGCTGAACAGATGGAAGAAAAATTACTCTAGGCATAAATTTTATGGATACTTCGCAATAAGAGTGCTCAGGCTCAGGAGGATTGGAGTTGCTATAAAACGCACTTGCTTACTTGGGTGTGCAAACCAAGGCTTCCTCCACCCCAAGGAACTACAGACTAGCAATGCAGCTCCCATATTTCTGGGACATACAGAGCCTTATTGGTAATTTTGAAAATATCTCTTGCTGAAGGGAATTCTATATCAGTGTCAAAGGAGATTAACAAATCACAAAGGCTCTGGTTGTGCTACCCTCCTGTATAGTTCTTTTTCATGTTTAAAACTTTAGAAGTGTAACTCTAAGTTAGATCCAATCCTGTGAATGTGAATAGATCTAAATTGATCTCCTATAATGACATCAGTGAAAAGTTTTGTTCACTTACAAGAACTTCCTGTAAGTAGATGTTCTTATCACATATTGCTAACAATTTATGACCTTCATCAATGCAAAGGCTTTAGAAGCAAGTGTGCAAGTACATTAGTTCAGTTAATTTTGCATATGTGCTTTACAGCACTTACTGGCTCTATTTGATTTCTTCAGACTGTGGTTAAGGGATTCTTTTGACCTGCAATGGTCACCTCAAGCAAAACTTTTGGGATTACATGTGGGAGTTTCCAAGCAATCCCAGCAAAGCAGCTGTTCAACAAAATATTGCCTAAATAGATCATTAGCTAGATTATGCAGTAAGAATACCCACAAGACATAATTAAAGCAAAAAATACAACTGCTCTCCATGCCCAAAAGAAGTATCTGAAGTGCTTCTGCCTGAATTTAAAGATTTAAACAATCTAAGTAATTTTTGCACAGAGAAGGTGGTACACTGGTCAAATAACTTGTGGCAGATGAAGGGCAGTTTAGAGAAACATAAAACTCAGCTGCAGTTGAGGCTAGGCTGTTTTGGTTTTTTTTAACAGTGTGATTAGCCTTCCAGAATGGCCAGTTCCTGAGACATTTTGCTAAGAAAAGATAAAAAAGGAAAAAAAGCCCCAAAAAACAACAAAACAGGAAACAAAACAGAAAAAACAGTTGTTTCATTTGCATTTCTTAGACTACTTTGAAGCATCTGTTGCCCAGAAAAGATAAGACAGGGTATTATGGAGTTTTACCCATCTTTCATGCTAACATATGAAAAAAAGAGAAACAAATATATTTTCTGTAAAGGCATACCCATCCTTCTTGTGGTCTGTTGTAGAGGTGCTGTTTGTTGGTTAACAGCATCTTTTATCAAAGACAATACAGCAGCGTGGATGGGCAACTCAGATAGCAAAATCTCAGTGGTAATCTATAGGAAGAAGGAAAAAAAGTTTTTCACAGATTCTGAGATTACATGCCTATCAGTAATTCTAAGTACACAGGAAAGGTTACTGCACCAGGGATTCATATATTTATCAGTTAATCTGTCCCAAAGCCATGGAAGGTAATTAATGAAAAAGATAGTCAGGCATGGCTTCAGGCAGTAATTCAATATTACTCTAAATCTCTGCATGAGCAAACCTGTGAAGCAAAGAGGAAATGCATACTGTACAAGGACACTTGGGTTCTGAAATGTGATCCCCCGTGGAGTTTTCAGATGAAGCACTTTTCCAGTGATTAACTCAGTACATTTGAATTTCATTATTTAATGTTTTAGGTGACTAGTTATTTGTGGTGCACTGAGAGGAAAACAAGTTTTCCATGAATAAAATCAGAGTAAAAGGCAGATAACAACTAAGCCATCTCAGGTCATTCAAATCCCCATTGCTCCTTGCAGAGCTAGTAGGACATTCACCGTGTGTTCTTACAGTTGGGGTTTTTTTAATAATGATGCCATAGTTTTCTTATATTCTGGTGGCAAAAGATCCATGCTAAGATCTTTTCCATACTGGCAGACACTCTCCCACAGAGTTCATTAAAAATCAGCAGAAAGAATCATTTGGGCTTTTCAGAATTTTTCAGTGTGCTCTGGAAATGCCCCATTTACACCAGTGGCACTGCAATCTTCTGCTCCAGGGCCCTGCATGCTGAGTGCAGGCAGGAAGTTGAGCTCTCATCATTTTTATAAATGATGGGATCCCTCAAAGCTGCCTCCCAGGTGAGGCAAGGAATATGGCTGGCACACACCTCTCCAGGATTTGGAGACAGGCAGAGAGTTATTTATCTCTCTGCCCATCTAAACAAGAATCAGCTGAGATAATCTGAGGTGTTCTTCAAATTAAAAGATCTCTGCAGAGAAGCCCACTGGATGCGTACATCCTTTGCCAGCAAAATGATTTCTTCTGCCATACTTCTTTGTAAATAAAATACTAATTATTGAATAATGAGACTGGAAATCCAGCAAAGAAATTCAGATAAGGGTTAGATTAGGAATTAAATCAAATTTCAGAGCTTTGAAATTGTCCCTTTACTGCAGCTAAGTCTCCCTGCTAAACTCACTGGACTCTAAATTTTGTGGGATACACCCCATCAGAAAGTGGTATTTTAAGCCTGTTTATATTCTTTTAGTTCAAGAGTATTTTCATGGGCTGCCTTTCTCTTTTAGAGATCAAAGACAGAATTCAGACTGCACTGACAAACTCAATTCTGGATTACATATGGATATGAAGTCGTGTTTCATGTACCATGAAATTTTTTCATCTTTCAGGGAAAATCTTTTCCGGTTTCCTGTTGGAATGAAAAAAGAAGGCCTTAAAAGTTTTTATGCAAAAACCCAAAAACTCAGGAGAGACTGGTGCAGTCCCAGTTAAAAACCTGGTGGCCAGTGCTCTGTCTGATTTGGACTAAAGACTTGACTAAGTTTCCACAGATGAGGGAACACTGGTAAATAAAGGACTTCTGAAATCTCTATCAGCAGAAATTCTGTCCTGGAACAGGAAAATCCTGGTAAAAGTCTAATCAAAATCAAAATCAAAATCATAGTGTTTGTATAAAAATATATATGAAGGAAATGAAGGACAAATTCAAACAAATGGTGACATTTTTCATCACCATTCCCCTCACCAGAAGCAAAACAGACATTCACTACAGATGATGACACACTTGAAAACAAAACAAAACAAAGGAAAAGCCCCTCAAATCCAGGAAGGCAGCAGCTACACCCATTTCTACCTCTACTTCTGGTATTCTGATCTGCAGTACCCTTGAATTCCTAGATCAGTAAATTACCAGGCAGTAATGATTACATTTTCAAATGTTATATACAAAGACTTTCTGATTTTGGGCATGAGCATTTCAAAGCATTATCAACTTAACTAAAGACTTTCAAAGTTTGGTACTTAATAAACTTTCTGCACAAACAAACAAAAAAATATCGGCCTTTCTGACCTTAACTCCCCAGAAGGTCAGGACTGGAGCAGCACCTCTGCCCTCCACAGAAAGCCCCACCAGAAAGCCCCTACCTGAGGCTGGTTCTGCCTCCAGGGCAGCACCACAGAGGTGCCTCTGTGGGATATTGGTACCCAAGGAGATGTAGGGGAGGCAGCTCTAGGCAGCAAGGACCTCTCAAGAGCTGCATCTGTGATTAACAGGATGGTGCGGAGTGAAGTGTTTGATTTCCACGTGGAGCCCCAGGGCATGGCAGAGCTGTGCCCAAGCCAGGAGTGCAGCAGAAGCCCTTTGCATGGAGGGCACTCATGTCATCATGGCAACAAGGGCTGGGAAAGCTTGTTCCATCTGCATTATACTGAGAGCTGGCATCTGGCACAAGGACTAGGTGGTGGCTTTTGATTGGCAGAAGATCCACCTAGAGTGTTGAAACCTTTGAGATGCTCTGACAGCTCCATTTAGTTCATTTTTAAAAACCTTTATTTAGATATGTATACAAAAAATGTTCTATTTCCATTTTTTTAAAAATGAAAACCATGATATGGCACCACAAATCTAAGGCCCCTATGACTTATTCCAGAGCTGGAAACACTGAGCACAACCTTTTTATTAATATTCAAGTGATGACCAATGTCACTCTGTATCATTTAAACTCTAAATAAGACTCCTCATAATTTAAATAGAAAATTCATTAAAAGTACTACTATGATTTTCATAAAGGTATTGTTTTAATAAAAAAAAAGCTAAATGTCAGAGTGTAACTATTGTGATGACTGCACAGTTTCCACATTATAAATAAAATACATGTGTTTTTGAACAAAGACTAGAGCATGCTTCACATATTTCTTCAGTTGTTGCCTAACATATCTGGAATATATTAAAAAGTCCTATTCAGCTGTAACTCAAGCAATGCACACAAGCCATGAAATACACACTTTGCACAGAGGACTAGCGTGCACTCAGTATCACTTTTTCAAAGGGACACAATTGCTGTGTGAGTGACCCAGAACCCAGAACAGACACAGCAAATTGCATGTTCAACTCTTGCATTAGGTGAGAATTCCTCTCCAAAATTCAACTTTCCAGGCTGAGTTCTCATTCCAAATACTCTCCTTAAAGAGTAAGGCTTGCTACCAGCAGAGTTTGCTTTTACTATTCTGTTATGACAGCTTTACACAACCTGAGGTTAATGGCACGAAACTGGAAAGACAGAATTCCTGTAAAATAATGACAGTAAGTTTCCCTTGTTCACAGGCTGTTCATTCATACCCTTCCAAGTCAATGACAAAGATTCCATTGATTTTAGCAGTGACAAACCACTACCCATATGAAACACAGGTTTTGACCCCATCTTTAGAATTCATATATATTCTTGGAGTTACATATTTCTCAACAAATCTTTGGAAAACAGGCTGCATCAAACTACAGAAAAATGTCTGTATTTATCTCTCTGGGGAAATCACTTTGATGCACAGAGAAACGCAAGGACTGTAGGGATTTGCTTATTTGCACACGGAGCTGTTTGTCCTTCAATTCAATTCACAAATTTAAAAGGCAATGAGATAGCAATGTGATTAATCATATCTTGTTTATCTCTAATGCATCCTGGGAACACAGATCAGCAACACATTCCCCTTTGGGCTTCATTCAGCCTCCTCTGAAAAACAATGAAAGATGCCAAAGACTTCAGTGGTGAGTTGAAATTGGACATATGATTTCTGAGATGCAGCTAAGTCAGGGCTTCAGATAGGGTTTGCTTCTTAAACACTTATTTGTACTAAAATAAATCTCACTTCCACTGTATTTAAGCTAAGAACGCCTGCAGTGTTCAGTCCTAGGGGACTGTTTGTACTTGATCAGAATAATCCATGTACTCACAAAAAAGATGTAGTAGAGAATAACTCTCTGATTTTTATCAAGAAGAAAGACTAAAACTGCTGCAGACTTTGGAAGTCTGACATAAACATTTATTTGTTTCTTTCAAGAGTTTTATTAGTTCCTTGCTCTTTAACTGCAAGTTTCTTTAACAAAAGGGACAAATACTATAATGCCTTTGTAATAACTGCAAACGTTTAACATTAAAATTGCAGAAACAATCCATTTTTAATAAGCCTGTCTTGGTAACCTTGTATTTTGACCCAAGGTGAAAGGTGAAGATTAAATCTCTTCCACCTTTCTGAATGCAGCTGCTGTGCACACAGACTTTAATTGATGTGAGGCTCAGCTTTGTAACCCAAGCCCATCTCCCGCCTGCAGCACTGAAAACGCGTGATTCAGGGCTCAGTTACTGCTGATAGCAGGGCCCTCTCAGCTGACGGTGTGGACAGGAGAATAAAGTCTTTGTCACTATCTATTCTCCATCAGAGTGACTTTTTTCTTCTTCATAACTCCAGTATTCAGGTCAGGCCTATAATGGTGGCCTCTCAGCAAGGAACGATATAAAGTGAAGCAAACTGAAAAATGAGACAAACAACCCCTGGGCGAGCACAACGGGGATGCTGAGCAGAGACCCACCTGACACACCCTGGGCAACATGTGTATGAGTTTCTGTGGGAAGAGGGGTTTGGACAAATGTAACACCTTTTGCTTTCAATTCTCTTTTGCACCTGACTGAAGATATCCCAAATCTGAATTCCTTCTTTTTCTCCCTAAGTACAAATACCTGTACATTAGGGATGATGCTGGTAGCCTTGGAATCATGGAATCTATCAAACTAATTCTTTAGGTTTTTCAACCATAGCCTTGACTCCTTGAACAACATTAGTACTCTGAGTGCTGGCCTAGAAATGTCTCTCTGAAATCAGGGACCAAATCAAGGCACAATAATAGAAACTGACAAAACAGGTAAGGTTACTCGAGCCTTTTTTAAACTTAAACCACATTTTCTCATATGCAAGAGTATCTAAAAGCATCAGGAGTTACTCAAAACCATTTTAAAAGTCTAACTTGAATTTGAATAAGCATACATGAGGGTCTAGTCCCAAAGCAGCATTATGGCAACGAAACACACTTGCTGAGTTTAGATGAGGACCTGTATGTCCTACACACATTGGACTTATTACCTCAAAATGAGAAGAAATTTTTGATGTGTACTGGCAAACATGAAAATTGTACAAAAAATTTTTTTCCACAATACCACATTTACCTTTTAGACTGGAGACTTTAAACTTAAGATGTAATATATATGTGTGATATAAACAATCTGCAGGTTTTGCACTTGAAAAACAAAGAATCGGAGAAAAAAAAAAAAAAGGACCCCAAAGCCACAGAGTAGAACCAAAGAACAGCATGTGCTTCCAGTCTAGTTTTCCCAGTCATATCTTTCTGGCAGGTCAACTTATTTTAGAGAAACTTGGCTTCTATCACTTTGTGATTTTAATTCCAGCATTTGGCAAAATTTAGTTTTCTAATCACTGGCTGAGTTAAGAGGTCCAAATTGCAAAAGTGAGGACTTTTGCCTACCTCCTGCCAGGGCCAGGTGACAGCCGTGGGTCTGCTCGGCGGTTTCCAGACACCTGACTCTGTGTGTAGCTAGACAGAATCAGTTTAAAGGCCAGTGTAGTATAAACTATGCTTGAAGTGGGGAACATTTCTGAGGACTCTCAAACCACTCCAGTAATCCCCTGATAGTCCTGATGCTTTCACAGAGCAGCATTTCCAGAGGATCACCAAATGCCCCAAGGCCTAGTGTGGGCAGTTCACAGAGGGACTGCTTTTTTCCCCCTCCACTGTGAACAGAACCATTTTAATGTGAGAATTACAAGCATTTTAAGATTAATCACTCTCCAATTATGCCTTATTATTCATTATATATCTCAATAGAGAAAAAAATAAAACTGAACTTCACAGTTCTGAGTGTTAAACTCATGAGAAAAGAAAATGAAGATGCCTAAGGATTCTGAGATTTTGCTAAATACTGCTGGATTCAGCAATGTTTTTAAGGGCCCTAGGCAGTCAGTTTGGTCATTGACTTTGTTAATACTTGCCTCTTTTTTGGACAGTGGCAGGAGCTGTGTCACTTAGGAACCTGAAAGACCTCAGACAAATGTCTGTGAAAGAGAGATGGAGTGTTTGTAAAACTTCATTCCTATGCAGCTGGCAGGTATGTATCAGCACCAGCTTGCAGGCACAGCTGGAGCCTGGCCTCTCCCTGCTGCTACTTAGATGGTCATAATTATGACATCAAAGTTATCACTCCATGAGAATTTTTTTTTCAAAGACTGTGGCATTTTGTGCACAGCAATTATTCCTGCAGCCTCCTCAGAGCTAACTACCAATCAATACCTGATTTTAGATGGCACAGATTGGATTTCTTTAAAGGCAGAAAAATATCTTTCTGGGGGGCTCTCTAAGAAGAGTTATATGAAATATAACTTACTGTATGAGCTGATTCCAAATGACTTGCTAATTAAGCACCAAGTCATCTGTTAAGAGAAGTAATTACAGAGGGTTCAAGAGACCTTGAATCATATTATTATTCACAGCCTGAAATCTGCCATCCTGTTATGAAATTGATGACATATTGTCTACAGAGGCCAGAGATGGAGGTGAAGTGACAAACTTAACACCACTAACCTCATCAGCTAGTACCTGAATAAAGGACAGGAGGAATAGATAAAAATAAAATCATTAAGAATAACTCCTATTTTAATACAAAACATAATTCAGGAAATAAGCTAAGGTTGTGGGGCATTAATATGTTAACTCAGTATCAAAAGGCAACCAGTTACTGAAAAAGAATTACATACTTATAGGGTATAATATGATCCATTTGTCAGAGAAGTTTTGCATTTAAAGCCCTAGCCCACTACAGGGCTGTTATGGGGCACAAACTAGCTTTGTTCAGACCAAAAGCTCCTTAACCCTTTTCTTTTCCTAGAGATGTAATATACTACAGGACAGGATTTAATTCATAAAGGTCCTAAGTAAATGAGGTCTGTAAAATCAGAAAGAATCAACTCACTCCTTTCTCTCCATTCCCTACATTAAAAGGGCAGCTTCTTGTTTACCCCCACAGGGATATTACCTGTGGGGTAAACAAGAAGGAAGGAAAAAATTCTTGAGAAAGAAACCATAAATTGACCCATCATCTTTTTTACCACAGAAATACTGAATTAAATGAGGAAGTAGAAGTATTTTTATAATTCTACTTGTACTAACTGCAGTGCATTTAGCCTTGCCTTAGTTTCCATGGTCTTGCTCAATTCCATTTCTCTAGGTAAGGGGATCCAGCAAGGTTCACCATCAGTTTGTATAGGGGCCCTATATGTTACTGATGAGAAAAATTCCACGTCTTAAATATAATTTTCTTACTATACCTGCTGCTCGGTTGTTTTATTTGTCTGGGAAAAAGTGAATTGTTCTCATACTATGATGGTTTTTAGCAGTCCACATCACCTCTGAACACCAAGGGCTGAAGCTGTACTAAATCACTGGTAGAATGAGACAGCTGTTATACAACAGAACATTAGCCTTGTTTCCTCCAAAGTCCTGAGCCCTTTCTCTAAGTTTGCTCCACTGCCTGTACATCAGAGCATTGCTGGCCAGGGTACTCTTAAGCAGCTTATGACCCTCACATTTCTCAGAGTAGCACACTGTGCCACCTCCCAGTCACTTGTGTTGTGCACAGATTACAGACAGCAGCACTTGGACCTTGCGGTCCACACGTGGCACCTTTGGTACAGGGGACACAGAGAAAAGAGGGACAGTGCCAAATGCCATCCTCTCAGTTGCTTCACCACTCCAGCTGGTACAGTCAGGCTGGTAGGCCTGGTAGAAGAAGAGACTTTGTTTAAGGCTTGAGCAATAAGCAGGGTGATAGAGACATTTCAGACAGAGACTTCCACTGAGGTGACATAGAAGCAAGTGTAGAAGAAATTGCTGAGGGGAAGGTTAATTATGCATCTTAGGGAGCTGTTATTTGGCTTGATAGAGTAGAAGCAGAATTTCAGGTCCTTCCAACCCATTAAACAATGTCCTTCCCAGAAGGCCTAATTGAATAAGATTTGAGATTAGTATTGAAGAATCTTCTACTGGACCTCACTGCCTCACACATCCTACAAGGGGTCAAAGGGACTCAAAAGAAGACAACTGCAATCAAGGCACTTACTCATGATTGGAGTAGTAGAAGTAGATCATGAGGCTTGAGTGGGATTCTCAGGTACCTAAGGGAAAAAAAAGAAGTACATTTTACTCTAATTTTCAGGTTCAGAGTTAATTTTAAGGCAGATAGAAACAATTACATACCCTCTTTTCCCAGGAACAAACAATTGCCACTGAATAAAAAAAGGAAGTAAGTGTAAAGACCAGATGTTATCCATAAATGTGGCTCTGTATGATTTAAAATCTCTCAGTTTAACCTAATAAAAAGCACTTCTTAGAATTTCTTAACTCTGAGATAAAACATGTGTGATACAGAATGTGGAAACTTCCAACCAATAAACATCAATAAATTTCTGGTATCAAATTCATTTGGCTACATAATTATTTGCCACGCAATACAGAGTGAAAGACACTCTCTTTATTTATCCCATGGACCCAGTCCGCAGATTAATTTAAATGCTTGTCTCTCAGTGGGAGTTGTCTGTTTAAAGTAGTTTTGAGGGTCTGGGCTACAGCTCTCAGCTCTTCATTGACTTAAAAAATGTGGTGTGGCTGCTTTATGCAGAAAGGGACTTTAACCCAAAACAGCATCTTTGTAAGAGGATTAGGAAAATTCCATTCTTTTAATGACTGGCTAGATGTTTGCTCTCCTTTACTTAATACTCTTTGTCTGTTATTCTTAATTATCAACATAAATGCTTTCAACCACTGTTGTAAGTAATCTGTCATTTTATCCAAGTTTTTGTTGAATGGTTCTTTTGAAATGATCTGATCATTGATTTCTTTAGGAGACCATTCAGCTAAATCCCCATGCCTGCCCTATAACAGGCCCTGTGCTGCTTTTGGGAGGTTCCCCTAAGACTCATGGTGGATTTAGCTTAGTGCTAGCCCAGGCAAATCAGGAACTTCACTGGATGGTAAAGATGTGCTTAGGACTGCCAGTAAATATTGGCACAAAACCTATTTCTAAATGTAATTAATAATACTTGGCAATTTGTGCCATTTTTTTCCCCAAACATTAATGTTTTCACAGTGCCCTCATAAAGATGGAAACTTTTCCCCCCAAAATCTTGTATTCCAATCAACTCCCTTGGATCCTAAGTAACTTAAAACTAATATTGCACATCAACAATGAATATAACTCCTTAAAAAATCTTGGCTGAGGACTGAATTTCACACCACTAATATAGTCCTATGTTACAGGATACTGTGTGATAACAGGCCTTTTAAAATAGCCAAGATATATTTTGTAATTTAGAAAATTACTCTGAGGAACCATTTGTCAGTTTAATGAAAATCTGAAACTACAGGTTTGTATAATAGAATTATTTTTAATGGCTCTGCTGGAATGATTTCTTTCAGATGGGTTATTTGAAGGATTGAAAGAGGGATTTCACAGCTGAAAGAAAGAAAGGATTTATCCTAAGACCTATGTAAGCAAAACACGTTTAAATTTCATAATACAGTGCCTTTGACTCTGTGGGACTATTGTTTTCACATGTCTTGAGATGCAGGAGATACTTCTATTCACAAGTCTATTCAAGAATATATTGAAAGAATTCCATGCCCTCCTAATGCAGGTGTTCATCACCCACAGAGGACAAAGTGCATTTGCTTATTACATTGTGACCTTATAGAGTTACAAGGAGTTACAAGGGGTTGTGTCACATCCCTGACAAGACAGAGCTGTACAGTATAGAGCAAACCAGTTTCTGAGACAGAGGAAAGACTCAGGCCTCAGAAAGGTGAGACAGATACAAAAAAATTTATAAAAAAACCCCCACATAGCTCAGAGTAACAACGTAGTCATCCAGAAAGCTGCCAAGAATCATCAGTCTCTAAATTTAAAACATCATTTCACAACAGGGGTGGTGACCTTATGGGAGAAAAGGAGTCTTGACAATCCCCATGTGTAAGTTTGCTGTTTAAGCCCTCAAATAGCATTGTTAGTAGCAGCACCTTACACTGTTCATTGCTCAGTGTTAACTTCAGAGCACTGTGTGTGTGTGCATGGTGGTGGGGGGCATCACAATACTTGGGTTGGGGCTCCCTCTACCCATGTGGTCGTTTCCCTTCAGCACTTCAAAGGGAAGGTAATTTCCATTCCGCATTTTATTTCTTTCACTGCATTTGGAATGGTTTTGTCACCCATTTGGTCGGGAGCAAAAAAACTATTCTGACAATCCAGGAACATCCCTGTGCCAGGTCTATGTTAACAAAAAGGCTGCAAAAAGTGTTATGAAGCAAAACATTATTATGAAGCACTAAAACAGAAGAGTTCAATTCCACACAGCTCCTGCTCTCACCAGCAACTTCTTGGCCAGTGAGCTGTGCCCGTGGCTGGAGAGTGGCACTTAACAGACAGGAACAAATTATATGGGCACAGATGCAGGAGCACATCTGATGCACTGAGAAAAGGAGCAGGTGGGATGGTGGTCCCAAAGCTCTGACCGGAATTGCAGCAAATAAGCAGCAACAGTAGGGAGAGTGACATGTGTAAAGGGTGAGAGGCAGCACAGTTTGACATCTTTGCCATAAGGGCTGGCTGGGCCAAGCGACAGCTCATATCCTGGCCTCTCACAGCTGCAGTTACCATATTGTACCCATTCTTCACCTAAAATACTGCTGAGTAGTCAATATGCAAACACTGCTCTTTGGATTCATAGCAAGAAATGCTTCTTGGGGCATGGACTACCAAAGGACATTGAAATACATCTGCTATTGTTACGGGCCCAATTCCTTACCCTTTGGATTGAAACCTTCTCTACATTACATAGACTTTGATTGTACTATACAAATATATTTTCAGGATGCGCAGTGAAAGTGCCAATGTGTAAAGTAAGGTGTTTACTTGCCTTCTGCTACTTGGGCTATAATTTTCTCTGGCGGAAAAAAAGATTAAACCACATTTCTGAACTAGAAATCTAAAGTGCTATTATGGTCACAGCCATAGCAACACGAGAACTATAAGAAATGTAGCCACCTCCAGCTTATGATTTAAAATAAAAACATAATTATCATACTCTTCTGGTAGCTAGGTAGAAAATTATGCATTGCATTTGTGCCACTTGTAATTCTACACAATTTGTTCCAAATCTGTTATTTGACAAGAGCGGGAAAGCACAACCAGCGGCTGGTATGCAAGGGAGTGTCTTGGGAACTGCCATAAGGTAAATAGATGTTAGTGAGTCCCTGGCCCCAAAGGCCACTCTGCACAAGCTGAGCAGTGTTAAACACAGTGCACTTGCCAACCTGCAAGCCACCTGCAACTTCCTCCCTCTGAGACAAACAGCAGTGCTCAGCAGACCTCAGCTGCATGGAAAGTATGTTTATGCACAACCTGTTTTCCCAGAAGGGTACAAAATACTGATTTGGAGCAGCTTAACAATAAAGCAATGATAATAACAGGACATTATCCTCCTTAGCACAGTTCTGTAGCTAGAGTGCATTTTCGGTTCAGCTGCCTTCTATAGGAAAAAAAAGGTTGCCTCTTAGATTACAATTTACCCTGTATTACTTTGCTTATAACATTTCTCCACCCTCCATGCCACCCAGAGTGAAAGAGAGTTCATGACACTTTTGATGTGTATTTTACAAAGAGTGCATTTCAAATAAACCCGGGAGGTTAACTCAAGATCCTTTAATCCCAGCGTATATCTTTGTTAAGGAAACATAGACCAAACCATTGAAAACCCCAGCCAGAAAACAGGTCTGAGTAAATCCCTCACTCTGGAAAAAAAAAAATCCATCTCAGACCAAATTTAGTGATGTATATTTGGATTCTTTCTGCAGAAAAACCCTTGGATGCAACAGAGGCTGTGGCTCTCCTGCCCCAGCAGCAGCCTGGCACAGCAGGATAGGATGCTCTGCCCTCACAGGTTTGCAGAGATTTGTGGGTGTCTTGGGTGACCCCCCCAGCTCCCTTCTGTCCCCAACAGGCTCCTGGCATGCTGCCTTGCAGAGGAGGCCATGGGATCTTGGGAGCAGCACAAGGTCTGACAGCAGAGCATCCCACACCCCTCAGGCAGCTCTCTGACAGGAAAACTTGCAAAGATGAGCAGGCATCTATGATCAGGACTGACTGAAATCAGCCTGTCCCTCTTCCCTGTTTTTTTGTTTTTTTTTTTTTTGTTTTTTTTTTTTTTTTTTTTGGTACTATAATGTTTTTTCACTTAAAGGACACCAATATTTATGCATGTAAGTTGGTGCTGCCCTAGGTTGATGTTGACCCTAAGCCCTGGAAAAACAACCCATTTTGATACAAGTGACCTCCCTTACCTTCACTGACAGCTAAATCTATGTCTGCTATTCACCAAGTGAAAATGACTGGGCTAATGGGCTGGCACTATTGTGTCTCTGTCTGAAGAAGGATTTTTGGAGCCACCACACAGCCTAGTCCAGTTAAAATGCTCCCCAAGACCTTTTGAAATCTCAGTATCTCCTCCTTCTGTAATTGCCTCTATTTTGGAACCATCAGTCCCAGAGAAGAGCAGGGCATAACTGCACAGCAAGCTGAAATGCTTTGAGTCTCCATTTTAGTCCTTCTGCAATGTTTTTTACTAAAGTACCATAAATAGTATGGTACTTTTTACTAAAGTACCAAAACCTACATAGTTTTCAATAGTTTTCACTACTGAAACTAGTAGTGGACAATGCATGTAAATAAACACCTTCTCATACAAAGGACCACATAAAATTATGTTCAACTTTGGAAAAAGAGGAAAGTTTTCTCTGTTTGACAAAAATGAAAACAAATTGATTTGGGGGGAATGAAGAAGAGGAGAATTTCTGTCTATTTTTAACCAAACCCTGGAGCATTTCAACAGAAATGTCAACTTACCCATAGTAATATTTGTTTACTTGTATAATTGTAAAATTTGTCCTTGTTTAATTGTAAAATTATCCAAACCTAGTTTTAATAACATTGTTTTGTGATTTTTCCCCCCTTGCATGGGCTTGCTCATTTTTCTCTAACTATAGTGAAAAGTCACATCAGTTAAAGTAAATATGTCACAAGCCAGAATTGAATCTGGTGATCAAGCACAACCAAACTAACATTTCAAAAAAAGGTTTTCAAGTCTTTTTAATAAAGACCATTTCTAAGTAATAACATTTCTTTTTTGTTCTTTTATGTCAGGCTGGAAAGAAAACCAACATGGACAAAGCAGAAAATAAAACAAGAACTATATAAAATATGATAAAATAGATGGTAGAGGAATTTATCCTCTTTTGGAAAATGAGCTCAGCTAAAGTAAACTGCAGTCTGTACAGGCTAAAATACTTGAATTCCTAGAAATATTTGCATGCCTAGAGGTAAGCCCTTACTCTCTGCTCTGGGTTTGCTAATTCTTCCCACCACAAATGATATGCTGTCAAGACAAGATAATAAATTTTCAGTATAGCTTTTGTGAATTGCTGATTCAATCTTTGATTAATTAAAATGTTTTAGCAATTTAATTTATATTTCACTGGAAAAGCAGCTTGCTCTTTTTACACTTTGTTTCTCCTGAGAAGTGGCACTGGTTTGCTGTGACTTATCTTTTTGGTATCAGGACACAATTTCTAATGAGTTTTTATTTCCAGTAACTTTGCATTATCACTATTTTGTGGTTTTCTAGAGCTGATGGGAAGTGTTTACAGTAAAGAAATACTACCCACTTGAAGTAGCTTTGTCTGTCAGGAGGTTGTGCACTGCACCCTGTCACACTGAACCCTGAGGGTTAGCAAGGGCCAGACTCCTTGCAGGAGCCAGGAAACCCAGGAGCAGCTCAGGGTGATGATTTCTGGCACGCTGTCCTCCTGCCAGGTGTGCAGCAGAGAAAAAAGCCATAATAACTTTCTCAGGGTTGCAGATTACTTGCTGCAGTTTGCCAGAAGCATTTACTAATGGCATCAGAGTTTCTCCCATAAACTGACTTAACCTTCCTGCAGCACAGCTTTCAGGAGGGACTCGGAAATTCCAAACACCAGAAATATACCGTGGGGCAGAGGACCTCAGTTTCAAAATGCAGTAACAGCAACAAACATGGACCTCAAAAATCTCACCTAGAATAAGACCTTTCATTCCCCTCCCTCCTCAGCCCTGGCTCAGCCACTGGCAGAACACATACTTAGGGAAAAGCAAGGAAAATCAAAATACCAAAAGCCCCAGAAAGGATTATTTAGAGATTTGTTCTTCCCTGCTGCCAAATAGCCAGTTTTAGGAGTGAAGTACAGTGGTGACACTAAACTGAAGATTTTTGGACCCACATCAGAAACAACTGAAGGAGCCATTTAGGACAGGATATCTCCACAAAGGAGAATTAGCAGAGGCAGTGGACTATACAAATTTGATATTAGTGTGATTTTTGACAGTCATTTGCACAAAATTGGAATGAATTTTCTCTGATACAGCACCACTAGAGGGATGGCTCTCTGATAAGCTGGGATGACTTAAGAAGACTGAAAACAAAAATGAAATTATCTGCATCTCTAGCCACAGCAGCTGAATGTTTTCTACATTTGTAGGCACGCCATGGTCTAGGCTCCAACACCCGTGGTCTGTGGATGTGTTCTGGGTCACACAGGTCCTATGTGCATTGGACAGCACTGTGCATACACCACTCAGTAGCTGAGAAAATCCTACTGGAAATGGGCCTTTGCAATATTTGAGCAGAACCCCTCAACCCCTGCATCGTTGGATCAAATGTACATCCTGTATCCAGTCATGAAGAAACCCCTACCCACCCTCAATTTCATATAGTACTTGGGGTTCAATAAACCTCCTTTTGTAGGAAAAATTGTTCTCAAAAGTCCAATACCCAAGACTAAACCCAGAGCTTTCAACACAGGACTTGCCAGGAGCATTTGCTTTTCCTCATTATTACAGTGCCTCTACTTCAACTGGAGATCTGTGTGTGGCCTTCATCTAAATTCTGCCTTTAAGGATGAAAAACAGAATTTTAAATATTTGTTAGTAAAAGGTCCCCACTGCCTTTTAAAAACATAAATACACATATCCTCTGCAGAAAAATGACAAATTCATGTTTGCATCGATGATTTTCCTTCCCGCTGCGTCCCTTCTCCCCCAGTCCCTCAAGGAATATTGTCTAAATACTCTCCAAGGGTTTTCCCTGCTCCTGGCATGCATATGAATCTCCTATTAGTGTCAGTGAGAGTTATGTCTGCATATCATAAGAAGAATAGATAGCTAAATAATCCATTAGACCCTACACATAAGTATGTTTTCCTTGATGAACAGTTACTATCAACATTTGTGGAAAGGTCCATTTCTAAATATTTTTAAAAACTGACCAAGTGTTTCAGTTGTTAAGAGACTCTGCTTACAATGTAAATGATTTAAAGCAGAGAAGTGTGGGCAGCACAGATTCCTGAAGATTTTCTACAGCAGCATCACTTACTGATGCTGACACAGGAAAAATACGGGGGAAAAGGCAATCAATGGGGCTACATTTTTGACTTGACTTAATTCATTAATATTTGAAAACAAGTAAGTCTGGTTTGCCCCAGGGATTGGTAATAGGATACAAGCCTTTCACCTCTAGGTCAGCAGTTCAAAGCCAACTTTGGGCAGTACTGACTGAGAGTCATTACTATCTATCCAAGCACTCTTCAAGAGTATATGTAAAATAAGTTGGTGGTCTCTGTTTATTTCCTAATGGCTAAGGCCCTGATTCAGCAAAGCTCTTAAGCATGTACTTAATGAGAAGCAGATGTTCAAATCCTTTTGAATTTAAACATCTGAATACAGTTAAGCACGTTCTGAGCAGCCTCACCAGCATGAGCAGGCTGGAGCATTCACAGAGGAAGGTTTGCTAAATGAGACCCTCAGTGTCAGTTGTTTGTGCACACACAAATAGAGGGAACAAGCAAGCCAGCCCATTTCCCCTTCCCCCAAATAATATTGCTCACATGCTGCACTGTATGCTAATAATGGCACAGCACAAGAATGAGACAATCAGCCACAGAAAAGCTCCCCCTTCCATTCACCCGTACTAACGAGACCAGGTGGGGAAAAAATGTTTGCGTTGCCATTATAAAGCAGAATATAAGGCCACAGAACTGTATTGCCTTTCTTGCTCCCCAGCCCATCGGCTTTCATGAGCATGGAATGTGCTTTAAAAAGGAGTGGAATAGGAACCTGGTGTTTACATAACCTTCCTGCTGCTTATTCATGCATGTGCTGTGCTAAAAAATGTGTGCATATATGAATCCAGTCTGGAAGAATGTGAGCCTCACAGCCCAACCACATGCAGTATTTATCTACAGGTAAAGGCCATTTCTTAAAAGTTAAGGCTTTTCTAGAAGGAGGTGGGGGGAACTTACTTGGGAATGAAATGGTTTGAGTGCTTATTTGTACTTGAAAATCATTAGGACTGGCATATGAGTAGAAGTTTTTAAACACTCCTGTTAAAGCCGTCATCTCACTGCTAGATTAAATACCTTCTAAGATTACCAGTGGATCAGATTTGTTTTGCTTCTTTTAAAGAGAATTGTATTCTGGGACTTTTCCCCCGTGTTGCTGCTTATTGTCTTGCACGATCAAGGTCAACTGCTGTGAAATGAAAGCTAGTGTTTCAAACCACAGCAGGCTGAGAAAACCACCATCTCAATACCATGACTGAGTGTTAGTAAGGCAAGTAGAATTTAATCAGCTACAAGTGCTGCTCCCTGTCCCTAAAGACCTCTGGTGTTAGCTGTACAGCCCAGTTAGTCCTCTCCCAAGGAAGATACAGTCTCCATACTGCTGTACTTCACTTGAAATCAGTGGAGTGAATTATATCATGGGCTGAGATCAACATGCAGAGCAGCATTTAGTAAATATTCTGGCTGGTTTTCGCTTGAATCACAAAGAGATAGTCAGCAATCAAATTTGTTCATAATGAAATGATCACACCCAACTTCCTGCAGCTTAAGCAACAGTTTTCCAAATACCTAATCTCAGAAGATTTCTATCTCACAGTACTTTGGGTAAGGTTTTAATAAACATCCTTTACTAAAATGCATGAAACTGCTGGCCTCTATTAAATTTGCCCATTGCTAGTGGAAAATCAACGTAAAAAGTCATAATAAGCAAATCTTTGGCATGACTTAGGACTTCTCAGCCTGCAGGAATTCTCAGAAAACACTTCCTATAGCACGAATGCTCACTCTTCTTCTGAAACAATCAAGAAAGGCTATTCCAAAAACTCCTTCTTCAGTTGGTAACAGGATGCTTCATGCTGATCCCTGTTTTGGGACTCTTTAGTACTTTGTTAAGGCTCTCCAAGACAAGCTCTGAGCTCTTGTGTTTCAAATCCATGCACAGAATTCACCCATTACTTTCTTTAACCATAAGGTACCTACAGTTTTGATTATGATAACTATTTTACTATACAAACATGGTAATTTGAAATGGAATGATTTCGAAACAATTTACATTGGCTGGTTTTTGATTGTCTCAAATTCATAAGTTTTTGTTCTTTGCAGCCTGTGATCAACCAGTGACCCTCACAAAAGACCAACACAGCAATTAAATAGAGCACAAAGTAAGTGCCTGCCACCCTGGCTGGACTGGGAAACAAATCACGATCAGCCAAGTGATGCTATGGCTGTTCTTTCATTTTGCACAGTTCTGTGCTAGGAGAGTTCCATAACTTTGTGAACAGAGTTCATGTTTATCTGGGATGCTGTTGTTGTGCTTTCAGGCCAGAGCTCTGCTTCTGCTCCTTTATTCCAGGAACTTTTTTGTTTTATTAGTCATAGTCGCCACAGGAGATTACAAGTACTACCAAGACACATTGATGATAAATAAGGGTTTGGAGCTGCCTTTCCTTTCCCTTTCCCGTTTATAGGAGAGCTTTATCTCCTATGACAGTAACTGCCAGGAGAATCAGCTTCACTCCAGTCCTCCAGTCCTACATAGTACGTTCCACTTTCCTGAGAACAAAGAGGAGGTCCTGGTTCATTATTCAAAAATACTGTGACTATAACTCAAAATAGAAAAGAAAGCATAACAATAGGTGCTCAATGAAGGAAACACCTGCTTTTCATTTTCCTATAGTGTTTAAATGAAGCAAATTAGATAACCTAATTGAGGACAAAACTTTAAATCCAGGTTAGAAATCAGAGCCATGTTGCACTGCCTCAGACTGACAAGCAGAGTGAATGTGTGTTTGATTCAATTTAATTTTGGGGGGGTTCCTAATTAAGTTTAAGATCTTGAATGGAAAATATGCTATTACTTGTTACAGTCCCATGATAGAACTTCCAGCATCTCACTGCAAGCGTGTCACACCAGAACATTTTCATTGTTTGTATAACAGAACCACCCCTACACTAGAGGGGTGACTTGCAGGATGAGGTGTTCTCCTTGAAGGGGTGTGTGACACAGGGCAGACCTGCAACAGACAGCCAAGCAGACACTCTGGGAGAGGCACAGGCATGGTTCTGGGTCTCAGTTTGGTCTAACCAGCTGGGATCAGCAACAGCCTGCACTGATTCAATCCACTGACACACACACAAGGAGCTCCCAGGAACAGGCTTAGTTAATCCACCCAGCTCTGCACTGCTGTGGAGACAGCCTTCAGTAAGATACCAGCCAGATCCTTGCCTCAGGGAATTCCAGCATCCTTAAACACTTACAATTGTCTAACAATGCCAAAATATCTCTGAGGTCTCAATTTTTAAAACATGAGCAAATAAGACAGATAAAGCCCCAGATGAAAATACATTCACATGCACACACAGGAGCCAAGAGGCTGAAGAACAAAGGAGCCACATTTCCATGGCTTCCAAGCCAATGATGGACCACTGGGGCAACTGAGCTGTGATGGTATTTCCTCTGAATTCCATCCAGCCCCTACCCCAAAAGCTGGTCACTAGGCTGGAATCAGGGAGAAGTCCATGTGCAGGAGCCTCCTCAGCTTGTGGAACAGCACTGGGGGACCTCTGCATCTTGACACAGCTCTTCAGCAACCACAGCAGGGCCACCATAGCCACCAGTGAATTAACACAGCAGCTGCACCACTTGTTTCAACAGCAGCTGTTCCCCACAAGCCCTAAGAGGTCCCGCAGTCCCCATGGCTCTGGGGTTTGCAGTGGGTAGAGGCAGGCAGGGGGGTGGCTGAAGCCCTGCAGAGCCAGAGGCTGATGCCACTTCCTCAGCAGGGGAGGAGAAAGGGGCAGACTGAAGTGCAGCACCATAGACTGGTGCAAACCCCACAGAAACCTCAGTTCTCAGGGGCTGGATGCTGCACAGTGTGAAAGTTGCACATTTATTGGCTAATCCTTTACTGTTCTGTAGTTTAATGTTCTCCATCTTTTCCTTTCTGCTAAGTGGGGATGGGGAAAAGAAAATTAGTTTGATTTGAGAAATGTGTATTTTTCATGTTTTGGAGGGGACACCCAAAACTGGAAAATCTCCAACTAAAAAAATATATGTGTGTCAGTCCTTCTCCTTCCTCATAACTTAGTTTTCAAATTTATAATGAAACATGGAAAACATTTAAATGTGAGCAGTTTTGCTTTTCACTAGGAATATCTTGAATGACACTAGCTGGGAATAACACAGGTCTGTGTGTTTTTCTTGGAAAGCCAAAATTCATTTACTACAGGCCTTTGAAAACACCTGTGCACTCTCCCATCTCACTCCTTCAGTATCCTCCAAAAGTCCCCAGACCCCAAATTCTTCTTTGGGGTGTTTTCAGCAGGGTTTCTGTGACCCACTTAGAGAGGGACCCCACCTTTTGAGGATCAGTGGAGGGTTGGCTGGCATGCAGGAATCCCAGCCAAGGCGTTAAAAAAACATCAAGCCAATCTTGCAAGGACAGACTTGTTCTCTGATAAGGACAATTTTGTTAAGCAGAAGGGCACTTATGAAAAAGATACTTTCTATGTAAATTTTCTATTTAAACACCTAAGCACTTCAACCAACAATATTTTACCAAAAAGCACTTGTAACTTAAGCTGACAGCCAGGGTTTGGAAAGAAACCTCCCTTTCATCTGTTTCTGCCAGTCTTTCAAGTCATATCTGCAAGCAGAGCATAGGGGAAAAAAATGTTTCTAAAGGTTTTATTTTGAAGCTCTTGCCTTCCTCCTGCCTGTTGGATCATCTTCACTATTAGATCAGACTGAATGCTCAGTGACTGTCAGTACTGTGAGTCAGTTACCATACGTGCCCATAAACCTGAATTTCGCTGTCATTTGAATATAACAACAAAGAATGGCAACTCTGTTAAAGAAAAGAAATGAAACTCTAAAAAAATCGCCCTGTGAAAACACAGCATTAGATTCCATTCTCCAGGTTCTCAGGAATCAACAGCCTGGACACATTACCAAATTCAAAGAACCTTGCCAGGCACACTTAGTGTTCTACACTATCAGAAATCTCTACACAGACCAGCTGTGGGGCTGGAATCAGCTCAAGGGATACAAGAAGGTATGATTACACGAGATTTCTAATTCAACTTTGACGATTCAGTAGGGATCTGATCCAAAGCCTACTGAAGTAAATGGAAAAAAATAGACTTATATCTTAGTTTAGACCTATTCAGTTTGGATATAGTTCAGAGAACTACTCATACTTGGCAGCTGATGTAAACTAAACCATTAACCTATCATTAGGAAAAAAGGTGCCAGAATAGATCTGTATAAGGACAAATCTGTGAAGTATTGTTTTATGATCTGTCTAGCCATTCCAGGATTCCAACACCTTAGCAGAGAGGTAAAACAAATTTTGGTCTATTTATAAATGTGAAGATTAAAGATCTGATCCTTCCCTTTTGTCAATTATTGCCACAGATAAATGCAAGTTTATGAATAAGTAATGACTTTTTGTGAAATTAGTGCTGCTCCCAGCACTACTTTCCTTTAATTGCTATTCCTTGACACTTTCCTTCTGTGTGTAAAGGAATAAAGAATTTATCACGTTAATGAGATAAAACTCCATGAAATCATTCATGGCTTACTTATATATTTGTATTTTAGCAGCAAAGCATAACAGAAATTGACTTTTAAACCATAGCACAGTATTAATTGCTAATTAGTTTACCATTATGACTGGAATGCCTTCTAGCATTCTAAGTTTTAATCCATATAAACAGCTAAGGAATGCTCTATCTCAAAACATGTAATTATGGGGGATTATATTACACCTCCAGCATTTTGGCAAGAGCTTGTAATGGGAAAAGATATAAAGTAACACCAGCCTTCTTGTGATTTCATAGAAACAGGGAAAAATACCCTTTCTTTATCACTACAGCACATTTGCTGTTTAGTGGCTCCCATTTTATTTTTAAATTCAGATATAGAGTTTTTCATTTACAGTCACAAACTTTTTCATTTACATTTTCTTTTGTTCATGTCACTCCTAAAACCAAGAATTTAGCAAAGCTGAAGTTTACTCTCAAAATCTCTAAGACAATTTGTTTACAACCTCACCATACACGCTACATTCTTTTAAATCAGAAAAATGAAAATACCAACAAATCAACACTGATCTTTGGTTTTGCTGAGAATTAAGTGGCTGTTACATGCATTATCTGCTGGCTAAGGGACAGCATATTTAAGCACCAATCATGCTTACCAGCTGTGGGTCTTTTAGACAGAGCTCAGTTTAAATCAAAGTATCTAGCTCACGGGCATTTACATTCTTTTTGAAAAGACACAACTGTCTGAAGCATTTATTTTAAGGAGTCTCAGCCAAAGAGGTATAAAAAAGCAGGAGACAAACTTCACTTCCCTTTCTCAGGATGATTTACTGGCTTGACACAAGAGATATCTGCTCAAGTATCTGAATTATTTAGGTCCTGGGCAGCTCTCTCCATGCCACAGGAGTAGACCTCTCACAAGTGGGCACTCCACAAGAGCGAGACGAGCCAGGGAGAGCGGCCACTGGGGAAGAGCAGAAAGGAGAACTTCCCACAGCAGAAAGGAAAACTCCCCATCCCCTGTGTCCTCCAGCCATTCAACCCACTCCTTTAAGATTTGTGAAGCCCCATCAATTGAAGCCCTGCATTTTCCCAAGCAGACAGGGAATGCAGGAGTTGATGTCCCTGCTGCCAGCCCATCCTGCCAGCTGTGCCCAGCAGCACTCAGCGCTCTGCCTGGGTACACCTGGGGCCAGGCTGCATTTCACCAGCTCCCACCCTGCCCAGGGCTCACATTATTCCTTGATTCTCTTTCTTACTTGTAGCAAAGAACCAGTTCTTGCTTTCCCCCAAAAAGCAACAACTCTGTTTTCAAAGAGATGGAGGCTCGGCCCATGTCTGTAGCAAGAGACTCTGCTGTCCTTTTATGGTTGTCAGCTGCTCCTGTGGGCCCACAGATGTGTCCCCTCCCTTCCTGGCTGCCTTCAGACCTTCTTGAAATTAAGTGATAAATTTGATTGTCCTTGTCCCCAGCCAACCCTTAGGTTTTTCATTGACTCCACAAATAAAAGCCCTGATTTTCAGCATCCACTGCTGGATCACAGCCTTCCAAGAGGCCTCTCTTTCTTTTCAACCCCTTTAGAAGGGGTGCATTTGACAAGATATATCAATATTTTGCAATAAATGGATATAGTCAGCTTTTCCTATGACTTACCCAGTAAATGAACAGAGCTTTTATGAATTTTAGGCCCTGTTTTCTCCTTTTCACTTTAACTGAAGCCATGGAAAAACTCCCAGACTGATGGCTTGAAATGGATTTCTGGTGGACATGTTTTTAAATCCAAGTCTTTTGCACTTTGGCAACACAGTGTCATTTTCACTTAATTTTCCTGACAACCTGCCAATAAAGTCAAAAGTCTGTTTAGCAAAAGTGAATTAAAGTGCACCTTTCTCATCTGAAGAAATTTCATCTGCTGTTCTAAAGATAACTTGTTATTTCTCACGGAAACAAGATATTTAATATCTGAATCTTGTTTGTTTTCATCAAAACCTGGAAAAATAACAATAAACTGATTTATTTGGAAAGAAAAGTTTGTTTTTGAAGCACATGTTTTAAGAAATATAAGATCCTGCCCTTTCTGCTCTGCTTGTCACAGAAGTTTTAATTTTGAATCTTTCAGTATTCCAGTATTAAACCTGATGAATTTGATTCCAAGTGTAAGTAAGTTCTTTCATCCCATGAGTCATTCAGCTTCTCTCTGGATGGGAGTCTTACTGATTCAAAGTTTTCTGTTTCATAAACAAACTCATCATTTTTCCGTGGAAAATCATCACCTTACAAATGGATCTTGCAAGGACTCTCTGCCAGCTGACTAGTATCCCCCCCCCAAAAAAAAAGAAATTACAATGGTTTATGCAATATTTTTTTTCAATCCATTAAGTTAACCTAGAAGAAAATCCTTACAATCTAAATCAGTGGAGATTTAATGGAAGTCTGTGAATTTAGCTGGAAAGTATTTTTCTAAGCATTTGGCAGATTAAATTTCTCAATATCAACAAACCTCTAATGTCACTTAAGTCCTGGAAATAGGGTTTATTTGTCTTATGGATGGATAAAGCTCCCTCCCAAGCACTGGATTCCATTCTTTGTGAAACTGGTGTCTCATGCAGCACTGAGTGGATAACAAGGCATGCATTTAATACATAAAAATCAGAGTCATGAGACACTGAAAGTTAATTATAATGTAGCAGAGTTTAAGGGTCAGGATTAGCAGGCTAAGATTACTTGTCAGTTGGAGTAAAGAGACCAGGGAAGAAGAGGTCCATCACAGTAAGGTAATAAGAGAGGGCATTAAAAGGACATTTGTGGAGAGTATTTGTTTTGTTTCAGGTTTGTTTTGTTGCTGGGGGGCTTTGGATGGTTTTTGGTTTGTTGGGTTTGTGGGCTTTTTTAAAGGAAAAATCTGCATTTGAAAATTAGTCCCAAGTATCCAAAAAGTGGAGGAAGTTATTTGATTTCTGAACTTTAAACTTTGTGTTCTTTAAATCAAAAGCTTTAATTTTGTATACTTTTCTTTTCCTGGCATTGGTGAAGCACGCTTTCCCTCTCATATTATTTCCATTCCATCCTTGTGCTATGAAAGGAAAAACCTTATGGAAAGAACATAGTGCCTTGATTGTCTCTACATACTACATAAATTAAAAAAACCCTAAACAAGCTGAGCAGCATTTGGGACTAGATACATATTAAATACAAGTTAAATTGAGAAACAGACTGTACCAACTATAGGCAGAAGTGACATTTCATTTTCAGACACATTCCACTTCCATGTCACTTCAGCAGCATTTATCACATCAATTGCTAAAAATTAGATTTGGCTGGCAAAGAAAAAGTTACAGAAGAAAGGTATTTGTCTTGGCCTATCCAGAAACTTTCAGCTGTTTGTATTTAGGGAGTAGAACTATTTAATGTGGGCCTGGTCCCCAAGACTGTCCTCAGTTTCATATTCACTCCCTACTCTGGAAAACTTTCCAGTTGACTCCAGTGGATATTTTGCCGAGGTTTAAATTTAACTGAGAGCTAGTGCAGAAAACTTTTCTGCATGTGATTATTTCTGGTAATCAATCTCCTTAAAGTCAATGAGAATATTTACTTGAATTGTCTTAAGTGTTCATTGTAATCTTGAACAAAATTTTTTACCATGAGAGCCTTTGATAATTCATCAAAGAAGAAAAAAATGTATCCTTCAGAAAGCTTCACAGACAATTAAAGATCTTACCAAAAAAAAAAAAAAGAAGAAAAAAAAAGATTTTTTAAGGGTTTTTTTCTCCTTCACCCCCAAAACAAATAAAATGTAACTGCCTATGCACTGGCTACTTAAAATAGCTGACATGGTGTCCTTGAGATACACGGGACCAATGACAGCCTTAAAAAATGAATGCCCCTTGCGTATGTGAGACATGCAGAATTTCTGGGATTTGTTGCAATTTTGTCCAACTGTTCTCTAAAGTGCACATATGCTGCTATTCCTACTTTGTGGTTAGGTTGCCCCTCGCCAAGTTTCCAAAATAAAATCTGAAGTTCCTACAACAGACAGAAGTGTCCGGTAACAGGGTCCAGTACAGTTAGAGATTAGACTAGTGGGTAAATAAAATAATACATCACTTATTAGTTGCAGGCTGGGGGAAGCCAAGCCCAGGAGTGGGGAGGATCAGCCCACGGCTGCCAGACACCGCTAAGCCGGCACCGAGTGCTAAGTAGGGCAGCAGCAGCTGAAATCAAAGGTTCACAAATTGGCAGGACACATTCTTTTGTTGCACAGTCACTGGTATTTGAAGGGTGAAATCCAAGCTGTGCTGAAGTCACCAGGAAAAGTTTCTGTGAGCCAGGACATCACCTTAATGGAAAGTAATTAACCTCACTATTCCTGCCAAGAGTTTGGGTCTGTGGGCACCAACCCATTAAGCCCTGAAACTCGCCTGTGCTACAAGAGCAGTCATTGCAAAAATGTGCAGAGCATGGCAGGAAGAAAGGTTGCCCAGGCGAGGTTTGCACACTGTGGTGGTTGCATGATTATATAGGAGAGTGTCTCCTTTTCCAAGCCAACACCAATGATAATCAGCAGTGATGTGAAAAGAGATGATGAAAAATTACAAGAAAGCATTTCAAATTCAGTTTTGGCAGTAGGCAAAACTTGCAGCTTCCAACAGCTCTGTCTGAAGGATGGAAAGCAGCCCAACTCAGTGCCCTGGGATCTGAGAATAGGTTTAAACTTGTGCCCATATTTTAGGCCCTCAATTTCTCCTCTCGTGGAAAAAAATACAGTAAAAGCTAACTTATCATATTGAACATTATGTTTACTTCAAGATCATGTTTCTCTTTGTTAGGACAGGAGAACTTTTAACCTTCATACACATACACCAGAGATTTACTGGAATTGCTCCCACAGTGTCCACTGACAAACACTGATAATTCCTATGCACCACTACTTTATACTGAGTCAGGCTATATTAACTGAATTTGGTAAGGAAATCCATTCAGGGAGGAAGAGGTCTTGACTCATTACCATGGGAAAGACCAAAACCGAGCTGATTAAAACCAGTAAGTGTTCTAAAGCATGAAATATGATGTCTCCTCTGTCACTGAATAACATCTTCCAAAGAAGTGGCCTGAAGTCTTTGTCTGGATGGAGGGATAGCAGAGGCGCTTTGGAAATATGGCAGTTTTCATTTCCAACTTTACAGAAAATATTGTCCCTTCCTGTCAGATGAGCATCTGGCTGTGCTGAGGCAAATAACTGTTGATTACCATAATTCGCTGTATCTGGAGCTGGATGGGAACATCACACATTTCCAGCCTCCAGAAAATGCCCTTTCTCCCAGCAGAGACCACCACATCTCCACCAGGCCCACATTCCACTGGCATTCATCCAGCTTCCTCATGTCAGTGGGGCTATGCAGTGTTGCATTTCAGTGCAACCATCAGGCCGCTGTTTGTCTTAGAAACACCCTCTGCTCAAGGGCACTATGAAACCTGAACTCCTGTGATACACACTGGATCTCAGAACCTGGGAGAAAGTACATAGAAACACTAGAGAAAGCATTTCTAACTCATTGAAATCACTTCTCAAAGAAGGTCACAGACAGGCTCTGGCCACTCAGAGGAGACGACAAAACTTCCCCCTCCTCCCCCTTCTCCTTTACCACCAGAAAAGAAAACAGCAACCAAAGTAAACTTAAAAAAAATTAAATTATTACCAACTTTAAAAAGCAATCACTACTGAAAAACTAAAAATCCATCCCAAATGCCAACTCTCTGCTAAACAGAATTTTAACTCTGAAAACACTCATGTCTGAAAAGTTCAAACACTGCAGCAGGGGTTTTGTCAGGATGGCAGACAGGGTGTAAGTGTATATTAGCACAGAGAGCAGATACTCATTACAGTGGGGGCTTGGGTAGGGCTCTGGTTTGCTGTTGTGAAAGCACTGGAAAGCACTTCTTTGGGGCCTGTTTTAGGATGACAGTAATGTTCTCCAAAGTCAGTTTCGTCTAGGACCATACAGAAACTCTGAAACTCATATCACCAGCATTATTATGAATGTGATTAACTCTTAAAGTTTCCCTTAGTTCAGACAAATACCCTAAAAATTGTTATCTCTGAAGGGGATTTGTGAAAGTGTTTTTATTCTTGTTCAAAAAGTGTTCTGATGTTAGGATTCAGTGATTAGAAGCAATAAACATTAATAGCAGACTTTTTCTGGTACAATAACTACAGATTATACAGGACATAGTCAAGCGAACATTACTGGAATTGGCCTGATATCAGATACCCAGAGCATGTTTTCAGACTTGTTGGTTCTGATTGCAAATGAGCTTGTCTTCCATTTTAACTACAGTTCATTTCCAAGGAGCATTTCTAGTGTTTTAAAACCAGTCTGAACTTGTTGTACCTAAAAGCAAATTAAGAACATTTAAAGATGGGAAGCAGCATTGTGTGTATTTCCAGAGAAAAAAGCCATTTCAGCAAAAAATTGTGCCTGGCAGTAAATACCTGACCTTAAGCAGCCTGGCAGCAGAGATGTTACGTGGCATGGTGATGTATCTCCAAATGATTAACCTAATTGATGGAAATTTACTAATGATTTTATTTTCCTTTGGCTTTACAGGCAGTTTCAGAGAGTGTAAATCCTTCTTGGACTGAAAAAATCTAAAAAATTATCAATGAAGTCAAGAAGGGCTTTTAATAATGGATCAGTGTATAGCCCATGCATTTTCACAAGTCTTTGAGGTAAAAAAAATATTTTGAAACCCCTTCTTTGTGTTTCTGCATGGGCAGAATTATTTGTTCGGTTACTCACATGAGGCTTGCAATATCCCAATTCCACCTGTTTTATAACTTACTGTCACTTCTTTTATCCATAACAAGGGTGCAACGCCTACCTGAGACCTGATCTGCTCCCTTCTGCCTTTGATGTTCCTCACTCTGTGCTAGGGGTCACAGTGCTGGCAGACATGCCAGGGCTATGAATGATTTAAAGCAACAGGTGAAAGTCTTTAAATGAGTGTATTTAGCAGCACCTTTCAAGGACTCTGTATCAGCTATGCTTGATCGTATTCCATGAGCATTCTCAGATGCACTTCCCTTTGTGTTGCTGTTTAGTGGCACGGTCACGTTTCATGTAAGTTTGCTATTCTGTGAATATCACATGTTCATCTTGTAAAGCTGGACTTGTGGGGATGGTTAATCTCCCGGGCTTTCATCACTCAATATGGGACAGATGCACTTCAGTGTTAAGCAAACTATGATTATTTCCTACATTTCCCACGAAAATACTTCTGCCTGCATCTCATCCACTTACACTTTCTGTCTTTAACATTCACTTCTACTGCCTCCCCTTACTGCAAGAGTCTGAAGTCTCCTGTGCCCTAAACAATTTGCTGGTTTACCTAGCTTCCCTCAAATCATTTTCTTTAAAAACACTTCTAGAGCTACATTATCCCACAAAGCTTTGATGGCTCATCACCCCCTGAGGCATGGCATGACCTTTAGCTAGAATTCCAGCACTGAGCTATGATCAGATGCTCTCATTTTGCACAACTGCAAATTAGAAGAATCCCTACTCTTATCTTCAAATGCTTCCCAAGATGTTACATTTGCATGACAGGTGTAATGACTGACTTAATTGTGAAAAAAAAAAAAATTAAGTCAAACAAATCGAATGCAAAAGCTGCAAAGTCCCCTAATGAAGGAAAAGGATACTGAGGACTTTAAAGGGGAAAGAATGTCATTAGAGGTCATCTGTAAATATTGCTCTGTCCACTAAAATAACAGACACAAAAGCAACCGGGAGAACATGCACCCCTGATCTCAGGCTTTCAGTACTGAAAACTTCTGTATTCAGCTAGGAAATACATTTTTCTTTTCTTTCTTGTTCTGCTTTCATTTATCTCATAGCAATATAAATGTACTTATCATTCAAAGTAAGGACTAAAAAAAATTATTCCCAGATCAGAGAATTATTCCCAGTCAGTCAGGATTTCCTTACTAGATAAAATGATAATTACTGTACATAGAATAGCAAGATTGGCTTTTCATGCTGATAATAGAAGTGGTGCTGATAAAAGGTTGGAGAACAGATCAGGAACTAGGAACAGTCTGTTTTAATCCATGCTACCCCACTGTTTAGTCATAATGCTGACTGGAATGTTACACAACTCAATGCCTTTTCCCACTACAATATGCTTCTAGTATGTAGCTCTAAAGCTGTAAATAATTCTTTAGTAGCTGCAGTAGCCTCAAAGAGAAAAATGAAGGGATCACTCAAACATGTCCTTGAGTTCCTGGCAGCATCCTGTAGCACATCAAGAACTAAATGTTTTCAGGAGTTTAAATATAGGTGAATTACGTTTAAATTAAAGATTTTTTAATAAAAAAATAAATAATTAAAAGCTGCAGAAATTAAACATGCACTCTTTGCTTCAGACTCCATTTGCAGATTGATAATGATCAGCACCTATAAATCCTCATGGGCAGTGAAACGCTGGGAGGGAAAGAGAACGTTTTCAACAATAGCTGATGTCTGCATCAGCAACAAAAACAGTCTCTGAGCGCTGGCATCAAGGAGCATTTGATGTGAACAAAGTGACATCTTGTTTCATCAAAGGTTAATGAGTACAGCAGCTCTGTCAGCAATACATTAAGACAGCAGTGTCACTGTTCGTCATACTTGGTGAGTTCAAGGCAGGCTGCAAGCATCACCATCCGCGGGTTTGTCGGGGTTTCTGTTCTCTCCCGGCTCAGTAAGTTTAATGTGACAAGTTAGAATTTCCCCATTAGCAACTCTTCACGCTGTTTTTCTGTAGAGCAAAAGTGTTTTTGTAAGCCTGGTACTTGTGCTGACTGCAAAACCAGAGGCTTTTCTCAGTAAATTTAGTTAAACTAGAGAGTGCTAGAGAAGATGTAATAAAACATTATTAACCTTTTCTTTTGTTTTACAGTTTTCTGACAAAAAGTTTTGATGGATTTTGTTTTTTGAAAATGTAATATTGCTGAGTTAAAGACTTTCTTTCCAAGCAAATATAGTTGTGTAAAACTTAAAGCTTGGATTTTTATCCATAACTGTCCATGAAAATTAATGGAAAAGTATATATCAGCGTTACTGGGGAGAAAAAATAACCAAGCAGCAGTGAATTGCTGTATAGTCAAATTTCAGCACTATGCACGAATTCTGCAGCTAGATCCAGTGTCATTGGACAGTGCTCACAGATGTTACAATTGACTTCTGAGCTGGTAGTGATTTCTGTCAGTATCTCAGGAAATTATTATGGGGCTAAACAAGCACCTGACTACAGGGAAGATTAAATAAAACTGCATGCATGAGTAAGGGTTTGGGATCTGGACCTTTGATGCAATAGCACTTGTTGAATTTTGTCATCCAAGCACATAACAAACAGCAAATTGTTTCCCTGATGGATAATGCCTTTCTCTAATACTAATATTTCTCTAGAATATTTCTCTTGTGGACAAGACATGGATACTGCTTTGTCACCTCACATGCCATCAGCTTCCAGTATCCATGACTGAAGCCAAGGAAGAGAAGCTTCTTTCTGCCTGGGAGCTGCCCAGATGAGGTAGAAGTGTTTGTAGCCTTTAGCAAGGCAGCAGTACTTTGTGGTGTTTATTATGCTACCATCCTTTGAGTCGTGCTCATAATGCTGCTGAAAGTGCTTCTGAGTCCCGATGCTATTGGCAGGCTGGGGCTATCTCCAAAGGCTTTGGTTCTCCCTCCTCTGAGGGCTGAATGACTCATTTAGGACAGTATTTCTGTTAGCAACTTTGCTTTGCATAAGACAAAGTTTCAGCTCTGTCAGTCTCCAGGCAGACAAACTTTAACAGCTTAGTGCACAAAGGTCTTGTTTACATCACTGCATATCTGTGTTTCACAATACAACCTGTACTTCATGGAACAATCATAGAAAAGGTGGTCCAAATGGAGATCAGGAGGCCTTGCAGTTATCAGGTATTCTTATGTAATTCCTGACAGACACTTGCATAATCCTGTTCTAAAAACCAGTTTTTGAAATAGAGGTTGTAGAGGTCTCACCTAATTCGTTCAACCTTTGCCTTAGAAAGGTTCCCTCTCTCCAATAAAATATCTACCTTACCTCTTCCTTGGTGCTAAGGCTTGATTTCATCACTGTGAACAAGTCAGACTATTGCTCTCCTTCCTTCTGTCCTTCCTAAAGCTAACCAGATATTCTTTTGTCTTTTCTGGATACCTCAGTGCTGCACAGAGCTGGGAATCCTATACACAACTTCTCCCATTTCCTCTGTAGGAAGCTGTACCAGCTTTCCTGAATCAGATTATGCAGTGATGTGGATTTTCATTCATGCCTCACCTGCAGTGAGGCACAAAGCAGTCCCATCTGTGTTGTAAATCTTATTCTTTCACTTTTTTGCTAGAATTCCATCCCATTTGCTAAGGATAAAGATAGCTTCAAGTTTGGAGACTTTTGGCAAGCCCATTCTATGATTTTCAAAGCAGAGGGAATGAGGGCAGGCATGACTTTTGCCCTGGTTTCCTAAGGATAAGAGACCTACACAATCGTGCTACACAAGACTTTCTGTCCACCCATCCCACCCCATAACAGCTTCTGATCCTTTAGGTCATGTCAGCCTGATTTGACAGGATTGAATAGTTCAAAGACTGAGTTTCTGCAAGACTTGGAGGGAAGGGGAAGAAAAAAAAAGGGACAACCAACCAAGGACAAGAGTATGAAACAGAATAAGCAGATAACATATCAGATATTCAGAATCCTTTTAGGAGAGACACTTCAAAAATATCTGTTTTTCAGGACAAATTTGCTGTGAAGAGCTGGAGTAGCCTAGAGCACATATTGGGCTTCCCAGTTCCAGTACTCCTGAATCCATTTGCACTAACATGAAAAAAAGTTTGAAAATAAGACATTAAATTCTCTGTGAATAGGGTTATTATTTCTGTGAAGCACCTTTCATCAACAGATCTGACAGCATGTGACAAAAGGAGGCCTTGAGCATTATCTCTGGCTCATGAAGAACTGAGAGGTGATGCAACTTGCCTGAGGTCACTAGATCAATGGAGAACCCCGGTGCCCCAGAGCAGTTTTCCATATTGCTTCAGGAACACCTCAAATAGAATCCGGTTACTTTTATTTTGCTATCCTATTTTTCCCTCTGTAGACTTTACGCTCACATGGGAGAGCGATCTAAGTTACTTTTATTTTTACCAGGCAGACACAAACCAACACAAAATAGCACATCTCAGATTTTGACGACTGTATTCAAGTGAGTATCCAAATGTTGAAGCATTCTGACAATGATAGTTACTTTTAAAAATTAAGTTATCACTGTCTGAATTAAGTAAGGTAGTTCCAAAACCATCTCCAGCCCCAGATGGTTGAGGGCAGAAACTCTTGCTGAATTCTGGGTTGTATTTACTAAGCTTGTCCAGAGAAGTACTATTTGTTTCCACATAAAAATCATGTAACCCCTGTGTCCTCTAAATCTCAACATATGATTTGCTTACCTTTAGATATAGTGTAGGATATTATGTAGCCTTAACAGCTGTAGTCAGCTATCCTAATAATTCTGTTGCATAATCAATATCCATCCACAAGCAGTTTCTAAAATCTTTCTGTTTGAAAGAATGTCATACTGAAAATGAAATTTCATGGGGGATCCATACTCGTTTCATCAGAACCTCTTTTATTACTCTATAAAAATCCATTCAATATCAGTAATTGAGGATAAAACACAAAACAGTGTCCCCCTACTGAATATTAGCAACAAAAAATGATTCATTAGAAATAAGCCTTCCAATTGCAATTCTATCTAGATAACTAAATAAATGAATTGCTAAAGGCACTGAAACCCAATGATGTCTCTACGATGTCAGGAATGGACAAAAAGCTAGCTCTCACCATACAACTGCATTTAAAATTAAATTATCCAGCAGCCTGCCTTACCCATCATGAGTGGTCCTTCTCATATCTTCACTTCAACTATGCAGATTTGAAGAACCTTAAAATGGTAGGAGATGGCCATTGAGGAGAGCTGATAAAGGTAAGTGGTACTTGAGTTTTAAACCTAGTTAGGGATACTTTATTCTGGCCATACCAAGATCTTGGCATGCCTGTGCCTTCATCAACACAGGTATAACAATGCTAATGTTGGGATTATTGCCCTGAGCCCCAGTAAAGCAGTCAGCCCTTCTCTCCAAAACAGGCACTCACCTCTGTGACCAGCAGGCCAAGCTGGCCAAGCAGAATTCTGACTATGACAGAGATGCTGCATCACTGCTTATCCAAATATATTTCATGCTTATACACATATCTACTTCTGCTTGGATGTTTTCATTTTAATTTTCTTTTTTTCTTTGTAGCTTTGGGCATTGTTTCACTAAGACACTTCAGCAAATGCTTTCTTTTCATCATGTAAGTAACAGAGTCATCTTGTACAAAGCAGGGCTTCTACAACAAAGTCTTTTTCCACCTGACATGCAAAAAGGACTTAAACATGTTTATGCCTTGTGCTGAACTGGAAACATTGCTCTAGTGACACAATCAGGGCTACGGACAGCAGTCACCATCCCAACATTGCTGCACCACTGGAACTCACGCCTGATCTTGAAAGGTCTTTTTTATTCAAATTTATGCCCTTTACTAAAGGCATCACTAGTAGTTTTGGAAAGGACAGTTCTCTTTTTGAAGCCTCTTCAATTCTCTATCGCACACAGCTTTTTAACAAGTACATACACACAGTGTTAAAACCAGGACAAACACAGGGGAAAGAAAAAAGGAGAAAAATAAGGTTTGTTTTCTGTCAGAAGAATCTCTACTGTAATGTGGTGCCTCCTGAAATTAAGGACAAAGACATGGACCAGAACAATATTCTGAAAACAACAGCACACAGAAGACTCTGCATTGATATGTAATATACAGAAATGTTCAGATTTCAATAAAGAACATACACATTTAATTAGGTTTGAGTTGAAAATAATACCAAACACTCCGTGGGGATTAGAACAAGGACTGTGAGCATGCACTTACATTGAGGGTGATTTTAGTAGGTTTTTTGTGGGTTAAAATAAATGAAAGGAGAGAAAGAGCCAATGGATTATGAATAGAAATGAAATTATTTAATTAACCAAAGTGATTTTTAGATGTATAATCATTTTCAGAGCCTAACAATTACTGCTTTCAATAGCTGTTTAAACACTACTTGGAATGTTAAGGATTATGTGCATGTTTGAATGAAAGTAGGAATTTGGGATTTGGATTATTTCTTTGATCATTTAGGGTATGGCATTGCTGCCCCATATGTGCTTTTCTAAATGGGATGGCCCACATGAGTAAGGTTGATCATGTACATGTGTGGTAGCCACACATGCAACCTCTGTCCTGAGCCTTTGATTGTGGTGAGCTGATATTTTAAATATTTTTTTCTCTATTTCAATTGTAAAATCGATCAGAAATGCAAAGAATTAAATTTCATTTCCACATTAAAAAGAGGGTAAACATGAAATTTCTGTTTGCATGCCTAAGAAACAATTAAAGTTAGTTGGCTGTAAATTTCTTTGCTGGGAAAGAGCAAATTCATAGGAAGAACCCTGGTTTAAATGGCCATTTGGCTGAGCCCAGGAGGGCCCTGTATCTTATTCAGATCAGTCCCTCAGAAACAGTAGGAAACTCCAGGGCTGAAGGCACCAGTCTGCAGGTTTGGTTTAAGTCAGGGACTCCCAGGCTAGAAACTCAAATAATCAACTCAAATAATCTGCCTCAAATAATCAAGCACAGAGATGGTGTTGCCAAACACTGGGTTTTACAAGTTTCCAAACCTGTGCTTCAAATGCACACAAGGGATATGCTTCACATTTTATTTGCAGGCTTGAGTGCCACTCTAGAAATCAGCTGCTGTCAGAGGATGAGCATAGTTGCTGTCTAAAAAGAGGTGCACAAGATACAGAAGTCCTTACGTCAAATTTTGCCTGCTTTCACAGTGTGAAAATGTCAAAATCAGTTTTAAATTCAACTCATCCATGGATAATATAAAAATTTTACAAAACTGTAAGGTAAAAGTATACTACATAAACCCACAGCATCAAATCATCCGCTAATATAAATGCACAACATATCTACTTTGTCTAATTTCTGTACATTTTCACATATTTGTGTAATAGAGATTTTCTTTAAAAAATGAACACTGATTCGAATCACGTAATCCATGGTTTTACTTTGAAAACCAATCAACATGTAGACAGCTACACTGTTATCTTCTCTATGAGCTTCCTTCCAGATTTTCATATACTGGAAAGATTATAGCACCATGTAATGAGCTACATGTACATCCATGCTATCTGACATCACCAGCCTATATACACAAACCCCTAAAATAATAAGTAACTGTGTGTTCAGATATCTCAGTCTGTCTTCCTGGCAATAACTCAACAAATCTTTTCTCTAGGAGCCCTCACCATCTTACCTCTTTCTCCTCCATTTGAGCAGATACTTCCCATGCCCTCACCAGCTCTACAGAATTATGAAGGGTGAGATGGAGGATGGTTCCTCAAACCCAGCTCATATATTCCTAGATTTACTTCAGTAGACCACAAATGGGGCAAAAAACCCAAACCGATCCCGAACCAACCAACCAATCAAATAAACAACAAAACCCCCCCAACTCTATAAAAGTTTTTTTAATTGCCAGTTTCAAGTGCCATTACAAGGAAGACAAATTTTGTAGTTATCCCATCAAGATAACAATAAAGTGTTTGGGTTCTCCTTTACCCTGGATTCATCTATGTTACACACTCCCAAATCATGTCAGAGTGCTTCAAACACACATGACATGAAATAGAGGCTGAGTAGTAAGACTTGTATGTATCCACTTTGCATGTATAGGCTCAGTACATTCCTTTTAGACAGGTGAATCCTGAATATGAATAAAAATGTGCGTGATGAAAACAAACCTACTCAATAGCCTGCAGAAATGTAGAGATGTTAGCAATCTGAGCTTGCTTCTAGGTCTGTTTGTGACTTTGAATGCTGAATTCTTTACAGACACTTTAGATGTTCTACCAACACTACATTTCCTTCTGAGTCCTTTCACAACATAGGAGAAGGAATACTATATTTCTCATTCTCTTTGAAGGGCTGATGGGATACCATGCTTGAAAATTGTGTTCAATGAGGCTGAGGATAGTCTGAGATGATAATTTTGTTTGTAACAATGCTTGAAGAGAAATTTCAATTGGTCAAACTCAGTAACTGCTGTTTCAACAGTATCAATTTGCTCATGTTCCTCTTAAAGAGTCAGCATCAGCAAGGACATGCTGATCTCACACAATAACAGAAAGCTCTTTTAGGAACTGCTGAGAGGAGAATTTAGGGTCAAGTTCTTTTTTTTGTGTGCATCTCTTACAAACTATTGATATCTTCCAGGTTTTCCTGCAGTGTTCCTGTTTGTCTATCAGCATTGACCCCTCTTATCATATATTATCATATATTTTTCCCATGACTTGCTCTGGGACAGGATCATCTTGCTTGCACAAGTTTTAGCACAGCTGAGTCCTGACCCATCATGAAGGCTCTGAGTGCTGAATATCATAAGAAAGAGTCAAAAACTTCCAGGCACTATTCCTTTACCAGTGAGCAGTTTTGAAGAATCAGCCAAGTCACTGCAGCAGTTCTTCTAAAAATAGGATAGACACCATCATTTTTAGAGCAACGACAACTACTTTTGATAGTCTGCATTTTAGACCTGTAATAATTCTTACGAAAAGAATTATTTTTATCACTGTAGGTGCCAAAAGAAATAAATGCTGACCAGGAGAGAGAAGATATATGGATTATTCAGACAAGACAGATATCTCCAAATGAAAAAGGTTTAATGAAATCCAGTCTTGACCAGTTCAGGAACTAATCAAAGTGGTGTTGAAACCTCTGAGAGTGTACAGAGGACAGGAACAAGAAGAAAAGAGGAAGAAGGAATCTCAGAGTAATTGTTGAAATCACAACCCACTCAAGTCCTGGAAAGGTTCTAGAGCAAATTATAGAGCAAACAACTTTCAACCACTGGAACAGAACAGTGATAAGAAGAGCAAGGAAAAGAACATGATAAGTCAGCTCAGTTTCTGTCTGATGGATTACTAGGTTCAGTATGTAACAGGAGAGAAGTAGATATATTTCAGCTTGAATAAGAATTTTGACATGTAGTACACAACTATATAAATATTAATGAAAGAAATAGTTTAAATGAAAACATCACAATGTTCCCAATTGAGTGAAGAACACCTATTGGTGATTTGCTGCTAAAACAATTTCTACAGAGGAACAGATATCTGAAATAACCTTGAAGTATTTGTACTGGAAATTATTTATTTTAATGAATTATATTCATTATATTTCCATTACAATGGGAAAGGAAAGGCAAAAATTGTACAGATAGCAATCAAGTAAGGAGATACAGCCAGTAGGTTCATGACCTGATCCTGTGCTCTAGGACACAACTACTCAAAGTAGTCAAAGTCCAGTATGGAAATACTGGAATACAATAAGGTGATAAAGCATTCCAGAACAGTCAATGAGTCCAAAACTAGATGATGAATCTTGGTAAAAATTGCTTTGAAATATTACAATTTGGGGTGAAACAAATCACAGGTGCCAAGATAACCAGCAAGAGAAACACATGATCTTCCTTTTCCCCAATGGCAATTTTAAGCAACTGTGTTAATAGCAATTGCAAATAGGGCACAGTGAGTTTGGAGATACTGCATAGATACAGTAATGACAGTCTATTGGCCAGCATAGCTGCAGAGATGTGTGCACAGGACATAAAAAACCCCAGCCAGTCACATCTATGAAGGTGTTATGCTGGCAGATTGCCTGAGAAAGCATTTCCCAACACCACCTGGCATGAAAGCACCAACTAGAGAAACATTACCAAGACAGCCAGCAGGGCATATAGGAAGGAAACTTTTTACAACAATTAAATTCATTCAATTAAAGACCCATTTGACACTGTGAGGGGGAAAAAAATCCACCTAAAAACCCCACAAGGTAAACTTCCTACACAATTAGGTTTTGTTTTCTCTGTTTGGACGTTCAATCTGTCATCACAATGTCTTTGAAACCTTGTTTGCAATGAAGACAGGTTACAATGGAGCAAAGGAGATAAAAGTTGGTGACAGACAAGGTCCAGAAAGGATTTTAATAGGCTGAAATCAATTTTATCTAGGAAGTCAGTGAAGAATCATACTGCAAACTAATTCAAACCATACATATATTTCTTTCTTTCAATTATTTCTGAATATTTTGGAATAAAGGGAATAGTTCTGGGCATTCATACAACTAAATTGAATTTATAGTCAGAAGTTACATGAGTACTCGAAAATTATTTATTTTTGCAAATAGCTTGCTGAATTTTCTTCTCAGATATGCATTGCCATGTGGCAGGAGAAAAACCAAGACTGACTGGAACTTTGAACACAGGGCTGTTTGTGAGGCCACATGTGAGAAATATAGGTTACACTGTGCTTTGCTTTTGGCATCTAAGAAACTTGTCTGAGTGAACATACCTGCCAAAAGTTACATTAGCAACAAGGTATCTTGTGTCTGTGCCAGCACATTTCCCTTCAAACATGGAAATAACTTACCCCTCGTGTCTGGCCTTCACTGATGCTTTGAAGGCCGAAACATATCTGCTGCAAATTAATTTGAGTTTTTGCTTTGGATGAAGGGATCAGTCTGCTGACTTTGTGGTATTTGGAGCACAAGGTGAGAGACTGAGAGAACTGGATTTGTCCTGACTTGAGAAGGCAAAATAAGATCTTATGATTTTATTCATCTATACAACTTGTGCTTCTAAAGAAGACAGAGCCAAACTTCTGGAGGTGCACAGGAAAGAGGCAATAAACACAGGCTGCAACCAAGGAAATTCCAGTTAGGTATTGGGAACTTATTTTCATCGTTAGAGTGGTCACAGACTGGAACAGGTGTGCAGGGGGACAAGGAGTCTCCATTTTTGCAGGTGTTTAAAACCCAACTGGACAGAGCCCCGAGCAGCCCAAGTTATCTTTGTAGCTGGATCTCATTTCAAAGTTGGGCATGCTCTAAACATGCCTGTTGGACCAGACAGCTTCCAAGGATGAGTTATTCCCTGACTGAGGGAGCTGCTGCAAGGCTGCTCAGCTCTATTAGCAAAGTGCCTCATAAGAAACAGGCCCTGATCTTAACAGCATCAACAACAAAACATCAACTTTTAGATGCTTCTCTCTACCCCATATGCCAGCAGGTTATTAAGAAGGGTTATTGCTTTGCAGATATGACCCAGAATGTGTTGTACATTCTATCAATGCACAAAAATTTCCTGTGGTTGTATTTTCTCAAATGGGAGTTTTTCCTTCATGGGCACTGCTTCAAACACCTTAAAAGAATAGGGAGGTGCAGGCTTTGTTTTTTTACCTTGTACTGCCAGAAGAAAGACATCCCCTCGTTATGCTTGCACTAGAACACAACCAACTCTGAGTTGGTTTTATTTTTCTGTGTGTATGTTTGCTTTTGTTTTTTAACATCCCTAAAAGCCTCCTAGTGTTAGAACTAAAAACAAGCAAACAAACAAAAAACCCAAACAGGATCTGAGCTTCACATTACATTTGTATCCAGCATCTGCAATCTGATCTCAACAAAACAAGGGGTTTGTTTAGGATGAGTCTGGAATCTAAACAAACAAGTGAAGAGTTAGAAAATACTCTCAAAGCACATACAAACCACACATTAAATAGACACTGCACAGGACTTGGATTTTTTTCAATAATACCCAATTATTCATAAAAACACTAAAGAAACTTGGCCAAGATATTTTGTTTTCATCTGTCTTGCTTCTCTCTCCCATAAAAATGAAAATGATATCACCTTTTTGCCACTCTTTCCCTTTCTAAATATACACGGATGAAAAACCCATGGGGAGGAGCTCTGTCCTATTTCACTGTGAACTCACCAGCAGTCAGGCTATCAAAAAAAAAAAAAGAAAGTATGAATAATATATGGTGAAAAGAAAGAAAAAGAAATAAAGAAAAAGAACAAGCACTCCCTTGCAAGCATACTGATTTGGCTTAATTGAAAAACTTATGACTCTTGGAGAGCAAAGGCTTTTCCCACATTCTTATGCAGCACTGTCTGTCTGTTGTGCCATCCAGATTGAGTCCATAAGTCCACAATAAAAGTCTCCCTCCAGGATAGCTTCTTTTGCAAGAAATATTTCCCACTGAGATCCAGACTTAGGAAAAATCCCCTAGGATCTGTGTGAGGAATCTGATGGAATCTAAGCCTGTGGCCCAGAAAGCAGACACCTGACACATGAGGACAGGACACGGTGTCACATGGAGACATATCATCAATTTGTCTCATCAGTTTGCATAAATCTGCAGAGCTGGCTTTGGGTTCTAAACCCAAATGCCACATGCAGGTAACGCTCTGCAGAGTGTAAAAAAGCATTTCAATTTATGTGAAAGGCAGGGCAGGCCTCAGTGCTGTTTTGGTTTCCAGAGTTCTTGAGAACATTTACTCTCAGGCCCTATTGTGAAGAGGTTCTCCAATTTCCCCTCAAAGCAAGCCTTCTCCTTGCCTGTGACATTCCTAGATATTTTATAATCCAAGCTCTCACACACACTATCTGGAAGCAATGGCCACGGAGAGGGCCCTCATGCCAGTGTCCTAAGAGAACAAGTCCTTCATTGTTGCCCAAGCATCCTATGTCAATACAATAAAATCACTGTCCTCTGTTCTCAATGTTACACTTGTTTATGATTACAATGTTTATTTCTTGCTGTGAGACTATAACTCTGCATGCTTTCTTCTATTCAAATACATTTCACCATTACATTTGCATTCATTTTAAAGGATTACCCTGCAATCCTTTTCCCGCCCCTCACCCACTTCTCAACTTGCTGCCAGAGCAGGAAAATTCTCTTGCACATATGCAAAATAATGTAATGTTTCTTTTTTAGAAGTGTTAATAATTGGGTTACAATGGCAGGCTTGTGATGACAACATGTTAAAAAAAAGAAAGTATTTATGTACTTGCATTGCATAAATTTAAGCAATTTAGGCAAAACCAACGTGAACAATTGTATTTTTTTAATCATGTTAGGATACTCTGAAAGCACCACAAAGGTCAGGAGACAGGTTTCATCCCAGCTTCTCTCCCTTGCCCTGTAATTCTGTAGCAACACTGTTTTCCTATTCGTGCCTTCTAACCCAAGGCAGAAAACACCCTGTGATCTTTTTTCCAAAGTGCTCTGAAACACAGGGATGGATCAATCCAAACACATCATCAGTGCAGATTAAGATAGCTGTGGTTCTCTCAAGTTTGCAGTGTGCAGGCCTCTCCACATAAATGACAACATCTATATGGGAGAACAACTCTGCTTTCAAGTCTCCACCAGTGAGATTTCACAATTCAGTGGCACCCACCAGAGCCCTGCAGACAGGAACAGCAGAAGGAGCTGCAGAAACTTTCCTCCATGGGCTGCTCTCCCCAGCCCACAGACCTGCTGTGTCCTTGAGCTCGTGCTCCACCAGGAGAGAGCATGTGGCTGCAACCTCACTGCTTGCAAGGAATTATTTTCCTCTAAGTAGCACAATTCCATAATACAAAAGTGAGGCAAAGCAGACACCCTGGTGCCTGTAACGCAGTTCATGCAGTAAGAAGTATTTTCTAGCACAATCAGCTGCTCCAGAAAGGATGCAGAGTGCAGTGCTGTCAACACCTGTACCAGTAAAAATCCACCTTCCATTAGATTCCTGCCAGGGCAATAATAAAAAATGTTTTCTGTTGTTTCTCCTGGGAGTGTTAAGCCTCACCTTCCTGGAGAGGTTTGTGATAAAAGTCAAACTGGGGTTGGGATGAAAGCGGCCGCCAGATTCTAGCTGCTCTCACAATATAGACTTTGTCTAATGTGCCATAGAGCAATACAAACTACAATATATCTAAACTAAATATTTGCCTATTTCAATAATTATGCTGAATGGTTCCCTGTATTTATTATACCAGAAAGAAATGCATAAATCACCTGATGTTATATCTCTGAAGAAACTTTCTTTAGCTGGGGCATCAGGAAGTGATTCACAGTTGTGAGTTGGAGTAAGGCAGAGGAAGAAAAGGCTGTAAAGTAATTAAAAAAAATTGGAAAAAACCAAAACAACAAGAAACAAACCAAAAGAAGCAACAAAATTGTTTGCTGATGCTACAAAGCTTTCTAACATGTAAAATGCAACTGCATATGAAAGGACAGGTGCACAGATGCACCACAGCTCCAAGGGATCTTCTAATAAAGATAACATCTTTACTAGCAAGGACAAAGTTAATTCTTTCCTGTTAAAGATGCCCATGCAATTCCAGTGCAACTTAAATAATCATAGCTAAATATTGACTGTTTGTGGAACAGCTTTCATTCCTGAACTTTGCAAGATATATTCATGCAACTGCACCACACCAGCTATCAGACACGAATATTTATGAAAAAACAGAGTAAAATTGTGGATTCTTGTCTGCCTTGGTTCTTTCTGCCTCTATTGGCAAGGAAAGGTTTAATCGCAGTTTAAAAAGAAAGACATTTCTCTCTGGAGAATTTGCATGGACATGGGTAAGGAAATACTCAGCAGCTACATTTCTATTTTTTCTGCCTAGCTCTTGATGTAAAACTTATTAATGGGAGCAAGTCAGGAAAAAAAAAAAGCACAAAACCACAAAAGACTGACCCAAAAAACTTGAAGGCTTTGTGAGCAATAAACCATCCAATATTTGCATTTAGAAATGTTAAATTTCTATTTGGCAAGGGAACTGTTATAATACAGACATTGATACTGATTCACAGACATTGATATTAATTCACAACCACCTTGCCGGTTAAATTTGTACTGATCATGCAGCTAAATTCACATCTAGAAAGACATAAACCTAGAGATGTACTTATGAACCAAGATTTAAAACAGGTTGGAATAAATAACCTTATTCCACTAGAAAAAAAAACAAACAAGGGGCACAACACACTAAGTAAAACTTTTATTTGTCACAAACAACAAGATCCATACTTAATGTTGTCGCACTACTATATCTTAATTCTCCATTCTGGGTTTCTTATTTTCAGGCATCATTGACTGCCCTGTTGTTTTCTATTCTGATTTTTAAAACTATCATTTAAATAAATCTTCTCTAAGATTGACTTGAATTACTCATTTATTATTTAGGCTGGCCTTGCTGATATTTTTAATTCTATGTTGTCACTTATTTAACATCTCATGAGCAGTCATGAGCCATGTCCATTCTATCCTATCCTAACCTTCCCATGCTCTTGCTTTATCCTGTGCAGGGTTGCAGTTTCTGTATTGAACTGTTCTGCCTACTCTTGTTTTGTGTCTCACAATGAGGCAAGCTAAGAGTTAAACATTTTGCTAGCTTTGGGTTGGTGAAATTTCATCTTCTGTTTGCATTTCTAAGGTTCTGTTTGTTGGGATTTTTTGGTTTTATTTTTTTTTTCATCCAACATACTTTTGGACTCCAGTGTCAGACAAATATTTTCAATAACTATACAGTGCACATTTATTAATCTAATAACTGAAGAATCCCTTCTCTAGAGGAAACCGTGTCAGAGCAGGAGTACTGACAGGATTTGCTCTGTTGCAGTGATCTGGAGATTACATATCTCAGCTGAGAAACTTGAGCATTAGTCTCTTTAATTTTCCAGGAAAATGCTGGGCAAAGTTAACCATAAGGAAGTGGTATTCTAACACACTGCTTTGAACCAGCTATTTGGCCAATAGTTCTTTTTGTTAGCATTGTGACTGGTCAGAAGTGCTAACGTTAGATTGCAGCTCTCGGTGAAAGGCAGTGAAGAAAGCAAACTATACCTTTTAATAATATCTTATTTTAGAGAGCTTCCAAGGAATCAGCGCAGCACAAAGGTAAGCAAAGTCACCAAAGGCACACAAATTAAGGCCAGAGTCACAGCACATAAGCAGACAAGTGGGTCAGAGGTGTTTGTGGGCCCCTTGCTCACTAACTGTGCTGTCTTTAAATAATGGAAATATGGGCAAAAGATGGATACAAATAACTGGACATGAAAGGCATGGGTTTGTTTTGAACAGAACAGAGATTCTCTTCCTCTCTTCCTCTCAATCCTGTTGAATTTCAGCTCATTCACACTACAGTATTTGAACTCACTGTTTAACTGCTAGGACCATGGTGGGATCTATCAGCTACTGCTCCCCTTACATAGCCTTTTTGTAAATATGGGCACCACATCAAAGCTGGGGACAGGAAAAGAGTGCCATTGAATGAAAAGGATTTCAACATATATATAAGGATTGTTCTCATGTAAAATCAAAGAATAATTAGTTTGAAAAGCTAGAGGAAAAAGGTCCCTTTAATTTTCCAGCATCATCTAAGAGGCACCCTCCAGCCCTCATTAGACCACAATCAGGGTCATGTAACTGCAGGCCATTTACAAAAGCACTGAGTCAGGAGTTCTATTACAAAAGAAACAACATTGGGATGGAAAATAATTAGTTTATGGACTTAATTCAAAATTTTCCAACCCTCCTTACTTTGGGAAAAAGAAATATGGAAATGTATCAACCACAAATAAAATGCATTAACCATGAACATCAGGTGCCACTTTTCTGTGCAGGAAAAAATACAACCTTTGGTTTACAATTTGGGAAAACTCATAGATCATTTACATATAGCAAACATACTGTCAGGAGGAACTGAGGGTGATCTTAATAAGATGGAAATTTCTTGGCACTTATTAAAAGTTCTTGTCTTAGTTTATCCCAGTCTCGTAAAGAACTGGAGCCATTTGAAGCCTCATGTTAAAATATCTCACATCACACACTTGTTCCTCTTATCTTTGTGTTGTAATTAATAAATGTAGAACTGTTGAGGTTTCAGAACCCTCAACAATTCTCATTATTAACACAGCAAACAATTAGGAAACAATTACAAAGACAAAAAACCAAACAACAGCAGAAAAAAAGAAAAAAAAAAGCAAGTGTAAGTCTATTCCTGACAGTTGCAGAGACACAATTTAATGTTTGCACTCAGCCTGTTTCCCAAACAGTCATGTATTTGACACATCTTTTGGGAATTTATCGAGTTGATGGATTATGACTTTCTGATGTTGAACAACTGACTATTTTCTACATTTTTATGTACTCTGGCTGCAAAGTTCTTGCCAACATCTTACAAGGCGTACTACATCCTAAAACAAATTAGCATTTACAACGTTGTTTGTTTATTAAGAATGATACTTTTAAGTTTAGAAATCTGCAGAAGGCTGATCTATGGTAATCATTTCCATAAAGTTACTCTGCAAATAACAGAAAGAAGAAATCAGTGGAGACTAACTGAAAGAAGGACCAGCTTGCATTCTAATAGACCTCACTGTGAACCAGTCCTCTGAATCAAGGTCAGTTATTTCAGATCTTTACTCCACACAGCTGGGTGCCTAGAAACTAGCAAGCCTTACCTTACTTTGAAAATACATGGAGTTTAAAGCATACAGGTATGACTAGGTTAGGTTAATTCCTCTCATAAAATAAAATACACTGCTTACGTAAGTGCCCATCATAGTTTTTTTCAGGTACCAAAAAGAAAAGAGTTAACTGGTGACCAGTCCAGCTGTTATGAATAATAATTATAGAACAGTTCAATCCAAAAGTTTAAAAACCTGTCAGTAATTATATTCATAACTGGGATATAGAAATGAAGGTTTTCCTTTCACTTGTTAACATCTCTGTGTTTTAATTATGTAACGTGCAACACCAGTCTGCACATTTGAGATGAGGTTGGAACTCCTACATGGCTACCAAGCAGAGGAAAAAAATTAATTACTTACTTAATATTACTGAAATTATCATCAAATTGCAAAGGATAAACTGAGCCTCCATTTCAATTATCTTCTATCCATTTGGAAAACAAACCAAACTCTTGTTATTGTTTAAATGATATTTCATATGGAATACATTACATGCAATTCCTGAGGCTGTGTGAGCCAAAACAGGTGTTTCTGGTGGAACACAGGAGAGCTCCTACCACCAGCCATTCAAATGCAGATGTAAACTATCAAATAAATTTTGATCAATATATTCTCAAGGTGTTAATACCTTTCTCAAATAGGACTCTGTTTCTTCTATAATTGAACAGCATACTTCAGTATAAGCAGGTCCAATATCAGCTTTCCCATTTTAGTAGAAATTCTAACCAAGCTTATGTATTTTAGGAGGTTGGATGAAGCAATTGAACATATTGGGTCTGTTTCAGTGAAATACTTGCCTGGCAATTTTATTTCCCCATATTGGAAAAACAGGCTTGCTTTGCGAAAATTTAATTGCAGCAGAGTTGCCCACAAAAGTACACCCACCATGCTTTACTCTATATTCCCACGCTTTTTAATATTTGTCATATTTCATCTTTTAATGCAGTCCTAATGAGAGCATATTGGAACACCACAGAACCAGGCTCATAAGAATGTGGTCTTGAAATAAAACGTAGAACAGAAGGAGCATTGTATTACTGCCTCTGTTAATGTTTTAATGGTTGAGGGATTTCCAACATGTTGGCAGTGTCAGGACAAACCAATTTAATAAATTATTAACACTAATCAAACATTTTTATGATGGCAGTCAAAACTTCCTTGGCAGTTAAGGTTAATTCTGTTGAAGTTTGACAAAGATGTTACTGTTTGATGGAAACCGCGTTTGAAACTAAAGCCTCCTTCAAATCAAAACCTTGCAGTGCGCTGAGCAGAAATGGTTAAGCAACACGTCCTGAAGTGCATAAAGGAGCCCTGAAGGCAGGGCTGCAGCCTCTACGGGCAGCACAGAGCCAGAGCTGAGGAATGATAGTGAAATGTAAATTGATTTCAGCGTATATAATTTGCCTGCCACTACTTGGGAAAGGATATAGGGAGACTCTTATCGGGAAGAGATAAAGCTCAGGCTGTTGAGGGGAGAGCGCTAAATCAATATACAAAGAAAATCTAGGCATTCCAGACACTTGACAAGAGGGACAGAGAGGAAAATAAAGAATCCTGCCAGTTTTGATGTATTAAACTTTGGAGAAAAGGTATTTTAAAACATCCTTTCATTCAAAAGGCAACCAACAATAACAATGCCAGACAACGCCACATTCTCCCTCCAGCTCCTCTAGCCTTGCCAGCGAGTTGAAATCCAGCGCAGCAGAAGCTAATGAGGGGTATGGATTAACAATACAATGTTTCTCAGGCCTTTCTTGGGTCTCCCCTGGGGCACCCACAGTCTATACATCATCAATCTACTGCAAATTGATGTAGTCAGCCTGTGACAAGGGTCAGGTTTCCAGGACCAGCTACCAGGCATGATCTAGTCATTTTGAGTTATCAAGACAAAGCTCTGTTCTGCTGAGCTCTGGCCATGTAAAATCCACAGCTCTCCAGGTTTTCAGTGAGATGAAACCGAACCACAGAAATCTCTCTGTCCTCCTCTATGCCTGCTGAGAAATCATCTCACCTCTCTGAGGTGACACCATTGTCTTAATTTTGTGCTCTCTTACAGATCATGCTCACAAACAAGAAAAACACGTGCTAACCCATCACTTTCTTAATAATAATAATTACTGTTCTTGTTTACTTTATGCTAATTACAAAAATAATAACGAGAGTTACACACACATATATATTTTCAGTATATGTCAACAATGAAGAAAAATGCATTTGCTGATACAGGTTTCTAAGTAAGAAATAAGTTTTGTTGGAGTATCAAAACCTTTTGTTCGCCCATAATATTTTTTCCTGAATAATCACACATGGGATCTTGCTTTTATCCAACAGCTCAGGTGCCACATATTTTCCAAATACTCTGTGGATTAGTTTTACCTGTGACGGTGGTCACAGGGGTTTTTAGAGGATGGAAGAGTCAGGGATCTTGATTCCATTATCAGAAGGCTTGATTTATTATCTTATTATATATTTATATATAACATTATAACTATACTACATAGAAATAGAAAAGAAGAGGCTTCTTCAGAAGCTGGCTAAGCTAAGAATAGAATAGGAAGAATCATAACAAAGGTCTGTTTCCTGGCAGAGAGCAAGAGCAGCCCTGCTGTGAGTGGTCAGTAGATCCAAGCATCCACAGGGGACCAATCACGGATCCACCTGTTGCATTCCACAGCAGCAGATAACCATTGTTTACATTGTTGTTGAAACCTCTCAGCTCCAGCAGGAAAAATCCTAAGAAAGGATTTTTCACCAAAGGTGTCTGCGACATTTACCCATGAAAATTTGTGCTGATGTACCCTTAGCTTAGCTAAAGTCTAAGGATTTCCATGGATTTCCATGAAAGCTTGGTGGCAAGCGTCCCTTGGCTCACAGCACTGCAGTCTTGTCAGCATCCATTCAGGGGTGAGGAGACTCAGGAAACAGAGGTGTAAGACATGAGAAAAATGAGATCTTCTGTCAATAATACATCTGCAGTCCAAATTAGAGTAGATTTAAATCATTAGAAGGGCCCCTGCTAATTTCAATTGCTTTGCTGGCAGTCACGGTTCTATAGAAACTACAGAAGGTGGATTTTCACAATAGCTATAGGTTTAGCACCACCTAAACTTACAATAGTGCTTCCTGAAGAAAGTCTTCATGGCTGTTCATAGCATCATAAAATATCCTGAGCTGGAAGGGACCCACAGGAATCATCAAAGTCCAACTCCTGGCCCTGCTCAGGACAGCCCCAAGAACCACACCTTATGCCTGAGAGCATTGTCCTAACTCCTCTTGAACTCTGAGGTACTGATCTGCCTCAGAATAATTTAAAAACCAAAGCAAAACCAAAAACCCCAGCCTGACATATAGGAAAAAACCCCTGGACTCTTGTATCCCAGCTAAGTATAATATGGCAGATTTCTGAGGCATCCAATATACCCAAGTTAGCTTTAAACATTCAGAGCTACTTTTGGTCCAACACAGGTATGAACTACCAGTAGAAAACAGACTTGTTTATTCACAAAGGAACTTTAATGAAATTCATACATTTGCTACTTATGTTTCTATTAATGTAACTCCTTGATATGTTTTAGAAGGCGGAAAATGCCCGTAAAAGCATTCTTGCAAATATTGCCTAGGCATTTATTAACAAACCCCAAATTTTCACATTTATTTTGTGTTTTATCTGCTAGAAATAGACAACGAGCTTTGAAAAACAGGCAAAAGACCCGAGCAAACCACTTGTGGTATGAACATCTGATGAACATTTGCTCATATTTATTCATGCAAGCATTTTAGAATTTCTCAGTCATGGATGGTCTTCCAAACACATCATGCATATGAATGTGCACGGAAAGCAAACAGAATGATGCACTAATACCTTGTAAGTAACTCTGGGGCTTTTATCTGGTAGATGCTTGCAAATACTTAGTTTCATTATTCAGTCAAGTTTTTCATGCTGCTGGCAAACTCCTAAAGGCAAGAAAAACGAACCAAACCAAAATCTCTGAATTGCAGGCAACCCCACTTCTTATTTTCCACATTCCCTTTACATGGCTTGAGTAAGTTGCTAAAACATTATCATGTGTATGTGTACAAAAATTTGGCTTGAACTCAAGAAGTTTCCATGATCTCTCACAATGAGATCCTGCCACATCCATTTTCTTGAAGAACCAGCACTTAAGCCTTTTCAGGTTCCCAAAAGGAATGCTTTTTCACCTACATTTACCTACCTATTTTTTTTTAACACCTTTGCCTGCATGGATGCACACACATTCACCTTTAAGTGCCTCTGTAGTACTTTAGGAATATATTCCATCAGGTCTTCTGATTTATTTTGTGCTAAAGACAAAAGTTGCATTCATATTATTACAGGTCATTATTCTTGGAGATATTATTTGGACCAGACTCTTTTAAAACAGCTGATAATATAAAATGAATGTAAAATGAAAAACACTCTATAAAAGTAGAGGCTCACCCAAAGAGATCCATAATTTTAAGTTGCCCTCTATTTGTATTTTTGGTTGTTAAAAACGACAAGGAAGAACAAATTTCCCCTTCAAAAAAGAATTATAGGCAAGATGTGCTCAATATTAAAAAAACTATGAAAATATCCTTTAGAAAAGGCTTAGAGAAATCACAAATTATCCGTTTAAGTACTGAGCTATGCACACCATTAAGATATGCCAGAGGAAAGAATTTCTCAGGTGTCTCAATTTGTGGGTGCAACCAGTGGCCTTTTCAAGTTCTGCCTGTATATGGAAGCCCATGGAACACACGTCCCCTGAATGAGCTCTGCACTGCTGACCTGCTTTCTAAATCTCCACTGCAGCTTCACCACTGCTGAGAGTGCTTGCTGGCTTTGATCAGCAGTGAAGGATCAAGGCTAAAATCCCTTTTCCCAGCTGGAGGAAATTTAAATCATCATCCAGACATGGAATTTTACCTATCATATCTGGTAACAGAGCACATCAGCACCAATCATTTCCTCCATCTAGTACATTTGCCTTCCCTCCTCCTCTCAACTACAGCAACACCTCCTACAACAGTAATCCCTATAGGAGTGGAAAATCTTGCAGCAGCTATTTCCCTGGAGGAAAGCTATTAAAAACCTAACAAACCTAGCCTCCAACCTCAGACAAGCTGCTCTAGCACTGACCAAGGGCTGCCTCTGGTCTGACTGCTCTCTACATAGAGAATTGGTATTGCTGTCTTCTTCCTGAGCTGAAGCTGAACCCAAATGCTGCTCAGTGTAATTCAGCTGTTTGAGCAATAATAAACCAGAGTGGCTAGCCTGTGCAGCCCACTGCAGAGAAGCTTCTAACACCATTTATAGCAAAGTTCACTATTCCTCTCCCAGAACAATGCAGCTGCTCTTCAGACTCTAAAGGCTCCTGCCCTTCTTTGCTCCTCTTCCCATCTATCTCTATTTGGCTGCTTTTCCAAGGGCAGACCAGAGCTCTATGCCATTTTCTGAATGTCTTATATTTGGAGAACAAAATACCTTCTCCTATCTAAGAGAACTGATGTACTTTGCTGGCTTTGAACATGTAAAATATCTCTCTCTGTTGAAGCAGCTACTGAATAATTTATATTTCTTAGAACCAAGCTGAGAATATGTACATTTTGCTTTGACACATATGGTATAGTTGTTTTTTCTTCCTTTCCATTGCCATCTTGTTTTCCACTTTAAATTTCAATGTAGGAAATTCTGAACACTTCAGAGCCTGGGAAAATTATTTGGGTTTGGGAAGTGAGAAGGAAGAGGGGTGTAATTTATTTGTGAGGAGTTTTTTATTGTTTTGATTTTTTTTTCATGGAAGGAAAAATTCCTGAACAGCTTGCAATTAGCAGCTCTGAAAAGTTATAGTTTCTTCAATGGCACACAGCATGCCAAGAAAACCTACAAGAGATTCCTCAGCTTAACATGCCTGGAGCAGGATCCAGTTCCTCTAAATCAAAGCACAGCTCACACTAACAGTTGCAGTATGTTAGTGGCTGGATGACTGCTTTATGAAGAATTATAAAGTGACACAGCAGTCTGGCTGAAAAAAACACACGCCACGCTTTGATGTTTTTAACCACCAACTTCAAGAGGACCAACAGAAACCTTCCTGTTTTTATTGCAGCCTCTCTATCATCCCTCCCCCTGCTCCCTCCCTCCTCTCCCACTGCTAGATGGGGGACTGTTATCTTTCAGTCACTTTGTAAGCTTGACTTGTTTACAGACTGAATGTCTCTGTTTATAGGCCTCTATCAGAGAACAAACAGGGCAAGTGTGACTTCCTAGGACCTGAAACACGATGCCTTTTCCTCTTGGGCAAAAGCAGGAGTGGCAAGGGAGGGGGAAAAGAGAAATCCTGTAATTGTCCTTCTTGTCCATCTTCCCTCCAGGATTACCGTACACACCTGTATGGTGCAAAGGTATTTTAAGAGCCAGCTGCTTAAATGTTAGCTCACCAAAACTCCATGAAAATGCACAGCAATTGTCTTGCAAAAACTAGGCCCACTTCAGAACCTCCAACAGTAAAATCAGTGTTAAATAATGGCTTCTCTTAAATTCCCTGTTTTAAAAGTTCTTTATTATAGATCCATTTAGATGTTTACTTGGGGAATCTTAAAAGCTTAAACCACATTTCACTGTGGACATTTAAAGGGTGTCAGTGGGTAATTATAAGCATACACACTATAATGATGATATTTTAGAAACCATTAATAGCACGACTTTGTATATTCATTCTTATATTGAAAAATATTTTACCTCAGGCATAACCCTATGCCATGGAAGAGTCAATAAGGATAGTCCTTAATAAGGCACTGAAATAACATGAGAGTAGGTCTGCTTATATTGCTAATGCAGATTTCGGCTCTTGATAACATTCAGATTATAAACACCCCAGAGGAGGTATGACTTTGTCCTTACTAAGGGTGTCTTGTTGTACACTGACAATTTTTATTGTAATTGTAGGGCTCATTTTTACAGGTTTCTGGTTTCAAAAGGCTCTCTTTTGCACAAACACACACTGGGAAGCATGAGGAAATTTTAAGAAGTGTACAAAGGGTCATATCCCATTATAGTACTTTATAGTGAGACACTGGGCCAGTCAGTTTTGAAGCTAGTTCTAACTTTGCTTTCTCTTGGAGGTTGTTTACCCAAAGAGACTGACAACCTTTTGCTGTTGGTCCAGTTAACTCCAATTAACTTTTGAACTAAAAGAATAAAACAAAATAATGAAATCTAGAAATTAACCCTTTAAGCATAACAATTAGATTTGAAAGGACAGAAGAGGTAAGAGTTTATGTGTAGCTCTTCCTTCAACAGCTGTGCCCATGCAGGTGGGTCCTTAGGGCCGTGGTGCTTGGTTACACACAGCCAGGTTACTGTTAGCAGCAGCAGTGCCCAGTCCCCTCTGGGTCCTCCCATCTACTCCAAGACCTGTCTGCTCCTTGTACCTCACAGCTGTTTCTGAGTCAGAGCTGGCTCTCCAATCCCTGTGATCCCCTCCAATGCCCCCAGCAGCATCCTGGCAAGCTGCTCTCCCTCCAAGGATACCACTGCACCTCCCTGCTTTTCACTGATGCCTTGGCAGGCAGGAGCACACGTGCTGCTGCACACACCTCTGCTGTGCAAGGGAACAGACAGCCCACTATGGGCTGGGTCTGCTCAAATGGATGAACTTTTGAAATAAAGGGGGAAATTGGTCTTTAGAGTTGAGATACAACTTAACCAGTTTAAACACACAATTAGGCATTACTTAAATGGTCCTGGTGTCGCTTTGCCTGATGGCAAGAGCAGAGTTTCTCCTCCTTAGCTAGCCTAGTCTGAAGACATCCAAGGGTACTGGCCTGTCAGTTTTCTCCCACAGCAGCAGGTTTGTCCAGAAGACACCCTGTGTGCTCCCAGAGGCAGCCAGCCTCACCAATTCTCCATGTGATCTCTTTGTTTTCAGGTCCTGCCTTAGAGGAAGTGCAGGCTTGTACCTTTGTCTGACATTTAACACCCATGGGGCTTCCTCAGCACAGAACGTGGAAAGCTTTAAGCAAGATGTGGGCTTTTCCCTCTGTGGTTTCCTTACTCTGGAAGCTGTGGAGACCTGTGACCTCAGGACACACCAATCCTGTCAAAATGCAAGCAATGAGTAAGGAGCAAAACCAACCCAGTACAGAGCACCAAAGCTTTCCAGAGCAGCTCAGCATAAGGGAATTTGTGGCTGTTCTGTTTTGTTTTAAACTAAATTGTTTGGGCCATCCATACCCTTTCCAGTTTTTGGTCTCATTTGAGAAAGACAGAGGAAATTAAACTATAAGAGTAGAAGGTGATTTTTTAATCACAACCACTTTTCCCCTAGAGACCAAGAGCATATATTTGCATTAATGGACTCTTTCCATTAATCATAAAAGGCACAGAAAAGATGCAAGAGAAGTTAAGTTTTCCTCATCATGCATAAACTTCTTCCAGCTTTCTTCAGCACTTTCTCATGGGGATGATGAAGCCACTTAGGCTAACAAAAGACCTGGCTTGGATCCTGGACCAGAACTCACATACAAATTAGCTTCTGGTTTTGGCATCCAGATATGATTAACTTTTCTTATCTCCATTTTCACATGCCCCTCCTTTAAGATGGCTGAAAAAACACTTTAATGCTCAAATATAAGTATAAAAGTGGGGCTAAATTTGAAACACATGCCTCTCTTTATCATGGCCTGCCAGGATCCATAGATTACCCTTTCCTCTGGACCTCAGCATTGTCAGATCCTATCCTGATACACATAATTCTGTCCGTGCCAGAGGCACTGAACTTTATGTTATGGATTCTACTAAGTAGGAAACACTGAGACACAATGTGACAGAATACTTAGCCCTTTATGCAGCTCTGGTCTTCACCATGGAATTCTGGCAAATCAGATATTGTAATTATTTTTCTGCCATGTCTGAAAAGAAAGCCTTCACAGCCCTGCATGGCTGAAGAAGAGACAGCCCCATGCTATTCCTCATGGGTCTAAGGACAATCAAGACTTCACTTCACTTGAAGAGACAAAGCTATGTAAGACTTAGACACACAAAAGGCATAATACATTTACCTTATTTTGAGGAAATAAAGTGAATGAACATCTTAGAGTCCCCAGTCTCAAAACAGGTAGTATTCAATCAGTGCCATTTCTGCAGCTAACAAAAGATCAAGACATTTCACAGATGGACAAGAAAATTCACACCCAAGACTTCACCTTGCCCACTTTTTCTGACAAATTCTAAACAAATTGCCTTTCCAGATGAGTTATCACACTCAAATTCCCTGTGCGAATTACTCCCTCTCTGAAAGTACTAAGACACAGGAATAAGCATCAGCATCCACTGAAGAACCAGAGAGGTGTGAGGGCTGGTACAGTTCATGCAGTGTAAAGGTGGGTGAATAAGGGCCATGTTTGGGCTGGGTGGGGTGTGACTGAGCCCAGCTCTCCTGAACTCTGCTCCTCTCAATAGACTCTGTAAACCAACAGGTCTTGCCTCTTCAGAGTTACCTCTGGGTGCTTGTGCAGTGTGCACCACAAAGTGGGACTAGTGGGCAATTATGTTTCTAGAGTATGTAATCACGTCACAAAAAATATAATTTTCTTCATTGTATGATTTCCTGAGCTCCTTTGCCAGCACACAGACACCCGGAACAGAGAGAACCTAGGACCTGAGCTTTTCCCAAAAGCTCAGGCAGCAGCTGTTGCTGTACAGTGCCTGGGATTCCATGGCTTGATTACAATGCAAGCACTAATTAACAGCCCAAGCAGGCTTTGTGCAACTGTTGCCAAGACAAGTTCTTTGACTTGAACTGCATCACTTGCCCTGCTTAGTGTTTTAAGTTCCTCCTTTACTGCAGTGTAGTAAGGTATATCACGGAATTTTTTAGAGGCACAGCTTCACTAGTTACTTTTGAACAGCAACAAGCCATCATATGCTTGTCCCTGTGCTCTGATGAGCTTTGAACTTTAATAAATGATTAATCCTATTTAGAAGTAACTTAGCACTGCCTTAACTGCATCTTTCCATGAAGCGTCACTTTGACATCCTCTGTTGTGTGCATTCACTGCAACTTTCACACGCTGTAAATTAAGAACATTTACACATGCAATTAGTGTTAAATAAATGCCTGAAGAACTCCTTGGGGATTAAGCAATTAGATGGCATCATGGAATACCCTTTGTACTCAAAGCTTATGAAGAAAATCATCTACCCATTCTGCACAAATTGCACACTGGGGCAACCATTGTGCCGGCAGGAAGTGCTGGGATGAATTGCCAAATGCAGCCTTGAGTTCATACACACCTCTTTCTCCAGCTCTCCTGGTCCTCCCTCTTCTCTTAGAAGGGAAATTAATAGAGAGAAATTTGTGACTAGGTTAATACTTTATTAATAAATTTTTCCCTCCATTTAAAAAAATACCCATAGGAATTTTGAATTTTTAATACCATAGTTAAATTAATAATAAAAAGAATCTGCCTAGAAAAAAGTACAGCTATGTACACACGGGCCATTTGCACAGCTTGTGATAATAGAGACTTAATCTTTTCATATCCTTACCTTTATTTTATGGCAAATGAAAACTGCAGTCAACTATTATGGAAAAGTATGCAAACAGTCTTAGATGAAGAAATACTTGGCACACTAGAGCACCTTGCAAATGGGAGCATGTATTTTATATATATATACCCTGCATACACACCTAGAGCTTGCTGAAAGTAACAGCAACCATTTGCTGTTATGGTTGCTATGCACCAAGGTAGTTGGTAAAACACCAAAATGTAGGTGCTGGGAGAGAAAAGGACAATGAATTTTTATGTCTTGAAGATCACAGTTAAAGTGAATCCAACCCTCATTAACACCCATCATTCACAGCCAGCCTAGATAAGAGGGGACACCTCACCTTGTAAAATTCATAGCAAACTCATGGAGTTAGACACAAGCAAGCTAGAGCTGGCCACAAAAGAACAAATCAAACACATAAACAAAAACAACAGTAAAAAAAAACAGTTACACCCTGAGCATTTAAGGCACCAAAACTACATCCCCTTGATGCTGACACCAGGATAGGGCCCCCCTGCTCAGGGCACCGTGTCCTCCCCCTCAGCAAAAGAGTGGAGGACTTGAAAATGCTCCCAGAGGTCATCCCCACAGCCGTGCACCTCCTTACAAAGGAGCCCACTGTAGCCAAAGAGCTTCCCGAAGCTGGTCGGTGCTGGGATACAAAGAAGGTGGTGTATGAAGGGAGCTCGCTGCGCTGCATTTCGCGGGAGAAGAGAGGAGCTTGTTTGGAGAAGACTGGGATTTCTAAGTACCGAGCATTAATAAGGAAAAGAGAAAATCGGAACAAGAAAAAAATAAAAACACAGCAAACCACCAAACCCCAAACAACATAAAACAGCTGCAGGGAAGTTGTTTTTCCACTTGAAACGGCCCGGAGGAGCTGTTTAAAGGTGCCCCTGCGGATGCGAAGTCACCCGTGCGACCGGCCGAGCCCCAATCCCGGGCTGCCAGCGCCACCTTCTTGCCAAGGAGCTCAGCGGCAGCGCCCGGCACCGCGCCGCCGGGACCCCGGCTTGGAGCTCACGGGAAACCATGGAAAAGCAGACCTCACCCAGCCTCTTGAAAAAGGAAAAAAAAAAAAAAAGAAAAAAAAATCATCCCAGTAAGTTTGTCCAATCAGAAGCAAAACGTTTCTCTCACACAAGTAATTTTTCTATAGGTAAATATTCCTAATTCCTACAGCAGCACTTAAAACCCCCAAAATATCAGTGGGCGTTAAAAGTATTGTAACTGTATGTGCGTTTGGTAGAATGTCACATTTGGGGATATAGTGTTTTATACTCTCCCCCACCAAGAATCAGGAATTCAATGCACTGTTAAATCAGCGAAGGGCAGACCAAAGAGCCATCAGCTCCTGGGAAGGGAGGCTAAGTTCCTCCTCATGAGCCCTTCAACCAAGGAGCACCACTGAGGGAAGGCCCTAGAGACACCTCCTCTTCCTGTGTCCAAAGGCTCATGGCTGCAGTTGGTGATTTTGCCTAGTGAAATGCACTAGCAGCATTAAAAAAGAAAAAACCCCAACATCTCTTGTAGAATTTCATAGTGATGCAATGTGCCAAACTGATGTCCTCAGAGCTCAATTGTTCTGGTGACATAGAGTTGAGCCAGCATTAGCACAGGAGAAGAATATCCTAAAGTAAATCAAATATGATGTGAAAAGACAGTCCTCAGTATGTGAGAATGACTCCTGACTCTCTCCAGTCTATTTCAGTGAAGTTATCATCGCCAAAGAGTTCTCCTAATTCTATCTACAATTTTTAAAAGTCTCCTTTTTATGTATAAAAGTCTCTTGATTTTGGTTTCTCTGGTCATTTATAATCCATATTCACTTCAGTCACTAGACTGCACAAATAATAATAGCCCACACATTTTCATACAGCACCTTTTCCAATTTCTACCTGCAATGGATGTGAAAACAACAAGGTCTCAAAGCAAAAGTATGCTCTCAGTATTGCTGTCCCAAGTACGGCTAATAAGGAAACATACTACAAAGAAATTTTCTTTTACAAGACAGTTTTGCATCAGATGATTCAAATAAATATTTCTGGCTAATGATCCAAATAATAAGGCCTTGAACACTTCATGACTTGCTATTCCACTTCTAACCTCAGGATTGCAGGGGAGAGCAACAACAGCAAAAGGAAGTGACCTTTTAATTGAATCCAGAAATCTGGAGTTTCCCTATCCCAGCTTCAGGGACTGCAGACATTTGACAAACAGGGAAGAGAAAAAGCAGAATCAAAAGGAAGCACATGTTGATCCATGTGCATACAGGGAAAAATAAAGGTTTTCCAGAGTAAATAAAAAAAGTTTGCATTGAACATTTTGTCAGAGTTGATGTTAAAATCTCTCACCTATATACTGAGTTCATCTTCCCAAAAACTGAAGCAAATCCAGAAAAATTGAGTGAGCTGTCTTCTGTTCTAAGAGCTCACTGAGACTGCCACTAGATTGTCATTGTTAGAATTTATATGCATAAAATTCACACATGCATTTACACACCCCTGCAACTCACTGTTACAGAGGGAGAAAAATGCAAAGGCGAATCTAGAGGACACTTGAAGAAATAAAAAAAAAAAACTCAACATCTGAGAATTTGTCAAATAAAAAAGTAAAAATGAGTCTTTTTAATTTTTGAAAACTCTGGAAAATGTTGATTATTGTGAAATATGGCTATATTTCACATCCCACACCTTGATCTCAGGAACATTCAGTCATAATGGGTTTAGCTGCTTATGAAGTACCAGCTATACTCTGCAGTGGGTGTGCAGGATGCATTCCCTGGGAGTCTCCTGCAGCCAGCCCTGCTGCGCTTCCCTCATGCAATACGGGCTGGGAGCAGTCCAGTGCCATGGCCAAGGTGAATTCACATAGCACAGCCTGGGACAGCACAGCCACACCTGGTGCTGCTTCAAAAGCAGGGCAGCACTGATGCTGCTGATGAGTGGTGGGGCTGGAGGAAGGCACTGAACTTGTTCCTGTCGTTTCCTGCTGACTGCAGAGCACCCCTTGCCATCTCCACACAGGGAGATATCTCTGGAAGCTCCTGGGGAGCTTGCTCTCCCTCTCCAAAGGGTTGTTCCCATGGATAAAGCTGAAATTTGCCTCAATCCTACCTATTTCCTGTTAAAATCTTGTGTAAATACATGTATATGTATAATAGGTGTATATATTTAATATTGATTACAAGGAAGACAGGGCAGTCTTTCAAACTTCCAGTGTGTCAACATAGTGTACAAACAGGAAGCAGCACGGCAGTAACAGATCATTAAAAAGACTGCGTACCAACCAAGAACCAGAAGAATCATCTAAAAAGTAAAGGAAAAAATATTATACCTTTTTTACCATAGTTGGCACAGTTCTAGCCTAAATCACACACGTTTCATGCCCCACAGAAAAGATAAGTGTGTTTCAGGGAACTACCCAAGTAAGCAGTGTTATAAATAATCACATATTTTCTTGCTGCCTTTTTCCATAACACCCTCCTTATCCCTTAACTGCCTCTGCTCTTTTGCTCTCTCCTTGATAGACACAAAAATCCTACAAAGGGTGGGGCGAGATGATTAGAAAGTGGTTCTCTCTCCTTTGGTAGGAACCTTTCTATGGTAGAGGCAATCTAAAAGCAGAGATCTGTCTTTCCCTTTTTACAGGCTTTAGTCCCTTCCCTCTCCCTGCCTTCTATCTCAAAACAAAATTATAAGGAAAGTCAAGACAGTTTAATTTCTCAAGAAGCTGACATGGGATAGCCAAGATTGGCTGCCACATAGAGGGAATCCAATGGGTGGTAAAAAACAAAAATCCCTAACCCATCCAAGTTTTTGTTCATGAAAAAACATTCCAGTTATAAGATGGATAAAACCCAGCATTGCTGTGATCACTCTAATCTAGAAAGGGCCCATATTAGTATTTCCTATCCCAAAACCAGCTGAAGCTGCTATGTGCTAGAAACATCTGAATGGCAGCTCCATTTTGTTTTCAATTTTTTTTTAAAGTGAAATTAAACCCACCCCACTTCCCCCAAGTATTCACTGTTTTATAATCTGAGCTGTCCCAATGCAGCAGTATTCACACAACCAGCTATGTTTTTTAACATCTGTTTTTCATTTTTTTTAACAGGAAGCCAACACAATTTCCATGACAAAGGAGGACTCTGGTGTTATACTCTCATTTATCTGTCATGTGTACACTTGGCAGCATTTGATCTTTATTCTCTGGACACTTAAGAAATAATCTAGGAATTACTGCTTCTTGACAATACAAACAAATAAGGCTATCTATAAATAAACCACAGTGAGGATGGGGGGAGGGTTGCTTTGCACCCACAGAGGGTCTATTTCTCGTTCATGTTTTGGCCAGCACTGGGATCAGGAGGTCACCCTCCTTTCTGAGCCCTTTTGTGCAAAGCTCTGCATGGGGAAGAGGGGCCCTCACACAAAGTACCTCTGAGGAAATTTACCGACTTCTTTTTCTCCTGCTTGCCAGCGTCCCTGGCAGGGAGGTGGGGTTTGATGGGACCAGGGAAGGTGACATCCCGACTGGCAGTGTGGCCCCTGAAGCCACCTCCCTGTACCTGTGGCACTGGCGGGTGGGATTCACTTCCCCAGGGCTGCTCACAGGAGGCAGGAAAAGTGCATGAGATATTTAGTCTTAAGTCCACCCTCCCAATTTCAGTTTGAAAGCCCAGGAAGACTGATATTCTTTAAATAAATTGCAGGCACAAACCAGTGTTTAGTTTAGGCTATATTCATGCAGCGCTTTTTTGCTAGCACCCACCACATGCAGCCTAACCTTTTTTTCCTTTTTTTCTTTTAAGTTTCACCATTTGTAGCATCTTTCTCTGACTGTTCTTGTTTGCCTTGGGCCTGATCCAAACAGCTATAGGAGGAAACAGCCAGGATGCCTATTGACTTATATAAAAGTTGAACCAGGGCCATGGACAGTAATGGATACAATCCAGAGTCTTTTTGAAGGATCTGAAATTAATATCAGTCCCTGGATATATATATTCCTAATATGACATGTATGTTTTAAATAGGACAACCTTTATTTTTATCTCTCTCTTCTTTCTGTGTGAAAATGTAGCTCATTATACAAATATACATTTGTAAAGAAACCTTCAGATTCCATCAAAGAGAACTTTTACAAGGAGAGAATGTTGAGATAGAAAATTAGGGATGCTATTAAAAATTGTGCCAGTTTAGCACCTTCAATGTTAAATTATAAGGTTGACCCTTCAAATCCTTCATTACAGGTGGGATTTTCTTGGAAGCAAAGAGCACAAATCAAAGAATGCATGCTCTAAAGTCATTTCTAGACAGATGCAATTAAAATAAAATGGCATATTGCCTACCTCCCTGTGGCATCCAGAGGCTGGAGGTGTCTCAGATTTCCCTACAGTTAATAAGAGTTAGGAGCCTCAGCAGAGGAGCTAAAGCAGCCTTTGAACCAGGAGACACAACTGACATAAGCCCGTTCAGCATGCAGCTACTGAAACCGCCCAAGAGAAAATACAGAACGGGAGGCATTGCCCCAGACCTTCGCCCCTCGTGGGGTTTCTGCCCATCACTCCTTGCTAGAGCAAGGTTATCCTTCCCTGTTTGAGATCAGCAGCCTGATGTGCCTTCACAAAAGTCTTTGCCTTGTCTTCAAAAGACTCGAGCAGAGGTTGGCCTTTTCAGTGATATTTGGTACCACAAGCCAGATTTAATGCAAGAACTCAGGGGTGGGAGCATTACCCTGGGAAGTGGGAATCTGGAATCTAACTCTCTCAGTCTGGGATTGGCCAAATTTTTGAGCCACCAAAAACTGGCCAGAGAGCTTATATGCACAAAAGAATGTTATCCAGACACAGACCAACAACAACTTTACTTTTACATATAAACTTATTTATACTCATCCTACAAATTGAACTTGTTAAAGCAGATTTGAAGCCAGAAGTGATCTTAAAAAAAAATAAATATTAAAATGGCAAGAAATCTCTAATTTTGTAAGCTGCCTAAAAATAGAGAAACACAAGGCTTGATCAAATTGGGCCATTAAAAAGAAATAATAATAATAAAAAAGTTTGCATTGCATAGGATCAAGGAACCTCCCACTTCAAGGATGAAAACAAGGAAACTCATCCAGGATGTGCAGTAATATTTCAGTTACTAGAAAGAAAAAAAGAAACAAACAGAAGGAATACCTTCTTTTTCCTCTCTTTGTTGATGGTAATTACATAAGCAACCTCACTACATTTTTGAGTATTTCTCTTAATAAGCGCTCACTATTGTATACAAATGGTACTTATCTTGGCCTACAGGCCTACACAGCACAGATATCTGGAGAAAAAATAATCCTTGTAAGCAAACATATTAGAATTTAGGCCTTTATTAGTATGCCTATCATGTTAAAAATACACCCAAGCAAACAGCTTATACCTTGTGGGAGAAAAAGCAGTGAAAACATAGAACAGAACTGTATGGTCATCTAAAAGAAAAAAAAAATCTCTTTAACCTCTGTTAGTAGTTTCTTTGATTTTTTACATATCCTTTTTATTAGTTAAAATAATCAGCAATTTGAAATGTGGTATGCAGGAAGAATTAGATAGAGTAGGTAGGAAGTAACAGTATTTGAGAGGCAGTTTTCCATTTAAACTCTATTACTCACAGGAAATATATCTTTTACTATCTACATCGAAAATTTTAATAACACATGAACTTTTAGGTGACTCAAAGTCAAGATATTTCAGCTGTAGAGAAGCAACAATTTATTTGGGGTCAGTTCAGCAGTAATTTGCCCATGACTGAGATGCTATAATGATTAGTGGAAAGGTACAGATTGAATGTCTCTTTCTGTTGCCTCCATGGGCTGGTTCCATACTAGAGCTCACTTCAAGTGGCCTCCAGGGCCTTCCCTTCAGCTGAACCATAAGTAGCTGACAATGGAGATCTTATGGGCATGGCATGTATGGGAAATGCAGGCCAGCTGTGGAGAACAAGTGACTCTAGTGAGCACAGAAAGGAACTCCCAGTTAGCAGTCTTCAGTCTTCCTAGCTTGGTCTCCCTTCTCTCAAGCCTCATGCATCTCAACCATTTTGCACATGACTAAATGAAATGAGTTTTCACCTATAAATAAAATTATTAAATAACCTCTCTGGCTTAAAAATAAGTCTGTGCATATTGGCCACTCTTCTAAGCCAAGCTGCATCTTCTTCCTGTGGCCACTTACAGCAGTGTGTGCAGAATGCAGATAGGGGATCTTGTGTGGGAAACAACAATGCCACTTTACATCATTTTTTCTGACTTACACCAGCCTTATAACCTTTGTGTTTGATGGCTCCATGCAAGTGCTGCTGTTAGCAGCAATCCTGTAGAGCACTTGTCCCTTAGGACCTCATGAGTGAGGGGTTCTGAAAATGAAGTAAAAGGAACCTATGCAATTGGTTCCTCCTGATCCCATACTTGTGGTTTTTTATTTTAGATAAGTTCTACTAGATCTACTCTAATAACCAGAAACTTAGAATAAAAGAAGGCCTAGAGTGTCACTGCACTGCCCTGTCTCTGTCCACTGCCAAAGCAAGTATTGCATCAGTTGTTACAGGTGCATGGGCAAGCACTCTCCTCATGCACCTACAAATGCACCTTTGTGTGGGGTATGCATGAACATATGCGTGTGAGTGTAGAAAACCAGCTCAACATGTGGCACTCAGACAGCCCTTCCTGCCATCTAGCTATGGTTATGAATGAATCATAACTCCAGCAAAAATTTCTGCTTTCAGACTCACGGAAAATGTTATATTATTTTTGGCTTATGTCAAAGAAAAGAGGTGTGATAAAAGAGTAGACCCAGTAAAGTCCAAGCTCATCTGCACGTGTCTCTTGAGGTCTCTCTGGCTTCTGTTTGCTTACACAAATTCAAGAAGCATACTTCATATTTACATTTATTGTGTTTTATCATACTGCAGATGTAAAGAGCCCATTTACATGTGTGCAGCTTATATATTTTATATACATCTAGCAAGTATAACGATTGACAATTTGATTCTATGGCCTGTATAAATATTCATATGTCAGACTACAAATGCAGAAACTTAATATTTACTTTGGTTTTGTACCATTCCTCATCCATACTCAAAGGAGGGAACTTCATCTTAAAAGTAAAATTACCCCTAGCTTTTCTCTTTGTTGCTGTAATAATCAATTCCAATAGTTAACAGAAATAGTTTTCAAATCTATCCCATCATCCACACTCCCAAAGATATTGCAACAGTGCTGCTATCCAGGAGAAAAAAGACATGTAAAGGGCAGGCAGCCTTAACAAATGAGAAATCTCACCCATAGGATCTTTGTCCATGATGATACTTCCTCTGAAACAAACTCACAACAAACTCTAGTACAATCTTTTTGTTACTAAATTATATGCCACTCCTTTTTACAGCAGTCTAGCCAGACTGCACATTCAGAGCTAGCTCTCTCTGCCATCATGTCACAAATTCAAGATACTAAAGACAAAAGCTTAGCAAGAGAGAAAATTTAGACCCAAATTCTCCAAAATCTGGGTAAATAAAACTATGAAGTGTGTAGGTCACGACATGGGCTAGCACAGCTTCTTTGTTTGTCTCAGAATACTTTGCTTTTATAAATGTCCTTCCTCCTATTCCTGACAAAAAAAAAAAATCCCAAGACAAGCACTTGCAGCCATCTTTTTTGCTTCTTTCATCACTACATGCTAGCAGTGAAATGACTGGCTTAGGTCTCACCTGACCCAGCCCCAGACATCCAAACCAGATATATTCCATCCCACCCCATGTCATATTACTGCATTCACTCCCTTCCTTCCAAAAAAAGGCTAGTAATGTTTACAATGGACCCAGCCATCCTGTGTGCACCTAGGAGGGATGACAATGCAGATTCAGACTAGGTGGATCCTTCCTGATGTCTCTCATGAGGTTTCTGAGCCTCTTTAGACCCAGTCTCGGGCAGGAAGGCAGGGCACATACATCTGAGGAGAGCCCCCATGGGGAAGGCAAAGCCTGTTACCCTTTTTAGAACTGTCTTGCATTTTCAAGAAAACATACTCTAAATGCATCATGGTGTGTAAAAACTGTCCAGAGTGGAAGCAGAATATTTTCCTAAGGCAGGAAAACCTTCCAGTTGTGAAGAGTTAGTCTAGTTTCCCCTATTTGATCTCTCTCTCTAGGGACTAGAGAATGCAGGCTCGAGGGTAGGATAGCATGGCAGCTAAAAAATATTTTCTTTCGCTGCAAGGTTGCTGTTTGAAACAGGACATGCACTCGCTCACAGGGAAGCATTTTTACTTCTGCTGTCAGCTGAAGACTGAATGATAGAAGCTGCTCTTCCCTGAGACCCAGTTTCTCCCCTAACCCCATTGAATGCTGATGAACTAAAAATGCAATACTTCTACTGGGAGGCATGATGCAGTTAAGCAGTTCATGTGAGGATGCAAACATTCCTCCATTACAGACACCTGTCTGGTCTGAAGGTTATAATAAGGAATAAAAGGAATAAAAGTCACCTTTGAGAATAAAATAGTTATCAGTTATTAATTATGAGACTTCAGGAGTAGAAAAGGATAAACAAATTATGAACCATATCTAGCACCTTCCATACCCACAGACGTATAGAAACCATACATTCTTGACATCCTTTGTCATCAAATCACATATTTCCCTGCTTTCTATCCCCTGGGCATTGGTGCAGCAGGGCCACTAATTTTTCAGTGTTAAATCCCAGTCTGAGCACCCACTTTTATGAGCAAAAATCCACAGGCAACTGTCTGGCTCCATGGAGTGGGTGCACAGAGTCTGATGGTGCAGTAACCTGATCAGCACCAACCATCCTGCTAAATCCTTTATGCCACAGGTAATGAGGAAGAATTGTTATGACCTCTGGCAAAGAAGTGCTTTGATGAATCAAATTCAACAGAGGAGACACTGACTTTCAGTCTGAATAAGATATCCTTGTATTCATGCTAAGATTTGTGCATTTCTCCTATGATTAGAAAAAATTACTTCTACACATGGGCTCCAGTCCTATAATAGTCAGTGGAATTTCAGGCTCCTTAATCCAGAGATGAGTTTAGTTCCACAGAGTGCAAAAATAAATTTGCTCTGCCAGTTTTCAGCAGCATACCAGGCACCAAAAAAATGGTTCCTATTAATGATTAAATGGGAAAGTTTACAGCTCCTCTCCCTCAAACATCTTTGTAGTTCTTTTTGGCATGACATTGAAGAAATTAAAAAAAAATTGTGTAACTACAGCTGCTTTTCCTTTAGACTGAAAACTATATTTTCAGTTAGTAATGTCTACACATTTGGATTGGAAAAAAATTGAAACAGAGTTCCACTCCAGCAACTGAGTCAATATACAACATGCTCTTGCTTGTATGGAAGAAAGAAGTATCCAAAAACCTACATGAGAGTTTGCAGGGGTAATGAATGCTTGCTTGTAGAATCTGCCAGGGGCAGATGGGGGTAACAGAGCTCACCTGCACATTTCCTTGTGGGCCAGTTGTATCACTTTAATCTTTGGCTCATGGTCTGTGTAAGGCTGCATCCTGAGTTGTAGAGCTCTGAGAGTGCAGGAGTGGCACAGCTCATAGAGGTGTTCAAGGGTTTGACAAAACTAAACCAGCTGTAGCATCAAAGAGAAATTTGACAGGGCTACTGTGTCTGCATGGCACAGTTCAGCTGGGACTGCTGTGCTGACCAGGATCCTGCCTGTTTGTACGCAGACTGACAGAGCTGTTGGGCAGATATCCCTGCCACAGAGCTTACCTCAAAGGAGATGAGGAAAACTGAGAAGCAAATTTATGCCTCAAAACTGTCCAGTATTAAGCACAGTGCAAAATCTGAAGTGTTTTGTCTCAAGGAGCCTCAAGGCACAAGGAGCAAGTGACAGGAGCAAGTTCACCTTCCTTACAGCTAAAGTTTCCCTATTCTAAATGCATTCTGTGCCTCACTGTCTGGGGGGTTTTGCCCCAACCTTTGCTGTTCCTTGGAGATTGCCCAAGGACTTCCTAGGAGCCTGCCAGTTGGCATGGATGACAATCACACCAAGAAAACATGCTAACAATTAAAACAGCATAGGGCAGCTGCAAAAGAGTGCCCAAGGCTACGAGCAGGACCTGTTGAGTCTCCTGCTACAGACTTTCCATGCACTACTGCAGTAACTGAACACTACACAGCACATGGTTTATCTTGGAGATCTATAGGAAATGCAGCCCACACTTGGTTCTCATACACTTCTGCACATCAAACAGCTCAAAACCTGTGAGCATTGCACTTGCATTCTAGTTTCACATGATGAGCAAACTATTTTGGAGCCATATTTCTGTTGCTGTATAGACACAGAGATAAAACACATGAAAACTGTAGTGATTTATGTTGTCTTTATAATAACTCATTTATTCTATAAATTACTAATTCAGATGCTATGAGAAATGCAATTATCAGCTGTTCTTTCTGCACAAGAAGTGTTTTGCAAACATGTCTGCTGTAATTTTCATGGAGTTCCTGAAATGTTATATAATCATATACCTTTCACAAAATGCTTTGGGATAAAGCATTTTCAGAGCTAGAAGATCTCTCCTACAGATGGACACAGTTCTAGCAAGCAGTGAGAGCAATATGTGGAGTGGTAATTTTCACAGAATTCAGTGGCCTGGGGAAGTGACCACTCACATGAATGAAAGAGTCTAACTTCAGATTTACATCCAGCTCTCCATGTTCATGGCATTCAATTCCTGGCCTCCAAAATATACCAGCTCCATACTTTAGCACAGAAATGGCTGTATGCTGTCACCTGCTGAGGTCATTTAATCTGTCATCAAAAAGTCATCACTGCTTGGGTATCAAAGCTTCTAAACTGTACTCCTCTGAGCCAAAAAGCCAACTTAAAAGCACAGGCTGCAGATGCAGAGCACTTCTCAGAAAACACAGAAATGCAAAACTCAGACTGGGACAGATTTCTGTTCAACTGCTTCAAGCCCTCAGTCAAAGCAGAGCCAGCTAAAGAGTTGCATCAGACCACTAAGTACCAGCAAAGTTTTAATAACCTGGCTTCCAAGGATTCCACTGAATTTCTGAGAAACTGATCCAATGTTTAACCATCCTCTCAAGTCCCAGTTATCCAAGATGGCTGTTCTCTACTAAGCTAATAACTTCTGATTTTTCAACAACTTTCAAGGACAACACTTACAAACAAGATTTTTTTCCCTGTCTAGCTTCTGTGGATTCTATTTACTGTCAAAGAGTCTAGGATTAGTTTATCTTTGTATTTTCACAAATACATTTGAATTATAATAGAATGCTTTGATCCTATCAAATTGGAAGAATAAAATAACCAATACCAGGAAACAGTTTATATTAGTAGTAAAGGTCTCTGATGATGATACATATGAAATGTACAACAGAGGTAATTTGGTAAGACAGAAGAAGAAGCTGGTTAAGCCAGGACACTATGTTTCCCACAGAGAGAAACCAACCATAGCATTATATCACTGTAGCCCACTTATGCTCTAAAATGAATCAAAATATTCTGATCCAGTTGTACCCCAAAAAGACACAGCAAAAAATCAAACCATGCATTAGTTATGTTGATACCTGTTTTCTCAGCAAAGAGCAAAAAAACTAGGAAAAGAAAAACAAATGCACTTATTCACTGCCAGGATCTGAAAGTCACAAACAGTGGGATATGAGTTGTGCAGCCACCTCGAATTTTCCAATGCCAGAGACAGCAAAGGGATGGGAGAACAATTCATATTTAGCATCTAGTTGTACTGTGCTCCTTTTCCCATTATACCACTTTAGACTTTTAATTAATAAAAAAACATGTAACACGTAGCTACAATGTGAAGGATCCTGACTTATAATGCCTGTCTGTAGACTTTAGAGCAATTTCTGCCTGTTTTAACAATACATAAACCATCATACAATTTTATAAGGTACATCCTACCTCCTCATGATTTTCCCCATCACGTCCAGCATCACTGCTGCTTTAGTAGAAACATGAGGAAGAGAAGAACTACCTGAAGGAACAACAGCCTGCAGGACATCTTCTGAAAACTGTAATGACTTCTCCCCAGTCAACCATGATAAAGAGCCTGATTTTCACCCTGCTTTGCAGACTGAATAGTCATTTACATATTTATAAGCTATTACCAGTTGATGAAGTAGGACATTGAAAGAGGAGGAGGCAACTCAGGTGCTTCAAAAGCTTAATTACTACACAACTAAAAGGCATGTTCCTCCTAAAGGATCACATTAGTTGAAAGTTTTGAAATTTAAATGCAGAATTAAAGTATCTGCAACACAGAAGATGCTGAAGTAAAAAACATCAGAGAAATATTGATTTAAGACCTATAAAAATTTTACCTCTGTTAGCATGTTATTTAAGAACCCTAAGGACTGTATATTCACCCAGTCCTCTGAGAAAGGACATAAAACATTAAATTAGGAGAACACAAACCAAGGAAAAAACCCAACCAAACAAACCCAAACAAACCAAAATGAAAAACCACCACCAAAAAAAAAAAATTACCCACTCCCACCAAATCCTATTTTTCTGTGTTAGCAAACTGAATCAGTTCATCCACAGATCAGAGAAAAATCAGATGAAGCTAATGGGACCAAAGACTGACTATTAGGCCAAAGAGTGACCAAAAGGGTAAACAACAGTGAGTCCCCAGATCTACTCTCCCATCAGAGCACCCTGAAGTTCAGTGGAAGGTTGATGGAGCTATCAAAACAGGCAATTATCTTGCTATAAGACAGGCATTTTTGCAGCTGCAAACCTGTTTTCCCCCTCACTTATATGTTCATAATTCCAGTGCAGAGGTACAGGTCTTTCAGTGCTAGAGTGCATTGCCATTTGTGTGCATTTAAATGTCTCAGATTGTGCACAGAAAAACAATAGGCTGGGGGATCTGAAGGTCTCAGGTGGGCATGAATTGAACTATACACACTTTTGCTATCAAACATATGGGGATCTTATTTAATATTAAATTGAAACAATAGGGGGTTTTTAATACAAAAACATTAAAAAATGTGCTTATTGCACATGGTCTAAATTGTGATTTAAGATATTAATTTGTCCCAGTTGCACTTCTGTGTTCAAGCAGTGGTATAGCAATTTTACCCTCTAAAGCTGGTGTTTCACCTACAGTTAGTTTACAGCAGCTCCTCTGCTGAGGGGTGACCACGGTGTGCCCTGCCCCTGGATCCTTAGCCCCACCACTTTGTCTTTGCTGTCAGAGTTGCTGTTTGTGTGGCTTTGCTGCAAACTCTGTGGCAGAAGATGATGTGCTATTTGAAAGCCATGCTACCTCATCCCCACTTAAATAAGTGTGTCTGAAACTTTACCTTAAATCTCATGAAGTGGTAACCCTCCAGAGATATTCCTGGCCTAGCCTAGGAGCTTGGTTAGCCATTGCTATTGAGCCTGGGGGCTCTTGGGTGAAATATGAGGTTAAACAAATTTATGGATGCCGTCAGTTTATACTCAGCTAGCATAGGTGCAAATACCAGCACTAGAAACAAGATAATGGTCAAGCCAATTCACTGAATTAAACAATTTTTCTTTTAATTTTTATATACTACGGTCTGCAAACCTTCTTTAAGCAATGTCTCTGTTTTCCTATGAAGAGAGCAGGATCAGGCACTGCTTCTGTTCAGGGTCATTGCAGAGGATATGGTAAGGGGGGAGGAGGTTTTCTGCAGGGAAGTGTAAAAATCATCCATGGCACTCTACCAAACTGAAAGTCCGTGGAGCTTCTCAACCGACAGTTACACAGCTGAACCTCTTTTGTCTGGAGACATTTACCTTGAACTACTACTTCTGTTGTTTTACCACTCGTGCAAAAAAGGTCATTTAGCTTAAAACCCGGCACTCTAAGACACTATATATGAGTGTGAAGAGTTTTGTTAAAATCCTTCAAAAGAAAAAGAAGGAAAGAAACAAAAGATAAACATATTGCATTTAATTTTAATATGAACAAAGAAAAACAAACAGGCTTCCCAGTTTGAACTGCTTTCCCTCTCTCATGCTTGTGTAACTTAAACAAGCTTTTATTTAAAACATATTTTTCAGACCCTTAAGACGTTTGCTTGAATTAGGCATTTCTGGAATTTCTGATTTAAAATTGAAATGACTGAGTAGCATACACAGCAGTATAAGAGCACAAGCACTGTGCCTTTTATTTATAGCATGTTTTATTACATGTATCAATATTACAATCTCTCTATAAAGTTTAATTTAGGATTGAAATAATACTACAGGTAAGATTATCTCCCCACAAAGTATTCAGTTGGTTTTGAGAGCATTGCCTGATTTTATTATTAAATAGTCAGAGTGTTTCTTTGGGCTACAAGTCACTGGTGTATACAACTTTAGTTATGTAACTAATGAACTTGATTTCACATACTTTATGTTAGCTACATGCTCAAATATTTTTCTGGGCTTGAGCTGAGGTCAACTTTATGCAGAACTCCTCCTTTAGCTGATTACTACCTATACCATAATGGGAGAGGACTGGGCATACTGGGAAATACCCAAGGCAAGATCCTATAAAAGAAATGTTAGAGAAAAGACAAAATAAGTACTAACAGGTTTCCCCTTCAAGTGAGAAAAATTGTATCTAACCATGATCATATTAATTAAATTATCCTGGATTAATGTAAATATGCATTTCCTGGTTTTGGTGGGAATGCGAGACAAATCTAGCTTTTCTTAAACACAGAACTGATTTTTTCCCCCTCTTCTTAATTCATTTAACATGTACTCCCTTTAGTTTCATAATGGAGCAAATTTTGAACGAGTATAAATCCTGGGAGTTTTACTATCTAATTAAAAACATATTCCTGTGGCACACATGGATGGGAAACTCATGTCTCAAAGGGTTAATTAACAGTCTTTACACATTCTGTATTTAGCTCAGGGTACAAAGCCAAAAACATAAATAATGTCTTAGAAACAGGAGGTGCAGATGGTTTTAAAATTTGGTTCTTAGTGCATTTTACACTAGCCAGAAATACATACTGCATAAAACCAAAACAATGACTCAGTAACCATACTTAATGCACAGTTATATTTAAAATTTTCTTCCCCTTTTGCAATTTCATATCTTTCAGGCTTCTAAAACAACAATTGTAAGCTTCTGCAATCAGAGGGTCTGTAGAAGAAGCCTTGAGACAGGAGTGCAACCAGGGTCTTGTAACTGAGAGAGTCAAATGACAAGTATGAAACTACAGTGTTGTGTACATAACAGATAATCATCTCACAAAAACAAAATTAAACACTGGGGTGACAACAGAAATTAGCACACTGATTTAGCAGCTCTCCATTTACAAAGCAAACACCCCATAAAATAGCACAAATTTGGCATAACTTTAAATGAAGTAGAATTATTAACTGAGACTACCGACTTAAGGAAAAGAAAGAGAAGACCTGTCTGAGAAGAAAATGCTTAAAAATATTCCATTACAAAGGCACATGAACCCTGCTCAGCCCACACAAGTCCTGCTAGTCCCCCATCACCGGCTCTCTCTTACATAAATATTCTATTGAATCCAAATGGGAAGGGGACCTGGTAAAAGCCAGCCTTAATTGAGACAGCTGAATGAGGCCATTGACTGAGAGGCTGCTAATTAGGTAAAAGTGTTTGCAGATTTGAACTCACAGTACAATTGCTATGGGATAGGGAAGGGAGCCTGAGATGAATACAGAAGACAACCAGACCATCCTATTCCCTGTTGTTACTTGCATTTTGTTTCAACAAGTAACTGACCTTGGACATGTCGTGACATTTTTGTCCCACTCTAATGTCTCTAAATGGGATTTTAACTAACCTCTAAAGGTGCCATAAAAGCGAGTTAATTTTTAACAGGCATTTTGTAAGAGACCCATTTAGTGTAAGTTTACAGATTTGTGAAATGCCAATCACATATGCTCCTCAAGAAAAAATAGCGATTTAGTATTGCAGTGGTCTTGGACATAAAATACAAGCATTCCTACAAACCACCTACAGCTAAATTATTATTCCACACCAAAATTGCAGCTCCGGCTAAATTGCCTATCTTCCCATGTCAGAGCATCTGCCTCAAAAGGGGGTTCCAGTCTGTGGTTTCAGAACAGAACATAAACAATTCTCTATATCCTTGACTTAAAATTGAACAGCTCACTGGTTTTTATGAGCCATTAGACACTGTGGTCTTACTAAGGGTTCCTTGCTCATTATGCTGACACTTTTGGAAGAACAGGTCTAATCCATCTTCACCTTTAAATTCTGTAGGAAAGAAGTAACCTTGATACCTTGGTGTCAAGAATCTGAAAACCATGCCATGCAGCTCAACAGCTTCTCTTAGAGGAGCATGTTATGTTTAGAAGCAATCTGCTTCTGAATCAGGTAGATATCAAATGTTTTGTCTAGCTACAAAACAAGGCTAATCAGCTGAAATCTGACACTTAGAAGGAGGAGATTATATGGATAATATCTCAAATGAGAATGGGGAATGCAACAGTCAATGTTTTCATGCATTTCCAATTTTGTGCAAAGTACTATGTGTTCCAGCATTAGACACATCTGTCAGTGAGAAGCATTCTTCTCCCTTCATGCAGAATAGTAGTCTTTCCTTTCTGCTTTATCCATAAAATTATAAAAGTGTGGCAGCATGCCCTAGATGGAGTTTGTAGAATTCATTGAGAGAGCATTTTTCTACTTCCAGGGGCAGAAAAGCACAGTCTTGGATGTCATGGCTTAGGTCTAGGCTACAGTTTCTTTATAAAAGGTGAAGCTGGTGGTTCAACAAATATTATTTCAGCCCCCATGTCTATGATGTGAAGAAACACACTGTCTCAGCCTTATGTGCATACTAGAGGGCTACCACTCTTGTCCTCCTTTTTCCTGTGTCCCAGTGGAAGCTCAACTCCCAGCCATCCCTAGGGTAGCAGAGCTGCCCCACTTGCAGGAAATAAGCCTGAGCTGCTGCAGCAACAATACGGCAAGTCACGAAAGACTTGTAGTAGAAGATAATTTTAAACCAAACTTCAGACACACTCATACTCCCACCCCCACTCAGGAATGCCAAGGCTCACTGCACACGAGTGGTCTGCCCAGCATACATGAATCCATCCAGGTGCTCGTATCCTGGTCTCCTGTCTTGGCTTCTCTGCAGTGACACACAGAGGACCTGTCATGTCCTCATGTCTCCTCTGCTTCCTCAGCTGGCAGCCTGGTGCTGGTTTGAGATGTGCCTCTTTGCACGCTTCAGGGGATGACAGTGATTAATGTCTCCATCCGTTCCACCTCTGCGAGTCATCAGGATTTACTCACTCTACTTTGTTTCCCACTTTGGGTGACTTGAGAAGCTGCACATGTGTGATAGGATCCCAATGACCTGCTAATCCAGCTGTCATTTTCATCACCCTTCTCCAGCTGCCTACTCAGTCTGGTATCTCTGCAACCAGACTTACCCATTTACTCTCCTAAGATGCTCATTTTAACATTTCTAGTACAACTCCACATTCCCCACCAGCTTTGGTGGGTCATTTCTAATAGTATATGGAAATTTTTCAGTTACAATTTCTGTGCAACCAAATTTTATTTGTTCAGAGGGATTCAGCCTTTTTGCTTGTGTAGAAGGGAAGGCAACAGAGCCCTGCTGTGTATTGTGGAAAATGAAGCACACCCACAGAGGATACAGCCGCAGTAAATTCTATCAGCTGGTGATGCTGAACATGTGGGAAAATAAGAGTAAATTTAATTCACCAGGGTAAAACAACAGTCCATAGCCAGAGCAAGGAAACACAGTGAGATCAGAGGTAATGAGTATGGGAAGGAAAATAGCAAGAGCAGTACAGAGCAGGAGTTCTTTCTATTTCAGGTTAGCTCCTAAGGAAGATGAAAGAAAGAAATAAAGTGATACCAGGTGAAGAACAAAGTGTAGGTGAAGGGAAGTTCCTTTCAAGCAGGAATATCACATTGAAGGGAAGCTGAATTTCTTACTAAGGAAAGTGCAAGCTTAAAATAGAAAAAGACTAGGAAACAATGTTTGTGGCAAACAGAATTATAAATGACTGCATATCTTGCATATGACATTATCTCATACAACTGTTCCTCATCAGAATACCACAATAACACAGACAAAACCACCAGCCCAGTGCTCAGCACAATGGTGTTTCCAGGATGAGGACTGCTGTAGGCATGTACGTAGGCACTCACTATTCCACCTACAGTAACAAACCTCTTATTTACATCCTTGTCTGCCAGTAAATACGTAGGGCTCTGTGTGGGACCTAAGTGCCCACCTTAAATTTAAAACAAGTGCTTCTTTGAACAGCTGTGGCCTTCAGCACAAGTCAACATCCTCTACAGTAATATACAGAGCAATGTCTGGGGTTTTTTCTGCGTCTAAGGGCTGCTGCAAGATGTACAGAAACAGAATGATTAGAGTGGGTCAAGTGTGATTAGTGAGGAAAGATAAAAAGAGTAAAAAGGAGGAAAAAAGGAAAAAGGGAAGAGAGTGAAAAAAGGAAAAGTGAAGTATGTCAAGAAAATATGAACACAAAAGAAAGGTAAGGAACAGAGACTATAAAGAGAGAGCAAATAAACAGTTCTGTCTCTTAACCCTCCAATATTAACTCTGTACCATAAACAGTTCTGTCTCTTAACCCTCCAATATTAACTCTGTACCATAAACAGTTCTGTCTCTTAACCCTCCAATATTAACTCTGTACCCCATGTCTATTACTGTATCTCTCAAGTGTCTTGCTTGGTTTCCCCCCCATTGCTCTCCCCACTCACCAGCCACCACTTGAAGCAAATAATTGCTTTCCGTTCCCCTCACTTAGTTAGTTTTAGTTGATTTCAGGTTTTCCCAACCTCTTTAGCTCTTGAACCCATCCAACAAAAATACAGGCATATTTATCCAGGGTAATATAGACATTTCAGTACTAAATGCTTAATTTTAGGGTTCATTGTTGCTACCCGCCAAGCCTTATGCATTTCATACCCTAATAACTGAACCATGAAAATTACAGCTAATTTTGAAGCACTGCTGGGGATGGATGGGAAAGAGGAGGAAAAGAACCCTGGAATTACAAAATTACTAGCACAGTCTGGTTAGAAAACGGATTATTTTCGACATCTTGCTTGTAGCAAGAATACATGTGAATGCAATGACTTTTCTTCTTTAGGTGTCCACTCAGGATTGCTGAGTTTGTTCAACTTTCTGCTTCTTTTCTTTGAATCCCCTTCTTTACCAGTTTGCCTAACTGCTGTTTCTAGGAACATTTGAGAGCCTGAGCAACACAGACAGACATCTCTGTTGTGTCAAAAGAGTGAAACCAATCTGTTTTCTGCAACTCATTAACCATTTTTTTCCAGTCTAGGGCATGAATTGAAAAGATAGCATTCTGACCCTAGTCTGACTCCATCCCCATGTGCACCAAAGACACTTAGTGCCTTTGGGAAGGCAGTGATGCAAATTGAATTTTGAAAAAAATTATCTAGATGGAAGGAAAAAGAGGCTGCCCATTTTGCTATAGATGTAAGTGAGGGTAAAACATAAAGAAAATATATGGCATTAAATATGCAAATTGTTTGTCACTTGAATTCTTTAACTGTGCTGGGTTTTTTTATAATGAAAATTATTCAGCTCTTCCAAGAAGTGAGGGTTTTTTACCTAGAAAGCCCAGACCATTTCCTGCTTGTATCCATTTCTTACCATTTCCATTTCAAAGCATAATAAGAAAGTATATTCCTAGAAAAATGGGAAATGATTTCACAGTACAAGTTGCTGCGCCACAACTTCTTTTTAGCTCAATAATGTCTGTCAATCCCTGCAAATTCGGTTTCATTGTACCAGGAACGCTCCAATTTTTTTTTTACTTGCTGTGAATGAAATTGCTATCATCCTCTAAAAGAGCAAATAATCTGATTGCTTGAGGAGAAACTACCTGGGAGTTAAGGTATAATTCTTCTGCTTCAGAAGTTTCAGTTTGTATATTGGAACAGCATCCACACTCTCTGTTGAGCAAATGAGGCAGGGCCAGACAATCTCAGGCTGGTCCAAAGACCAATGAAACAAAAGGAAAGCCTGATTTCTCTTTCTATTAGCCTTGAAAACAGCCCTCAAGCTTTGAGTCTAACCCAAGCCCAAGGCCAGCTTTTGCTCTCTGCTCTGTCTAACCACAGTATCTCAGCTCCAGGTACTGCACATGTGAGGCAATGAGGATAGTGCTGAGCTATTCCCCCACACAAACATTGCAAAATAGTGTTTGTGCCCAGCTTTCTGCTGGCCTCTGTCCCCTGCTGAATTTCAGCTCTATATTTACACCAGGATCAAAAGCTGAACTCGATATTCAATAAGGAAATACGTTTCTTGTTTTCTCAAGTATCTGAATTTCTTAAGATTTTTGACCTGAGTTGAAAAATTAATAAGTAAGGTCAGTGAAATGATGGAAATATCACTTAAGTAAGTTTTATGGTCCAGAATCTTGGAACTGGGTGTCAAGAAAAATAAGATTTTGTATCTTAAAAAAGCCAACAACAACAACAACAACAACAGCAGCAACAAAAAAACCAAAAAAACAAAAAAAAAAAAGGAAAAAAAACCCAACCAAAAAAAGGGAAAAATTATGTTCAAATTGGATTGTGCTTTATTGCTTGGTTTGCCAGTGGAAAAACAAACAAAAAACAGCTCATCCATTCAAGTGCACGTTATGTACTCATTCTGAGTAGTGTGTGCATGCCAAGAACATTTTCTACTATACAATTCTCTTACTATGTATAACTGTATATTTCATTTTGCCTAGAAATAACCTCACAGCATCACACAGTAGAAAAACAATGGCCAAGAAAATTAACTACCCACAAATCAGCATTGCTGCATGGGTTTGCAAGCCAGCATTTCAAATGTTTGGGAAATCCAAGTCTATTTTTAATGTCATATTTGTCCCCCAACCATTGCTTCATCAGCATGATAAACATGCTGTGGCTCAAAAAAGGAAAAAAACCCTCAACCTACCTGGGAAAAATCATGTTTATGTAACTCTATAAGCACCCAGAGCAGAACATGTGAATCCATAAACTCAAACACAACAGTAATAAACAAACAAATGGGTTGCCTTCAAGTGTTTTATGCTATGCTGTGATATTATCTTCTGGTATTTAGTGCAACTAGAGGACACAGGAATCTAAGCCCTTTAGTTACTTTGTAAACTCCCACTCATTGCTGCAAGCAATTTTCTTGTCTGCCCAATGTATTTACTTTTTTCTATAACAAAACAAGCTGTTTGGTGAGTTGTTGAGGAGGCAATCTGTACTGCATCTCACTACTAGTGTGTGCAGTGTTTACCCCAGGCTTTCCTAGGAAAGAAAAACAGGCAATGCTGAGTGAGAAACCTGAAACGTGTTGATCCAAGGTTATATGCTTCATCAGCTTAAACAGCCACCAAAAATAAACCTGGTACCCAAAGCAGCCAGAGGGAGGAAACAGAGCTGGTGAAGGGATGGAGCACGTAAGAGAAATGGCTGCACAGAAACAGGGTCTGAGTGCTACCAGGGTGATGAAAACACAGCAAATAGGCACAGACTGAAGCATTTACCTGCTTGCTGTCACCACCATCAGCCTCTTGTCAACTATAATCTGATTTTGTACAATATTTTGGTTTTTCACACAGAAATTGGCAACCATTATCTATGAGACTTATTTTCTTATTGGATCAAGCTTATGCCAACCATGAGCATATTTTATTTATTTTTCCTAATTTAGCTTTCTAGTAGAGAAGAATTTGGCATCAGTAAGCTTTGATATTTTCTTACTTTGAACAGTCAAACAACCTCTACAGAACCCTCTCCACCAGAGTTCAACAAGGCCACCAACCCTGCACTTCTGCCACTTCATTTCTTCTATTTACCAAACACAGAGGAGAGTGAACTAAATGAATATTCATCCTTCTTACTTCAAATCTCCTAGAAATACTGTAGCATCCTAAAATCACAACAGAGGAGCATTTATTCAAAGTCTGACTGGATATTTTTAAAACTAAAAAAAAGTTTATGAACCAATGCTATTCCTAATACAACATAATAATAAGTATTTCTCCCTTGCACAAAAGTATACTCAGTTGGAGACAAACCCTCTGGAAAGGGAAACATCTTTCTGATACAGTCCTGTAAGTATCTTCATTAAAGCAGTGGAAAACACCCTAGTGCTATTATTCCTCATTCCCAAACTAGGGTGCTAAAAATATGAATGAGCAAAGGAACAGAGGAAGTCACAGAAAATCAACCAAGTTCATCAAAAGTCCATTGGACAATATTGAAAATTACTTTCCAATCTCTCTCACCCACTACTTCACCCAGGCTGGTATCTCCAGCTCTTTTGTCTGAAGTAAACAAGGCTGACTGCTCTGGAGTTTTGACATTTCTTTGGGAAACCTGGGAGCCCACTGCTCACCTAGTGTGCAGCATATCTGAAACAGTACCACACCTCCCCTTGGTTAGGGAATACCATGCCAAGGCAACTGCTCACTGTCAGCCCTTCTCACCAAAGAGATGAATATCTGTGCAGAAGGCTGCAGGGCTGCCTGATCCTGACTTTTTATTTTTGTGTGGAAACAACTTCCTAAGGAAAAAAAAATTGCAAGGTGATAGTTAAAATGCAGAGTCCCTGTACAGTCAGCATTTTGAGAACAGCCTAAAAACTTCTGTAAGAATATTCCCTTTTTTAAACCTCAACCTTTAAAATTGTTAAAAGTTATCACATTTCTCTTAACAGTTCTCTTTTTTCTTTCTTTGCCTTATTTTCTTTTTGCTTCCTTAACAGTAGGCTATGGCAATGGTCAGGAATGAAGAAACAAACACTGTATTTTAACACAGAGCAAGAAACATTGGTGGTGTGAGGAAAACAGCACTTCCCATAGAGGTGGTCTGGTTTTTGCCCATCTTCTCACTAAGGGAAGCTTTTTCCTTGTTCTCTTCTGCTGCCATCCATGACCGACTGGCTGACCAATATTGTTTTAAAAATTGAAGAAACAGTTATGGTATCTTCACAGAAGGTCAGTGGTATTTACAAACCTATCTCATTTTTACTCAGCTTCTGATGAGAAAACCCAGTTATTTCTGAAAGCTCCTAGCAGGAAACTTTTCCTGAAAAGAACTAATGTTCTTCTATGTCAAATTTACATTCTTCACTAAGTACAAAACCACATCTAAAACACTGCATTTCTTTTAAATGGAAGGTGAAATTGAGCTGCACTTAGTTATTTTATGACATTGAGAAGTAAGAATAATATAAAAAAAAGGTCTGACCACGAATTTATAGCACTTTTCTCCCAGTACATATGTGACTCATAAAGAGCTGAAGTTGCCAAGTCAAACACTCAGAAAGTCAGAAATGACAATATACCTGACCTTTCTTTGGTCTCCCTGTGAATATATAATAAAATGATTACACAGTCAGGTTTGGGGCTTTTTTTTTTTTTTTTTTGAGTGGGTCTTTGTCTCATTTTGTGGACTAAAATAAAGAATGCTCACAAAAATCCAGTGCTCAGTTGGCTGTTTTGACTAATTTTCAAGGTGTAATCACAGCCCTTATGTGCCTCCCTTTATTCAAAAGCTATTCTCAGGATAGCTCTATTAATTTCCTCAATTTTTCATGTCATATTTAATACAGTAGTATCTTAGTGTTTTGTATGTATTAATTATTTTCACAATATAGTTTCCATTTTGCAGATGAAATAATGGAAGAAATTTTATTTTTTTAGTTGTGACCCCTGGGAATGAAATTGTCACAGTACCTACATGCCCACAGTACACGTCCTACTGCCTTCTCCTGTACCTCTAAACACCAGAAATAAGAAACAGCTTTGATAAGGACTGGTTTTAGTGCCTTGCTTGCCACCATCTCACAGGAATTCTGGAAGAGATGGACAGAGATCATCCTTTTTTTCCAGCAGTCCTCTGCCTCAATGCATATGATGACACAGATGTTGAATCCACATCCAAAGGCAGTAACCAGTCTAATTTCACAGCTCTGGTGCATCTGAAGATCAGACATATCCTGAGTGCTGACAAGTGCAAGGGAATAGTGACTTAAAAAAACAAACTACATGATCAAAATGCAAATGTGTTACCTGAACTGAGAGTGTGCATGCTTTTTTCTCCACTTTCATAATTACTTGCCTCAAAAATCTTAATAATGTTCTTTTAATGTGGAATTTCACATGCAGTGCACATGGATAATACGTTTAGTGGGAAGTCTTGCTCAGTCTTGCAGCCTGACCATTGCACCTTTTTGACCAAGCATGAGAAGCCCAAAACTGGAGTAAAATGTAAAATTTAATAAAAGTGAGAGGGGCAAAATTATATCCACCAAGCATCAAATTAATCTCTATAACACCATGATAAGTCACAATACTAACTCTAATGTTTTCTATTTTCAGAGTCTAAATAACATTTAATTGCTAAAAGTATCCTGTGATAGGATGTAAAATTGTACATTATTTTTATTAACTAGCTATTATTTTAAACCTTTGCTATTAATACAAAATATTATTATATAGTATTAATTTAGCACAATGTGAACACAATACTCTAGAAATGCACCCAATTAAATGAACACTGCATTTGTACACTCCCTTAAGCTTAAAAAGCTCTAAGTACTACACAAATATGAATTTGCTTGACCTTCTTGTGAAGTACCATGGTACTTATTTATAAATGGAGAAAGGTAGGCTCTACAGAGGCACCATTGCAGTGGTATAAACCTGAGTATCTTGGACTCCAAAAGCAGTAAAGAAAACTAAAAAAAAAATTCTTCCCATGATGAAAAGAAAGGTGGAAAGTGGTTTAAATTTGCAGATGGGCTTCAAAGAGATTTTTGCAGTGTCTGTAAGGGATTTAGGCAGCACTCAATCCCTTGGGAAAGTACAGGAAGATTTCTGGGTTGGAGAGAGTAAATATCTCTCAGAAACTCTTTCACAGGGAACCTACAATGTGGTGTCCCTGGAGGAGACAGCAGCTACACACAGCTGCAGTCTGTTCACACAGAAGCATCCAGGGAGCCCCACATGATGTCTGCTCCCCACTGAAACTATAAGCAGAGTTGCTGGAAGTTTCTTACTGCACACAGTAACATGAGTGAACTCATACCGCAGTCGCAGATCCCAAATCTTCTGAATGGCTTAATGTGTGAGCTTAGACCCAAACTGAGTGTTAAAACTTCTCCTCTCTTCGTAACTGGTTTAGCAACACTTTCCCTCCTCTTATTGCAAATACCCCTGCAATTCAGCTGGTTTTAAACTTGAAGGGCAGAACTTAAATCTGTGTTTTTGGAGGTCTCTGAAAAAGTCTGCTACCTCTGCATACCTGAAATTTCTTAGGAGGATATGTTAGCTAGTTTTCTTTTACTGACAGCAGAAACTAGTAGTATATGAAAACTAATCCTCACTTCGCAGGACTGCAAGAAAAGTCTAGTTGTCCCAGTGAAATTTTGAAAATAAACCAACCAACCAACCAGCATAGATTTGCGTAAGAATAGCTTAAGATGCATCTATTTACCCTGGCCAGATGGAAATAACATGTCCAAACCTGACAAATTCTCTTCCAGCTGCAGCAAAAGGGTTTAGGCTGCTGCCCCCACAGTGGTCATTGCTGGTGCACACAAAACAGGTTGGTACTGACCCACTTGCTGTAGTAGTCCATAACTTTTGTAAATACACTCTGGTAAAATACCCCAAGCATTTTTCAAGCAAGAGGAAAAAGGATGGATATCTAGTCCTTACATCCTAATCTCAAAGTAGTGCTGTAAAAGAGTTAACAGCAGGAACTGAAATGGACTTCCTTCCCATGACTTGACTAGGCCATGCCTTGGCCATGTGACATTATAAACAGCCTTTTAGTATCTGAAACCCCAAAGAATTAGGAGCACGTTTTCTGATATTCCGAAATATAAGGCTCCCTGTTGACATTGCGATATTGCAGCTGTGAAACCACGGGGCTCTTTCTTCACTAGAGTACAGTGCTAGCTATCAAAGATTAAACAGAATATGCTTTAACATCCATAAGAACCTGTAAACAACTAGGAAAAGATGACAAGCCAGTTTGTTAGGGAGCATGCTGAGTGTCACACCAAACTCCAGCTACAAAAATACTGCCCAGTCCAAAGGGAGCTGCAGACACAATGAGACTGACTAGGTAGGTTAGATATTACCCCACCAGACAGCTTCCCAGATCCTTACTCATTTTTAGAATCAGACTGGGACCAAATGTTCTTAAGCTCTTGGAATTTCTGAAGAAGTGTTTTTTCGATTCCACTGTCCAGCTAGGATGGGAAACAGAAGTGCTGAAAGCTACAGGAAAAATGCTGCTCCAGCCCAGTTTTACAGTCTCAGAAAATCTGGACAGCTTTTATGAACTTTGAATCATTGACTGCAGCTCTTTCTGAACCAAACCTCTGAACTTTTGAAGTCTGGCCAGGGTTCAGATTATTTGCTGACCTTCTCTGTGAGACAGTTCAAACGGGGAATGTGCATGTGAGCACAGCTATGATCTGACATAACGCAAACACACAGAGACCGTTCCCTCCTCACCTGGAGAAGATAGTGGTGGTGTCATTGTGGTCATTTCCTATTCCTCAGGGAACAGCCAGCAGCACACTACATTTGAGCTCAGCAGTTATGGCTACATGAATCCGCCTCCCCTGCCGCTCTCTGCCAAGTGGGAGTGAGCACAATCCACCGTACGGGGCCTTTGAGTCACAGCCCTGCGATATCTACTGAAATAGACAAGGTTGGTAAAGGCTTTTCTGCCAGTCTGCTTGCATCAACAGATCCTGCAAGCCTGGAACAGCTCGTCCTGGACACCCTTGGTCCTGTCCCTCCAAACACAGGGACAAGAACACTTGAGTTAGGCCAGGCTCAGGGCTGTCATGCCGGTGAAGCATAACCAACAACACACCACTGTCGGTTCACCACCACCTGGCCCCTGGCTTCAGGCTTGAGAAACACACTGTGACTTTGAAAACTGAGACAAACAAGCAGCCTAAAACTAAGAATCAAACTTGTACCAAATATTTGCACATTGATGTTTATAAAATGCTCTACCAAGAACTTGATTTTTTTTTAAGTATGAAAAGATCGATGAAACAGAAATAATAAAAATAGATAATTTGAGCAGAAATAGTTATTTGCCAAAGTGACCAAAAGGGGTAAAATTCAGGGTTTATCTTTTTTTTATTCTATTAAACCATGAAGAAGTAGCTCAAATAACACTCAAACTGTTGTTCACTTATATTTCTACAATATTCCATTATTTTAATAAAGAGGTCATTGTGCACAGAGTGTAATTACTAGCTCAGGAGAAAATTAGCTATGTTGACTTAATTGATGCTATTTACTTTTGCAGCCCATTGGCAGCCAGCCATTTTCTGTGAATACCAGTTTTCCAATTAATCATGATTTTCCTACAGCTTGCCAGAGTTTTCTGCAATGACAGCTGCTATCTGGGAACAACTATCATGCATATAGGCAAAAGAGCAATCTTTAAATTTAAGAATTGTTTTATCACTCAAAGAAATGTTGAGGCATGATCTTCTAAAGCCTCTTCTACTCTCATTGAGTTGATAAGATTTTAGTGAAAGTCAGGAATACATTACACAAGAGCTATCAAATAAACCCTGTCAACCCTTGATAATGGCTCAGGTAGTACCTATTAAGAAATGGAATGCATTTCTAATTAGTCCATTATTGAATTGTTCAGCAGGGTCCTGGGAAAAGATCATCAGATCATGGTGTAGGAGGTGAATGGGAAGAAGTGTAAGAAAAGTGCTGCTTTTCTAAATCCAAGAATTTCTGAGGCCCATGCTTGTTCCTCTCAGACACTGCTGCAGGAATGAATGCTGCTATAGTTTTCTGCAGGAAATCCTCAAACCCTCTCATTCTGATGGCATGTTATAATGATCCAGGAAGGCGGTTTTTGCAGAACTGAAAACCAGGAAAAAATACATCGCATTTTGCCTTTGAAGAAATCAGCTGGATGTGGGCTGTCTTTTGACTCACCTTCAGCTTTCTATGTCTGATTTCTGTTCTTGCTGGTCTAGCTAAAATCATATTTTAGTATTGTTGTTTTTATTTCGCTGTTTAATGGCTAACAGATGTGAACTGGTTCATCCCACTTCCTGTCACTGCATATACAAAAGTAAATGTCTCTCTTTAGCCCACGTACACAGAGCTGGAAGCACCACCTTCTGGAGGGCTGGTAAGGCAGAGAAAATGGGTTTACTAATATATAAATATGCATACATTTACATGTATATCCATGCAAACATAAACATATTTGTTTATTCATGAAGAAATGTAAGCTGAGCAATGAATTGATCTCGCAAATAAATTAAAGACTAAAAATGTATTTTGCAAATGCATGTACTGATTCAGAAGCATTACTTAAGAGACCATATGTGTCCTGATCCTTTTGGGAGTTATCCAGCTCAGAGTTTGGGCCTGATGGAATGAGGGTGGAATAAAGATGAAGCCAAGACATTCTCTTTCCATTAGCTGGAAAAACTGACTAAGTGAGGAAAAAAAAGACGATGCAAACTGCATAACCTCTGTTAAATTTGCTGCACAGAAACATGTTGTGTGTCAGGCCACAGGAAAATTACTTACTAACACAGTTAGATCTGGAATTCTTTCTGCAAAAGATTCCCAGTCTATTCCACTGGATTTTTGCTAACCCTTGGTGCTTTAGACACACTCAATTCAGTTAGTACTGGAAAAGAACAAGAAACTGGTGTTCAAAAAAAAAAACCAGTATGAATGAACACATCTGTGGCTCTCCACTAGCTTGTATATTCTTCTCAAACTTTTCTGGTAGAAGCATGCACATTTCTGTGTTGGCTATATGTTGGCACATATACATAATTCTCTGTAAATATATACGTATTCTCAGATCTATGATAATTGGCAAAAGTTCACGATCTGTTTGAAGTTAAACACAAGCTGTTTAATGCTGTCTCTATTCTAATACATCAATAAAACCAAACGAGAGAAAACTATTAAAAAAAAAATCTGTTTTCTGAATATAACCAAACTGCTCCTTAGAGTGCTTACATCACCTCTCTGCTGGAAAGCCAGCTGAGATGGAAAGTATGATAAAATCTGTGCTGTGCACACTATTCCCCCGTGTAGTCTGAACTCTGAATTAAGCCTTACAATGAAAATAGTGAAATACTAAGGCACAGTTTATAAGGTACTGAATGTGGGTGCAAAGAGAGGCACCTCTCTGTGTTATTAAACACCACTAGCCTTTGAGAAGGGATTTGCAAAGTCACTGAACTATTCCTGCTTACCTGCAAGTGCTCACATTAATCAGGGACCTTTTCCTGTGTTTGCTAAATTATAGTTTTTATTGTTTCTCCCCAGGCAATGCAAACTTGCTGAGCATCTTTGACAATGATGTGTCCCAACAAAACTGCTATGGGTTATCCTGTTCCCCTCTCAGGGAAGAGAGGGAAAAAGGACAAGTGCTGGCTCCAAAGAAAGTGAGTGATTTTCTGATTAAACGAAGTTACCTTGGAAATGATCACTTGTGAAACCTACTATGTTTCATTTAAAGCTCATGAGGTGTTTGCCAAATCCAGCACATGGTCTTGGGGTCAGAAGTGGAATAAATCATGAAAGATATAAGGAGAAAGTGAATAGGGATAGAGAAGGAAAAACCAGAAGGATCTCTCTTGTCTCTCATGGGATCTCGTGACATCTGATCCAGGACCACACCTGACTCTGCTGTTTTGGCAGGAAGGCTGTGGTTCCTCCTGCTAGTCCTGAACACCCAGGCCTGCATTTGGGATCCCTGGCTCTCAAGGCAGAGCTTCTGAGACCTCTGCAAGGGATCTTGAAGCCTGAAGCCTGAGCTTCAACAAAATCTCATCTCTACTCATCACTACTACATTTGTGTGTCTGGAAAGGTGAACTGGGGGAGAGTCAAGTCACCAGGCAGTCAAATGTAGTGATGAACGTGGCATAAAAATATGGACAGACTGAAATAAAGAGGAACCCAGCTGGTACTCTGAGAAGCAATACAATACATTTGTCTTAAACTTGTTAAAATTAATTCTTGCAAAACTTTGTTCATCACTTGAGCCTACTTATTAAGCTAAAAATGCAATAGAGCTTGCCCTGCTCCAGTTACTGTACATTGTGTTATGTATCCCTTTACAAAGTCAGTGTAAAATGTATTTATGGATGTGGTAAGACTTTTCTGTCTTGCCAGAACATTTATATTACCAAAACACTAACTCAGAGAAATTAAGACATTTCACCTCAGAGAAAACAATTGTGTCATGCAAGCCCCATATAAGGAAGATAGAAAGCAAAGGGCATTTAATTTATATTCTCCTTTTACTAAGCCATTTTCACATTAAAGTAGCTGATCTATGGGCACTCTTAGTCTTCACCCAAATGATTTTCATGATCAAGATCTGTCAGTGGTTCTGCATTGATTCAGATGTGATCCTTCCCTCAAAACCTAAGCAGCATTTTCGTATTTCTTGTGACACTCTCCAAATAGGTTCCCATCAGCCTAAAAGCCACATTTTTCTCTACAATAATGTATGTTTCAATGCAACTGGTTTATATATATATCTATATGTGTATATATATATATCAGCCAATTTAAACATTTAAAACTAGCTACATCCATTGCATTGCATAAGCCTATTTCAGCATCATTTTCATGTCTTCTTCCATGACCTTGAGGAATTTAGAGATCTGCCAGATGCTTGGTGTCTCAGCTAGAGATACAGGGAGTTCTCCTCAGTGCTAAGGAGTGAAATAGGGAACAGTGGCATTTCAAGCATTTGGCAGTGTGTTGTTTTCTGTATGACACAACACTAATTGAGATAAACAGATGCAGTCCAGTAACATCTCTTGCCAGGTTAACTTTCAAAGACTAGTGAGAGAATATTCCATTCAGCAAAACTTTCCAAGCCATTCCTCTCGGCATATGTTTCGTTTGCATCCATGAGACTAAAGAAAAGGCTTTGCTAGTTGAGGGTTGACACAGAGAAATGGTTAAGCACCTTTCTGAGATGGGACCAAAATTGAAATAAGCAAATAGCAATAAAAAAAAAAAAATGTAATATGTAACACATTCCCATTTCACTCACCACTTTTTAAGACATACAGAAACATTGTCCAAGTAGTCATGCAGCACACTGGCTGCCTACTCTAACACAGGTCAAAATGTTCTGCCTAAAAAAAACATAAAGTTTTTGGATACCCTGCAAGTTTCCAAGGCTTAGGTTACTGTGGAGGAGGTACAACGCATGGGAATTTTCTGTTATATTTTCTTTTAATGAGTCCTGTAAGCAATTGTTTCACAATACAGTCTGAAAGGCTAGAACAATTAAATGACTACAGATGTGTCAAATGATGCAGGAAAACCATGAGACACTTCCAAATGAGTAGGCGGAGGGTGTGAGGAGACCATATCCTGTAATATATGAATCTCAGATTCTTTGGCATGCAGCTTATTTTTATGGAAATGTCCCGGTAAGCCTGGAACAATCTAATGGTTTTCAAAGCATTTAAAACCAACAACATAAAAGCCCTTTTGAGAACAATTTTTTTTTATGCTGTGGTATTTTTGAACGGGCTTAGGAACAGCATACTAAACAATATGCAGGAGGTAAAAGGACCAAATTATAATTGCATTTTCAAGCTGTAGGTGAGAACCAATTTCATAAACATAATAGAGTTCATTAGTATTAAAGGCATAGAGGAAACAGTGCTGGTTGCTTTCATCTGTTTCTGCTGACTCTCAGCTTGGATCTCAGCCATGGACACAGCTTGCAGTAATAAAGGGCAGCTTTAAGTTATGCCATCTTCAAATGGGCCTCTGTGGAGGCATGTCCTGCAACTCATTACACAGGAGACAAATCTCTCACTGTCTTCTGAGTCTCCTAGAGACTGAAGACCACTTCTAGCTCCTTTCTCTCCCATCTATGCCTGAAGGAAAGCAGGTCTTGTAGTTGTAATTGTATGGCCCAGTCAAAATGCTAATTTGGACTATATCACCCTTGATATCAGTGGTGGGAGGACAAAAAGCAAAACTCTCTCAGTTGCAAAAATCAGACAGGAGCCTTTGCAGAGCAAGGCCCCACACAAGACTGTGCCAGAGCCACCTGACTGCTGAGCCAAACACTGGTGGGTGTGCCAATGACTCCATGTGTGAGCAGAAGAGGGAAACGGGTGGGCAGGCAGGGAGGTGACAAAACTCCCTGCAGGAAACAGCAGATTTGACATCAAGGAGCCTTTAGAGGGACACTTCTCTCTGTCAGATAACATTCTTTTCATTCTTTTACCTTGTGCATAGCAAAGATAAATCAAGGCTACAAAAATCCCAAACATGTCCTACTCTTCTCTACAGCTATATGGATTTTTCCATAAAAGAAATAATATAGTAGCCTTGGTTTAAAAAAAAGAAAAACAAAACCAAAAAAAAGCAAAACACAACAACAACAAAAAAGCATATACCAAAACTCAAACAAACCTAAAAACTAATCCCCACAAACCCTTATCACTGGAAACAAGCTAAGGTTAGTTTGAATTTAGCTCTTCTGTACTATTGAAGATTTATGGAAAACTGTCAGGGAAAATCAGACTCATGAAAAGCTGATCTTAGGTGAATGTTTCCCAGCAGCCTGGAGTCAGAAGGTCTCTGGATCAATAAGGCTGCAGATTGTTATGATATACCACTGGGAAGGGAGAAGTTATGTGCTTGAGCTTCTGAGCTTTCTGCTTTAGGAGTGGTCCTTAAAAGAGGATTAATATCTTGCCAAAGATACTTGGAGACCACTAATACCGCCTCCACTTCTTCAAATATTTTCTTTTCAATACATCCTTTCCTTAGATTTTTCAAGAATGAAATTATATTTCCTAAACATTAGATATGCTAAAATCTCTGTTATTCTAAAAGCTTTGATATAAAACTCTCTAACAAAATAGGCATATGTAAATATATATAAACGGGAGAAACCAAGTCAAGTGACATACATACAGCAAATTTGTAGTAGTTTAAAGCCCTGTAAAAAACCAGTCTGTTTAGAAAAGCATTTTATAAAATGATGTTGCACACAATTGTCAGCAGAAATAAATTACTGTAGTATCTTGTGATCATATAATGGGAAAAGTCTCCGGGTCATGGAGGAAAACCCATTTATTTAGCCTTGTAGACATCAAAGTTTTGTCACTATACATTGAGATAAAGTAATAAGAGGAATTTCTTACACTTTTTCTTTGGGCTTGTATAGAAGTCTCTGGAAAACTTATGCTACCCAGCTGAAATAAAATGAAGGGGTCCCTTCCCTCCCTGTCCAGCAGCAATGTCCAATTGGAAAAACTGAGCCTGATAAAAATTTGCAGCAAATTCTGTAATAATGTCACTGAAAGAGCCATCCTCCTCACCCAGAGTAAGATCCCACACAAGAGGCAGGACAAAGTACAGCACTGCAACAGTTAGGAGAACTACACAGCCAATACCAAGAACAGCCCAGTTACCCTACAATCACTTTTTAAATATTTCAAACTCATCCAATAAAAATCAAATTCTTCAAATTTTGCACCACCATTTCCAAGACATGGACAGCAACGACTGAAGATGGGGTTCCCAGTAGAGCTGCCCATTATACAGTCCATTTTCTGACTTATGAGCTTGTGATGTAAATGAGACATAAACACTGACTTTTTCCACCTTTTGAGAACTGGGCTTTATCTGGATCTATTTTCCAGATCACAGAAATGAATGCAACATACAGTCCTCAAAAATAGGTTTTGAGAGTTTCATAATGCAATTGGAAAGATGGTACTCGTTCTCAGTATGTAATTTTTAATATTATAAAATATTAAACTAACTCTATAATTTTTTCCTTCATTTCCAACCTATCTTTGGTGGAGCATGATGAATTAGTTCAGAGTATTTTTCTTTAAAACATTACTAGATTATTCCTTTCTGATTTGCTCGACCATAAATGTAACTGAGGACATTATAATATAAACAAGTTTGTATTATATGAAATATCAAACATAAACACTAGCAGAATCACCTCTAGACTTGTGATATTTTAAATGGAAATTATTTTTCATTGTTGAAAACCACATAATTTATATGTTTGTTACATTACCATCTTAAACACAGACATACTCCTTTTATCTAGCCTCACTCAAGTCAATGGAAATGTTTTCAACTGTGAAGAACTGGGAAAAGCTTGACAAGAGTACAAGTTGTAACAATGGTTTCCAGGTACAGCCCTCTGCTATGAGCCCCATTCAGAGGACATTTCCTTGGCTTCCTGGGTCACACAACAACCTACACGGTTACAAGTTGTAACACACTTCATTCAAAAGAGCCCAAAAGCACTTCACAGATTTAGAGCTAGTCTTGAAGTAATTTATACATATAATCACCCCATGGACTAGTCCTGTCCTTATAGGACTGAGATGAAAAATACATAAGCTGTGTACATGTTACTTAAAACATGTTACATGCTACATGTTACATGCTTCAGCAGAAGCCTTGTCTTCTCTTAAAAAAATAGAGGATGCAGAAACTCTGCTAGAGTAGCATCACATCTAATAATATGTATTATTATGTTCAATGTTTCAACAGAATATCTCTAATTTCTTACACATTCCCCATGGAAAATAGACTCAGAGAAAGAAAATAAAGTTCTCAAGATCATCAGCCAGGACAGTAACTTGCTCAATCTGATGGGAAAAGCAAGGATGAGGTTGAAAACCAGGATCTCACTTTGGCTGAGCCTGATCCAGGCCTGTGTGGGGAGGATGCTCTTCCTGCAGGGGAGGGCTCTGTGCTGCACAGAGTGACATAAGGTGCTTTCAACTCCTCAACCCAATTCAGTGCAAAGATTTGGTGTGGATTTACTCCCTTTGAGTTAAAGCAAAGGCATTCTAACATTTAAGTTTATATTACCAGTGGCTGCTGCACTATCAATTCTGTGAGTGATAAGGCCAATCCTCAGCATCTCTTCCCTTCTGTTCATTCCCCATCAGGCCAGTGCCACTGCCCCCCGACAGCAGCTGCTGCTCCAGCCAATTCCTGCTGCTCACCTGAGCTATCAGCTCAGAGGAGATTCTGCCAGCTTTCAGCTTTGCTCTTTAGTGAGCCCCTTAAGCCACTATCAAGCAGGTGTCATATGGCTGAAATAAAAATTAGAAACTTTAGCACTGACTGCGTAATATTTACACCCAAAAATGAGACACTGGAAACATTTTATCCCTCAGAAAGCAAATTTTCATGGCATTTTCCTACAGAGAGTCATCAAAACTTACATTTTATAATGAAAAATTGGGAGGAAAATACTGAGTAAACAACAAGGAAAAATTCAGTGCTTTCTCCATGAGGAGCAAACCCTACAATCTCATGAATGAAGTGAGTGATGTTCCTTGTGTTCAGTCAATCTACACATGCAGTTTCTCTGTTGGTTAAGAAAACAACTGTCTCTAAGCTAAATTAAACAGAAATTACCACATTGGGGCAGGTGATAAAACAGTGAACATTTTAATGAGCAGCTTGGAAAGAAGAGTCAAACATACTTTTTAAAAATTTATCATAAATTTTCCATAGTTTTTGAATTTGTAATAGACATTCTTTTCTCCAGAAAAGTGCAGAGATTTTCTGGAAAGAAGAGACATTATCTGGTCAAATTATTAATAAAGAAAAACTAAACTTCCTTCTAAAAAATTAAAATTTTACTGAAACAAAAAAAGTGACAAATGACAGTCCTTTTTGTTTTCTGAAAAAATATTAAAATAAAAATTGCAATCTGTTTCCCTGTGAGGAGTTTACCACACTTGGATTAAGTCCATACAGCAGATGTAGTATAGAAAATGTTTTTAGAAGCATAACACAAACCTCATAGGATAGACATTTTGGGTTGTAGGAGAAATCCCTAGACTTTACATTGGAAACCAAAATTCAGTATATGTCCATGTCTTTGCCAAATTTGCTCAGTCTTGCAAGTCAGGGACAACAGTCTTACAAAGCCAACTTCAGTTTTGTATAGTATATAAAAATGTACAAATATGCAAATAAATATATATGTTTGTGAATTTCCTCTTTCACTTCACTTGATCAGTTAGACAGATTGACTTCAGCACAAATTTTTGAATCTTCCTTCTTCTTGATCACAAGAGTTTCATGGATCTGTAATTTAAAAATATACTTAAAAATGTATTTTCCTGGCTATTCTATACAAATATTTTAAGTATTTGACCAGATGCTGAAGACCAGCCATTTTCATGAAAGAGGTCAAGAAAATTTTAACAACAAAATTGGCAGAATTGGAATATTTGGGAAGTCACCCTATCCATATTATAATTCATATGAAGGAAAAAGGTTGTATTTAACTTACTGTCTTTAACAAAATAGCAGACAAGAGAAGAAAAGAACTCCCTTTCTTGGGGGGAGTTGTTTTACTCAATATTTCATATTGGCTTATTCTGTATCATTGCTTAAAGAACCCCTGATTTACTGCATTCAGTCTGATCAAGTTGTATGTTCCAGGAAAGGATTGCTCACTCATCCTTTCAAGTTTGATGCCTGGATATATGACCCTGATGTCAATAAAGCAGGATTTCATTGTAAAATATTACCTCCTACACCAGGAATCCAGTAATGTATAGAAGTGAAAAACTCTCGAGAATACCTATTAATCGAGATTCACAAAATCTAATTATTCATATTTTGATACTATTAATTAAAGTTTGCACCAAAGTCATGCACATTCTCCCTCTTTCCCCCCTAAAAAGGTTTTCCAAAGTCCATGGTTTTCTAAGGTATATAGATATAGAGAAATATTCTGTGAAAAGAGGGGCAAATAAGTACAAAAGCTCATGTCTTGATAAATAATGCCAGTTTAAGAAAATTAATGAATACTGAACACAGTAAAATTCTAGTTTTTGCCTTCCTTATTATTTGATTATGAAATTAGAAAATTTCATGTGATGAGTGGTAATTGAAGTCAATACATAAATTTGAAAAAAAAGCACTAAAACCCAACACCGTGCTTTAAAATGTGCTTCCAAACAACTGGACCATTGTGTGCTTTAAATCCATGTACCTGGTACACATTTATTCTCAATTAGGGCTACACAACTTAACCTTCCAGAACAGCTATTAAAAAAAATGCTACATAAGTAAGCTCCAGCTAAATGTTCTGAAATTTGGAATTACTTTTGTCTCTTTATCCTTTTTATGTACTTCTGCAGCCAGAAACATCAAAATATTTGGGCTAGTCCTGTGCTAGTTCATCAGGCACAAGTCTTGCTGACTTGGGCTTTTGCTGGAGTAAGGAACTCAGGACCATTCCCATGCTACAATATGTGGTGTTTTCTCAAGGGTACAGAATATAGCTGTTCAAAATATTTCCTTTTTTTTCCACAAAATGAAAATGCTTGCCACAGCTGAAAAATAATTTTTGCTAATATGCTATTAATTGTTAATTATTTCTGAATGAAATTATGAAGACCAGCTTAGTACTGAAGAAGGTACAAAGCAGTTCAAGGTAACAGAGAAAAGATTATTGTCATATCACTGCCTGAGGAAGAAGTCTGAGGCTGAACAGAGTTTATTTTAGAACAAAACCCAGAAACTAAATCCTCCAGAGATCAAAAGTGGCATTCAGAGTCTTCCACATGAAGGTCAGCAGTTCAAACCCAGTGTAGGTCACTTACCAAGTGGTCATTACCAGCTCATGGTTGGTCAATGAGCTGGTGATCTCATGGACAGGAATCCACACCACTAAAACCTCTGCCACAATTGGCACCTTTACTGAATTTTTCACTAAGGAAACCAAGGCCTGGGATGAGTGCAGAGAGAGAACAATATTTTCACCATAAGAGGTGATGCCTCAAAAAACAGGTTTGTAGGATTTATGGTAAGCTTTTCTAAGCTAAAAGTTACTGTTCACATTCATAACCAATAATCAAGACAGAAAACATCTGTGTCAGATTCCTTCTGACCTGTGTTGGTGTTGTGATGCCCAAATAAATTCCCAAATATATTCTAGATAAACAAGTTATTTCTGTCTCTTTCATCAGGGTAGTGATTTCTGTATTGCTTCAAGAGAAGAAGACCACGTAATTATGTCCATATGGAACTCATTTCTTTCCCTCTCCAAATGATAATTTTAGATGTTGATTTCATTGCTAGGAAGAATATTCAGTTTGCAACTAGATGAAGAAATGTTTTCTAATAGCACTTGACTTTTTCATATTTTCATACACAAAAGGATGTTCCAAACACTCCCAGAACTTTTCAGAATGTGTGCAAACTAAGTGAAACAAAAATATCAGGACATCATGTTGTTATGATTATGAGATTAAGAAACACACTGCAGAATCCACTCCTGCTCCACAGCTCTCTATTTTAGAGCATCAGCTTAGTTTGGTAAAAATTATTTTACTATAAATTTGTGAAGATACAGACATGAAAATTGACATTCCTAACTGATTCTTCAGACTCTGGAAAGTCAGCAATTTAGCAGGATGTATAGCTCTGGTCATCTCATACACACTGCAAATTCCATTAATGTATAGGTCAAGAAATTAAGCATCTTCCTCAGATTTTATAGAAAAAAAAAATTTACAGAAGCTACAGCTTCCATATTTGTTGGTCACACAGTTAGGACCCTAGCTAATAAGATAATCTGTAGTCATCTCCTACCAGCTTCATGTTTTGGCCCTTGGTTTTGACACTGAAGAAAATGGTGATCAGTTTTGATCACTATCAAATCTCATGCTGTTAAATGTTCTGTAGAGCTCTCTTGTTTCACTCCTGAGGCTGGAGTAACCCTAGCCTTCTCCATCACTCTTCCTTTGCAAGCTGCTCCATACCTCTGGTCATCCTTCTCTGTGCCTTCTCAAGTTCTAACAGAATCACTCCTCAGAGGTGTTGTACTGCACTAAGCACCATTCAGGTTGTCAATGACCTGTGCATAGTGCTCTTTCCATTTTTTTCTCATCCTTAAAGAAGCATTTTCTTTCCTTGGAAAACTGCTACTTAGCATTAAGCTGATGTCTTGGTGTCTATCAGAGCATCGGGGTCTTGTTCCTGAGCAGTTGAATTCAGTTCAGAATCCACTGTTTTATCAATTAGAAGATGAGTTTTATTGTACACCATGCTCCTTCACTGGAACCATTCAGACAAGAAGTAACAGCTTTAGTCCAGTTTGAACACATGAAGAAATGAAACATAAAACTGCAGTTTAGAGCTGGATTCCTAACAAAATAAAACCAGCAGCAAGGAAGCTGTTAAGATAAACCTTTGAGACTGACTGGGATCCTTTATTTGACTGTCAGTAGTGATTCTGGAGCAAAAAGAACTCTGAACTTGGCCACGGAGAAGACATCATAACTGCTGCACTGGGATTTTAATGTCTGTGGAAAAAAATAATACCACAGTTATACATCCAAGAACATTTTCAGTTACGCATTACTGTTGTGTTTGTCTATTTTCATGACAGAAAATAGGAAGTAAGGAGTTCTCATTATCTTACATAGTTGACAATAATGAAGATGTTACTGCACTTTGCTGTGCAGTACAAACAAGCCTTGTAATGAGGAGCATCAAGGCTGAAAGATGAGGCACTGTCTAAAGTTCCCAAGAAATTCAGTCTGAGTCTGGGACATAGGAAAACCACACTGACATTTTGGTGAAGAAAGGTTTCCCAGCAGCTGCGGCTTTTGGCAGGTTAGTTGCAAATCTTAAAGATCAATTGGGATTTTATTGAAACTTGAAATAGTATATATGTCTTTTAAGAGTTGGCAATTTTGGCCATTATGACATTTCTACTAAATTCTATTTGAGTGGAAAGACAGTCTTCTTGTTTCTAAGGCCCTTGATTGGCTTCTGGAAAAAAAAAAAAGTTAACACTTAAGCCCATTTGATGTAATCTGGGGCCAGTAATTCAAATTAATTTCTCCTCAGCTTTCCATGTGTTTTAGGAGCAGTAAAAAGACCCTTGTTCACAAGAGGGTTTTTTTCACAATATATGACTGGTTGCATCAGCCCTATTCTAGCCAAAGCTTTCTCATAGAAATTCCATTTCATTATTTTGTTCTTAGTTGTCATCTCTTCAGCTAATTTTCTCTTTCTACTAATTTCTACCCTGCCAAGTGCACAGTTTGTTCTGTGCACAAGTACCATATGTGGCTAGTTTTAAGCATTTTCTTCCTTTAATGTTGAAATGGCTACAAAACCTGCTTTCTCCTTTCTTCTCTCTGCAATCAATCGACTGCCATGGATGCTTCCTCAAAGCCAAAATGGATTCCAGATTGAAACTCAGGGCTAATCCACAAAATAAACAAAATAAAGCTGCTTATAGACATTCTTATGAAGTGAGCCATTCATAGAATGATGAAAATCTCTTTCAGTGTTTAGGCATCTATTATTTTTCACATGTATTTGAACCAGAAGTAATAGGTCATGTCCAAGAGCGAGTCTAAGCAACATGGCAGATTGTAGAAGGAGTTTCACAACAGGGCTTTCAAATGTTGTCCCCTCTCTACATTGGCAGTGACTAACATATCAAGATTCTTCCTTGACACTATATTGGTACACAGCAGCTATTTTCAACTTATAAATATACACAATACATTGTTAGAAAACCATAAAATCAAGTAAGGCATTTGAAAGCCCCTTCTAGAAGACCCTCAGTAAAATAGGAAACTTTAATCAACATATCTCACACATGTCATGCACCCAACTTCCCTTTTCAAGGGAAAGATAACTTGCACATTTCCCAGCTCTGGTATGGGCTCACATCACCAGAAGTACCACGGTTCATGACTTCTCCTAAAAGATTTCCTGTGAGTACAGCTATAGATGAATTCTCTGCTTACACACAAGTCTCACTTCTTCCCTCTCCTTCCCCTGTCATTTGCCAGGCTTCAGCAGAGAACACATTTATATCTTTCTAATGGAACTCTCTAGGACTGAAGGATGGTACAGGCTGCAAACCTGGCACACTGCCCATCCTACACTTCCTGCTGTGGAGCTCTGTGAAGGATTCAAGCAAGAAAAAGCTAAAATAAACCAAGAAAACAAAATATTTTCTTAGTAGAGTCTCATGAAGCCGTGGGCTTAACAAAACTTCAGATAGTACTTACTCCAGAATTCTTATTGAGTACCATAATTTTTTTCTCAGGATAAAAAATCAGTTTCTGAGCATGGTCAGGCTAATCCTAATTTGCAGAAGAGAGACAACCAATGCATCGTGAATGATTACTAACAATTCCTTTCTTCCTGATCTGAAGAGTTTATCTCTAGGCTGAGGCAGGACTCTCTACCAACATGACACAGGCTAAGGACCAACTTGTGACTTCCTGCTCACCTTGGCTCACTGGCTTGTTTACTCAACATTTTCACGTATCAGTTACTTAAAGAAATGAAATGTGCTCTAGTGTTCTTTTCTAGGAAAGCATTTTGAAACCAGGACACATTTCTAGATGCCTCCGAGACTGGGTATTAAATGCTAGTAAAGGTATGCAAAACTGACACTGAGTGAAGACATTACAGATGATAATGATCCTAAACATATGCAGTTTACCAGGCAAGCAGGACCCAAATGCCCCCAGTATGCAGCAAAATGCAAGTTATTATTTCTGTAGTATAAAGTTTGGCATGAAGCACAGTCAGCTCACATGACTGTTTCTATTTATTAATAAAATGCAGATGTGTTCCTCTGGATCTGAGTTTTGCACAAAACCAGATTGTGTTGGAAATAGATCATCTCCATCAGACCTTCTGTAGTGCTATGACTTCTTTTTGTTTGGGATACGCATTTCTTGAGGCTTCAAAAATATTTCTGACTTTAGCAAAAACAGCATAATAAACAGTCACATTAATTTATGTGAATGTGTATATTTGTATCACATTGCCAAGCAGTTGTTCGTCATCAGTCTTTGGTTCACACAATCCAACAGCCCTGTGCGGCGTGGAGACTTTTTGGAAGTTTCTTACTTTGTTCAGGCTGTTATCATGACAGAATCTTGATCTGAGATATTTTGAGTCTCCGAAGGTCTGTTAGGTAAGACTCATTTGGGTGTCAGCAGTGTTAGCTGTCTCCCATCATTGTTTTTGGCAGGGCCACCTAATCATAGGACTGAGTTTTCCCATTGTAAATCCTCTGGCTGTGAGATAGCCATCAGATGTTTTCACGGCTCCCACACTAGCCATAAGCAGCAGATGAATACTTTGACACAGTCAGGAAGATGCACTGAAGCTACACTGAGTTGTGACACTCACTAATGCTCCAGTGATGTTTTTGTTCAGATACACACTGAACACATGGTCTATCCTGGAATGGATAAGAAACTTTTAAATAGCTTTTTATGACCATCGATATTTGTAAATTCATCCCTGCAGGTCCATGCAGTATCATTTACCAATCATTCCCCAGAACACCACAGACCATCCAGCTTCACCTCTGAAATGTGTATCCCCCAGCTGTTTTTTGCAGTGACTCACTCAGAAAGGGTTAGTATTACAGCTCATCATGGATAAAGGGAGCCTTGGGCAAATCCCAATGGCTGCTTCTCTCCCTCTCAGAATAATTAGGACTCAGGCCAGTCCTTCCCATGCACACCAGCTGTGTACTCACTCCTTAGCCATTGCTAAGCAGACAGATGCACAATCTGGAACTGCTAGTTGCTGTCAGTCAGCTGGCTGTGGTTACATCAGGCACAGGCTAATCTCCAGGACATTTTACAAGGCAAGGCGCTCCCAAGAGAACTCCTTGACTGTACCACATGTGAATAAATCAAGCAGAGAGAAGCCAAAATAACATAAAAAAGAACAAGTTCAGTTTTCTTCTAAATAGCAAGCCATTGAAGCATGCATAACAAAGGTGAGTAAAACCTCTACATCCAAGCCCTTGTACAGAGCTCCCTAGCAGAAAATTATGTCCCTAAGCCTACTCAAGGGCCTCTTCCTGCAGCCTGGAACACTGCAAGTCACCACTTTGTGGAAACCAGTGTCACTGTGGTGACCATCCTCCTTTTGTGAGGGTCATCTCCTTACCTAATTAGTCCATGCCTGAACCAGGTAATTCAGGTGTGAATAACCCCCTCCAGGGTTATGCCAGACAATTTGTGTTGCTGTATCTGCAAAGATGTGACTCTCACAAAGGACACCTTTGAAAGGCTGCCCAAGTAAAAGGGCTCACAGCACCAACAGAGGGGGAGCAGCTGAGGCCACAGGTGTTCACACAGGCTCTGCTTTCTGTGCAGGGACACACACTGCCTAGAGACCTTGCCTTCCATGGGCATCCCTCACCTGGCCAGAGCTGTAACACAAGAGCCAAAAAAATAAATACATAAAGAAACAGATCAGCTCCCCTCTAGGAAATACAGTCAAGTGAATCGAGTTGACATTTCTGGTTTGAATCTTGTCATCATCCTGTCAGTGTTACAGTGAACAAACTTCTCCAAACCCTTCATTTACCGTTATGTATCTGTCCATGGTGATTTACAAACTGTCCAGCCCCCACTAGTCTTTTGTGAAAAGCAGGCAGATTTTATAAAGAGCTCAGCATGCACTTCTAAAAATCTATCTCTGTATTTTGAGAGTTTCCTTTGATACCCCAGTCCAAAGGAAGTGGCTGTATGTGGAGTTCTAAGCACTGCTGGTTCTACAGCATCTTTATATTCCCAAGATGAAGATCTCTATATTTCAGAAAGGACATAACATACTAAATATCAGCAAAACAAATTACTCCTTTCAATTCACTTTGAAAGTTAACAGGCAGACCTTAAAATTCAGTGCATATGCATAACCCTTCATAGCTAAAACAATCTGTCAAAATGTCATTTATGGGTAGTTAATCTTCCAGGGAATATTAAGTTTAAGACATATTTAATAGTAATTTTTAGTCAGGCTGAACAGTACAATTTGCATGACTTTTTAAAAACTCTTCATCAGGAAACAGTATCTCTTAGAAAAAGAAAGTCTGTGTAGAGAGAAATACTTCTACTGAAAAAATACCTTCATCAGAAAAAAATCATGAGGTGATAAAACTATAAACAGGTCATAGATATTGGCTTTTTTTTTTCCTTTTTTTTTCCTTCCAGCTGGAAAGAGTGACTTCCTGGATTCAAGAATATGTTGTGGACCTGCATACATATCCACATATCATTTCAAACTGGAACTCTGGACACAACTACAGTTCAGAACTTAAACAAGCACAACTGTGGCTGTGGTTATTCAATTGCCTTTTAATTAGATGAGGTTGGAAAAGTTCTTACTCAATAGTGTTTCATTGGAATTCAATGATTTGGCCATTTTAGAACTTTTCACAGACATGGTTTAATTTCAAGCACAGTCTGAGAGACCCTAAGCAGCCTCTAGAATCAGCCTCACTGCCAAGCAGGTATTAAAACTTGGGTTCTTGTCCAGGTTGTTGACAGCCCATTCAGCAATCTGCTGGGAACCTGGATTTGCAGGGCCTGGAGGTCCCCAGCTGTTCTTCCCCAAACCAGGGCAAGAGCTCTGTCTCCATTAATAGCATATTCCAAGAATTTTCCACCTATTTTTCCAAATGGAACAAACACAAATATCAAATCAAGAAAAAACTCTGAGAGAAAGAATTGTCATTTTTATCTCTCAGTGATTCCAATATTAAGCAATAAAATTAAAATATTAGAATTCCACTTGGTAGAAACTACAAATAGGGACCATGATCATTAATAAATAGAAATCAGATAATGTGTAAAAAATGTATGTCTTCATCAGAGGCTACTTTCTGTTGATGTATTTTTACATCATTCATTTGTAAAGTATGATAATAGGATTCTGATTCCTTTGTAAAAATACAAAATGAATACAGTAATGCTACATCCCAGGATGAAGTGAAATCATTGCCCTACCATCCTTCATGGACATTAAAGGCACAACCAAAGTCCTGTTAATTAGCATTAATATTTATGCAGCACCCACAGGTCCAAACTGACATGATATTCTCATTCTATTATGCCTCATAATTTTCTATTCCAGAGAGCCCTAAATTGGCTCAGATGCAGCCAAAGAATGGAAAAAGAAACAGAACTACAGGCTGAGATCATAGAAATACTGAAGTGAATTGTTGCCCAGTTTTCAATTTGAATTTATGAATATGAAAAAAAAATCACTGACTGCAGAAGTTCCTCCCTTGTTTGTAACTCTTTTGGAACACTCCAGACACAGAATTTTTCCCCTGTATTTATATTTGCACTGAGCTCTTGCATTTTTTAAATTTTGAAAAGTTAAAGGATAGCAAAAAGTTTGCACCTGTGCAAATAATTTGAGTTAGTTCTTTTAAATCCTGTTTGCCATTTGGTGCTGATCAAAACTTACAAAGAAGAAAATAGAAAAATCATCAAAAAATCATGATTTTTGTTTTTGAGGAATGATAAATACATTTTTCAGGCAGATTTAGCGTTTTGTGCTCTCTGTCTACCTTCCATGCCTGTAAAATGGTATATTACCAAGTTGTTGGCATGATCCTTCTTAAAAATGTTTAAGATGTAAAGAAAGTTAATCTTTAAAGTGTTGCCCATCAAACACATACAGTGGAATGGGGCCTTAGATATTCCTTGTGCTCTGCATATTTACCCTTTGCATCCTTTTCTTCTCCCACTGAAACTGCTCCCAGTGAGTGTAAAAATAGTTCCCAGCAAGAAAACAGAGCTGGTGCTGAAAGTTCACCCACACTTTCAGCTCCAGCCACACCAACGGCAATGAATTTAATTTCAACTGATTTTTCTTTATTTTTTTTAACAAGCAGAACAACTTCATTGCTTGCAGAAGGTGACAGTAGCAGTGTTGGAAGTTTTTCAGATACTGGAGACACTGGGAAAGCTTTGAAAATAAATCCTTCAAAGTACACAGGTCCTGCCCCATCAGTGGCAGCCCCAGTCAGCTGAGCTTGGAGCACAAGATCTGGGCTTTCCCTACTCCTCCTCCTCCCTGGGCAGCCTTCTCCAGTGCTTGCCAACAGAAATGCAGCATTGGATGCTGACTGCTCTCATTTCATAGGAGAACTCAAACAATGCTGTCGAGATCCTGGAAGGGCATTTAGCCATAGTGGCTCTGGATTCAGTCTAGATCCTAAACAGGCATTTTAGTCTCTCTGGATAATACTGCTCAAAATGGTTTATACAGCAGAATTCATGGAAATTACAGGAGTTTATCCATCAGATCTCTGTATGTTTCCCTGGTTGAATCCCCCTGGAAGTATCTCAGTGCAAATGCTGGACATTTCATCCTGCCTGTATCCTATAGATTTGTACAAATCCTGGGTGACTTCACCTGTACTTCAATGAGAAACTTTGGTTTCTAATTTTAAAGCAAAATTTCAGGAACTACCAAGTGCCCACACTGTCATAGTTAAGCTTTATACCCAGATTTTTTGTCTGTAAATATGTCAGTAGCTTCTATTTATAACTCATAAGTAATAATAATGGCTGTGGATTCCAGAACTCCAGGTTTAGTCACGTGCCTGTCTCAGATACCCTGCCACAAAGTTTCATCATTTCTGTATGTTCTAAGAAATATTTTTCCTTGTCACAGAATCTGACAAGAAAAGTAAAAAGGCTATAAATTAAATTCTTAACAGAAAGAAATTAATTAGCCAAGACAGAATTTTGAACCAAAGATGATTCTTTTTTCTTCAATGCTCCTGTGCTTTTCAATGTGAATTGTTTATCCTCTCTTGCAAATTAGTATAAATAATTTGAGAACTGCAGTTCTCAGGAAGGAATAACATTCAGTCAACTCTCCTATAATTCCAGTACTCTTAACTTCTATGAGTGGGAGGAAGAAATTTGCTAAAACTGCTGGTTTTGTTCATCTGAGTCATCATCCACACATACAGGCTAGATTCTTGCCTCTATCTCAAGTGGATATAGGTCTTTCTGATGAGTCACAATAAAGAAAGGGAATTATGTAAAAAAATATTCCTCCTTCAACATATCAGGGTGAATCCAAAATAATAAGAAATGCTGTTTTTATGACAGCATGGAATTGTGCTCTGGGGAATGGAAAGGAAACCTGGCTATTTAAAACAACACGCTCATGCTACAGGCAACTCCATCATATATTTCCTTTCCCCTATTTCAGGATCATATGCAAAAACAGATGAGATTTTGTGGCAAACATGCTGAACTGGAAGTAGTCCTAGTTCTCTGAGGATGTGTAGAGGATCCCCATGGAATGATCCACCACAAAGCTGCCATGTGTGCAGTTATAACATTGCAGGGCTGGCAGATTTTCCTTTGCAGAGACAAAGAAGTACAGTGTGCTAGAAAGAAGCATGGTTTGTAGGTGGGGAATTGTATTTAGTTGAATTGACAACTCTTGGTGTAAAGATTCACTTACATTTAATGGGTCTGGTTTTGCCACCAGCATTTCCACGTGTCTTTATACTGCACATAAATGGCCCAAGTAAGTCCATTGCAATTACTCAGGTGCATATGGTTGACCAAACTGGACTCTGTACAGGTAATAATGGTAATTTATAGCTTTAATTTCAATTCTATCTAGTGGCTAAGATACAATATTTCAGTATGATGGGATTAGTGGAACCAAGATGTTTGGCAGTCTTCGTTCTGCCCTGAGCTTTCCCTTTCTACTGCAGAAAATATTCTCCTGTAATTGTGCTGCTTTTAAGGGTTTTATTTGGGTGGGGGTTTTGTCATCAGTGGTCGGTTGGTTGGAGTTTTTTGGTAGGGGAGGAAGGCATATGCAAACCAAAATGTTGCATGTCTTATAACAATGTATTTAAGAATGAGAGTCATGCTCAAATTAATCATGTAGGTATCAGAACTGCAGGGACAATGATGAAATGACCATTAGCTCTTCAGATCCCTGCCTTTTCCATCACTGACATTCTTATGAGGGCCAGACAGCTATTTACATTTTCTTTCTCTCTATTCCCATGAAAGAGGGATTGTATTTGTAGTAAAAGAGACAAATTTTATGTCATTCTTTTGGTACCTGCTTGTACCAGAGTTTTACTCTGATCAGTTGCATTTTAACCTGACCATGTGCTGTATCTAAGTTCCCAAATTCTTTTCCTGTATTCAAGGAAATTAAGAAACAATTGCACGAGCAAAGGGCTCTATTAAGCTGCAGAGCTGATTAATATACATTTTTTTAGTTTTGATTAAAATAATTCAAGTATCTAGAGTTGTCCCTTCCTTTTTTATTGAAGGAAATGACAAAAGAGATTGGTTCCATTGCTCTTTGATGTCCTTTTCTGGAAGAGAAAATGTACTTGAAATTCTTATTGTTGCCTAGTGTAATTTTCAAGTGACCACCAATTTTTTTTTCTGAAATAATGTGTTTGAATCTTTTCCTGGGTTTTTAGATTGCCACAGGCACTACACTGAAATAATCTGAAGGAAGGCAGATTCACATGGATGCCATGCTCTTTGTAATACCTGGGCTACCTGGTGTAGCTTCTTGTCAAGAATGGTTATTTTGTGGAAACTACGGCTAAAATTATATTTTGCTCATTTCAAAACAACATGGAAGGAACATAAAAGCAGATTCACTGAAAATTCTGAAAAATCACACCTACAGAAGTGGCCAGTCAGAATTTCATTTGGACATGAATTAGGGAAGGCAACAGAGAACATTTAGGTGACTCTCTGTGGGACTTACCCTAACAACCTTGAATTACATGCAGTCCCTCTCTGTGCAGGGTTCATTGGGGTTCACACAACTTTAACCATCTTTTGTGCTCTCTCTGGTTTCTTTGTTGTATACTCTGACTAGTTTAAAGCTGTTTCAGTTTTGGAGAAAGCCCAGAGCTATTCTTGTGGTCCCTCCACTCTGTGTATAAGCCATCCATTCAGGAACATTGGAGATGGAGTAAAAAATAAAGTTGTGATTTGACATTCTGTAGATACAAGCACAGTGATTTTTTTCAGAGTTCAGCAAATAATTGGTCAGTGAAACTCCTCACTCCACAGAATATAATGTCCTGAGTATTAGGCTACAAAAGATCATTAATTCCATTAATGAACTATGGTCCTTTCAGGATGATTTTCTGCTTCTGAGGCAGAAGCAACTCTGGATACTATATGTAACAATTCAGAGAAAAAATTCAAGACTTAAGTATAACATAGTCAGAAAGAAACCAAACAATGAGGGAGAATTTGGAAAAAATAACTGTATTTCTCAATGTCTGAGTTGCTTCTGATTTTTTTTTCTTTAAACAAAGTTGTTTCCTTAACCTCTGACATTGTGGTTACTTCTGTGGGCTATTTCATCAGAAATCAGTTGAAATAAAAGATGATTCCCTGTCCTGACAAATTCCAAAGAATGTGTCTATCAGATATTATTCAGACTAGTGGCAACAAAAAATGTAAACTATAAAGTATTCCTGATGTTTCCCTTTTACAGAAAGCTCTGGGAGACAAAACAGCTGCTGTGATCTAGGCTGACTACAAATACAACTGAGATTCATTCTTAGGAATATGCAGAATTAAAATGAAGCTACAGAGAAAACGGAGACCTGGACTTGAGCAAATGAAGCCACTATTTGCCTATACTGGTGAAATTCTGAAAAAACACAAATGTTATGTAAGAGGTCACTTGAAATTTTCAAATGTGAAGGTGCTTAAAGCTCTTGTTCTGCTACAGTTTATGCTGCAAAGGGTATATAAGGCACCTCAGAACTGGAAACTCTGTAGTTAGGTACTTCTGAAGAGCCTTTTCTGACTGAAACAGCAAACAACATGAGTAAGCCTTTTTCATTCCTTTGAAAGCCACACAGAAGCTGTACAGGTTTGTATGGGAAAGGCTCCTGATGGTAAAGGGTAAAGTCTCTCTGATGGGTAAAGTCTCCTGCCCAGTTTGCTGCTCCTCTATCTCTGTAACAGATAAGTTATTTAACACTTCAATGTAAAAAACCCACAACATTTTTACTTTGATTTAGCACTATCTCTGCCAGAATTTCTTTATTTAGGAATGATAAGTTTTTTTTCTACTTTTGAACAGAATGTTTCATATCTAGATAGGCTTGTGTTACCTTTAGTAATTGGAACACCGTTGATTCTTTTGTGGGTAGAAGAAATTAAGTTTGAATTGCAGCTGGCATTGAACCTCCAAGGAGCTACACAGGACTGCATGAAACTGCTGGCAACTGTGTGAATTACAGCCAAGCACATGGATATCCAACAGCAACAGTTCAGTTTCTTTAGGTTCCTATATTTTGAAATTTTTGAATTTAATATGAAAGGAGACAGAAGAACACATCCTATTAACTACATAACACTTTTTATCTTTTTTATATGTTTTCCCAACATTTGGTCAGCTCTCCTAGCCTAGTTCACAGCAAAGCCATTGAAAAAGCTGTATTTTTGTTTTTCACATAAAGGATCATGTGGAATATAGATCAAAATGTAAATATATGTCAAAATGTGATTACACACTACAACAGACACAGAAAAAGGGAAAAACAGAAACAATTCTGTTAGATTAGCAATTTTTCTATTGTTTGATTTTATTTGAAGTTCACTTACAAGTGAACTCAATTTCAATCAAAGTTCAGTTTTAAAATGAAACTATTTGATTTAGTGCCACAAGAAGAAAGGAAGTGGCTTTAAAATCTTGCAAAGGAATTAATGCTATGCATATTTCATTGCATAAGAGTATATGGTTTATCTCTTCTATGTGATTATTAGGGCTGGACTTGGCATAAAATCTATTCCCTGCACAACTTCAAAACAGCCTTGGTTAACTGCTGGGGTGTTTTCCAGCCAAGTGCAGGAACCTAATTGCAGACACATCACACTATAAGAAGTTGTTCTCATGATATCTCTTTGCAGGCAAAAGGAAATGAGCACTGGAAAACTCATAAGAAATTCTGCTCATGTAACATTTCCACTCTGACTTCCAGACCAAAGAGGTTTGGACAAGTTTTGGTTCAAGAGACTAATTTCTGGATGCTTATCTGAACCGAACAGTCTGAATTTTTTGAGGTTCAGTGTTGGTTGCTATCCATTTGAAGAGCTATTGGCACTTCCATACATATAATAAACAAAAGCCTTTCATCCAAAATGTTTCCAGCTTGTTCTGTTGTGTTTCCAGTATATGCTCATAAACCTGCACTGTTGAAACAAGCTGTCTTTTAGCACAAAAAAAAAAAAGAAAGAACGAAGCAAAGCCATTTCAACCCTGGGCTATTCTATGAATATACTCAGTTTATGCAGCAAGAAAGTATCTTTTGAGGATTTGGGGATGCAAAGTTCTGGGGGTTTTGATGGGATCTCAGGATATACCTAAGTAAAGTACTAAATCTTTTACCATATGTTGTTTTACTGCACTGGGTGAGAATATAATGCCACCTCTAGGAAACACAACCTGAAAAGGAAGGCTTAAGACAGCAACAATTGCATTAAATGGTGTTTTGTTAATTACCTGACGTCTAAATTTTTGGTCACATGAAAGCCTCATGCAGCATTTTAGATCCATTTCAAATGTGAAACTTCTAAACCTTCATCTCATTATAAATCAGCTATGATTTTACTGTTCACCATTTTAAAATATTTTCCATAGGCTCTCTCATTATGGTCTTCACTAATTCCCCTTTCAAAATTCCTCCTCTGAGGTCTATCAGTCCAAAGACTTGTCTTATATCCTATTGGACTTTCTCTAGTTCTCCCAGATACTTTGGTAAGACCATCACCAAACACAACCGAACTAATCTTAGGAAGGATTACCAGAACCCAGCCAGGGTTCTTCAAAGACAGAATCTGCTGCTTGATCCATGGTACATGAGGAAAAATTCATTAACAAGGTGTTCATGATAACCAATATTTTGGATATTGGCTTTTTTTTTTTTTTTTTGCCTTTTTTTTTTATTTTTTTTCTGACTTCTAATGTTGATTTTAAAGCACTTTAGTCCCTGGAACCACAACAGTTCCTGGCAGTTCCTGGCAGTTTACCTGGCTGAACCTCCTATTACAGTATATCCTGTCATGTTAGTTTGTTTTTTTTTTCTTTCATTCCAGTTTGTGTAAAAATAAACCTTTCCCAATTTAATTTTCTTCCCCATCTTTTTCTCTGCCCTAGTTCCTCCTCTTAGTTGCCACTTGACTCTATGGAAACTTGCAGTACTATGACTAACTGTGGAGAGAACAAATCATAAATTAGTCACTAGCAAGACAAGCATCTTTGCAGGCCCACAATGACTTTAAATATTAGACTGGTTTTTGGCCAAAGGTCAAGCTCCTAGAGATCATGGAGTACATGGATCTAAAAAAGCACTAATTAAAATTTTTTGCTCTTAACTGTCCACCTGTGTAGACTCTGGTTACATTCTAATGAGCATTCTAATGAGCCACCAGCAAACGGAGCCAAGCAGCTGCTCATGAAGATGTTGCCTTTTTTGCTTCTTCTTGCTGTGCCAGGAGGTAAACACAGTGTTAAGAATTTTCTTTTATAATCTTTGTGACCCAAGACATAAATTGCAGTGCATTACTCCTGCTTTTACTTAGATCAAACCAGATTTTGTTACTACAAATTTTAAAAACTCTTCAACTGAAAACACCCCGTTGTATATCACTCCAGACAAGCACAAAAACCGGGCTAATAAAGCAAAAACCAGTTCCTTGCTCAATGAACTGTTCACAAACAGGCTCACATGTCTCTGACTAGCTCATGGCACTGGGCACACTGACACACACCACGTGCCAGAGCTTTCAGCTAAAATCCATGCAAGGCAGGAAGTTTAGGGCTGTTGACTCTCCAGCATCCTTCCAGCGAGAGCACAGCTTTCAGCAGCTTGATTAGACATGAAGTTGGTGTATTCTTTCCAAGGAAAGCTGTCTGCAGGCAGGCCCTGCTCAGAGCAGTGAACTCAATGTTGTTAGCAGAACTAAGCTCCCACCACCTCCACCCCAGCTCAAACAAGGTTTGAAATTGTGTTATTTGGTGATGCATGTGCAGGCAAATGGGAAGTAAGGGTGGGGAGGAATCCACAGCCTGAGGGATCAGATTCCCTGTCCAAAGACTCAGCTTTCTTCTCTTGACCAGTGCCTCACAGTCATAACTGGTTCTTTGCTGGAGGGAAAATACCAGTTGTGTCAACTGACAATTTCTGTGGCAGCAGCAAGTACAAGAGGTCATTGAAAACTGAAAGTGAACACTTTTGTAGGTTATTATTAGTGGCTGGGAGATGGAAATGTGATTCTCTGACAAATAGCAATTTTCTGACTTGGACTCTCTTTGAGAAAGCTATTCCCAAGCACTGCCATCATGCCACTCTTCAATGCAGCACAGATGAAAGAAAGAAGGGGATTTCTTAAGGAATGTTCGTAGTTTTTCAATTCTTAAAGAAACCCAAATAATTTCTTGCAGTATTTTCTCTGAAATGCAAAGGCACAGGCTTCCCAGCTCCACATCCCTAACAGAAAAAAGACACTCTTTCAGCTTAAGTACTCCCACTTTTGCTCACTGATTGATTTTTTTTTGGCTTGACTTGACAAGACCAGGTTGGACAAATCTGAATTATCTGTATATTTCTGACTGGATCAGCTGCAGAACCTTTAGTATGCTTGTCTTTTAGTCTTATAAATTACATTAATGATGGCTGTAAATCTTAGTTCTGTGAGGACATAGATGTACAATAAAAAAATGATGCAGAGTTTTAAAAAAACAAAGATGCTCCTAGGACACAGGCTGCTCTTCACATGAAATATATCTGTCTTGGAATTTGTCCTGGATTTCTGCTGTTTAGTTTCCTAAACATAAGTTACCTTTTTTAAAGAAAATAAACTTGCTTAAAAGGCAGAAGAATAGAAGGAAAACCATTCCACATGTTTCTATTCAGTTTTACACGGGTAGAAATATGTGACAAAATATTTTGCAAACAGTCTAAAACTTTGTTCTGGTATATTTATCCATAGATTTAATGCATGAAAATAATACTAACTACTAAGCAAAAAAAAAAAAAACAACCCAAAAACCAGAAACAAACAAACAAACAAAACCCATCCAACAAAACAATAAAAAACACCCCTCCAAAACCAAAAAAAACTACGAAACAAAAAAAAAAAAAAAAAATTCTGTTTATGTCTAAATACCATCAATAAGAAAATGAAAGAAATAGGGACTGTCAAAAAATTCAATGAATAGAACCACTAAGTTATTAGCAGAAAGAAACATGCTTAAAATGCAAATCCTCTGACATTCAGCACTGCAAGAAACACAAGAGGTATGAAGTACTAGTTTTTTCAGAGGTATAGAAGAGTTGTTAAAAAGTGATATAATGCTTACACCTTTTTACAAGTTCTCTTTAAAAAGCATTTAGAATTCAATTAAATGTATTAAATGAACCGTCTGAGTCATATACTAAAAAGTGTAGGTCCCAGCTTATATTGAGAGGCCTAACATAAAAAACCAAAGTCAATAATATGATCTCAGATGGTAGAAATTTTGAAGACATTTGTCAGCTGGCTTAGTTTAGATAAGACAAGCACACTATATATATATTATTCCCACAAAGTAATATGCATATTTTTATTATAACAGAACTATAAGCCAACAAAAACATTTTAAGAAAGTTAAACAGCCAAAAGAAATTTATTACTTCTCTGAAGTAAACATAAACAAGTACAAGTAATACGCTTTTTTTTTTAAATCATACTAAGAGATGATTCATAGGATATGCATATTAATTTCTAACAGTATTAGAATTCTCTCTTCCTCATATTTATGACATTCCCCGACATAAACATATAAAATTTCCCTTTTCATGATCTTGGTTTTTGATACAGCTTTTTAGCTTGCCCACAAGGACTAGAGTCTATAACTAACATACATGCACTGACTGACAGGGCCATAAGCATTTCACAAAGTCCAAGATCCTTTTCAGCCCACAGGATTTATTCACGCTCTGAATGATGCTCTGTCATTTATTGCCCAAGTGTAAGTTGTTAGACACAAACAGAGTTTTTCCTCCTTTCTTAGCTATTCTGCATCTGATCTACAGGTTCTAATATATCAGATGTCTTCTCACAGCTCCAGCAATTTTTTTATGGACATCCCCCAAGAAACATCAACGGCTCCAAAAATTCTTCAACTTTCTGCACCTCTGTGCAACACTAATAACCAGACACTTTCCACAAGCTCTGCAAAGGTCTTGTTAACACTCTTCATTGTCTGGACCAGGCTCAGTCCATTAATCACATGGATCTCTGCTGAGGACTGCTGATGACCAGGGAATAATGGATGGGCCAGCACTTCTCTAGTGCCCAGCAATTAGTAAGTTCCCAAGTAAATTCCTGCCTATTCTGAGAATTACTCATTTTCCAAGGACCTTCCAACTCCCTTAGAAAAAAGGAGTCTGAAAATGTTTTTTGTCATAACATTTCCATGCAGAGAATTATTCTCAAAATGCTTCTTCTTGAAACTGTGGTATGGCTTTTACTGTACTTTGATGGTTTTCAGAACGTGCTCTGTGAAAATGAGCAGAAGGAGGATGACTGACCAGATCACTACATATTAGAATATCTCTTTCTCCCAAGAATATTGCAAATTAATCCAATCATGTAATTTCTGCTTGATATTCCAGTATCCCAGGCATTTTGAATTTTTATAATTTCCTCAAAGCAATTCATTTTTCTCTTGTCCCTCCATTACCTCATACAGATGGTTCAGGGTTCAGCACCCTGATGACACCAGCAGGCTGGAGGAATCTCCTGCACTCCCAGAACATGCCCTTCTGTGTGGTTTGCATTTAAACATACCATTTGCACCTCCCAAGACAGTGAGTGAGTTAGTGACTGTGTGCAGTTCAGATCCCTGGATGCACAGGTTCAGGGCACAATGTCACAAAAGGAATTGACACACACAAGTCCAATACTTTTTCTCTATCAGCCCATGCTGACCTTCACATTGCATCTTGCTATCAGTGCAAGGCACCCAGAATATTTCAGCTAGCACCATCTCTTAGGATGCACAAAATGCAGTTAGAAGCTCTAATAACTCATATTTTACTAAAAGAATGAGGTTCCACTCAATCTCCATCCTATATGTTTTCCTACAAGGTCTATACAAATAGCTAAAGCTGGTTGGATCCTTCCCTCAATCAATCCAGCTTCATAACCCTGCTGAAAACTATTCAGTAAAGACAAAGGAAGGGTGGAAAGAGTAACAGAAAGACAAGAAAAAGAAAAGTTCAGCTCATTTCAGTGTCAAGAAACTGATAGATTTTTCAGCTGCTTGCAGCACTATAATCTCAGATATGTTTCAGAAATTGTTATGCCTTGTAAAAATTAGTAGCTATACAGGATGGCATCAAAATGTGCTCAGCAGATGCTGCCACAATTCTTGCTGACACATTTAAGTGCTTATTCCAAATGGGATATACTGGCTCTGCAATTACCCTTCACAAGTTCTTTGTCTTTTAAGTATTAGTCTTCCGTCTCCTTTGTAATCTGATTTAGTGACTTCCTAGAAATTTCTTTTTCCTAAGCAGTAACAGTTTGTTTTTCCTCAATAACACACAACAGGCACATTCATCATCAACATTTTGTGGCCTCTTCTGCCTCATAATGACACTGGAGCCTGGGTATTTCAGCTTCATGCAATATTCTGGCAACATCCAGAATTGAAAAATCAATGGGAATTTAGTCAGCTCTCAGAAGGGTGTGTTACAAATTATGGCCCAAGATTACACTAAACTGCCATTTAAAGGAGTATCACTGAAATTAAATGAATGAAAAACGTTCTCTGTACCAGTCCCTCACTGCTTCACACAAACAGATCTTTACCACAGCAGTAAAGATATGTTTTAACCCTGTCATGTGCCTTAGAAATGTTGTAAACTACAGAAAAAAAATCACCAGAGTCATGTTCCTGCAAGCAATAATATTGAAGTATGACTAAAACTGTAGAAGTGCTGTTTAGGAGGAGATTGTAGCACAGAGAAAGCAGTGCTGCCAAGTTGCACTAGCAGCCTATTTACCTTAGTTGTTTGCCACTATCAGTTATTATCTTGGTTCATTTATACAGGATTTCTCTCTTTTTAAATTTTTTTGGGGGTTGCTTCTTTTTTTGTTTGGTGTTTTTTTTTTTTTTAGTCCTTTAAAAAAAATAATTATTATTAATAATTGTATTCCTTAACAAATACTTATAAAAGAGTTGGATGAAATGTGCTTCTGGCCATGAGGGCAAGTAAACTAATTTCCTGGAATTACAGTAAAACCACTTATCTCATCTAGCACCTATCATTATCAATTACCATGTTACAAATCCTGGAACAAATAAAAGGCCAGGAATGTGGAAAACCAGGTTACAGGGCTCCTCAGACATTTTGTTGCGGCCTTTTCATGAAGTCCAAGCATAATTACAGGTATTAGGAACAAAGACAGCAACAGTAAATCTGCTCAATGAAATGACATAATTAAATGGTCCATTGTAATTTGTAATGGCACCGTCCAAGAAGCAGAGATTAAAATATGTTAGAGCAAAGTGGCTACATTGGGTGCCTGACTGGGACACTGATCATCACTTCTGCCATAAAATCAGGTTGAACTTATCACTTACAGAGTATAGAAAAGGTCTATCTTTGTCTGGATGCTATGGCTAAACTAATTTTTGCTGTAATTGTAAATCCTCAAAGTTTAATCTTGTAGCCATCCAACCTGGAAAGAAACCTGACTTTGTCGCTGTGATCCTCTACCAGAAAGGTCAACAATTATACTTTAATGACACACAGCTGAAGGAGCCAAACTCACATCTTTTGTTCACTTCTGCAAGGAAAAACCTGCCAAAGATCAATAGGAATAATGACCGAATGAGGAGTCATTTAAAATTTTAGTCTTTGGCCCAACACCAAAAATTTTAACACTGGGCTAATTTAATCTTTGATGTAATTCCATCTATCTCAGTAGACAACTGGGCCTGTCTCAAATTGTACCAATAATTTTAAAAGCATTTAAGCGGTTCTTCCTGTGAAAAATGTACAGAAATCACCTAAGAAATTAATCCTGGAAGCTGGTTTTTATGAGCTTAATGAACAAATGTTGCACATAAACATCCATACCTTTATACCCATACAGAACTTCATGAGAAAAATCAGAATGTTATATTAGATCCAAGGGAAAATATATCTGATAAAACCTACACTGAGATTTATGTGTTCCCAGAGAGATTTTTGCTTATTTTGACATCTTGCCTGGTCTGAGGGTTTGTTATACATCTAAAAGTTGAACTGAAATATTAGAAGCCCCAGTGAACTTAGACTGTTTTCAGCAAGGCAGGATTTGGGGCTTAGACTCATTAAGGAATGTCAATCTGAAGCTACAGTCAATCTTAGGCAAATTTTTTATCGGTTTGGAGTTTAACTGGATTTACAAATCCACAGAAACAAAAATAAGGTATATAACTGAGACTATTTAAAAGATCAAAACACATATTCTCCCCACTGTTTAAAATAAATAAATAAATTTACAGGGAAAAAAAAAGATTAAAAAGGGGGTGGTGGTAGGCTCTGTATTACACATGTTTTTTAAAATATCTTCATAATATACCTAATACATATCTAGGGTTGTTTTGCCAAGTCATGAATCTTGGCAAAATAACTTAGGGGAGCAGTTCAGGTCCACAGGCATGCAAAAAATAATTCAATTACCCCAACCAATTTTTTTGTTTGTTTGGTATGATTTGGACTGAATGTGCTTTTCTTTCCAGCACAATCTTTTCCATTTTGTTCTGTTTTATTTTGCTATTTCATTGATGAGGAATGCATCCAGGGACAGATGAATTAATCTCCAATTCCATATGTGTACCTGGGAGTACTTCAATGTGTTCAAGAAAACAAAGCTTCCATCACCACTGTCCTGACTGATAAAGGCATTTTTTTTTTTTTCCCACAGTTGTCCTAAAAGCACACCGTAAATGCTCTCTTTCGTAATTCCTGAGGGCCCCGTGCAGGACCCTGGAATTCCCATCTGTACAATGCACTCTTTCATCTGTGTGATCACCAACACATGTTGAGTGCATTTCTGAAGGTCTGTTTTAAAGCTAAGGCCATGGGACATCATGTGACCACTGAATCATTTTCTTCCAGCTGAGGGTACATTTTATCTTGCCAAACATTTTCATAGTTTGTGCAAGCAGTTCCTGCAGTCTGATTCAGCTGCTCATGATGTGGCTGTCTGCTTGTCTGAGTACAGGGGAAGGTTTAGGGTTTCATATTCCTCTCCACGCTCTGACTTTTAATCCTCTGAAATGTTTCCTGAGTGTTGAACATATGCCTGTTTTATTATTGCTGGCAAATGGTGTTTAGGAACAGTTTGTTGATTAATTCTAAGGCATGCTGTGATGGCCTTCAAAGAACACCTTAATAATTTTAAGTAAGCCATGAGGAAAATAACTTTTTCTTCATTCCAATATGCATTCTACAGCAGCATTTTTCATTTTAATGAAAATAATATTTTCATGGTGTATTAAGAGAGATTTTTGGGGTATGTAATATTCTTATCTACAGCATATTTAGTAGGATTTATTGCATACACCCTCCATTTAATGAGGTCAAATACACACAGCAAAGTCTGTAAACCAAATAAAATATGTCAGGCAGCTGCAGACTTTAAGTAACTGAATCAGTGGAACCAAAAACCTAATAGCAAACTAGAGTTCTCTCTAGAAGTGCTCTGTTTGGGTTTTTTTGTGGCCAGTTCAATGCACATACAATATGTTTCACCTACTAAAGCATTGATAAGCAGGGAATCATGTTAATAGTGAGAACTGTCAGCCAAAAACTGCCCTCACTCAACTTCTGCTTTTCATAGAAGCAGCTCAGAGTGCTACCCAACACCTTGGAAAGTCAAGTGATTATATAACAGTGGGACAAACTGCTAACATCAGAAGGTCCAAGCATATTAAGAACCCTTTCAGGGTCACAAGGATTTTGTTTTCACCTTGTTTTGGTTTCTTTTTGCTTGAACATTCTCCTGGGTAGCCTTACATGTGGGTCACTGAAAACTGTCTAATGTAATGTCTGATGTAAACTGTTCAGTACTATCAATACCACGTCTAAGCCTAGGCATCCACAAGGCTTTCCTAAAACTGTAGACTCAAAAATCTTCTAGGCATTTGAGACACAGAAGGCCTAACTAGTGAGCAGGCCCATTTTCCAATTTCATTTAAATGCTGGGTTTTTCTGCGCTGCATTCAATCTAGTTTTAAACTCCCTCAAGTGACATGGCTTCCTCTGCTTCCTGCAGGAGACAATTCCATACTCTAACAGATCTTTCTCTAAGAGAGAAATGTTTCCTCTCATATTCTGTAGTATTCTTCCTTTTTAAATTTAATCTCATTAATTTAAATTATACTCCCTTTCCCTTGATTTGTATCATTGTTTTTCAAAAGGAACATAACAAAAGTTTTAATGAAAAGGAAGACTGCCTTATGTAAACAGTAAAAAATTCATGTTAGAAAGAAAATTTACCTTAATTCTATGAAGCAGGGGATTAATATGATGAAAACTAACACAGGACTGCAGCTCATGCTGTGGTGTGGAGAAACAGACCTTCAGCAATAAAGTTGCAAGACCTTCATCAATTCCACTACCTATTATTCAGGTAGGCTATAATCTAGTAAACTTTTTCCACTGGTGAACCTTACTCACGAATCAAGTTTAATTAGCAATTTATGTAAGGGCTCAGCTCCAAGGTCTTTGAAGTCAGTGGGATTTTTTCCATTAGTTTCATAGGGACATGGATGATGCCTGTAATTATACATGAGAAAAACATTACATTTGACAATATGCTAACAGCATGAAAGTAAATAATGTGTGAATATCAAGAAATTAGAATTTTCAAAAATATCTTTAACATATTTTACTTCTGTGTTTCTGATGAAATCCCCTGCATCCTATATTTTTAGAAAAAAATTTTTCAAACCCTCTCAACTTTCACTTTAAAATGATTTAAACTGTAGCAGCATGCCAAGTGAAGTATCAATTTCTTTGACAAAGAATTCATTTTCCATATGGTTTCAGCAACAAAGAACTTTAACCTGTTTACAGTAGCTATAAAAGCAGTAACATGAGTACCTCTCCTCAGTGTTACTAGACCAATTTAAGATAAAGTTTCGCAGAGTATTCATTACCACCTTCTTTCTTCTCCCTTTCTAGTTATCTGGTCAGTTGAATTTCACAGAACAAGTTTTCCTCTGGGAGTGCAGGGGGAAGCACTAATGGCAGCTGCATTCTACCTCTCCTGCATGAAGTTCAGAGGGGTTAAAGGCATTTCAGTGACAGCTCTGGACCAGCCCTGCCCTCTGCCTCTCACAGAAAGCCAGACTTGGTATTCTGAATTGTGGTCAGTTTTCACCCAAGCAAAGCAGGCTGATGTATTGGAGAGGAGATAACTGCTCACAGCTTTGCTCAGGGAGGTATCCTAAACCTTCTGAGCCAGGCATAAACAGATATACACCCATGCCTAATATGTGGCCTTCATCTCTCTGCCTCTCCTAGGAATTCTCTCTCCCCTTATCTATGTGAAGGCTGAACTCCCATGTTCGTGCTAAACCATTGCTGGCCCACTCAAAGCAAACAAAGCAGAGATAATGCTGCTTTTCTTTCCAGCCAGAAATGCTGGTTTTCTGCTTAAATGCATACCTTTGATGGTGGCTCACTGGCAAAACTTGCCTTAGGTAAAAGAAACAGAATGCAATTTTCAGCTAAAATAATTTTGCCCTTAAAGAGAGAGGGAAACATATCTAGTCCATTTTCCCAAGGAGAGTCCACTTGTGAAATTATAATTATTTTATTGGTCTAAGTTCATTTCTATTTAAAAAAAAAATAAATTTAGACTAGGGCTTATATGAAGCTAGCAGGAAGCAATCTAATGGAGCCCTGTGGCCTGTATGGGTTCCAAACTGGGCCAACTGGTCAAATGTTCTTGGAATAAGGCATATTACATTAACAAATTACATGCATAGATGTGTATATATATAAAGATACAGATCTTAATAAGACATGAAGTACAAACAGTCTGTATTATTTCTACATTTCCATATTCCAAGGTGAAAGAGGGCAGCGCTGTCTCCTTATCACTCTGTCAATCTTAGAAGTCTGTTTTGCAGACTTGAAAGGAGTGAAGCTGAAAGGCTTGGAACATGTCATATTTAATGGGACTGACTGAAATAACTGCTGTGAAAGTACACTGTCATAAGCTAATAAAACTGCATACCCAGCAAGGCTATGCTCACTACAAAAATGTTCTCTTCAAGCCTTGTGACTATGGTGCTGGGTCACAGAGATGCAGCTCAACCCACAGTAGTAGCACATGGCTAGTAGTAGTTAACAGATAAAGTTCAATACATTGTATTTCTCATAATTAAGGGGTCCATGATGTTTTACTTTAATGCAGATGAGGTGTTTTCTCCTCATGCCATGACCCAGCATGCAGAACAGCAGAACCTCACCCAAAAAGCAGCTGGTAAGCAGCCCCTCACCTGAAGCTCCTACAAAATTACCTGCACAATATGGAATAGACTAACAAAACTTTCCCTTCTTTTCCCCAGTCATGCCTTTTTTCATCTCTTCTGTACTTGAGAATGCTCTGATGCATTTTTTTTACAGCTTGGTACTTCCTCCACTGGGCAGGAATTATTATCAGTGGTTAGGAAATCTGGTTTTCTACACTGCTGTGGAAAGAGACAGTTAATTCTTGTTTCTCATCAGACCTGAACATGGAGTTCATTGTGTTTCAAAAGCAAAGGAGTCACTAGAAAAGATCTGTGCTGGTCTCTTAGCACTCAACTGTGTCTGCCAGATGGAGCAGAGATTTCCCTCTATTGGAGGAAAGATTTTCCTGGCATTTGTGGTGATGCTGGGGCTGAGAGGAGCAGTAGGTACTGGGCTGTGGTTGGTTTAAGAATGTGCTGATCCACCATACGTGAGACAATATTCACTAAAATCTGACTCCTGTCCTCTGCTCCTGGAGACCTCTGCTGCCAGACATCAGTGAAGCTTTACCTCTTCCATTTAAAATTGAAGCCCAACCCAAAAGCTGGATGCTACTCTCACTCCACACTGCCAGGGTTCCCAGTTAAAAATGTTCCAAAGCTCCAAAACTGGGATGTTTCTCTGCAGAATTTTTATAAGCCTCTGAAGTTCCTGCATAGGCTATAACAACCTCATTTAAGCCGCAGGGTATCGCCACTGACATCAGCAAATTTGGCTCAATATCCTCCAATAGATGGGCAATTTGTTTTCATAATAAACAATACCACAAATCACAAGAAAAGCAGCATAGCTGCCAAGATGTCTTTAGCCCTCATAAGAAAAAAAACAAACTCTTCTACAATAAAAGGATTTTGTTTGCATTCTTGTGAAGCAAAATATTGCATTCTCTCTGAGGGTTTCTGTCTCTGATTCTATCAGTCTTTTGGCATTAGGGACAGTAGAGACTGCACTGCAGTGTGAGACTGCAGAAAGCCACCTTGGAACAGGAAAAAAGAAAATTATAAGAAAGATTTCAAGCAAAACTGAATGTGAAAACTATGAGAAAAACTTAATTTCCATTATGAAGGACTGACTTCATTAAAACTACTTGTTTGTTCCCCCCTTCTCTGGGTTACTATTACCATTTTAATTTAACCTCCATAGAGGAAGGAAAAACTTTTTTTTTTCTGAATAAGCATTAAATGTTTAACAAATTTATGACGAATACAGCAAACCAGCTAAATAACAAATAGAACGCATGCTTGTTTAAATGAAAGTATGAGTATTTCTTAGGTGATGAAGCTCATGTATTGTGAAAGCACCTCAGAGAGTTGTTATTTAATTGTGAGCATTTCTTCACTCTATATTCAAAGTAAATGGCACCCATAAACAGTTGCTATTCACCAAACATAGAAGGACTGGATTTGGATGCATTTCCATGTACATTTCCTTAGTCTCTGATGTGCCCTCTTCTTAAGCAAGTAAAAGGGAACAGAGTACACACTGTCTTGAGAAGTACAATTTGCTTTTCAAAAAATCCCTGAATGCTAGCAGTGCCAACCTCCCAGAACATCTCCTTAGTTAGGATTTGTGACAGAACTTAGTAGAATTAATTATTCATTTTCACTTTCGTCCTGAAAAATAGTAAATAGCTCAGCATACACATGTCTTTTACCTGCCAAGGATATATTATTTTACTTTTAGATCTTGTTTTTATAGCTTGGTTTGTTCTGAGACTCATAGAAAACCCTCAAGGACAATTAAGATAAAAGTGTCACTGAGACTGTTCCCTTCCAAAGTAAACAGCACATATTAGCCTACATATCATAACATTTGAAGTATGTTTCAAATAATGTAGGAAACACAGATGAGTGTTTTGAACTTGGTTCAGGAATGAGTTTGAGAGTTTGGAGTATAGAAGAAAGGTCTGATAGTTTCTTTTTTAAGTACAACTCCTCTCCCTTCTTTCCTGGCTGTTAACAACCCACAGGTTATTATTATTATGGTGCAGGATGTCCTGTGGTTTCAGAGGAATGTGGGAAGGACATATTCCAAAGTGTCTGTGATGATCAGGACAACCTCCTTTGAACTGAGACCTGGGCTGTCACTGTAGGCAGCTAATATGTTTCAGAAGTCATTTTTTCCTGTAACATTTTCTCAGCATGTCATGGTTTTGGGTTAGTTTTTTGTTGTTGTTGGTTTTTTTTGGGATTTTTGTTTTGTTTCATTCATTAGAAGGGAGCCATGAAGCAGAAAGGAAGAAAATATAATCTGAAAACATATTTTCTCTCGTTTTTGTCCTTAAAATTCCATCCCTGGCAGGTGAAACAATAATGTGAAATCTTTAGATGTATTTAAAGAGAGCTGGGTTATGTTCTGACTTCACACTTGACTAGGATTCAAGCCACTGCATTAGTGAGGATGCAGAAGCAGGTTGCTCCTTTTGCTATGGAGAGCAAAAGCAGAAAATGCCTGTCCAAGGGAAAAATGGGAAAGTTGTCATTTGAAAACGGTCTAAGTTCATGTGCATATCAGAGGAAATTAAATGGCATTTGCTTGCACTCACAAAAATTACTTCAGTGTCATGAGAAGGTACTCAAGTAAGATTTAAACTGGAAAACTTTGATCACTGAAAATCATTCAGAGAAGTACAAAGGTACATTTTTTCTGTTTTTTTTGTTTCCCTGATGCCCCACTGACACTGCCCTGATTCAAAATCAGCTGCCCCAAACTTGTCTAGGCTGGACTGCACTTGCCTTTGTGTAAACTATGATATGTCATAACACCAAAATCACTGCAGGCTTTCAGTTTACTTTCAGAAATGAAGAACCTTGCTGGAAACTTAAAACTGCTCAGTAAATTCCAGATGTCACCACAAACTGGAATCCATGAATCCAGTCATTCACTTATTATATATAAAAGGAAAAATGTGTTTTTAAGAAAAGCAGACATGCAAAGAAAGTGAGAACTGCAGGAGTGTAAATCACAGACTGCAAAGGGTAGTATTTATAGCCTACTTTGAGATCAAGAATATCAATTAAGAATGATAAGAAGCCAGGACTTTAATTTGAGCAAAATGTTCAACTGGGGAAGCAGGATAGACATAAGAGGATTCCTTTTGAGCTATTAGCTGTTTGAATTGATTGTTAGGAGTCTGGAGGGACGGTATCACTGCAAGCATGTTTTCAATCACTAAACTCTCCCTGACCTCAATAGTGGCAAGATGAGGCTCCAAGATAGAAGAGAAAATACCTGTAAGACTTGACCATGATTCACACTGTGGCAAGGCCTTTCTAGTGTTTCCATGAAGACATGAAGAAATACATGAAATACTTGTCTGTCTTTGCCTGTCAGAAACCGGCCACTAAATACCATGATTTATGGTGCATTACCCTAAAATGCAGTGGGTTACTTTGAATAATTGGTAGATGCAGCCACTCCTTTCACTTTCCAAGCTGTTTGATATTATCATTCATTTTTCTACTGAAGAACATCAGGTGAATTTTAAAACCAGTGTGGGGTGAAGTGAGGTTAAAACTGCGCACTGGTTGTTCTTTCCATGTTCTTCCATTCAAAAAAACAATAGCAGAGCTTTACACAATGGAATGCCTCTGGAAAAGCAAGTCAGAAAAGCCTGGCTGCAGCTTACATAACCACAGGGGGAGCTCAGCTAATTATATGATAGAGCCATTTATGTTTTTTGTTTGATGCCATTCAGTAAAATAAAGACTTCAGGAAGTTACCATTCTGAGCTTTAGTTTTTCCAAAAGTGAGCATTCTGTAGGTAATGGGTCGGGACATACACTATATTTGCTGACTCTTCAAAGTACTCTAACACCAAATGAAATTAAATGCAAATGTGATCAGGAGAACAACTAACTTTGCACATGTTGTCTACATAAGATTAAATGGTAATATGGAAGGTGGGGAATCTCAGGAAAAGGAAGATGTAGTTTATAGGGAAAAAACCAGACTTCCTTGTTAAAACCTCTATGGTAATAACCGTATACATTAAAAAGATATTGTGTCACATGGATCACATATTTTAATATCTCAATAAACTTAAAAGATAAATCCAGAACCTTATTCTTTTTGTATCCAACAACAATCAACTAGCACATAGAGCAACATGCCCTGGAAAATGTGCAATACTTGATCAAGTGCTTGTGAACATTATTTTGTGTGTTTATTTTCCATGGGTAACAGACTTAGTCACCTTTTTGTTCTTTTGGTTCCCACATAGATACTAATAACTTAAATATGGATGCTCCAAAGGAGACAAAAGAAATATGTCAGGTTAAAGAGACAGGGTGTGTTTACAACACAACAGCAAATATTACATATATGTATATATATATATATGGACATAACTAGGAACTCAAAAGAGCTTGGCTACACACATCCAAAAGTGAACATAGCTAATTGACTATAGTAATGAGTTAGTAATGAATATTAACTAATGAGTTAGTACCAGGCATAATACAATTTTCATTCATTTGCATGCAACAAGTTCTGTTCTGTAGAGTTTTAATTAAAATATTTCAAAAATTTTAATCACAATATTTCCAAAGACAATGTCATCAAACTGCCCATTTATTGACAATTTGATAAGGAAATGTTCATCCTGAGAACATTTGCCAGCAGCAAACACTCCAACTTCTCCAGAATCCTGCTTCCCTAGGTGCTGATGCCACATATATGTGCTGTTTGCCATAAACACATTAGGAAATACTCTCTTATTTTAATTTCATCATAATACTGAATATTTTCTCACTATGAACACTTGACATAATAAGAAATTGCTTCAATTCTCTTTTTTTTAAGTGAATGACAGAACATGTAAATTAAGTGGCTCAACAAAAAGTATTTCACAACTATTTGTAACATCTAGTTTATTCTAGTTATTCAAAAGCAAGAACTGGACATAACATTCTCATCAAAGAACTGTTGATTTCACCACAGAAAACCAAGGTAAGATTTATCGTGTAGAACTGAAGCATTTTTACTGGAAAAAACTTGAACCATGATTTTAACAGTTTGGTACTCTAAACTCACTATTAATGCATCTGTTCTTAAAGCAGCCTTTAAGACTGCAGTAATTTACTGCAAAATAGTCATATGAGAGGGCATATACTTATATAATTATACATCTATATAAGAATCAGATTCCTCATCCTCAATAAATTTCAGGATTGCAAATACTTTTCTACTCTGCAACAGAAAATAAGAAATTCTCTATGCTTCTCTCAGACTTAAACCAGGAAAAGTTCTTTATGCTTGTGCAAATTTTTTGGGTTGATACATAAGCACAATCAGTTCCTAAGTAAAAATCTTCCTGCAAAACACTTGTCCTTCAACAAAACTACATTTTTTTAATGACCTTGAATGTATGTATGGTTCCATGCTAGGTTTATTTGGGTAATTTTTATCTTTTATGACTTTGACTAAATAAATTTAATTCAGAAAATATGTGAAAGAAGCGACCTTATCTAAGTTATTGCATACCATTTAACCAAATTTTAAGTAGACTAGCATGGCCATGACAAGAGAAATTAATATTTTACAATGACAAATTTTGGGTTCAGAGAGGTAATAATTTGTTTCATAGATAACTCTAAACCTCTGGTTTAAATAAAAGGAAAGTGTTTATTGATTCCCTGCCTTTTGAACCTGAGAGATTTTATGAGTTCATTGTGTAATTCGAATGAGAGCTGTCTTAAAGCTGGATGTTTAAATTAAACACCTAAAAGTAAGCACCCAATAGAGCAGCTTTGCTGGTTGGCATGCTAACCCACCTCCTGCTACCTGTGCTCTGCTGGCAGAGCAAAGAAAGCCTCTAACTGCTGCCTGTGGGCAAGAGACACATTTCAAAAACTTCCACTGACTACCAGTTTAGAATCAAGGTACATTAAGAAGTTATTCAGGACTGACTTCATCCTGACAAGAAGGCATCAAGAAGAAAATGCAAACCCAACTGTGAGCTGGGAGAAGAAGCTGAGTTACTGCACAATCCATGTCCATGTTTGATTGGTCTGTGGCTACAACCACCCTCACAACCACCTTATTAGAAAGCATATTTTCTAAAATATTCTTTAAAATTAAAGGAATATACTTACTCAGCCTCTATTATAAATACTATAAAATGAGATACCAGTAAGAACTCTGCTTTAAAAATCAGAGATTATGTGCTTTCAATTCCCCTGAGGAATAGAAATAATCACAAGGATGATGTACCCACAAGTAAAGGCTGTTCTGAGCCAAGAATTTTAATCGACAAGCAGTAATGCCAAGACAGCAGGAGACAGCTGTGCAAGCTAAAAAAAAAGAGAGATAGTTTTAATGGAAAAATAGCATGGAGTTATTCAGGAATTGCAGCTTTATTTTGTAGGTTGACACACCAGTTAGTAATGGGATTTGGGCAGGTGACGTAGAGCTCACAGCTGTTTGGGAGCTTCTATAATTTCTTTTCAGTTAAGCATGCAACCCTTCAAATAAGCGTTGCTGAAAGAAGTTAAATGATCAAGAACTCTTCGGAGAACTAGTTCCCTTTTCTGAATTGGACACTGAGACAAAACCTTGAAAACTCTATTGCCCACTTCTCTTGCAGGCACATCTGAAAGTCTTGGACCTCCTAACAGAAGACAAGGAAATCTAACCCCCAGGAAGAATTTGTTCTTTGACCCGGCTAGATAACTTACAAAGGACTAACACACAAAGGTCCAGACACCTCCTTCAAGAAGACAAGCAAAATGTGCAATTATGTCCCTGGAAAACAACTACTGCTCTAATCTGAATCACAATAGAACTGAAACTCTCAAAGATTCTGCTACTTTCATGAAGTGATAACTGGGGTGCCTTCAGCAAGGCACTGGCTCTGTATCTGTCACAGCTTTTAAGGCATCACTGTCAGGACAGCACAGGACATGACACCCATGGGTTTTGCTTTAAACACTGCCACATGGTCACAAGCACACAAAATAAAGCAAGGAACTGTAGAACAAGTTCTTCACAACTCAGTAAAACAACACAACACTGAAATGCTTTTGTCTTTAAAATAAAATAATCCACAGAGCTTTGCTCTCTGCCATATGTTTTCATTCACATCTTCTGAAGCCAGTAAGTTGTTCTTGCTGTGGAGGGGAACAATTTCCCAGGCAGACAAACGGCACTTGGACACCTCCTAATACCCCACACAGCCATGCTGCTCTGTTAAAAAGCAAGGCCTGAGAAAAGATGACCAGCAATAGGATGGAGACTTCTCTCACATCCATGAAAATGCTGTCCATCCTCTCATGAATTTTTTCCCCTGGGCAATTAGGAAACATATACTATTGCAGGAGATAACTGAAAATTAATGGATATTTGCCCTCTGTGTAGCCTAATTGCTGATCTGCAAGTAAAATCCACTTTCCTGAAGCAAGAAACAATTGACTTAATGTCCCTGGGGAACTGAATAATTGGTAAGTTTGTTCTGGACTGCTACATTTTGTCTTTGGTGAGCAGCACTATCCCTGATACAAGCCCTTAACTTGTCCTTCTGTACACAGATTTCATTGGTGTAGAAGCAGAATGCCATGGAGTACCTTGTAGTCCATCCTGTAGTAGAAAGCAGGCATTAATTCCAACACATTTCACTGTATTCTCCATCCAACCATGCATCTCATTTTGCTTGTGAGTGGTTATCAGCTGCCTGCCTCCTCTCCCTTTTCTGAGCTTGGCATGATGAAATGTAAGAGGACTTAGTATCATCCAAATGCATTTTTCAAGCCTTGACATCTGTTTATGACTATTGCTAGAGTGGAAAAGTGGGAATTCTCTTAAATTTCAGAGACAGTATCTGCTGCATCTAAATACCTGACTAAAGCACACTGTTTTATACCCAAGGACAGCACATGTGGACTGCTTCATGCAGCTCTGATTTGATGCAGAGTAACACTAACACTACCATCACACAGCATGTGAATGACCTCTGTGCCACCCATTTTAAAGCTTGGCGTTACAGCCTCATTGTGCAATTTAGCAGCCTAGAAATCGTCTGCAAATTCTTTTGCAGACAGAAAGCAAAGCTTTTTTTTTTTTCTGTTTTTTAAAGCCAAATATAAGCAACAAAACAGAGGCACAAGAACATGTTTTTCTCCTCTTCCCTCACGCTGGATATCTTATTAAAGGCATTTTTACTTTAGCTTCTATATTGACTGAACTGAAACACAGGAATCTTAAAGCGAAAATTAATTTTTTATGGTGGCTACAGGCATAGTTTTTGCTTATGCAATTTACTGGTACCCCTGCCAAGCAGCATGTTTCTCTCCTTCTGCTTTGTTTACCATGTGTGGGTGTGCAGAACACTCTGTTGCAGCAACTATATCTCTTTTCCTGTAACTAAAGGAAATTCAAAGTCTGAATTTATATATTTCTGCAACTCCAAAAAATTCCTGGGCACAGTTACTTGGTCAATGGCCAATAAGTGTTTAGGGAAAAAACAGCACTCAAATTTAAAAATGTATCTTCAATGTTCCTTGGCCTTTTGTTTAGGTCAGGATAATTTTTAGATTTGTTTTTAGCTATGTTGTACTACTACCTAAGTTTAATGACTTAAGAAAAAGAAAAATATAAAAACCAATCAGAAACTTACCAGGAATTCAATTATGATCTTTCTATAGACTTGAAAAGCCAATTATTTAATTTACTATCAGAGGTGTTACCAGGCTTACAAAGCAGCATCTGGGTACCAAAGCCTCAGTGATGGGCACAAAGAGTCTGTAAAAGTGCAGTCTTCAATCAAGAAGCAACAGTGATTCATAAATCTGGTTTTGATTTGAAAGTAATTTTGAATCTCTTCAACTTATTTCATATATAAATACTTAAATTTGATCCTTCTCCTATGTGGCTTCTTGTAAAGAATAACAGTATTTGGAAAAATTATGGAATACAGCCCACTTTCCAGCCAGTGGAAGATCACTTACTTCAGCACGCTACACTGGGCTTCGCTCAGAATTACTTTAAAAGCACAAAACAATTTATATTTTCTCTAAGTAGACATTCCACAGCCAATATTATCACACTATAAGGATCTCAGTGTGTATCTTCAATGTCCATTTACTCTGTATTTAACTCTTTTGTCTGAGTTTACAGCAAAATAATTTGACCTTGGTCCTGGATAACTGCAACTAAACCAAGTCAATGGAGCCACGACAATTGATGGAAAGATCTCCTCCAGGTGGTTAAGCACTACATTTTTTACAAAAATCATGCTAAATTGCATCCTTTTAGCTTTTAAGATTTCAGAAATAGAGCCATGCTTAGAGCTTTAAAAAGGCTTAATAAGGTTCAACCCCTTTCAGTGTGGCAGTGTCTTTACTGTAGTATATTGTCCAGAACCCTATTTCTGTCTCCCCCATAGTGATTTTTGCTTTTGCAATAATATTAATTTTCACAAGAAGCCCAAAACTGTGTAAGTCTGTTCACATCCATACTGTCTGACAAATTCATGTCCATCTGGTATACATTGACATAAAATTATGTCTCTTAGTATTCTCTTCTCCCCCAAATAATTTTTCTGTACAGAACAAAATGCTTCAGGATAGTTTCTCAGGTTTTGTTTGCTTACTCATTTTATAAAAGAATAAGCTAGTTCTTTCCAAGCTCTCCTCTTTACCATGATGTCTTTTCTTACATCATTGTCTAGACTCAGTTTTAGATTTGTAGGACTTTTGGGGCTGCTTCTTTACTGAGCAGCTCAGTCCTATTTCCAAGTAAGTGACAAATATAACAAGTTCAACAAGTCCTAGCACTTGCACTTCCTACTTCCACTTGCCATTCTCTAGACATATTTAATACAGTTTCAATTCTCATTCTCATCATTCAGCCTTTTACCTAGGTTTTCTCCTGCCTACATTTTTATCTGAATAAAGTGGAGTTAACTTTTTGTTACACTGCCATGAAGTAGTTCCCAACGAAGTATCAAAGCTGTGTATTTCCAGCACTTTGCTCTCAGTTGTTATGTAAAAAAGCATTGTTTCCCAATTTCTTCCCATCCCTGGCACTCCCCCAGAAAAGCTCAATGCAAGGAAGAACAAACAGTAATGGTGGAAAAACTGAGCAAAGGATGTGGTAAGGAGAGGATGAGACCATCCTTTTCAGCAGGAGCGTGCATCAAAGGGATCATGCCACTGGTAGGGGTACAGTTCCTATCGAAATACATTTGAAAAATCAAAACCAAAAGATTGGTTTTTCTTTTCCTTGTTTTTACTCTGCATAAGAAGCTTTTTAGTGACTGAAGGGTTTAGCATGGTAAAAAAGTCCCATTAGTAATGTACCATTGGACCAGGCTGATGGCCCTTCTGGAACACCATGTCTACATGGCATTGATATAAAACCAAGTCTAAACTTGGAGCCTTACTTAGAGAAAAAAAGGGTCATAAAAGCTGTTTTCTTACATGTCTTCATTCAAAATGACTAAAGATAAGATCAATCCTTTAGCCAAGCTGCTCTCCCACTCCTGCACAAACCCTCTCCCCAATATTTATAACGACAAATACCTTAGTAGCAACTTTATGAAAAACATCTCTGGTTTAGATTAATATTAGCTTAACTGTAGCTTCTTCTAAGGAGTTAAAATTGATATATAAAGCCCTACAAAAAGGCAGAATTCATGGATCATGTTCTCCCCAGACAAAGCATGTGAGAGTTCATATGCCAGAGAAATTTTTACATTTTCAAATGTAATTGGAATTGAGCAAAGCAAAATGCTGTATTTGCAAGCGTTTGTCTCCAAGGCCTTCATAAAGTTAAGTCCTTTGAGAAAGTGTAAAATATTTATAGAAACAAGAGAAGCATCTTGTGCTTGGTCTAGTTTGTATTTGTCAGTCTATCACACTGCAGATTTTCACATGCTGCTATTGATTATTTCATGTAGATCACAACACCGGCTGAGAGAAATTCCTCTCTCTAAGAAACTTGATGAAAGTAGGAAACAAAAGAGGTATTTTAAGTGGAAGCAGATGTCTGAAATTTCTTAGTAAGGCTTGTTCTTGGTTCATCTGCTCAGTTAAAAGGTTAGGAAATAGCAAGGGGGCCTGAAAAATGTAGGAATTAATTTTAGATGGATTGTCATTATTTCTTTGACTTTGCTGAAGCAGCTCTCAGACTTCTGAGTTTCATTCTCACTTAATTCAACTCTTGGACCAATACATCACATTCTTTGTTATTAATAACAACATTATTCTTACTATGTTCAAGGCAGCTTAAAAGGTGTTACAGAATTAATTTTTTCAATATCCATTTCAAGCTCAGTTTTGAGAAAGGGTAGTCATCTTTCCTTGTGAAAATCTCTACTAAACTGAACAGAAAAAAATATCTTTTTTGCAGAGAGGTTTCTTATAGCAAGCATGGGAACACACACACCAAATCAGTTTACCACAGAAGATTATTTCTTGAAACAAAATTTTCTGCATGATGAACAGCATCTTCTCTCCTTTTGTACTTTGGTTACCTTCTTATGCTTACATCATCAATGCAATTCTGGGGCTGAACTGGGAAAAATTAAATATTTCTGATATTTGTACATTATAGAGGTTTCTACATTAATTTTATGTCTCTCAGCTGCTCTATCTTAGTTCAGAATAAAGTTAGCATCAAATTATATCTTCCTGTGGAGAAGTCTTTTGGTTTGTTTGACACAGTCTTCTGAAAATTAGTAATAGCACCATCAAAACAAACAAAATAGAAGATGTAAAATCCTATTAGCATGTATGACAATGGCAATTCCCCCTGATGCCCTGTTTCCAGTTTAACATAAACAGGGTAAATTTCATGAGCATAATCAAAGGCACTTCACTACCAAATATCAGTGTATATCTCCCAACCACAGAGGACACAGAGCTACTCAAAAAAACAAATGAAGAAAATAAACACTGTCAAAACACCTATTCTCCTCCATCCATTCTTTCACATGGATGACCTATTTTTTTGTAAAAACTTAACAAAAAAACCCAAATCTAATGTGATAAAGGAACAATCTATAGAAAAATTCACCTGAAATTATTATGATCTGCCTGGGAAGGAGTGCTAAGGGCAGAGTGCTAAGGGCAGAGAGCATGAGGCAGTGCTCACAGTCCCTCACAGGGCTGCTCCCTTGTGCTGTCTCCCAGCACTCCAGCAGCCTGGGGAAGTCAGGACCTTGCCACTCTCCTGCTGGGCCAACATCACTGTGTGCCTTGTGGGGAAGAGGACACCAAGCCTGGCGCTGGCCCCAGGACCCCACCTTGCTGCCTGACATAACTCACACAAGCATCTCTTTCAGGAAGTCTGAGGAGTAACATAAAGCAAGAAATACTCCAGCTTATTTTTCAGAGAAATCAAAGAATATTTTTCTAAGAGAAGTCTGGAGAGTATATTTTGAAGTTGGAGGATGTTTGGAATACATTTGCAAAAGTTTCAAAAGCCTTAACACTGGAAACAATGAAATAATCTTTTTTTCTTTCCTGATTCTTCCATTGCTTACAGAAACCATCCGTTAGATGATCTTTGTAAGTAAGCAGGGTTGCATTCAAGAAAATAAACTTTATTACAAATTTTTCCTCCTTTCAGGGAAAACAAGAGGACCTGCTGGAAAAGCTGTCTGGGAAAAGCTGGAAAACAGTAAAGTGTTTTGATTAAAAGACCTTTGGTTAATAAAACCCAAAGTCACAACACTGGAAAAATGGAACTAACTGCAATATTTTAGCATGTGCTGACTGAAATGCAAAAAACAAGTCTCTGGAAAGTACTTATTGAGAGGGAAAAAAATGTGTATTTCAAATATATTGCTATGCTCAATATATTTAAAATGTATTTTAAATATACTGTTATGTTAATTAAAGTGAGATACACAGCCCTTACTATTATGTAAGGAATAAATGCCAGACAACTATCAAAAAAGGTCTCTGTAAGTGGCTGCTGAGCGTGGGCCTAGCTTATGATGTTCTAATTGCAATAATTATTATGTCTTTTTACTCACAGGTTGTGCAAAATGTTTCTAAAGCATTCATCAGAAGAGGAGCAGAGACACTGTCCCTGTGCCTGCTACAGAGAGATCCATTTTACACTTTCTGTTCAGATCACTCACACAGTTTGCATGTTTCCAACATATAATTATGTGAAATAACTTACAAACTATATACTTTGAGTGCCCCACAGCCAAAAAATACAGCAGTTCTCCTTCCCTAATCATACCATTGTCCTAAATACCCTTATTTAGTTTGATGGTGAAAACATGCAGACTCTTGGGGTGCATGAGGGGGCCCCAACACTTGACCATTTTCATCTTGAAATATCCCCAGCTATCATTATAACCCTGTTTCCACTGCACAGGCCCAATGTCTCTTTAAGCATCTGCATAAATAAAAAACCACTCCCTACATTTTGGAACTAATTTAGACATTACTGTACAATATACATTTTATTCTTTACCAAGAGCTCACCACATAAATATAGTTATAATATTCCAGTCAGGACTGGAACTCACCACAAAAAATTTGATAGTTATATTTACATTTTCCATAGCCCAAAATGGTTTAAGTGTAGAAGTATATTATATTGATTAGGTATCCATTGTTGGGTACTAGTTTTGCCAAAGTCCCTTAAACTATGAATATTTATCTAAACTGGATGTGTGTTTTTCATTTTGTATCTTCAATAATGTTTCATATTGCAGTTAAAATAGCCACTCCAACTTATTTGACAATTATAATTAATCTTTACATATGATATTGCCCATTAGTTAAGAAAATACTGTAGAGGTCTCTCTGAAAAGCAACCCATTCATAATTTATTCTTCTTATTTTAATTTATTTTGCTAGAAAACATCAGCTGGGTGAAATTAAAGGTGGAAAAGACAGTTTTAATTAATGTCTTCTTCAGAAAAGAGTTCCTAAAGTCACTGAAGTGATCTGTTTTGACAGTTTCAAAACAAAATAATCCCTTTTGTATGTTTGAAATGATTTTTAATTTGAAATTTAAGACCCAAAAAATATTGCTTCCAATGAAAACAAAATGTTTGAAAGGTAAAACATGCTTTCAGCAAAACGTTTTGCTGGCTTACTGAAACTGTATACTCTTGTGCTGATTTGAAACCTCATACAGATTTAAAAACTATTTTAATACACACATATATATAGATATAGAAAAAGATTTATCTCTCAGTATACATATAGAAAGATAGGAAAACATATACAAATGAAAACTAAGATGGAGAAATAAATATAAATATATAAATATATAAATGAGCACACATTTATGCCCACCAGAGTTATCTTTGAAATCTAGTGGGCAGTTTTAGACTAAGACTGGCCATCAAACAGAATCTTAAAAATTTACATGCTTCCTGTACTCAGGTGCAACAACAATAAACTGCCAAATCAGTTGGGGACTTCCTTAAAAAAACCCAAAAAACCTCTCAATAAATGCCTTTCTTCCAAGGATGAAAGGAAATAAAGGGAGTTTAAGGCTTTGAAAGGAACTGAAAGCGGACTCCCAGTATCCATCTCTGAGTTTACATTAAAATCTCATTATGCGCTTAGGCCTCTGAAAGGGGCTTGGCTATAAACACAGACTTTTAGAGCAGCAGCCTAAAACTTCAAGAACTGCTGCTGGTATAAGAAATAGATGATAGATACTTTAAAGAGAAAGTCTGAAGTGTTGGTAAGTTAGTTGATACAGACCATCTTTAGGAGAAAGCAGAGAAAGGTGCTGAACAGATGATTTAGGGCTTTTTGCCAAACATCTTCCAAAACTTGAAAAACTTATTACTTTCTAAGCATAATTAAAAATTTTAAAACCAATGTTTTACTCCTGACTTTACTCAGCTCTCTTTAAGTGTGTAACTGATAGTATTATTCTCACTGTACAGCTTAGCAGTGGGTTTATATTAGCCCAGTTCAAATATTTCACACAGCTGGAAGTTGTCAGCACAAGGAATAGGAACAAGGGAGCTGCAAACATTCTCCTGCAAGTACATGCATGCTGGCACCCTTTCAGGTTTATTTGTTTTTAAGGTTGTGCTAAGGATGTTAGGCTTTGATTCCATCATTTGTCCTGGTTTTGTCCCATTTACTGACAGTGGATGATTCAGATTTCAAACATACTGCCTTCAAAAGAAAAAATACTACATTTATCTTTGTCTTAAAATTGGTATGCAGTGAAACCCTCCACATTCACATATCCCTCAGTGCCCGACAAGAGTTTTTTGAACCAGTGACAACTGAATAGGTCTTGATCTTACAAACTGGTTGGGGGTAGGAGGGGTGGGCAGAATCAGAAAATAATTGCTAGAAAAATATTTCCTGAAAATAATCCCTTGCAATTTTCATTTCCTTCTTCTAACTTACAGATGTGGCTGGCCTAGAACACTGAGATACTCCACCACCATCCAAAAACTTTGAGAAAGTTTGGATTCAAGTGTTAACATCAAATTTAAAATTTGAAATTTGTATATGAGAGTTCTTATTCAAACATAGCCCCAAAAGTACGAACATCTAAACATAAAATCAAAAAGAAAATTAAAATTTCTGCTTCTATATAGCTCTGCAATACAAAAGTCTGTAAATAAAAAAATTGAGAAAATTCTTCCAGAGGCAAGAAGCCTGCAGTATTTTGTAGCAATCTACAAAATGAGTAGTTTTGTGATTATAATGGATAATCAGAGAGAGTTAGTGAGAGTTTTGAAGATTATAATGGATTGAGGGATTCATATTTGTGCTATTTGCATTTGGTCACATGCAACAATAAAGCATTCATGGACTTTTTACTCCTATAGCAAGAAGTCCCTTCTTACTGTTTAGGCACAAAATCAGAATATTCATGTAAATGGCCCACAGTCAAAAACAGGTCTGCAGGAAGTTCTGACATTTGAGTCTCAGCTGTTCATTGGAACTATGTTCTTCCCACAGTAGCAAAGTTTGTAAAGACAGAGTTTTTCCTACAGCTACTCCACAGTCAGAAGAAGACAAAAAAGTTTTTCTCACGTCTGGCTATGCAATCAGCTAACAACAAAGTCCAAAATATTCAGGTTTTAATCTCAACTAACTGAGAATTGCTCATCCATCGATGCAGTTTAATGAAGTGCTCTATTCCTCATCTCTCATCAACTTCTGCACTGAGAGAAGAACAGCATCCATTCCACCCACAGCTGTGAGCAGTTCTGGGTCTCTGGCCCTGTGAGAGCAGGAATTCAGAGGGATTTGCCCCAGGCAAATCCAAAAAGGCAAATCAGAAGGATTTGCCCCAGACAAAAAGTATCCCAAGACATTCAGTGTCACTGACTTTAAAGAAAGATCGAATAAAAATCCAAGAAGAGCTCATTGAGCACCATGCCTTGCTAGGAATGCACCAAATCCAACTCATATACAGTTATTGAGGTTTAATGAATAAGCATCCAGCTTTAATGGCACTGGAAAGTTTCTAACTTAGTCTAATTTACTAGCTTTTATTTCAATGCTCTGATTGAAATAAAGGAGATCAGTTAAAGTAGATTAGTTAAAAGGGTGGGGGTTTTCTTGTTTGTTTGTTTTTTTCCCTAACAATCTCTGAAAAAGTAAAAATACTCATTTAAAGCATATTATTGAAACAGTTTTATGCCAAGCATGTAACAGTATTTATGTCATTGTCTGATACAGAGGCACAGGCCAACACTGTCCCATTTTCTTACACCACTAGAGAATTAGGTGTAGAAAGTTCATCTGCCAGCAAACCACGTTCTATTTATGCTTTGTCCCATCATCCCTTTAATGTCTGTCTTTTTCCTCCCTTCCCTGCCTATCAGACAGCAATGAAATGTATGCCTGTGTCATAATCATTCATGTAAACCTTGTCGAATACTGACTTTTTCCCCCCCCATTTCCCTGAAAATGTCAAAATATGGGACTGTTCTATGATTCTTTTACTGAATGAAAAGTAATAACATTCTCCATTTGTTGCAGCAACTAATATTTAGATCAGGAAGAAAGATTCCTGCCTAAAATTTACATGCAAACCTGTACAGGCCAGAACAGGATGTCTTAGGACATGATTTTGTTTGTTCTTCACTTTTAATAGTAAGCTGCAATGTACTCATTAAAAATTGGCAAGAACACAGACAGATAAATTAAAAAAGAAAAAAAGTATTTGTGTAGTGGCCAAAAAAACAAAAAAAAAAAGTAGATGCAGAGGAAAACTTAGACCTATTTTACATTGCAAAAACTAGAAACCTGTATAGAAACCAGGGCAGAAAGCTACAATAATGCGAGAAAAGTTAAATTTTAGAATAGAAAAAGCAAATCTGATTGCAGTCAGAAAGCATAATTATACCTTTTTCTTGTAGAAAAAAATATATACATTGTCAAAATTGTACATGGCTGTACATGGCTGTAACTGAAGTGATTTAATTTGATTTTTGTTCATTAAGCTACAGAGTTGAAACTTCATTTCACCAAATTTGTGTACAAATGCTGGCTAATATATTTTTCAAAATTGTGGGCATAGAGCTAAAAATATAGCTGAGACTGAAAAGGAGGGAAGTTCCATCCACATTTGCATGGAAGTTGCTGTAGCACTTCTGCTCTAAGCAAACAAGAGGTATCCAAAGGCTGCAGCAAAGACTCTTTTCCTGTCTCTGATGCAGTGGGAAAAATGGAAAAGCTTTTGGTATCAGCTCATTCTTCCCATCCATGAGTCACAAAAGTTTGTCTTTCTGTGCCCTGATGTTGGGGTAATGCACTTACACATCTAACTGCTTTCCTCTTTGCAACAGAAAAATAAAATATGCCATGTTTACCCACAAACCTCAACTTCCAATTTTTTCCCATTTTCCTTGTGCATGGAACATTCTTAAGAGCACTTCAAATAATACTATGAACTTATTTCACCTTCACAGAGGTATTTTACCTTTCAACTCCTTCTCTGAATGTGCCCAGGTCCTTGTTTAATTAATTTCACCAGAGGCTCTATGATTCATAGAAGTAAAATTGTTTTCATACTAATGTTTCCTTGTTCACTGTTGCTCTCTTCCTGCTTCCTTTATGTCTGACCCCAGACAGTCTCATTTGGCAATCCCAAATCAGAATAGATTTGTTTTTTAAAAAGTCATGAGCAGAGCTAATGACACTCAAAATCCCATGAAGTGGGTGTTTCAGAAATTGCATAAATAGCACCTGATTTCCACTGACCAAAGACAGGATCATTAAGGTGAAAAGTGAAAAGAAAAAACCACAAACCTCTACAAACAAAGCTCTTTAGATACCTTTAGAACAGTGGGAACTAGACAAGAATGTGATAATATGTTTCCCAACCAGGGGGAACTGAGCTGGAAATAATTCCAGTCAGGAAAGCATACTCCACTTTGAACTTGTCTTTCAAAGGTGAGAGCTTTCATGCAGTGAGTTCATGTGAATGGGTGTGAATTCATGGGAAATAGCTTCTGAAGTCATAGCCAGATTAAATTTAAAATCACTCTGCCTCTGTCTGAGGTGTAAATGCTAGATGTGTTCTGATGAAGCAATCTTCTTATCTCTCCTAAGATCTTAATATTGCTTTCTCGGTGATATGTGAAATTCTGTAAAATCTCTTATTGCAAAGCAATAGTTATGGAAACACTAATAAAAGTAAAATTAGAAGTATCTTCTGATAATTTTCCAACATGGCTACATGAGAATGTAAAATATTTTATCTTTCTAAGAACTTCTGATGGCTTATACTCTTCTGTTCCTCAGTATTTTTCAGTTAACTTCTGAGTCAGCTGAAGTTTAGTTTAGAGAAGACAGCATTGCATTATTAAGGAGAAAAATGAGTGTGTAAACTGAGTATCAAGAAAATAAAGACTCCATCAAAACCCAGTAACTACTCACTTATAAACATCATCCACAATAAAAATGCAGAACCATGAATACTTCTCAAATTGGAAATTAAACCCCAGATATCTTCATGCTTGCTAACATTTTGCTTCCTGTGTTTATCTAGAATAGTGCAAGTGTCCCCAGTGTCTATTAGCCGCATTCAGCAAACAACACAAGTTTCTAGAACATTGACTCAGAAGTGAGGCCCAGATGTCCAAACTGAAATCCAAAATACTTCTTAGAAGTATTTCCATAGTTCAGAAGGTGTTTAAACTTACAGTTCTTCTCTTGATCTGACCTGAAAGTTTCCTAGGTGTTTGCTTTGTACATGCTCAGAATTGCCCCAGTCTAAATAGCTCGAAGCCTTTTTCTCACATCCCTCCCAAGATAGGATCTAGAAATTTGGCAAAGGAATATTTAGGCCCCCTAAGGCATCCCAAACATTAATCATTATGGAATAATACCCAGAGCACACTGACAAGATGAGGTTCCTTGGAAAATGCAGACTTGCTCACTGTCTTTAAAAAGGCTGGGTGGGAACCTGCAGCTTTCACATAGCAGCTTAAGGCTTGCAGGATCTCAGCAGGTGAGGGTGCTGGATCCAACAGGCTCCTGAGCACACAGACATTCAGAAGCCTCATTTCCCAGGAGACTGCCCTAACCACCTACCTTTGCTCCTGAACAACTGATGCCAAGCTGTTCTAGAGAAAGGAATCCACCACCAAATGGACCAGTCAGAGTAACCAAGGGACAGCATTGTCCCTTTCTCCACCTTCCTCATTCATCTGGGAGTCAATTTATCAATTCACATCAAAGAGACAGATTTTAACCCCTAAGGAGACAGCTACTAAGCAATTCAAGACCCTTCCTTCTCCTCCAGCTCTGTCTCAGGAGGAAGAAGAATGAGTGCTCTTTTCTCTGGCAGAAAAGCGTGAAGACCTCTACTGAGGCCCAACATGGCTGTTCTGCAAACTGTGCTGCATTCAGAGACACTTAAGCCAGCTTTAAAGTAAGCTCAAGAGCTTCAAGGAGTTATTCACAGCGACATCAACTCCTAAAGCAACATATTTACCCTGGTAAAAGCTTGTCCGAGGTAGACCCACGGTACCACAGAGCCTGAACTCTGTATGGGTGTGGCGCTTGTTATACTATTGCTCCAAGATCTTTATTGCTTTTGTTGGTTGGTTTAATTGTTTTCTGGATGGGAGGTTTCTTGGGGTGTTTTTTGCTAGCAGTATTACACTCCCTAATTAGCCACCATCATGTTTGGTTTAAGCTTTGAGGCCCTGTCCTGTGTGAGGAACATCAGTGGATAAAAAAGAATTCACTATTTCCACCCTAGAGACCAGAAAACATACAAGTTTGGGACACAAAGATCATCTATTAAGCCCAACCTTCCAGTTTTGTCATTGCTAAAAATTAGAGAGCACCCTCGATAAGTGTTTGGTTAGAACTAAAACCTCACCAGCAAAACCATTGACCAAATTCACAATTAAGTGAATTAAGTGCATGGTGGGGCCTATTCAGGAGGCAGTGAATCCACACAGATGCCACCAAAAACAGAGAATGAAGGCAGTGGAGATATATGGATATTATTAAAGGCACAAACAGCCTCCTGGATCCTTATTGTTGATGTGCAAAATGAAAAATTTTATTGTCTTTCACTCTTCAAGATGAAATTTCAGACTCAGTAACTTGAAAACAAACCAAAAAACCCATCTCAGCTTTGTGCTTACAGAGTAAGTATGGTTTAGCAGAAACCTGTGAGACACAGCATGCTTGGAACATTATAAAAGCCATTTTGGCAAGTTGCAAATGTAAAAATATTTTAAAAAGACACCTCTGGCTTATTTAAATATACATACTAGAATGAGATATAAGGAAAGAGAAGTTTTCCTGACCCAGCATGAGAGCTCAGGTAAATTAAAATTGTATCAGCACTAATTCTTCCCTTAGGACTGTATTTGCAAATGTTATACATAAATTAAATATATGACATTTGTACTTAAAACTTGATGGTAGGTTTCATTTTCAATTCAAAGTAAGCATTTTTATGAACTTACAGGAAAAAAAGTAAAAGCAAACAAAACCCACCCTAAAACCAAATAGGAGAATATTGTCATTAGGGGATATATGAAATGACTGGGGCAGCTTCTTAATGCAGTGCTTTATTATTTAACTGTGTTAATTTGTTACAGCAAAACATACTGATTTCTGGGTGCAGATGAACTCTAGCTCCTTTAGCCACCAGGAAAGACAACTGAAGTACTTAAGAAAAGCAATTTTTAGAACAATACATGCAATTTCCTGCATTTCCTTCCAGGAAAAACATATGTAATAGAAATTACTGGAATTAAATCTATAACCAGCAGGACGGGTTCAGCTCAAAAGACTTGAAAACTTCTTGTTTTAGCTGTGCAGATCTTTTCTCTCTGGGGCTTACTTTCAGTATGGGTTTTCCCTGACAAAATAAATGCTTCTCCAGCCACCACATTTCACAGCATTCAGTCTAATAGATTTCTGCTGCATTCTGCCAAGACCAACTCTCAAACCTTAGCATTTTTTCTCTCAAGTAACAAGTGATAGGACAAAAAGGAACTGGCCTCAAGTGGCACCAGGGCGGGTTTAGGTAAGGTATTAGAAAAAATTTCTTCCCCAAAAGGGTTGTCAGGCACTGGGACTGGCTGCCCAGGGAAGTGGTGGGGTGACCATTCCTGGAGTGATTTAAAAGACATGGAGATGTGGCACTTAGGGACATGGTTTAGTGGTGGTGTTGACAGTGCTGGGTTAATGGTTGGGCTTGCTGATCTTAGAGATCTTTTCCAACAAAAATGATGCTGTTCTCAGCACCAAGGAAATTGCCAGCAGCCCCAGAATCTCCAAAGCTGTGCTCTTACACTTGTGGAGCTCAGTGCACTCAAGGCAGAGCTTGCCCAGCACTATCATGCAGAACAGGAAAGTCTGATGGATTTTATTTTTTTTTAATAGTGAGAATCTGTCCCTTCTGAGGGACAGCAGACCTGCCTCACTTGTTTGTCTGTCTATTATACAGGGTGCTCTGCCACAAGAGCCTTTCCCCAGCCAAAATGAAGGGGTTTTTTACAGTCTCAGACACTGCTGGCAGGGCAAGACAGCTTCCTGCAAGGTCTTGGCTTTTGCTCAGGTGGGGAATGCTCCTGGAGGACAGAGAGTCCAGGAGACTTCACTGCTCATATTTGAGGCAAAAACTTTTGTGAAGTTGAGAGGTCAGGAAGCAAGGCTGCTCTGCATGGCTCTTCTTCCAAGACCAGAGGTATGGGGGAGAGATTTATTTTCAGACCTTTGCAGTATTTCTATCTTAGGAGGTCAAAACTTGTTTTCTATAAACAAAATTGTCTCAGTCTGGATAAGTTTTGCTCTAACAAAAATTAATTCCAGAGTCTGACAGGCTTCTAATGTCTTTTAGCTCATTTGTTTTAAGGAAAAGGAGAGTAGTTTTGTGTAAAATTCAATTTGTCTTCCAATCCATTAAGAGATTTGGAAACTGCTGGAGATCTTTAACATTGAAATCACGGATCATTGAAAACGATCCATGATTTTATAAATCCAGTTTTGGAGCTGATTGTTCAGAAGATAATATAATTTCAGTGAGGCAAGAAAATCTTCTCATAAATTAACAATCAATGAAGGCAAATTTTTCATTTTACCTTCTAATCTCAATATTTCAATATTCAGGTTTCTGACTGGCTACTATGATACAGAACCATACACACACACACATATATATATACATATATATGTGTGTGTGTGTGTGTATGGTTCTGTATTATATGGTATGGTATATATATTTTAAATATATATACCATATATGTATAAATATACACATATATTTAAAATATGCTATCAAAGATGGCCTATCCCTAAAAACAAAATTACTCCATAAAGTACCTGAAGTTCTGCTCTAGTAATTTAATAAAATCCTTTCGGAAAATATCAAATTAAGATCTGACTTCTTCCTTTATTATTTATATCCTGCCAACATGGCCTTGTTTCTGAGTTACACTCGAGACAGAAAATGAAGAATCAGGGAAGTATAAAGTGATGGAATATAAGCATTTAGATAAGTTCATATCAGACAATTAATAACAAATCAAAATAAACTGAAGGTATCCATTTTTTTTTGAAGTGCTATTAGTAAAAGCAGAGTACAAAAGAAGAATATATTTTTAAAAATGTACTGAATAAAAGATCTGAAATTAATCATTAGGGTTTCAATTTTCATCTGAAGTGCCAGGTTCTTTGCAACAAGTTGGACAACAGGGAATTATTATATGCATCTCATTTATAGATAGTGTCTCATCTTGGCTCTCAAATCATGATCCCTGAAGCAGTAAATCTGGAGAGTAAAGAGAGAAAACCCTAAACACATAAAATAAGAAAAATTATTTGCTACAATTTTTTTCTCCCCTTTTCTCCAAGATTAAAATGGTCCCTCTGGGCCTATTGTATCTGAACAGATAAGACCTTTGGCAATGCACTTACATGTAACTGCAATGCAATTGTGTTCCTAAACCTTCAAAAGCTTAAAAGAGTTCAAGGTAACTTAAAAAGTTCATGTAGAACTTCCTGGGCATCAGTTTCTGCCCACTGCTTCATGTTCTATTGCTCAGCACCACCAAGCCTGATCTGTCTTCTGACACCTCCCTTGGGACACTGACAGACATTGATGAGTTTCCCTCTCAGCTGTCTCTTCCTGAGGCTGAAGAGGCCCAGCTCCTTCAGCCTCTCCTCATAAGAGATCCTTCAGTCCCTTAATCATCTCTGTTGCCCCCCACTGGACCTGCTCCAGGAGCTGCATGTCTCTCTTCTACTGAGGCTGCCAGAACTGGGCACAGTTCTCCAGATGTGCCTCACCAGGGCTGCACAGAGGGGCAGGATCACCTCGCTCAACCTGTTGGCAATGCTCTCCCTAATGCACCCCTGGATACTTTTGGCTTCCTTGACCTTAAGGAGGGCACTGCTGGCTCAGGGACAGTTTACTATACAACAGGACTCCCAGATCCTCCTCCACAGAGCTGAGACCCCAGCCTGTGCTAGTCCATGGCTTTATTCTTCCTCTTGTGCAGGACCCTGCACTTCCCTTGGCTGAATTTCAGCGTGTTTCTCTCTGCCCATCTCTCCAGCCTGTCAAGGTTCTTCTGAAGGGCTGCAGAGCCCTCTGGGGTATCACCCACTACTCCCAGCTTTGTGCTGTCAGTGAACCTGCTGAGGAGGCACCTGCCCCTTCACCCAAGTCACTGATGAAGAAGTTAAACAATGCTGGGGCCAGTATTGACCCTTGGGACACCACAAGTGACAGGGCTCCAGCTAGACCCTGTGACACTGCTTATGACCCTCTGGGATGTGCATTCAGCCAGCTCTCAACCCACCTCACTGCCCACTCATCTAATCCACACCTCCTGAATTCACCTACAAGGATGCTGAGTGTCAAAAGCCTTGCTGGAGTTCCAGTAGACAATATCCACTGCTCTCACCTCATCCATCCAATCTGCTCTATTTGACCTAGCCTTGAGCAGAGGAGTTAGGGATTAGGCATCTCCAGAGGTGATTTCCAGCCTCAGGTACCATTGCAATTCTGTTGAAAAACAGCAGCAACAGTACTGATCTGAAATAAGAAGATACATAATTCAAATTTTGAATAAACACCGCCATAGCCCCTGCTGCAGAACACATTGCAAAGCTAGAAATGCTTGCCATGATCAGAGAAAGAACAAAATAAATCTCATCTGGACTTTCCCTTTGCAAAATTACTGTGGAATTTACTGTGTTCCCTTTCAGATACATAGCTGCTCTGTGAAAAGAGAGCTAGGTTTAGCATTCATTTCTTGAAACTATCACTATTTCAACACTGCTGCTGTGCTCCCAACTAATGAGCCACACAGCAAGTAAACAGACTGTTTACTTTTGCATTAATATTTAACTTCTATGAATTAATTGGAAGATTTCTTGATAAATTTTTGGAGTGGCTCATATGTACACTAGCTACAGCCAGCTGCCAGTGTAACTAAGTTAAATTATTGCCCTTAGCAACTTCTGAGCAAACACAGCACAGCCTTCCTCAGTTCAGTCTGATTAATAAGCAAAGACCTGGCTTCTTTTCCTCAAGACCATGAAAGCATAATATGAAGGCCTACATTTTCCTCTTCAAACCTGAAAGGTTTTTTTCTTTTCATATCCCAACATCCTTAGTTCAGGTTCAGTAAATTTTTATGTGTTACTGCTTTTCTCTTTATCTATTCCTCTTACAGTTTGAGCCAAGATTTACTCTCAAGTAGATTGCCCCCATTTATTAAAGGGAAGCAAACAGGCAGGACTAGATGTACAGAGGAGACTCTGTAGATGTTTTCGGTAGAGACTCATTTCATCCTTGTCCAGAACTCTTCTATTGGCAGTCAAAATAACAAAATATGTTAGTCCTCAAATCCTACTGATGGTATATCCCTCATAGGGGTCTGAGATCCAGCTCTGTGCCCCCACATTTCCACTGAAACCAATGCACTCAGCCTGTGTGCACATAGCAGAAAAGGTTAACAGCATTAAGCTATCCAATATTCTGTGAGGAAATGTAGAATTCACTTCTGTATCATGGGTTCTATTGATGTACCTGAAGGCTGTGTCTGCAGCTGCCCTACAGTTTCTAGGGGTTCTCCCTGGATATGGAGACAGGATAAATCTGAAGCACAGGCTCCCCTACCTTCTGTGTGTAAAACAGGGAGATCTTCAATTCTGCCTCAGCTCAGTTCCAGGAAAGGCTACACAGAATGCATCCAAGGCATTTCAGGTTTGATACTGAATATGTGAACATTCAGACCTTTGGAATGAGGAAGATCACATAATTATTTTAGACCTGTCACTATCTAAAGCTGTTTCATTGCAGCCTCCTGATTTCACTTCCAGATAAAGAATGAGCAAAGATGTAATTAATTGTAATTAAGATGTAATTTCTGTGAACCAATACAAATGTGAGCATTTTATCATTCATGTAGAATCACATTCACATACCATAGAAAAGGTGGGGAAAACAATCCAGAGAGAAAAATTATCAAATAGTCTTAAAACTTTTGATCCGCCTTATGGAATATTCTTATTTCTGACCAATACTTAACAACAGTAGAAAATTGATCCTACAATTCAAGAAAAAGAGTTAAGGAGTGAATGATGAACAAAAGGGTTCATTTGCTTTAAGAAATGGTATCACAGCTAATAATTTTACAAAAAGTCTGTTGTTTATGACTACAGTCTTCTCCTCTGTACAAATGTGAATGAATTTTGTGTTTTCTTTTGGGAGATGTTTGCTCCATGACAATACCTATACTTCTCATGATGATAGGTATTCCATGTGAAAAGAAATGCTCCAAACCTTAAATCTAATTAGGTATTTTTAATGTCATTACTAAAACAAGGAAAATTCCGTCTTGATTGAGTGCTGAACAAACAGAATAAATCTGTCTTAAGAAAGTAAACTTACTGTGGGTTTAAAGAATGCATTATTTTCTTTTAACTCCTACATACATACATCCCAAGAGTTTTAAGGGGGATATGGCATAAAAGCATGGTAAGACTTCAGCTGTCAGTCCAAAGGAAATAAAAAAAGAATTATAAATTATTAATATCAGAAAAAGCACACCCCATTTTGAAGACAAAACAGAAAGAAAATACCAAAGAAATTTCTGTGGAATTGTGAAATTCAATTCTTTTACTACACACACCTTCCTTTCAGTTCAGATGTTCTAGGACAAACCCACTCTAATCCCCTTTCATAACTGCAATGAGACCTTGTGATGCACATACTTTTTTCTTAGTCAAACATCTTTTTCCTTTTAGTAAGATAGAGTACATTCAGTATTTGAGAAAAATTAGACAAAAAATCCCATAATTTTGAGAAAATGTGCCATTATTATCAGTATACTGCGAAAGGCTGGCTTGATATTGTGAACTACCAGTGGCAAAATCCTTCCCTGAATCTTCAGAACTACAAGGTAACACAGGGTCTTGTGGTGAAGGGTAAAACAATTGTTCTTAATTTCCATATGATCCTTAGCAACTTTACCACTGTGCATGGAATCTGTAGGATTACAGGTGATTTTCCAACTGGAAAATAGAAATAGGAGGTACCTGAGCAGTACCACACCAGAGAAAATAAATTCTTTGTAATCAACAAGAGAATGGGTGCCGATGATTTTCTGTCTCTGGGGAGAAAGGAAAGAAATCCTGCTCTGCCCTACCCTTCTCGCTGTTTTACATTTTTTTAGTGCCCCATTACAAAAAGTAATGTTGCATGAACAGAGGCAGCCCTGGCAAATGAGCAGGAACTGTCCCTGGCACGGCTGTTACTGAACCATAGCAAGGAGCAGTTTAATCTTTGATGGAAAACAGTTGTTCAGCCCTTTCTGCTACACTGACCCACAGGGTAGCATTACTTGGAAGAATTCATTCCTCTGTGTTTGTACCACTCTAACTGGGTAACACTGGAAATTCACTGCAAATTCACTGACATTCTGGAATGCCAAGAAAGGGAGGTTTGATGTAAGAAAAGAACAACACACCCGCAAAAAACAAACAAGCAAGCAAACAAAAACTAATGATTCAATATTCAAAGTCTGAAAACATTCAAGACACACATCCATTACTTTTAGGACACTTTCCCTTGCAACACACAAAAAATGTCTCTGTTTAAAAGTATTATTTGGGAAATTCAAGTTTTCTGACTCTGCTTCTAGTTCCACCTCCATACAGTGACTCCTGCCTTGACACCCTTAATTTTCCATATCTTTCTCCAGTAGTATCAGCTTCCTTATGGGCATGTTTATGCTTTCCTCTCATCCCCTGCCTGATGACCTCTTCTCTGTGGTGACTAGTGACCCTACTTGAGGGACTGGCCTGCAGTTTAGGGAGGTTAAGAAGGTTTAGGTTGGCTATCAGGAAAAGGTTTTTTGCCCAGAGGATGTTTGGGCACCAGAACAGGCTCCCCAGGGAAATGGTCACAGCACGGAGCCTGGCAGAGTTCAAGATGCATTTAGACAATGCTTTCAGGCACTTGGCATGATTCTTGGGGTGCCCTTTGCAGGGCCAGGAATTCAACAGGATGGTCCTTGTAGTGTCACTTCCAACTCAACTCATGCTGTGATTCAGCTTCAGCTCCTATTCTTTGAACACATCAGCTGTCCCTTATTTAACTCAGATTGTGACAAAACCGTCACTGAACTTTGAATGTGAAAAACATGTTTTTGACTAAATATGAAATATATTTATCTGCTTTATTTCCTGTAGGAAATATATTCAACTATATGATTCAAACAGTGCAAAAAATTCAAACAGTGCAAGACACCAGCAACCAACCAAGTAAAATAAAGTTATTTGTCTTAATACAACCCCCTTCTCTTCTTTGTATATTTCTTTTTTTTATTTCAATCCTGTCATATCCCAGTTCCTAAGCTGTCAGCTATATTCAGCTGCAGAGTATGTGATAGATTTGTTTGCAAACAGGAGCTGGTTAATGTTTCCAGGATCGGCATATTTCAGTCATTATAGATTCTGTTTGCCTGTTTCTTTTCAGAAAACTACAAAGACATGGCAAACAGCCACACCATGAGTAAATTGTTAACTGCATATTGTTAACTGGATCAAAGGAATGCATCACAAAAAGGTTTTCAAAAAAGACACACTCTTGTTTGTACACCTAAGTAAATCCTTTTCTAGTGGTTTAAATACCAATGGTCACCTCAGTAAATATTTAGAGGCAACTAATTTTTTCATAGATGTATACATACTTCCATTTAAATCACTTCTTGATGTAAACCAAAAGATCATCATCACTTACCCACAGTCATTTTTCATCATTTAATTCCTTACTAGCAGTACATTTTGCTGTGGAAATTAATCTTACTCTGGCTCTGAATAGTATATGTGCTCTATCATATATTTTATTATATTTTTTCTTTTATTGGCTAATAATGTTACCTTAGTTATTTCTTTTCCACTGTATTAAATACAATTTTCATAATAGGACACAAATAAATAAGTTTGTGAAAATATTCATATGTACAGGAAGATTTAGAAATCATTAGGATGTTGCTATTCTCCTAATTTAAGTGTAACAAACCAGAGATAGACTTTTTCCTCCTAGATTTCACCAGGTAATTTATGTAGGTTCTTCTAATCCACTCCTGGAGATTCTCTCCCGTGACCCGAACATTAAAAATTCCTCTGTGTGTTCTGCAAGTGAAATGCCTCATACAATGTTTTTTCTGATCATCCTCTTTGCACCACAAACATCTGCACCCAGCCTTTGCCATTCTTTACCTTTGGTCTTGAAGCTGTGAAACCCGTTAAAAATATGGACAAAGAAAGACTCAGTTTAGTTGGTTTCCAAAGCTTGTAAAAACTTCAGGACAAGGAACCCAACCTGTTCAGGTATACATCTTCCCAAGAACTCAACCATCTCTGAAGAGTGAGAAATCCAATACATTCCCCACCATGCAGTTGGAGACAACCAGGTACACTCAGATTCACACCTCCATTAGCTTTCCAACAAAACAGCAGAGAAAGAAGTACAAGAGCAACACGTTGCTTTGAATCATACCCTGACTGGTTTTATGGATAAAATCCATAAACATAAAACAATATCACTATATCAATAAAAAAATAACACTATTTGCCTTAAAAAGGTGGATATTGTTGTATAAACACACTTATATGTCAATACTAAATGTTACCTTGTCCATGAAGACAAAGTAGTCCAAATTCCACAGAGCCAATTGAACAAATTCTGTTACATTTACTATTTGAGTGTGTGTTCTCAAGGACACACCCTGCCTCATACACACAGTTCCACTGCAGTGATACAGCTACAACATTCTCTGCCTTTCATGGCACTTCAAGTGCAAAGGATGGAAAATCAAATTTAGGCCCAAGAGAGACAAGGAAGGTCCTATCCCTGCTCCTGTGATGCTGCTGTGCTCACCTACCTGGGGTGGAGAATTTGCCCATCTATGTTTAGTTTACATGGAACATGAGCTGTCACTTTTAGCGAGCAAGGCCCCATTTGTTAAAAAAAAAATCTATTTCCAGTTAGTTAGGGAACATTCTGCACACATTATGTGTACTCTGGAAAGAGAACCAAATATAATGATGAGTATTGAAAATAGTAAACAAACTTCCTGAAGGGCGGCTTTTGGTTTAAATGGATGAAAACAAGTTTATTATTATTATTTCAATGTATTGCAAATATTGTAAAAAATGTAAAAACAAAATGTAACCTAGCATGTAGATTGCCCATCCAAAAAATTTGCTGGTGGTTATGGGATCATAATCCTTACATGTTTTTGAGGTGTAGAGAAGAGTTTAGCAAATATGAGCTACATTTTTTGTCTGTTTTTTCTCCTTGCTAACCACGAGGCTGAGACAAATACTACAAATTAATCTGCAGGAAGAAGAAAGAAATCAGCAAATTTAGTCCATTCTTGGTGCTGTTAATGTCTATCCACATAAATCCAGCAAGAAATGCATTCAGCCAACACATCAGATAACTGGAAACAAAAGAGTTTCTCCTTGGATGTGTGAACTTTAATGTGTTACAGAGTCCAGACTAAGCAGCAGGCCTCTGCAGGGTTTGTCCTGTGAAGCAAGACCTGTGGCTAACCTTCCATGTTCCCTCAGAGCTGAGCAGGCACAGACTGCCTTCACTCATTTGAGAGCAACAGGGTTTCATGCTCCAAACCAAGTTGAAAAGGAGAAAAGTGGGCTTGGAGATTGACTAGAAACCAACCAAAGATTCTATGATGGTGAGGAAACTGGTACTGCTGATTTAGCAAGTTCTTTCCTCCTACTGTGAAGGAGCATTTTAGCATTGTCATTCTACTCATCAGCAGTTATGAATTTTCTTTCAAGACGACCATGTTACTACCACAGCCTTGGGTAACTGACAGTTTTTGGGATTGCTGTTCTATTCTCCTATTTATACTTATTTTATAATTTCAATTAGATTTTTTTTAAACTTTTACACATTATTGTAGGTACTACTGCTGTCCTCTCCTGTGGGCTGGAATAAGCCCCAACAGGAGCAGTCTCATATGCATGGCATATGAAATCATTGCTATTGGGACAACTTAGATTGACAACTCGAATGGGGTGAAAGGAAAGACTCATTTCAGAGGTCTCTGGATCTGTTCCAGAGCCTGCAAGTTTAACTGCCTGAGATGTAAAGTATATGGTATCTTTTGGAATGGAAGATATTTCATCAATTCACATTACTGTAAGGTATTAATTTTCCTACATTGGTGACATCACCGCACACACAAGGTTTCTTAAGTAGTCCAGCTTCTCCCATATGCTCCAAGAGTGTTTGAAATGCCCACACTGCTCAAGGAATACTGAAGAAGTGAATGGGGTTCTTCCTCCAAACGTTTTGCAAATGGATTACCTGCCTAGCTGATGAAAGAATGTCATATGAGCGTCTGCAGCCCCTCATGCCTGAGACAACTCATGCCTGAGCTATGGAAAATACATTCTTTTCTTCTTTAGGGCATGGAGCATTTGGACAAACACTTGAAAAATCCTCAGATAGGAAAACTGTCTTAGCATTACCCTGTATATCAACTCAGAACAGGTCTGAAATGACAGCCAGAGAGCAACATAATTCATTCAGTTGAAGCCAATACCCTTGATCCATCACATTTGGGATCAAGGCCAGCACAGAAGACAGGACATAATTTAGAGAGATTGGTGGAAGATCTACTTTCAGTGAGCAGATATCCATTCTCATCTTCGTGATCTCTTAGCATAATCCAACATCATCTGTCTCAGGGTATGGCAGAGATCCAAACACAATATGCTGACATTATTTAAATCATTCCATCCAAACAACAGTAACAGGAAACTCCATCCATCCCCATGCTCTTCATTTATACTGTCAAAAAGACCTGCTCTCCAGATACTTTTGACACTGATGTGAAGTAAGAAAACACAGATGTGGTGTGACAGGAGCATGAGGATGGCACCTACCTCTGCTTGTGTGCATTAACCCACACAGTTGGCAGTGATCAGTGTCTGAGAGCACAGTGTAGGACTGCAGCAAAATGTCTTTTGTTACCAAACACTTGTACAGCCACGCCTATTCTTTATAAATTTATCATCTTCACATGAGAGAAAACTCTTGCAGCTTTGTAGTTACATGAAGTATTGCTACCTCCTGTCTCCACCTCAACAACGTTTAATGTTATTTAAAGCGTCTCTCACTACAGCATTTCATCAACATGGGCCCCAACAAATTCATCACAACACACTACACTGCAAATCCTCCTTGAAATCAAGGGAAGGTCTTTAAAGTGGAGTGCAAAACACTGAGTGATCTGTGACAAAGATTATGTGAAAGACCACCTACAGAAGGGGAACAGATGCTGACAGCCAATATTAATGAATTTTCTATCATTGCATTTCTAATGCAAAGGTACACCTTGTTTGTGCTGAAAATGACAGTTTTTGGAGGCCAGTCCCAACCTGAAGGATGAGTTCCACCAGGAGCTATGATTCAGCACAAACATTTCCACCTCTTTCTCCAAATATGTGACATCTTCCTTCTCCTGGCCTTCTCAAACTTACAGCTTATCCATTTTTACAACAGATTTATTGCTTTAAAAAAAAAATCTACTGAAACCAAACATTGCACTGTTCAGTCAATTTTCAGCTCAGAGAAAACATGAGAGAAAGACCAAAATACACGTCATGGACACAAGATTTAACACCTGTCCAGAAAGCAGGGAAAATTACATAGAAATTAAGGCAGCATTAAAATATTCTGTAAAATAAATCTTCCTTCTGTTGTAACATAGGTAAAGCAATTTCATTGCATAAAGTTATACTACCTCCTCAGTGACAGGTATTGCTGTATCCCTCTTACCTTCAACTTACTAATATAAATTTTACTCACTACCTAAGGGATAATTCTGGAAGACAGCAATTATTTAAAGAACACTACACTCGCTTTGTGGCTAAAGTTTATTTTTATTTATTTATTTTTTTGAAACTGAACTGTGGCTTTTGCATCTGCTTTAAAACCTTCCAAAACATGTTTTTCACAGAAATAAAATCATTATTTTGTGTCTTCAATTTGATTTTATATTTCAACAAGTCCATTTATTTGTTTTTGAATGTTTCAACATGAAGATCATAAATCAGAAAACTATTTTCCTCCTAAAAAAATGTCCCTCCCCATAAATACTAGCTGGAAATTAACACCAAATGTCTCAGCTTTTTGTCATAACAGCCCTGTGGAATTTTCCGATTTTTTTTTTTTTTATTAATGTAAATAACCGAAAATACTTATAAAGAATAAAATACACAATGGCACATCATGACCTAGAATGGCCAATTAGACTGCTAGGGACACTTTTTGAAAGCATCATTTCTATAACCTAACTTCTCATTGTATGCAAGTACACAAATGGATTACAAAAATCTCTATAAACAAAAGACTGGGAATAATGCTGGAGAGAAAATAATTTGTCACTGTGCAATATTACTAACTTTACAAAAGCATGTCCCCTCAGGACCCTTTTTTTTGCATGTCCAAGCAGAAGGAGGTGACTGATAAGGTCTTGTGGAAGAGATGCCAGTACTGAAATGGATAGCTAGATCTTGACATTTGAATTCTATACTGTCTTATGGTTTGAACTTCTTTCTAGTTTATTATATATTTATATACACAAATATATATTTATGCATATAAATATACAATAAACCAACACAGGTTGCTGCTTAGCACCAGCTGCATACCTAGTGAAGTTGGGTTTTTTGCTTTGTTGTTTTGGGCTTTTTTTCTGTAATTCAACAGCATGTCAGAATTTTCAAACATACAAAAATCTTTCTGAAATCAGAGAGACTGATAACAGATATAGCCTTCAAAATATCAACATAACATTTTGCTGAACTATGCTAGCAGTAAAACAGAAAAACACACATAGGCAGCATTATGAAATGGATCACAGCAGAACAGAGCTACCAACAAATCAAACGTATCAAAGCCAGGCAAGGAAAGCAAAGTGCCTTTATGGGATACCTCTTTATCTTTGAGAAGGAAAATAAAATTGTTCACCCATACATAACAGCCAAAAAATGAGCAGCCAGCATCAGTATAAAACTGTAGGAGTAAATTCTTAAGCACACACATCCAAGCAGAGAATTTCATCATAAATGCTTACATGCTCCAGGAGCTGATCAAAGATTTACTGTCAGCTATCTACTCTGACTTGACACTTTATGAAAACTGCTCTTTATTTAAACAGAGTAAACTCCTTTATATTGAATGGCATTCTGTGTACTTCAGCCTAGGCTAGACTTGATCTTTTAAAAGCATTTGTTCTTTCTGGTTTACTGCAAGTGGAATCCTCCACTGGAAATGAATGATAGTGTCTCCACTAAGAAAAGTGGGCCATAAAAATGCCCTGGCTGCTCATGTTGATATCTCAGAGGGTTTCAAGTTTGACTTTTAACAACATAAAACTTAAATGCTGCTAAAGGGAAAGGAATAATAGCCATCTAAAATAATAGCCATCTAAACTCCTGCAAGTTAATTTCTCTAAAGGTGAACTTAAGCATTTTATAGGAAGCTAACATCCACCTCCAATATCAGGAAGACAACTTAAGCAGCTATCCTAATGTTAATTCATCTACCAACATTTCCAAGGAGAGTAAAAAATCTCCATAAACCAATTCCCAAATCTCCCACTGCCACAAATGCACAATAGAAAATTATTCAACAGTGTGATGTTAACCAAGTTATTTAATAGGGGATTTAAACATACCTTAGGACTATCTGCAGGCACAGAGTACCTGAGTGAACTGAGCAGTCTAAAATGGTTCAGCTTCCTTTTGCTGCCTGTAAAATGTGTTTCATGAATGCAGATGAGCACTTGCATCTTTTTGTACACAAGATACAAAAGCAACACAGGAGTTTGAATCAAGTTTTCTTCTACAGGTGGTTTTCTTTTTGAATCTAAAAACTAGAAATCATTCCTGACGCAGGAGAAGTTTGTTGCATCAAGCTGGTGGAATTTTTCAAAGTCAGTTGTGGCTAAAATAACTTCACAATGTTGCTGCTGTCAGTTACATCTGCACAAAATGAAATTATGGATTGTATGGACAAAAGGATTGCAACAGACAATTAATTCCCAGTGGTGACTGGGATTTGGTTTTATACTGTGTAGGTGAAGCAAGTGGGAGCAATAATCCTGTTCTGTGGGTGTCTCAAGTATTGAGCCTGGCTAGGTAAGACTGGATCTGTTGTTTGCTAACCATAGATGGGGAAATAATGGGCAAAGTTTTGGCCTGTCACTCACACCAAATGAAAATAAATTAACCTGAAAGTAGCTGAATTTCTGAAGATGAAAATTTCAAGAGAAATGTGAAAGGGGAGAGAAGTTCAAGAGGTTTTTATGCCACTGGACTTCTGCAGATCTTTCATATACTATGAATATTGCATGATGCTCTGCTCTTTGCCTTTTCCATCAGTGAAATCCATACTAAACTGGGCACACGGATCTACTTCTGTAGAGTGTGATGGAAGCAGCTTTATTCCTGTTAATCTTTTTATTATTTATTCCTGTGAATCTTCCTGTTATTAAAAGAAATTGGATTATTTATGTGAATATTTTCTAGCATGCATCAGCAATTATACTGACAGTCTCTCAGAACAATAAATTAATTTCTTGCCAATATGTTTGTTATAATTTATTAATCAGCAAGAGACTGTAAATTCCATTTTAAACTCACTTCCAGATTAAAAAAAGAAAAAAAAAGCTGAAACCAGCCACATTTCTCTCTACATAGTGCAATCAGGTTTCTACTACCTTATAAGATGTTTCACATTAAAATGAATGGTTCATGTTCTAAGAGATTACAGGATAATTTTGTAAATTGGATTACAATGAAGAGACTTAACATTCTTGAGTAGTTTTACAAAATATAAAGGGACCATTGTAAGAGGCTATGGGTAAACTATACGTTCACACAGTAATTCCCTGACCACCCAGAGAAATGCCTTGAACAAACTGTTAATCAGTAACTTAAGATATTTGACCTCTTTTTTTGCTGTGAGTGTTAACACTAAAATCATAAAATCAAGGATTGCATGCACATTATTCTAATACTGAAGTCACTATCACAATAACATTACTTAATAGCTACATCTGCTGACATAGACAATGTATTTTTATCTCAGTCATTTAGTCAATTTGATCAGTTTTTACCCAGTACTTATCTGGAAGGTTTGGTCCATATTAATGATATGAATTAACTTATTCCCATGGAAGAGATCCCCTGGCATCACAGCTCATGAAAAATCCTATTGTCAAGAATTTATTCAAGAGTTCCCAAACATGGAGTGCCAGACCGATTTACTTGACTCCAGCTCTGTGAAGATGTAACTCCTATGGCCTCAACAGAAATACAGCTGTTTATTCAAGTGGTTGAAAACTTGCATTATAGGAATGTGTGCCAACTTTCTCAATGGTTTTAGGATCCCAACCAATTAAATGTTTCTTATAAAGGTTTTCTCAATGAATAAGAGAAGGTGCCCAACTGTGCTAATATTGAAACCTTCCTTTGCTAAGGCAAGAGTAACTAAAGAAAATATATTTTTCTCTTGACAATGCTGAAAGCAGTTCTGAAGTGTCCTGAAAGCTGGTTTTGAATACTACCTATTAACTTTAATTTGTAAGCAACAGCTAATGGTAACTAAGCCTTCACATTATCTTTGTTTAGTCTTTCATGCACAAATATTTGCTTGCTAAATGCTTTCATAGGTCTTTTGTTTTGCTGACTATATGTTAGACCGTTAGAATAAAAGATATTAGCATTTAAATCACATTAATTTAAAAAGGCCTTAATCACTTTCTTATCTCTTTCTATGGTGTGAGGGTCAGTAAATAAAGTGTTAACAATAGATGGACTTTAACCTTACAATTTTGAAGTTCTTGAATTTTTTGTTTGTTACCAAATAAAATGAAGTGAAAACATGGTTCCAGCTTTTAAGGAATTTGCTAAATGAAGCAAAAGATATATGTGCCCAAGTCTTTCACACTTTGGAAGCAGCATACACAACCCAAAATTAATAAGAATTTTCATAACAGCCTTGCAAGGTCCTGATTGCACTCCATTTCTACAAAAGTGCAAGGGATAAGAGAGATTTATGCATCTGGACGTGTTTCTACATGACATTAATTGAGGACAGAAACAGAGATGCTTAAGTGTAAATGAATTTTTAATTTAAAGAAAAGCATCAAAATGTTTGAGAGTCAGATTCAGATAAAATGCAGAGGTGAAAATTCCCATCTTTGAAGCAATGCTACAGAAATGGAGCCTATAAAGCAAAAATTCTTCATGCACAAGTTACATGAAGCTCAGTAGATGATAATGTTACACAGTCTACAGAGCCAAAGCCCCCTGTACCAATACTGCTCAATCTTTCACTGCATTATAAAAATAGCCTTGTTCAAACTTTTATTTCTGCAGGAGTTAAAAAGGGCAAAAGTGAGGAGAGTTTAGTTTGGGTTAAGGAATCAAATTAATAGTGCAGGTCATTTCTCAGAATTCTACAAACCAATCAGCCTGTGAAAAAGAATTTTAGTAAATTTAAAGATGCTTTTGAGGGATAGTGTGAGCTGCTTGTATTTACATCAAGTGCTAGCCTCTGAGAGTCCAAAGTATTTTTTCATCAAGGGTAGGTACAGATGAAAGCATTTGAATCTTACAAATGTTATACAGCATTTGAAAGAAATAATCCATTCTTCAGGAATTCAGTTATGTTGTAACTTCCCTTGCTGCTTTCTGTTTTATTTCTCTGCCTTAAATACGTTTAAAATGCAGACATGTTTTGGATACTTCATTTACTCAGGGTTTTAAGCTGTACTTTAGAAAGTAAACTTACCATATTCCAGGGATGTATATAACATATCAAAGCTAAGCTTTGTACTATGATGAGAGTCAGTATTTTGGGGATTGTTCTTGAGAGAAGTGTTATCCAGGCAACATAACTGTCCTTGGCAGAAGTGTGTCTCAAAGCCTATCCTGCCACATGCTAAACACACTGAGACAACCTTAGTGATTCTTGCTGTTAGACATGAGAAATTGTATTTACTTCCAGAAGTTTGAGTAAGAAATTATTACCAAAGTTCACCCCTTTGCACAAAACCTTACTGTTCCCAGCTGTGGTCCCAGAGCACCTCTGTAGCTCCACAGGTAACTGGAGTCACCTCGCTCTGGGTGCTGCATGTACAGACATGCTGGAGTAGGAAACAGACTTATACATCTCAATACTCTTTTTTTGCTCTTTGTTGCCAGACCATTCATTAGTATCAGAACTAATTTCTATCTCAGCAGAATTTAGATTAATGTAAATAATTTTTTCTGTAAGCAACAATGGGCCAAGAGGTTCAACAGCCAAATGAATTGGCATCAAGATCACATATCTAATCAATAAACTTTTATACACTCTCATTAGAGCTCAAAGAAAAATAGCAGGAGCATAAAGAATAGAGATAAATTAGCCAGTTCTGCTTGGCTGAAAGAAAAGAAAAGAATAAAGGGCCAATGGAAAGAATCTCCTTAGGGGAATTAATCTTGCACATTTCAGTTATTTGAAAATTACTCGACAAAACCATTTTAATTACATATCATTTGCTGCTTATTATTATTACTGTTACTACTGTTTACCAGGAGAAGTTATTTATATTGCTTTTTGACTATCAGCAGCTTTTCAACAAATGATGTGAGAACAAAAGGCTGCAAAGAGTGAAACCAGCTTTGTGCAAAGGGCTGTCAAACCACAAGGAAAATACACTGGGAGAACAAAAAAACCCATCCCTTTGTAACTTCTTTTAGTTGCAGTATTTTTATGTACTGTTGCACTTCTTTGAAACATGAAATGAGAGGGAAGTGAGGTCTTTCAGCTATGGAGTTTGCTTTAAAATTTTCTGCATTCAGCCCTTGCTTGTGACAGGAGCCATCAGGCCTCTTGGAGTGGTCTGAAGCCACCATGTGTGTTGTATCACCATGGTCCCCCTCTCAGCTCTGTTTGGGTAAGCCCTATAATATACCCGTTTGCCCAGCTGTATTATTTCTAATCTCACAAAATCCCACTTGGCAAACATCAGTGACAGAGAAAATGTAAACCTCTGGCAATCAGGGAAGACTTTAGTTACTGGTTAACCTTCAACCCTGTATATACAAACACAGCTTGATCTCTGATCATTGTTGAGAACTGGAAGTTTCATGGCATTATTTAACCAACTCTGTTTGCTTTAAAGGATTACTTCATTCCCCCTCCCTCCCTCCAGCAGCTGTACTCTGCTGAAGGCCTTCCCCATTGCTGCCTGCATAACCTTTCACCTTCCTTAGAATGCAGCCTGGATGGATCCAGCCGGATGCCACGGGGTTCACAGCACATTGCAGGACATGGCTTTGTCTCCACCACAGCAGCCATTTGCCCTGCACCGTTCCACTTAAGTGTTTCTGACCACAATCCAGGCTGCAAGCTCGTCATCATTTAAACTCAGCTGAACGGTTTAATCTTGGCAAGGGACCAATCAGGAAAATAACCCCATAGCAAGTCTATCTTTTCTCCCACACTTGAACAAACTTAGTCAACTGCCAGAAAAATGTTGCAATGAGCTGTGGTTTTTCACACTTGAAATATTAACTATTAATGCCTAAGACCAGATATTGACCAGGGACACACACACACACAAAATACCCAGTTCTAAAAGCCTTTCCCATTTATATTCATTTCCTGTACTAATTCCTCCCTATAAAGTGAAAAAACAGATGTATTCTCCTCTTCCACAGAAATTAAAGCTGCAGCTATTACTCCATGGCTATTTCAGGTAGCTTGATCTTTGAGGTGATACCTGATTTAACAGCCGTTGATTTGACTCACTGATCTTAAGGCTCTTTTCCAACTTAAATGATTCTATAAGAAAACACTTTTTGAAATGTTTAAGGCCAACAACTTCACAGTCATAGACTATTCTGAGTTGGAAAGGGCATACAAGAATCAGCAAGTCCAGCACTTAGATCTGCACAGGACGCCCCAAGGATCACAGCATGTGCCTGAGAGTATTGTCAAACACTTCTTGAGCTCCGTCAGGTTTGGTGCTGTGACCACTTCCGTGGGGACCCTGTTCCAGTGCCCAAACACCCTCTGAGGGAAGAACTTTTTTCTGATATCCCTGACATAACTTCAGGCAATTCACTTGGGGTTTGTCGTTGGTCATTGTCTTTTTGGCCTTTCTCTAAGCCCCTCTCCAGCCTGCCCACAACATTTTTGTACAGTGGGGACTAAAATAGAAGCATTTGGTTCCAGGTGTGGCCTGATGAGTGCTGAGCAGAATGGAATAATGCCTTTATCTCCTGCTGATGCAACCCAGCATCCCCCAGACTTTCTGTGCTGTTGCAGCACACTGTTCACTTTTATTCTGCCATCTTATTTCAGAGATTTCAATTTCACAATAATATTATCCTTCGCCATGCTCCTTTTGAACACAAGCATAAGGGTTTGGATCAACTAACAGTTTTATATAACAAAACAATTCTATTTGGATGGTGTTTGGCAATATCTTAAAAATACACTTTTTTAGAAATTATTTGCTGTATTTCTGGTTACAAGGATCTTTCATGTGGTCAAAGCATCTTTTCCACCTAATTTCTTTTTTTCCTAAACACCATTTACTCAAAACAACAAAAAGCACCGTATGGCTCCTTGACCTTGAGTCCTGATTTTTTTGACTTGAACCACATATTGAAGAGGAGCCTCTCAAACTAAACTCAAAAAAGCCCTCCTCCCACCCCTGTTGGAGAAGTTAGCATTTATAAATACACATTTTTGCTTACTATATTTTTGTGGAATTCTAACTATATATGTAATTATTGTGCATCTCACTATTATTTGTAATGTCATAAATTAAATTATAAATATCACTGTTACATTTTTTGAGAATCAGAGTGTACAACATCTATTTAAAAGAACTTACAGGCATTGGTAAGCTTGAATACTTTTTTCTAAACCTTACCTGTCATATTGGTGATTTCTACTGAACTTGTTTTAGAGAAAAGTCCTTCAAAGCTGCATTTAACATATTTTTCTAATGATGTAAAATGTTATCCACTTTAAAATGTTTTTACAAGTGGCAATATTTTAACTACTTTGTAACTATTCGAATATTATAGCCATTGGTTATTAATCATCCTTAATACTGATTTTCTAATTTCTCCCTCTCCAGCCTCTGAAAATCTGAACTGTATCTTGGGAACTATAAAAGTTATCAATGGGCCAAAGTAAAACTCTATATTCTGACATATTCCAAATTTTATTTTAATCCAAATGCTTCATGTGATCAAGCTTGTTTTAACCAATATTTATCAAAAATAATAAGCCCATGTACAGTGCAGATTTGCAATTGTTAAAACACCAAGTAGAATATTTAATCTGAGAAAACTACTTTTATTTTTTTTGGCAAATTTTACCTGATAATGAACATAGGGCCTGACCCATCAATTTTTCATCTTTTTTTTAAATGATCCTCTCATTTAATCTTTTCCAGTAAAGTCTGGGTAATTGTACTGAATTAGTCAAATGCAGGGGTTTTTTTTTTCAGGTTTAGCTTTCTAGTGTGGTTCCTTTGCAGATGTTTAGGGCAACAATCCAGGTGGTGTCTGGTTTTCCCAACACAAAAATTCAAGAGCAGAAGTTTGAAGCCTCATCTAGAAAGTGTGAGAACCCGGGTGTAATGCAAATCTCCTGGATAAGCAGGCAAACTCTTGTCTCCAGCACAGAATCCTTTGGGCAAAGAAAGAAAGATTAATCGGAGCTGGAGCAAGAGGGAGTGGAATGAGGGAATCCTAAAACATTTAGGACTCTTCTTTTGCTCTTACATTACTCAGCAACAACTGCATTTTATCTGCAAACTTAAATTTTAACAGTATCTGACTAAAATGCCAAGCTGTTCCACATCAAAATTCAGCAGGGCCTGACCTATCCTGCCATTTCTGCTTATTCTCCAGTAAATTAAGAGAAGCTTCATAAAGAGTTTCTGTCAATGGGGATCCCTTAACAGAGTTGCAGGCCCCCCAAAAGTTCACAAAAAAATAACCACAGTAAGCTCTTCCTTTGCCAGGCTTTCCACTACAGACCTTATTTAGTAAAGCAATGCAAAAAAAGTAATCTGGCTTTAGAGGAATATAAAATTTTACAGTTACTACTATCCAGTGTATATACATACAGTAAAAGCAGGGCTGGGAACAATTCTGAGCTTCATGCACTCAGAGCTATCTTGATTCAATAGAGCTCATCTTCAGAGATTTTTTTTTTTTTGTGTATCGGAATAATTTTCCAAAAACTGCATGAATGACCTTCCAAATTAAAGCATTTCTACTCAGCCACAAAACTGACTTCTTTTTTTTTTTTTTTTTAATTCTTGGAAAAGTCCATGGAACAAGAGGCTAATGCAAGAATATTTAGTAACTCTAGAAAATAACAACTTCCTAGGTATTTTCCAAAGCTTTGAACCACTAATATAAGCCTTGTGTCCACTGCACTGGGCTGGAAATAAATTCTATCCAGAGCCATGGGTTCATTTCCAGTGGCAGACATGAGAAGAGAGCAATTAGATTCTAAGTTTCCAAAGCTTTGCTGGCATGCAGGGCACGTTGTGGGGATATCTGAGTGACTGATTGGCCTGCCAGCACGGTAAGGGGGGGAAGGAAAAATGGGTTCTACTCTGCCCTAAGATTCTGGCACATCTCATTAGAAAAGTCTGCCTGAGACCAGCCTGCAGCAGAGGCTGCAATGTTTTCATCAGAGGGTGCCCAGTGAAGACTTTAAGGGAGACACAAAGATTGTACTGGGATGACAGAGCATTTTGATATTAAAAAGAGATTCCCAGGATCTTTTTATGGTCTGGTGGGAATTTTTTCATTGTCCCGCTGAAAGTCCTGACACTGTTTCTAACACCAAATAATTTTCAGACCCAGTTAACCTTTATTTTTTACTATTATTTTTGCTACTGCTTGGGTTTATTTTATTTATTTACTACAAAGGATAAAGTATTAGATTATTTCATAGGGAGAAATTTAATTTCTAGAATGTTTCCTTTTCAGGAAGGATGAATCTTGATCTTAATTTAATTCCAGCCACACACTTGGTCTTATTACACAGAAAAGGGAGAGATTTTAATTTACTTAATATAGGTCACAAAAGTATAAAAATACCATTGGAAATTACTACGCATATATTGTATGCAAATATTATTTTCTAGTGAATAATTACTTGAAGACAACTTATTAATATTGAATATGAACAATAAAATGGGTGTTCCAGTCAAAATGTAAATAATAAGTGAATCAAAACATACGCAGAAACATTTACTTTTTTTCCAAATAGTTTGATTCTCTCACCACAGAAAATATGCAATATAGAAGTAGCATTGAAAAATATATTTCTAGTTTTCCTTTGCCTGCTTTACTATGCATGATTTTGCTTGTTCCCTAAATATAAAAAAATAGTTTACCAAATGAACAGTGCTCCTCAAAGTGTATCTGTTATTTAATCCTGCCTAATCATGAAATTATGTCCCAAAATCTCCCAATTTAAAACACAAACCAGAAAGATGTAGCCCCTTGATATAAAGCAGCTACCACAAAGAGATGACAATGGAGGGAAGCAGTACTTACAGCTCTGTGAGGATCCAAGTCTTGTCACATTGCAACACCAAAGCCCACTGGGATTTTTCAAAGATACAGGTCATGAAATTTTCTAGAACACTTACCCTAAATCAATAATTGAAAGCTTGAAAACAAATAGAAAACTGGTGTTCTGTTACTCCTATTAATTTGTGGGGTTTGTTTCATGTAATTCAAATATGGTTTGGTTTTTGTTTTTGGTTTTTTTTACCTAAATGCAGTTGTGAGACAGTATGGGAATTTCACAAGGGAGGAATGAAGGCCTCATGCTCCTGGAGAAAAGATTAACAATGTCTCCTAAGGTCTTGAAAAGCAACAAAATTAAAATAAATCACCTTTCCTTCACCTCCATTTTGGGAGTAGGGATGGGGTTTTTTTGGGGTGTTTTTAGAAAAAATTTCCTGAATTCAGTTTCAGGATTTTGGGAGATGAACCCATTCACTGATTCCTTGGGTTTACCGATACGACTGACTAAAATTAAGAATAATTACCTCTACTACTCTGTACTATATACACTATCTATAGAAACCAGATCAGGTTTCTTTGTAAAATAAATCTGTCTTATGCAACACCCATCTCACAACTAATGAGGTTTTCTTCAAGATTCCTCCACCCTTTCAGCTCTTGTATTTTTACTAAAGATTTAATTTCATTTCATTTAAATTTCAATTTAATTGAAATTTCCCCATTCCGTAATTCCAGTTTCAGCATGGCCTTTCAGCTATTTATACAGCCTTTGGACCACAGGCATTTCCAATATTTTTTGCTCACATGGCAGGCTGATCTTGAAGCTGTCAAGACACCCTGTTTCACAACACCCAAAGGAGACCTATTCTGTTACAGCATGCATGTGTAAATACCTGAACTAGAATCAAAAGTGGATGTTTCATACAGTGAAACAATGGTCATACACAGACACACATACTAAGACTGCTGTAGAATTATTTCACATATGGTAGCAACTAATTTTTATTATGATCTTGGCTGTTTTGCCATATTTTTTAAAATACCCAATGGGCTTATGGGCTTAGTATATTTTTTTATGCTAATAATCAAAGCATTTTTATTTAAAGCAAATTTTTTCCTGTTTATTATAGTTAGAGGTCAAAAGTATCAGTGGTTGGCTTGGAGTGAATATTTTAATCCTCTTCTACCTCTTTAATAAGAAAGTTTAGGGGAAAATTTCTCTTCTGCAAAATAAGCACAATCAGCATATTTTTTAATATCTAGTATAGTAAAACCCCCAAGAAAGGGGGTTGCTGGAATTTCTGGACAGACCTCACTCACATCAAAGAACTCTTGGAATCTGTAGTGCTGTATGACTCCTAGCACGAGGCTTCTTGTGGAAAATTGGAGTCTCCAGTTTCCACCTACCATAAAAATAGATTGTGCTTGGCTCTGTGCATATGACCTCAACATTCTGGTTCTGGTCAGAGCTGCTTTGGTAGCAGTGATGGGGACACATGGGATGATATCTGGAATTGTTCTGGCAGATGAGCAAAGGGTGGCGCGTGTGACAGGTCAGTGTCACCACATCACACGACAGGCCCCAGCTGTGGTCCCCAGTGCAGGACAGATGTTGATAAATGAGAATAATCCCACTGGAGGCCACCCCCATGGAGGGGGCTGCACCACTGGCCCTCTGAGGAGAGGTTGAAAGCATTGAACCTGGAGGTGTTGCTATAAAGGGACATAAATTGTGTATTTGAGAGAATTTACTGAGTAAAGACTGAGGTCTTACCAGCTCCAAAAGTTTTATACTTTTAAGTAATATGTAGCTCAGTAAATAGTACAATATACAAAGAGTGCTTTGAGACTGAAAGAATACAAGGAGCAGAACAGAGTCAAGTGCACATTTCATACTCATCTAGGAATTCATCACTATTTGGAAAGGTAGCTTGAGAGAAATTTGCACCTCCAGCTTTAGACCACTGAACTTGATACGAGTCTGATGATCTGAATGCACATGGAACAAGCCATTATTTAAGATATAAGCAGTGCAAATTGCTTTGAGACTTTCATTATCTCAAACCCACTGTCATCACTACAGTTTTCTAAGCTCAGAATCTAAAATACTATCTTGATCAGACAAAATCATGTATTTTCTATTAGGTTAGAAATCCTTGTGAGTGGTGAGGGATATTCTAGTTATCATCAACAGGAAAAGTAAGTGGGTTTTTTGAGGATACAGTGCCACCTGTACTATCAGCTCTACTATTGCTAGACAATTAGACATTTGAAAAGTTTCAAGTGATTCAATGGGTTTAATCTTCAGCAAAATCTCCTCATGTCACATCTGATTATTTTCTTAATTGGAAAGCAACAAGGCCAAAGATTCCAGCCTCTTCCTCTCCATCTATCCTTATGGGGCCCATCTTCTCAATCTGGCAGAAATATTATCAAAAAATGAGTGGCCAGAGGCTGTTAAGGTTCATCATGGGATTCTCCACCAGCTGTATTGCTCTACAGCAACAAAAAGTTTGCCATGTAGACTCCCAAATGTTTAAGATATCTCAGCTAGAAGAGACCAAACTTAATTATAGATAGAACAGTGAGAATTTCAAATGGTACTGACTCAACTGCAGGTGTTTGTGTTATCTCAGAAGTCATTTAAAATTTATGCTGCAGGTTTATCTTCTGTAAAATTAGCCTAAGAAATACAGATATATACAGCCTGTAAAGAACTGTCTAAATTTTTTAGCACTTACATTGCTACTTTCCTTTCTAATAGCAGCATTATTTTACCACAGCTACATGCTAATAAAGAATAGATCCTGCATATCTTGATAATACACCCAGAGCACTTGGGATACATATTCCTCTTATAACCAAAACCAAAAAACATTTGGGCAAGTAACTATTAAATAGAACCGGAATAAGGGAAAACCAACAGCTGTCTAGGAAGATTTGTAACATTTCCTTAGAGTAAAATATATTATTCACTCATCAATTTATATAACATTTTGGCAATTTTAGGGTGGTTATAAAAGAACTGTTCTTTAGCTGACTGGCAACTCTGCTAACCATCAAGAAATACTAAAGGAAAAAGCATTACCATTTAATGCTGCTTAGTCTGCTCAGATCAGTGACTGTGTGGGTGGTTCTTGGAATATGCATCTGCAAAAATATGTTTTGGATCAGTTGAGCTATAAGGAGATCAATTATATCCTCTTGTGGGTTTTCCACTTTTCATCTCCATTCTTGTTCCTTAAAGTTCAGAAGTGCAGCACCTAAGAGCTTGATGAAATAAATTTACTTGATTAAGGTGATTTCTGTCGTGTACCTGCAAAGATGCTGCTGCTCAGTGAGGGGCACATTCCAATGTCCTAGTCCACAGTGAATGGGATACAGTATCTGTACCAGTCAATCCACTTCTTTTGGACTGTGGGAGTTTTTGGGATGAAAAGCAAAATCATATCTTGGCTTCAAAATATGTCCAAGTTGCAAAATCCTAGTGTGGAACCAGACACTGCTGCCCACCATATATTAGAAAAAACCCATGCTGCTTGATCACACAGTTCTGGTTTAGCTGAAAATAGCTCAAAATGCTAAGATGAGACCATGAGAAATCTTTTGCTATGGATTAAAATTTGGTCTAAGGTGTTGTTTTTAGCTTGAGCCTAACTCTGGTTCTTTCATATTTAGTTCATAAGTTGAATTAAATACCCAAACAAAACTCCAAACTGTCCCATAAACTAGATAACTAATGTGTATATGAGACACAGGAGTTCAAAATATTTGTAGCAATCAAGTAAGACCTGGAGCATTAACAATTTTATACAAAACTGTTAAATTTCAAATGAAGCACGGGGGATCAGATGCCTCCCCTTCCCTGCCCCCTCCCAAAGGAAATTAACATTGTTTGGCCTCTCTATAATTTTCCATATATTTCCTTCATCACTTCTTGCTCCTTTCTGTTCCCCTTGTGTGATATTGCACTAAATTCCTACTATAGACTCCAAGAATCCCTCTCCCTTTGTCTTCTTAACCATTGTTATTATTGACTTACTGAAGACAATCTGGATTCTGACAGGTTGATAAGCAAAGTTGGCAAGACCTAAATAAAGCTACTATGTGCAATAGGAAAGTTTTCTTCCCATTTCTTGATGGAAAGCAGAAGGAAACACCCCAAAAAGAGGAGCCATTAATTTAATCAGCTTAAAGGAATTCCAGCAGAGCCCCTATTCATGCAGAAACACACTGTGTCCAGTCAGTTTTTCATTTTCACATACCACTTCTGTCTTTTTGTAAGCTGGTTGAAAATACTGCATGAAAAGCATTGCTTATGTGAAAGTAGAAGGGGTCCTGCTCTCCAATTTTGAAAAAAAACCCCTTGTGTAGAGGGTCAGATCAGCTCTCACAGCTGGTCTGTCTTTTAAAGCTTATATTTACAGAGCAAAATTGGTACAAGCCTTGCTGAGGGCATTCACCTCTGCTTGCTAGAGGGAAGCATGTCTAGAACTGCATCATAGCAAGATGTCCAATATACTTTTGATAAGAAACTCTGCAACTAATAAAATATAACTTTGCCTTTGAGATGCCCTTTGTAAACTCATCCAGAGGAGTAGAAACACAACTCAGTGGGAGATTTGAAATTAAACTGCTTCTATCTAAATATTCCAGAAATTACTAAAAACCACACGTGGAAGTACAAAATAATAATATGGGAAGTTTTGAAGTCTAAATCCCAACTCTTTACTCATCTAAGGAAATGCAGACTCACATCCTGATTTTGTGGTTCAAGATCTATGCACTAGAATAATACTCAAAATATGCAAACAAACTTAAGCCTTGAACTAGGAACTGTGTGCCAGCCTCTGTCATTTAGTTCTAGCTTTGCAATTAAATAAATAAACTAGTGGGGCATTAAAGCACCCTCAGTTTCCTCAATCCCAGAATTTCATGAGATTTTATCTTCTATTTGTTGTAAAACCTAATGGGTAACTGACAATAGAATAGAGAGGGGAGGAACTGTACAGGATTATATTATGCCATTCAAAAAACAGTATTAGAAAAATCTTACACAAGAAGAGGACTTGGAGCTTCATACAGGAAGTAGAGAAGCAAATTCTTTATTATGTTGTGATGAAACGTGATCTTACAAAACCACCATCAGCAGGCAGTCATTCTTGTTTCTATTTTATCACACCACCAAATATGCAATTTTTTTCACCACTTAATCATGGTAATTTTAGAGTGACAAAACTGTACAGTTGCATACCACTTTGCAATCATTTTAAGCTCTCTAGGATCAAAACTTTCTAATGTCTTCACAGGAATTTGTATAAGCTTGTGAATCGTGAATAAATGAACAGATTTATCTGCATGCCGTAGCAAGTCCATTAAGTCTTGTGTGCAGTTTGTTTTTCTTAGAATTGAAAGCCTTGAGATTGCTAGTCGTTACTTTGGAAAAAGCATTTCAAATAGTTCCCTCAAATGCCCAAATCCTGTTCAGCCTTGTCTAAGTTAAGCACAGGGTAGCAGCTAATGCCACAGCCTTTACACACCGATTTCATTCAAACATTATAATACGTGCAAAAAATCGTGGAGACGTGTGTCCAGTGCTACAGAATGAATGAACCTGTCCAGAGGCAAGGCAGAGCTTGGAATGAGTACAATTAAAGGGCAAATGTCATAGGCATCCAGTTTAAGACTGAGCAGCTGAGCCATTGCAGCCTGCTCTTACCATACACCTCTAAATTCTCAGGAGGTGAGGAACAGAGCAGTCTTTTTTGATCATTATGAGCAGTTCTCTGGAAATGTTAATGGAACTTGGTTTTAACCTAACTTCTTTAAAACTAAAAATCAACATCTTGTAGTAGCTTCATTGCTACATACAGCTAATACTCACAAAATTGTTTCCACAGTCACCAGGTGTAGCCACAGAAACCTTTTTTTAATGATCTGCTTGTACTATGTGTCTGTTCATAGTAGTCTGAGCAGAATCACACTCTTCAGGGGCTTCCCCACTGCAGCATCCTGTTTACACAATGTACTTTTAATCATTGAAGTAGTACACTGCACACATCATTCTTTACCATGAGATTTATAGTTTATAAACAACTTTAAACTGCATTTGCCCTTGACAAGGTCAAGAAGGGCACACAAACCATCAGCCACACCTTCAACTATAAAGTAGCTCAGATCTGTCATCTGTGTCAACCAATAAATAATAAAGATTGATGAAGGTAGTGCTTAAACTGCTTTCGAAATGGATTCTATTTTCAGAATCACTAATGGCTGGCCATTAAGAAAGAAAACAAATGGATTTTTTTCTTTTTTTCTTAGAGTTGTGTATTCAGCTGAAATTTAGACTGCTTAATACTTTTTTCAAAGAAGTCTGCTGGCACAATGGAACCAACATTGCCACGAGGAGAGTTGTTACATGAAACTTGCTGAACAGCACGCCGAAGAGTAGTCACAGGAAATAGGATCACTAATTTGTGCTTTTGGAATATTTGTGGCTTCCTATTTGCCCCTTATCCCAATGCACGTGTCAGGAAAAAGCTATCTCACTATGAAACTTTCCCCTCTCTCTCCTTAAATTAAAATTAAAACTTCTGTGGGTTGGAAAACACACAGAAATCAGTAGTAGCTAACTAGTAAAGCATGTTCCCAATTCCCAAGCCTTGATGGGATGTAGAGAAGACTTGGGGTAGAAAGTTTGTGTTATTGCCAGGCTGTTCTATATAAACTATTTAAACCTCAGAGAGAAGATTTATTCTTCAATGCTCCAGGCATGCTCTTGCCTATGAATTCAGATTACCAGATGGTACAATTACCACAAACTTCAGCCATGCACCTTGAGCATGGTTGTTCAAGGGCTGCAATGAGTCCAAATATCATTAAGCAACACATATTTATCCATGTAAATCACTGTGTGAAAAAGTAATGGGTACAGGTTGGTTGCATATGTAAGGTTCAGGAGTAAACAAGTATAATTCAGGCTGGAATTCAGCTTCATATGCAGTAACCTTGCTAATAAATATGCCCAGTCAAGTTAAGACACAACATTAGAATATATGCTATAAAACTGGTAATATGAAATGGGTTCTTTCCACTAAGAGCAAAATCTATATCTTTGTGACTTGTATTACAGTGAAACTGAGCAGCTAGGGAAGAGGAAAAAGGAGTGAAGAATCCTGATTGCCCCTTAGAGTCCTGGACTAGAATATAAATGATGGCAATGAAGTACACACTCTGGTTAGCAGATTGGAGAAATATAGGGACTGGGATATGTTTAATGTGAATGGTTCCCACAGACAGTGCTGCTGAATTCTATCAAATCTCAATAGGATATGTTCATATGTAAAATTTTAAGCTTACAATTTGAACAAAAACTCACTGGTTTTCTCACAGAATGACAAAAGACATTAATGACCACCAAATTCTGACTTTCCCATGCCTGTAAAAGCTCAAAGTTACTAGAACTCTTCAATACATTATCTGCATATATTGAAACCTTGGTAAACTAGCCCCTCTTGGTATCTTCTTAGCAAGGACTGAAACATTTATGTTGAATATTTTCCAAAATACTTAAGCCTGAAGCAGAAAATATTAACTGAAAATTACAACATTTCGGCAATATTATAAACAAGTGAAGATAGACTATTATAAATATTAGGCAACTTTAATATATTTATTTCCACATGTGCTATCTGCACATCAAGTTAACTTAGACACTCTAAGGAGAATTTGAAGAAGGTGTAGTGCAATGAGATTCTTTTAATTGCTCAGAGGAAGGTCTGTTTATGGAACAGAATACATCAATCACCATGTTTTGTTATGGTTTTCTGTGCACATTAACAAATTCCAGATCTCTATCAGATCTAGACGAGGTTCAGAGCCAGGACCTGGAACAGGTCTGGGGAGTCCTGTGAGCAGTTCTTCCCTGCTTTGTCTTAGATGAAAATCTGGTAAAGCAGTCCAACCCAGAGGATCGACATTCATTAGTGTCAAACAAAGGGTGCCATTGAAACGGCTTTCACCACAATTGCAACACTATATTATCTCATCTGTTACTTATCAGGGAAGAGTGTTATTATATTGCACATATTATATTCCCATATCATTTCTAGGAGAGCAGATTGGCAGCTTTCTGTAAAACAGACATTTTCCTTTTATCTTTCTCTCATTTCTATAATCATCATAAGTATTATAATCCATGTAAGACCCACATAACTCATTAAAATGATTTTAAAATATCACCCTATACACTGTTATCACTCTATGAACTGCAGCACACACACACACCACTGACACATGAAGGGAAATAGTCTAAATTTTAATTTCAGGAGTCCCTTGGAGCACCAGGTGGATGTAACATCAGATTGTAATTCTAGCTAGTGGCATTCAGCTATATTTTCTAGTAATCTCGAGGCCCATTTGTCACTTGATTCTTCACAAGTTTATATATATATATAAATATATATATATATATATATAATACATCTATGTGCTGACATACATTCATCCCTGTGCAAAAATAATCATGACTTAATATTAGCGTGATTCATATCAGTCCTTGAAATGTCACCAGCAAGGTTGCAGGTATATTTCCAGCTCTGTTATCTCCTATCATTTAGATTCAATGACAACAATTCCTTCATGAGAAAAGCAATGAGCTAAAAAAAATCCTCCTGTGAGCCAGCAGCTGAACTGCACTGGGTCAGCTAGCACAGGAGTACTCCTATGAAATCCAGCAAACAACAGCAACAAATATAGTCACTGACATTTTTGCACAGCTTATATTAAGATAGTTCATTATTCCTAGAAAAGCCATACAAACCCAGTTTGGAAATGAGACACCTCATATATGCCATTTGAATAATTCACCTAGGGGCAATCAGATCAAAATTACACTAAAGTTTGGTAAAGCTAACACACTGTGAACCTACTTCAAAGATCCATAACTTGAAACATGAAGAAAATTTCAGTCATGCTGAAAATTTCAGTGATTTCAAGGAATTCATATCCGAGTTCAAATATTCTCCCATGGATCAGAAAGTATTTTTTATTATATTTAATAGTTTTCTGTGAATGTGCTTTGAAGGAGAAGTCCTTATTCACTCCTATAGACACTATATTCACTATATAATATTCCTATATTCACTCCTATAAGTTTGGTATGAATATTCAGCCTAAAAGCCTAAAATTAAGATGGCACTTAACTACACCAGACAATGGAAAGCATTTATTCCTAACTGCAGGTTGTAGGGCATAAGAGGGAGGAATTGTGAGAGGAAAATATCAAGAGGTACATACTGCCCTACATAGGTTCAACAAAGAACTTATCTGTTCAGGAAAAGAATTTCCCTCTGACTGTGACAGAGTTAATTCCACGAGGACAAATGGGAGAATCACTACAGGTTTACAGGAGTAATTCCTAGCCCAGTAATAAAGAAGTGAACAAAGACCTCCCAGGTAAGCAGTAGGGTGGGACACAAACAGAAACATGATTAACAAAATCTTCCAAAAGTAAAAAATAATTTGTGTTCCACAAAGTAAATTCACTTGTTAGCCACTATGAAAAGCTGGAGCTGTGCTACCCATGTCGAAGGCATTACAGCTTTTTACCCCTCATTTCTCTCTTGCTAAACCTGTGCAGGTTTCCTGTAGAGACATCTCACCACACTGACTGTGCTTCCTCTCATGCCAGAAACAAACACAGATGAAATTAATTTTGACCTAGGGATATCTCTCAGTTAATGACTAATTTTGAAACTGATCAATTCAGTTTTCAATGAAAGCTCTTACCAAAAGAGAGCTGTGGCAGGAATACAAGTGTACAGATTACCAGAATTAAAAAAAAAAAAGGTAATTACCATGTTAAATATTTTAAGTTGTGCTTCTAATGAATTTGATACTTGTGCCACTGGTAAACTACTGAACTTATCTAACAGACTGTAATTATACTTTTTTTTTTTTTTGTTTTTGAGTAATTTCTTTAATGTGCAATGGTATGGAGTGTAAACAAGCCAGCCTTTGCAAATGCATTTCACTTTCACATGAAAAAACAGGCCTCTTTCTGATGACAGGAACATTCCTTTCCCCCACCCACCAGTTTGATTTATTACTCCTACTTAAATGTCAGCATTCAGTTATTTCACCTGGCTTCTTTTTTTAGCTAACTGAAATCAGTTCCTTGTCAAATCACACAGCTTGGTACAGCTGGGCCAGAATTTTACTACAGGTTGGAAGTTATTTATGTGATTACTGATATTTTAACCATCTAAACAGACTTGTTTTCCAAGACAGCAATGAAATTATCTCTATGGAAGGAAAATAAAGCATAAATATTTTTTACACAGGGAAAAAAAAAATCATTTAATATTCTGTCTGTGACTGCATCTCTGTTCTTTGGAGAAATGAGGCTACAAGCACCACATTTGGCATTCCCAAGGGACAACACTCGAAGCAATTGACAACTTACTGCCTTGAGAATCCAAACAACTGCACACTCGTGATGTGACTTAATATGGATGAATTCCCACCAGAGAAAAAGCAGAAAACTATTTTGTGACAACAAAGAAGGGAGTGTATTCACACACACACCTCGGATCAGATCTGCAAACACGTTCCCATGAAATTATGCTAGATAAAGAACACCTTCCCCCTCTCCCTTTATCAATATATATAGATATGGCTAAAATTTGAAATAGCAGGTTTTTAAAACTGGTCTGACAGAAACTAAATAGGACTTCTTTGTTTGTTCTCCTGTGAAGCCCCACAGTCACAGGGATGGTGGGTGCTGGGCCAACTGTGCACAAACACAACCTCCTCTCCTTCTCCCACAAACGTTGTTCTTCCACCACCTCTGCACTGACCCACCCACAGAGGTAAAGGTGTCACCTTTTCAGATCTGTGCCTGAGGAAAGATCACCAGCATCATGCACAGAAGTTAGGTCTCAGCAACTTTGAATTGTACTTCATCAAAAGCAGGTTTTACCCTGCACCCACAGGGGTCCAGGTGTGCCATCACACACTGTGCTAATGTCAACTCCCTTTTGAAGAGAGAGAAAGGGACTACCTGGCTTTCCTCCCAGCTTTTAAGTCCCAAAAATGAGTGGACAGTCACAGAGAAAGAAAACAAAGAGAATTGTACCTGAAATAACAAGAAATCTGCCTCAGTAAAACAAACAATTTTATAAAATGTAAAGGTTCACATTTTATAAAATTAGAAAATTCACAGCAATTTTTCAGACAAGAGGTTATAATTTTAACACTTTTTTCACAGAATCACAGAATTGGTAAGGTTGGAAGGGACCAAAGTGGGTACTCTGGTTCAACCTCCCCTGCTCAAGCAGGATCATCCCAGAGCACAGGACTCAGGATTTTCTCCAGATGGTTCTTGAACATCTCCAGTGAGGGAGACTCCACTACCCCTCTGGATAACCTGTTCCAGTTTTCAGTTACCGCACAGTAAGGAAGTTCTTCCTCATATTCAGGTGGAACTTCTTGTGCATCAGTTTCTGCCCATTGCCTCGTGTCCTATCACTCATCAGCACTGAGCAGAGCCTGGCTCCACCCTCTGACACCTTCCTTCAGATACCAGAAGATATTGATGAGGTTTCCTCTCAGTTTTCTCTTCTCAAAGCTGACCAGACCCAGCTCCCTCAGCCTTTCCTCCTAAGAGAGATGCCCCAGCCCCTTAAACATCTCTCTTGCCCTCCACTGGACCTGCTCCAGGAACTCCATGTCTCTCTTTTACTGAGGATCCCAGAACTGAACAAAGGACTATGGGTGAGGCTTCACCAGGGTTGAATAGAGGGGCAGAATCACCTCCTCAGTCTTTCATGAGTGTTTGTCCCCTGTTCACAAACAATAGCCAACCACTCAGAAATAAATTGGCTAAATTCTAGATAAAACTCAATGCTGGCTTTCAGTGACTGTTAATAAAGCCCTCTGCAACCCTCCCTAATGATCAAAAAGTAAAAACTTCTAAATTTCAAAAAAGTTAACAGTATTTTAAAAGCTACTGGCACAGTTAAAACAGGAAGTGTTAGAAATTCCCTTATTTAATATGAGTTGTGTTTTCAATTAAAAACAAATTGCACTCAAGCCAGGATTCACACTTAAAAATGTTGGAGATTCATTCATGTATTAGTAAAAAAAAATTATTTTTTAAATAACTAAAATAACTTTCATTTCCAAAGAGAGCTGTACCATTTGCTCAGTTACCAGATCTGTGACGAATGAGCTGTCACTGAAATGTGTAATATATGATCTGCCTCACTAAGCATTTCCCTTTCGTTTGAGAAGGTGCCTAAATAAATGTTGTATTCTATTAAGTGCAGGGCCTGCACAGTGTCAAAGTCATGGCTGCAGTGGGCTCTTGCTGGAGACACTCCAAACCCATTGCTCCTCTTCCTCCATCACTGTTCAGAGTACTTGCTCTGTTAATCATGACAACCTTTCATGAACTGGAATTACCCAACACCTGATGCAAAAGCACTGTTGGATCATCACAGCTGAGGGGGGAATCTCCCTAATTCCAACAATAGGCTTGCCATCATTAGAATTGCTCCCAAAGTGGTCACCCTTTGGTGGTAAAACTTAAACATCATCATGTGAGCAACTTTCTACCACCCCATTAAGACAACTGTTCCTATTTGAGCAAGTGCAGGAAACAAAGAGAACAAATATGAGAAAAAATTACTCAATAGCTGACATGCCACTGCATTCAGCTTTTCAAGTAAACCACTGTGGACCATCAGCTAATGCTAAAGCTCAGCTGTTCTGCAGCTTGGGACACCAATCATCTGCAAAAGGGGTGGCCACAGGAAACACAGAGATTGACTTTTTGTTCACAGACCCACACAACAGCAGAAGGGAATGGTGGCTGACAAATTATAACTTTCCCATGGATCATCTAGGAGAAAGGGGTTTCTGCTTTGTGCATTGCTCAACTGAGCAGGCTTCAATCAGGCTTCAAAGAATGTGCTTCATGTAATACAACACCAGAACAGAACCAGAACTCAGATCTTTTGCTATGTAAGCAAAAGTGTGTGGCGCAAACAGAGCATTCAATCAGAGCAACTAATAACGCTAAGGGATAAATTCAAGCAGGTACTAAGGCAGAGTCCATAAACTAATGAATACACATGCCAGTCTGTATTTATGTTAGCAAATTTGCATGTGCAAATGGACAGCACTGTGCATTTACCAATTATGTCCACACATGACTCTCTTTGGCTCCTTTTGAAAAGATACCTATATTTCTCATGGTAAATCTTGGCCAAAGGCCTAGGTTGGTTCAAACTGCTTTAGCCAGAAACTGTGAACATAAAATACTTTCCAGGTGGTACTCAGCTCCTTGCAGAATCAAGCCCCAAAACAGGGAGTTCTTGTTGGAGTTTCTACAGTGAAGCTACTGATGGTTATAGTGACCAAACAAGCAGTGCAGCCCAAAGGCTTGTTCACAAGCTTAAAGGAAAAGCACAGTAACTGCAAACTTGCACAGAATAACAGCTTATTTTGCTTTCAGTAAATGAAGTGTTCTATCTAATAGATTTTTTTTCCTCCTCTGATGGGTAAATGCTTCCCCTACGACTAATGTGTGAAATGATCTAGAGCATTAGTGTTTGCATTATGCAGTTACAAGCACAGACCTTGGAAAAATGATGGCTTCTGGCAAAATTTACTGGTGAAAAAAATTTCCAGATAGAGATTTGATTTAAGGCATTACTGTTCAATGAGGAGTGGTTTGGGCAAGATCTTATTTCCACTTTTGCCTTGCAAGAAAATAGTCAATGACTAGTAAATGAGTTGGAAATTATTACTATAATTACCACGTCTTCAAAGCAGCCGTTGGAAATTGTGCATGCGGCAACAAACTAATGAAGTTCCAGTTGCACAAAAACAAAAGGTCACAATGACACGAGAGAAGCCATGGTAAAAGCTGTTTTAAGAACTTTTCCCATATTGGAGGCAGACTCTGAAGAAGATAGTGACAATGCCATCCTGCCCTGCATAGATTCATTGTCTTGACAGCGAGTCTCCCAGTAATGAGTGCCGGGTGCTGTTGGTGCACACTGAGGCATTTGGAAGTCCTTGCAGAAAAAAAAGAGAAAACAGAAGGCATGGGGAGGGGGGATTTTAAGATGAATCTGGAAAAGTGCAGCCAAAGTATATTGGTGATGTGAGGAGAGATTTGTTTGGTCAAGTCTTGTTTATTGTGTAAATAATCACTCGCCAACATGCACTGAACAGTTCAGCATATGTCTTTCTCAAATGATACAAGGTCAGTGCTGCACTTAGCTGTTCTTTCAAAAGTAAGATATCCCTGTGAGTCTCTCAAGAGCACTTCAGTCAAATTGATCCTTGCCTTCAAATTCTCTGCTTTTGCAGAACAAGGGGAAAACATCTTTATACAGATTCTCTGTGTTTACTATTTTATGAAAATCTGCATCAAATCAATATTAAAACTTTTAAGTGCATTCTTTTCAAATAAACAGCTAAAAAAGAAATAATAGTTGGAAAAACAGCACAAACATATTGTGAACAGGTTTTACACAAGCGCCCACACACATATTTCTGCCATGACACCCACTTTTCCACATCATTCCTAATTTGCAATGTTCTTGTTGCTGTGCCTGATCCAAATCCCTCTCTGATGAACGTACGTTTTTCAGCTGGTTTCAGATTGCCTGGGATTCAGTCAAGGCATTTGGGCTATAAAGAGCATATCAGGAATGCTGGCTCAGAAGAGGGAAGAGGATGTGAGTGGTACTTTCACAATGCTGATAAACAGCCAAGAGTACAAATGAGAGCTAAAATTTCAAGTTCTAGTGATGAGAAAGCAGGAATGGTTTTTCTGACTGTTCTATGACAAAATTATAGCTAGCCCAAATTATCCCTTAAAGCCTTCTGGGAATAGAAGTTCTTGCCTATTAAAGACCCTGTTCATTCCATTATTTTAGATTTCCTTTTGGTTCACTCTTTTGGGGGTTTTTTGTTTGTTTTGTTGGGTTGTTTTTTGGCTTTGTTTTTTTTTTTTTTATTTGGGCTTTTGGTTTGTTTTTAATCATCTCAAAATCCACTCTGTCATTCCCAACAGGTTATTGCTCAGGCTATGGGATAAACCCCATTGAGCAACACTGAAATTCTCAAATGAAGCTTCCTGGGTGCTATGTAGTAATTTACTCAAAAGGTTCATTCAATGGGTGCTACTCACTGACCTCTGTTCTTTATGCCTTAGAGTGAATATGTAATTAATACCCTTTCTTAAATCACCATCATTAGCAGTCAATGACAATGGACTAACAATTTACCACCCTTTCCATCTTGCGCTCGAGTATGGAATAACAAACCAAAAAATTATATCCCCTTGAGTTTTTCAACAAATACTGAGGATGCAAGGGAAGTCTATGTATTATGCTTTTATTCTACCTCTTAATCTCCAATATTTGTTGTAGTGAAAAAACCAGCAGGTGTGATTTTGCATCTTTCTCTTACATCTTTAGTTATTTATTCCTGTGATCTGAGTATATTCATGGAGCTAGGCCATGAAAGTGATCCACTTGCTTGAGGCTCAAATGATAGAGCACGTACAGCCAGCTCCCCTGTAACAGATAGCATGCCATTTGTTAACTGCATTTCAAGTCTGCAGTGGTGCAGACTGTAATCTTCTTTAAAATATCTCAAGGGCTGCTTTTACTTGGAAAGATAAGGGAAAAATATTTCTTCCTTTGGAAGTAACACTGCATGCATCTTTCTTTTATGGCAGGGCATGGGGCAAGACAAGGTATACATAAAGTGGTGGATGTTTAGAAAATTAACATCACCTCTTAAATCTTTGTGATGTCTGGGGCTGTGAAAACTTCCTAGTTTTCTAAAAAACACTTCATATTCCAAATGAAGAAACTATTCTGACCAAAGAAACCCAAAAATCAGACTTCTATAGACAAAATTTTACTATCTCTGTAATGCCAGAATTATTCATTTGCAAATAAGAATATTTAGAAAAGTAAAAGTGATGAGGGCCCAAGTAGAAATTTAATTAAATTTTGTAAATAGGACAGCAGGAACCCTTTCTGAATATCTCACCCCCAGTACTCCAAAATCAAGCAAAACCAAAAGAAAAATCAAAACCTAGAACATCCTTTCTAATTTATTTAGTAATTTCACCACATATTTCATTTTTGGAAAAGATTAAGAGAATATAATTAATTTACCTAATAAACTTTAGAAAGTAATCAGGAGAAAAATTCACAGTACTGTCTCAAAATCTACTGGCTGTTTATTTAGGACAACACAGCTCTCACAGCAGAGTAACAGAATGATCCACAATTGAATGTTGACACTGTATGTTTTGCAAGAAGGTTTCTTCCCCCCTGGTGAATCCAAAGACACCCAAGAAGGCAAATCTCCTAAAAGTATCCAGCACTACCTAACATATTCTTTTCCCCTCTTGCTATTTTATAAAGCAAAATGGACTAGTTCATAGGTTCCTATGTCCCAGTCTGCTGCCATGCAGCAAAAGATCCCTGGCCCTAAAAGCTTTAGTGGGAGAAGGAGTCTGTCTGTCCCCCTCTCCTCCCCCATTTCCTCAGCTTGACTGCTAAGGGTCCTTTAGCCTCAAACAAGTCAAAAGATAAGAAAGATTTCCATGACTGCAATATTATTATTATAAAAGCAATTCAAGAATGCTTCGCTTTCATTCAGCTTCATTGAAAGATACAGGCTGTATTTTACATCACTTTTTTCTCAACATGTCAGAATTGAAAGCTGTCTGAAGACCACATCATGAGTTTTAACTCTGTTTTTCTCATCTTGTCTCAGCTGAGAAGCATTCACACATCTCTAACTCCATTAACTACACGGCTGCTAAAGGAGCAGGATTTTGGTTCACGTCAGAACATACGGCCTTTCAGTTTTCCTTTACTCCATCAGAGAAGTTGAGCTCTGCCAGCACCTTACAGCCTTATTGGGCAATATTGTAATTTGGACTGTTATCTTTCACTGAGAAAATATTCCACATTTTATGACACTGTCCATTTGAAGCTCTCTAGAACACTACTATAGTATTTAAGAGACATGAAACATTTTGATGAATAACAGTCACTGCTGTTGAGTAACTATGTAGGAAAAACATTAAAGTTTATCTAGCATTCAAAGAACAAAAACTTCAGGGCTAATAGTTTTACCTCAATAGGTTATCCATCTTAAAGAATTCCTTATGGGCACAAGCTCTGAGCAGGGAAGCCAATGCTGACTCTCAGATTACCTTATTTTTTACAGGAAATTTAAGGAAATCATTAACAAGCGATGATGTTGTGACAGGTGATCGCTTTGGTTGAGAATGCCAGAGATTTTACAGCCTGTTTAAAACCTAGGTGGGAAACGTGTCAAAATGATTTTGCTCAATCTAATCATGAGATAAGCTGCAGAGGGCTGACTTCTTATGTCTTGTATCTAGTAGTACAGAGTACATGGGACAGGAATAGGAGTAAGGGTTCCTCATCTCCTGTAGCCTGCAGTTGTGGCTGCAGTGGTTCTCTATTGTTCCACATCACAGGAAAGCTTTCATTTCCATGTTCCAGCTTCAGCAAACAAATCATACTTCTGTAAGATGTTTAAATTTATACCACAGAGCCGAATCTTCAGGTACATTAAAATGAGATTTTCAGTTTTTCAACTGATGATTGATTAATGAATAACTTCTGATTACAACTTTCTGGTAAAACATGAACAAAACTAAACCAGAATACTAGGAAAGCTTGCAAGATATTATTATCTAAAAATCCTCTAATTCTACATAAGCATAATTTTCTCTAAATGTAGCTGAGCAAAAAAAAAAAAAAAAAATTAACCGAACACAAACTGGTATGAAATGGGGAACAATGTGTATCTACTCTTTCAGCATACTTTATTTATAAAGTGTTTATAGCTCAGGTCAGCTCAGAGGTGCACATAGAGATCAGTGTGAAACATGCAGAGGCATCTATTTTTAAAGCTGTTGGGGAACACAGAAATATCTCGCATGTTTCCATCTGGAATTGTTTTTAGAACTGCCATCTAGAGGGGCAATGCAGAAACCTGCTGTCAAAGAATAAACAGCATCTTTATGAAGGCAATTAATTCTTCAAATGCAGTTCAATCTGTGAATGGCTGGTAAACAAATGGGGTGACTGCCAGTATAAATATTTATTTGGGAACAGAGGCAGCCTCAAAACAAGCAAAAGTTTGTCCCAAGTAATTGGTGTGTTCGTGCTGCAGGGATGAAGCATGAATGGCTCTGGCTCTGCTCCTCAGAATTCTACATAAGAATTCCAAATAGACAGAAACATTTTAAAGACTTCAGTATTATTAACAGTTCAGTGAATAGATTATCATGACTTTTTTCAATTCCTCCAGTGACAGTTGGCATAAGTTGTTATTAAAACAAATAAAGGTCAGAAAGCCATTTGTTCTGCATTACTTATACTAGAAGACCCACTAAATGAGGCTAGTACTGCATAGAGAGAATGCAGATATTAGTTACCAACCAGCAGCTGCAGCCATTTCATATTTTACAAATCTTAAATTTTTAAAAAGCTTTTTTTCTAATAAGGGAAGATCTAAGGAAATAATTAAATATTCTTTGTTCATGGGACAACTTTAGAATGAGTTAAAGTTTTATTTGAAAACTATTGCCATAATTTTGAAATTGTAAATCCAAGAAGGAGAACATGAGAATGGTTCTTCCTCTGAATTAAATTCAAGAACAATTTAATTGCTTTGATTACAGGTAAATTCAATTATGGGATATAACATACCAAAAAATGTAAAAATGTAGCCTTCTGAAAGGAAATATGCTGGACTATGAATGTGGATTGATTTTTGGTTTTAATTTTTCTTTTCTTTTTTATTTTCTTCCTTTCCATATGGCCTGCTCTGGACCAACTGACAAGGGAAATAAGATGCACTCTGATTATGGAATAGCAGGGAGCTCTCACCCTGAGTGTTACTGAAACTACCTTCTACTTGAAGCATTAGAAATCACATGGTTTCAAAGCTGAAATGTTCAATTGGATAATATTTAGTACCTGTGGTCACAGCACAAGTGATCTGTGCTGATCTGACAGCAGAGATATCCATTGTACCACTGGATGTTCCCATTTGGTAAGTTACACCCCGACACAAAGGCATCTCATTAAAGAGCTTGATACTGTGAGGTGCTGAGTCTATGGATAGTGCAGAACGTGCTGTGCTATTACAGCTAAAGTCAAACCCCATAATTCTTTCTCCAGATTCTGAAACAACTACTGAATCCTTTGAACACATAAAACTTGCTGAGAAACAAGTCTGCTCCACAAAATCTGAATGCAGTGTCAGAATAAATTAGTATTAGATAGAGATAAAGTTAGATACTTCAAAATACAAGGATGAGTATGAAGGACATAACCTTAAAGCACTTCAGTCTCTGGCTATGTGACATATTTTGTCAATATCTTTATAATATTATATTTCTCATGCAAATGAGATCCAGGTATTATCTGGATTTTACCTACTTCTCACAGTCCTTGTCTCACTTGGAAGCTTTCTGTCTCAGCATACTTGAAAGACAAGGTAATTATCACAGAAGATAACAAAAATGAATGCCCTTTCAAAAAGAATAGGATTTTTGAAATAGGTTTTACTATGATGAGAGACTCTGAAGTAAGGGCCACATCTATCTGATGTGCCTGGAGCTATCTGCTATGCCTGATAATTCAGTTATTGGTTGCTGATATAATATACAGCCTTGCCTTTCCTACTTTAGAATTGTGAATTCTCAAAAAAAGCTGCAGAAGAGAACAATACAATTAAATACATGACATTCACAGATATCGAGTTCAGTCTCTATAGATTTATTTTCTATAAGAGTAAAAACCAAAGAGAGGCTTAGTTTTTGAGGTTTTTTCCCTTCTTTTTTAAATACCTAGAGTTTTACAACATCCTGTTCCTAAGAAATTAATGCCTAAGTAGCAAAACTTTGCCATTCTCTATAACAAAAATCTCAAATAGTTATTTGCAGTGTTCCAAATCAGGGATAAAAAGAAAAAGACAACAAAACCTTTTACAGGACCAGAAGATATTCTGCTGTGGACTGAATCTGAGTGTTGGCTGTCACTGAACCTGACCTTCAAACATATGTGCAGCACAAATCTGCTCCTTGACCTGTTTCAGCCTGTTCCATTCCATGTACTCTCTCCCAAGTGACTGACAGGAGAAAGCAATAGGAGTCCTTGGTAAATATTGGTGGTTAAGCAGCTAAAGGAAAACTTTAAAAAGTTAAGTCTCTTGAGCTGACAAACTCTGAACTGACAAGGTATTTCCATTCAATAAAACTGCTGTGTGAGATACAACTGTGAATAATTTCAAAAGGAATAAGTACTTTCAGACCTCGGAAGTTACAAGCCATTGTGGTGGTTATTTTTAAATATAAATTAAATGTAAGTCCATGAAATTATTTGTTATGAAGAATAAAGGATTTTGATAGGGACTTTTGACAGAAAAATCTATCTACTGTCATTTCTAAACAGAACAAAAACACTGAAAGAGGAATATTAGCAACAGCAAACCCCTGCTCACAAACAAAGTTACTTCATAACACTGGATGAGGATTAACAAGAAACAACCTCCCAAATATAGCAGGAAAACTATTATAAGACTCTCCTTTAAGAAAATATTGTTCAAAAGCTACAGTTTAATGACATTAGATTAATGAATCTCACTAACAAAAAAAAATCTATTTAAGTCATAGATTTAAAACATTAGGCAAAATTGTCAAAATTTATAACAAATGTACTAAAGCAACCAAAGATTTGTTCTTATGACATAAGTTCTTACGACATTTTTTCTTTTGAAGTAAAGTATATTTCCCTTTTTTTAATCTGTCTGCTGTTCAGAAAGACACATCCCACTAATTTTTAAGAAGTATTTTTGGAAAATGGGAAAACACTGTCCATTATGGAACAGCCTATGCTGTATAGGAATACAGAAAATATTGCTCATGTGTTCCTTGCCTTTATCAGCTTTAGACATCTACAGGAAACAGCTAGGGAGAAGGAAGGTAATACTGAAAAAATAGTGAGTGCTAATTTGCATACTGCGGCATGCACTGTGTTGATTTTTGCCTTATATTTAAATTACATTATTATTTTGTTCTCAAGCTCTCATTTCAGTGAAATTAGGCATGTAACAACTGAGATAGATGTCATCATTTAGTCCTAGTGTGTCTATGTTTTGATGTAGTGCATAAGGATAAGGATGCCTCCTAGCTTTAGGCTATGTTAGTGTAATACTAACATAGTTAAATTAAATTACTATACAGAAAGTCTAATAGAGGAAGTTTGAGAAAAAATACAAATGTTAAATCCTGATCAAGGTTCTGAAGAGGGATGGAAATGGGAAGTTTCAGAGCTTTCCTCTAGCACAGCACAAAAATATATAATTCAAAAATTTTCCCCTCCTGGTGTTTTAATAAAATACTTCTGTAACATTCCAGGGAAAAACATTTGTCAGAGAGGCTCACTATTTTGCCTGCACCTAAAAAAAAAATGTCTGTGACAACAATGACTTTGTTTCTATTATACTGATATCTCCAAAACCCATCCCATGCCTAACACAGCTCCTTCTGAGGTACCTGAAGGCTGTCTTGCTGTCTTTAAAGAGAAAACCAGAATCTCCACATCATGTAGAGCACATGCCACTACAAAGAGATTGCTATTTATTGTTATCTCCAAGAACAGCCACATAAATTTCACTAGTGCTAAATGATAACAGTGCTACCACTCCTCTGTGTTGCCTGGCAAGCTACAAATCTGACATTTTTTAGTCCTTTTAATGACTGACCTCTTAAATAATGAGGAGTAATAGTTTGATGACAACCATTGTGCAAGTTCAAACAGTGAATAGAAACTTGCATGACCCACAGGAGAGGAAGGATCAGACTCACACCTGGTCTCAATATGTTCAAGTAGTAGAGATTTGCACTCACTCACATTGGGTCTAGAGGCTAAATTTGCAAATCACTCCCCAATGGAAGAAAACTGTATTTCTTACCTGCTTCTCAGAGTATGTTCTGCCTTTAACATTTGTCCCTAAGATGGAAAGAGACATTAAAGCAATATGGCTACTTTTTATTCTACTCTTCACAGTCCTAAAACAGAAGTTGTGCTTTTCCCTGAAACAAAGTATGGCAATAGAATGGAATTGAAATAAGGGCATAAACAGGTTTTCCTTCTATTTTATAAATTAATATGTCAAGAACAAATAGAACAGAAAGAACTGTAAGAGAATCAAAACCTTCCAAATGTTCTTAAATATACTTGAAGAAAGATTTCAAGGAGTAATTCTGCCCTTCCTTCCACAACAAGGACAGAAAAATGATCTCTCCATACTTTCTCTTTATACTTTCACAAGTCACTTGTTGATTTTCTAAATAGGTGTTTAACAGCATCATTGGTACTTAGTCTGCATCCTAAGAGTCTTACTCACATCTTGAATGTTCCCCCATTCTGTCCCCAGAATCATTAAGACACTTTATTTTTTTTAATTGGATTTTATTTTCCATAGAATATGCTTATACATTGAGATAGCCCTATGTCTATATGTTCAATAAGTAAATGACAGTGGTTACACAATGGCCTGACCCAAGTGACAGGGTCAGAATTTAGATCCAGAGCTTTGGGTACATCCATAGGTAACTCACAGTCACCCTTCCACCTCACATGCATTCTCATAGAGCTGAAGAACAGGAGGAATATGGTTCTAAAGTTATAAAGTTAGAGAAACAATTACAAACAAAACAAATTCTTCCTGTACACACTCCTGTGTAGAGCAGGTAACATGACATGAGGAGCTAACTTGGGGTTTAACTGCTTATCCAAACTTTAAGTGAGCAGGAAGTTTTCTAACAGCTCATTATCATAATATATGCAGTGTAATAACTTTTTCTTTGAAATAACCATCCTACCAAGGAGTCATTTACTACTATCATCTTGAGAGAACAGCATTTAGGTAAATCCATTTGTGATAGATTGGCCAATCAGCACATTTTTCTTAAACATCCAGAGTGTTTGACTTGCTGTAATCTAACTTAGGTGAAACTAAATACTGTGCCAGTTTCAAGAAACTTCTTAAGTGTTTTTATAGAACACTCTTAGAGAAGATGTCATATAAAAATTAAACCTTTCTGAACTTATCTCAGAAAATCTCACAAAAAAAGAAAATTATGGTTTTGGTTTTTTTTTCAATTTGAGATTGGTTATAAGAGTTGAAAGTGACAACTCAATGCAAAAATTCCTTAAATCACTTTTTTATGCTTTACAGTCCTTTGTTTAGAGAAGCAAAGGTAAACTGGCTCAGTAACTCAGCAAGTTGGTGCATGAAAGTTATAATTTTTTTCCTGGGCCTTAAATCAAGAGCAAATAGCATAGGATTTAATAAAAACCAGGAAGTAAAACTTCTACCTATTGATTCACAAGCTACTTAATTATAACTTACTATCCAAGAAAAACAATAAATGCAAATATACACTGTGATTTCAGAAATATTTGTATTTTCTGAAGAAAACACAAAGTTGTAACTTTTTAATTGAGAAAGAACTATGTCACTGTATATTGGCTTTTATTGCAGTAAATAAGAATGATATATAATTTCTTGTTTGATTGTATATCATGCGCTTCAGCAGTAATAAAAACACTCCTTTTTTCTGGAAAGGGCACTTTCTTGAACTGTGAACAAAACCAAACAATTTCATGGGAACTTAACTGCAATAAAAGAGTGAAGGACAAACCAGAACTAGAGAGGAGATTAAAATGTACTTTAACTCAAGCAAAAGCTCAGGAGGGACTATTCAATAACATGACATGGTAGCACAATCTAGAAATACTGATACACTCATAGCAAAAACATGACACACACTGTGAAGAAGAAACTTAGTCTGCCCAAAAGTTAAGCAGATTCTTTCAAGTTGGTAAAAAACCAAAAGGAATATAACTGAATTTCAAAAACTATTTTCAATGTCCTTCTAGAAAGGAGATTCATTTTTAAGGGCATCAATTAAGAAAATTAATGAGAATAAGTGACAGACTCCCAAATAATACACTTCTGAATCAGCTTCAGCTTCATGCCTGACAATCCTGAGAAAGTAAGGTGAGGAGATCTCTGAATCATTTATATATACTTTTAGGTATTTGGGGATGCTTCCAATAGGCAATCTCCAGAAATTTTGTGAAAACTGAAATTCTAACTTATTCCGAGTTAACAAGTGTGTCACTTGCCCAGGAAGATCAGATTCCTGAAGGCATGGACAAGGTAAAGACTAAATTTAATTAATGGCACTTGCTCCACATCTTTATCACATCTTGGTAAATAAGCCTCATTTCACTTTTTTGGGGAAGATCAATGTGAGTGAAAGGTTGAAGGAAATATGTCTAACAGCTATAGTTACCATGTCTAACTTTACCAGTGCCTGTCCTCTGCTGAGGCCCACAAAAAATAACTGAAAAAGTTTAGTCTTTCTCCCTTCTTTTACCAGCTGCTTGGCTGTTCAGTATTTTTTTAAACCCTGCTCCGGTAACAGAAATTAGTAGCATGTTCTGACTATAGATTTTCAATCTCATTGACCTCAGTGAGGTCAGGATTTCCCTTCCATATTTCATTTAAAAGGACAGTACAGCCTCGAACCAGAACATCCTCAGTCTTTCCACTGTTTCTGATTCACTAATCTCTCTCTCCCTCAATCACAACTAGCAATGCTTCCTTGTATACAGTATCAAAATGGGGGAAGAGGTGGCACACACATGGACAGACACACCTCCACAAGAGACAAAGTCACATCCTGAGGAAACCTCCTCCTTATTTTCCTTTCATATGTGCTCCCTAACAAACAGCATAAGAGCACAATGGAATAAAAATCAGAACAAATAAAAGCTCCACAGTGGCATCTATTCCTCAGATGACAGTAGATGTTAACTACTTGACACAGATGGATACCACTACACTATCATGTGAACAGTACATGTTTGCTTGTTTTCTGAATTCCAGGCTTCAGCTTTGGCATTTACTATTTTGCTTTCTATATTACCTTGCCTACTCTGCAATTCCCAGCAAAATTACCCTTCACCTAATACGTATGTTTGTTTTCTTGTGTTGTTGTCCCATTATGTCTGAAATCATGAATCAACAGATCCTGCCTGACAAACTTGTTGAGACAAATTATACTTTGCAGAGTGACTTGAAGGCAAATATCTTCATTTTCCCTAATTTACTGTCAAACCAGGAGGAAAAAAAATCCCAACTCTATTCAAAAGGCAATGATTTACACCATCCTAAACAGTACTCTTCTTCTATATATGAAACCACTGTCATTTATAATGTCTGTGCATCCAAAATATCAAATTGACATGACAAAGAGCAAGATTTTCCCAATTAAGAGAAAAAATAATTACTTTTACTTGATTCCTTCTCTCATCTGGAGGTGATATGAACAGTAGTACCTCAGTTTGTTGTTTAGTGCCTTGGAAAGTTGTTCTTATTCTCATTTCAAATGAAAAATTAATTTTGGGGAGTTCTGCCTAGACATTATAGGGAACAAAAAGTTTTGAACAAGCTTTGTATAGTATGGATTAATTTAACATTACAAACAGTTTAGTATTAGGTTTCAAGGTAGAAAATTCAATTCACTGTAAGAGGATGCACCCTACATGCTCTAGATGCTTTCTTTTTACCCTGCCTTCAGCTTTCTGTTAAGTCCTAAGCAGTAGCAGGAATAACAATAATTCCTCATTCGTAGATGCTGGACAATTTGATTAAGCAACAAATCAAATTGCTTAATCAATTTTTCTCAAGATTAAGAGCAAAATCTTTAATTATATCAGAAATAAAATGGACCTTAAAGAAGAAGAAAATATATATATCAGTTTCATATGATGGACTTCCTCTGAACTGTCTCTAGCATAGAATTAGCTACCGAAGCCATAAAAAGAAACAGAAAAGGCAGAAACATTCATCAACTTTCCTAATGCTGGCTTATACAGCTGTTTATTTAATTCCTATGAATTCTGTTCAGTCTCTTCGTTTTCCCCCCATGTTCTCCAGGAAGTTTAGGAATGCATTTGCCTTACAAGCTGACAAGACAAAGTTTACCGTGCACAACACTGATGTAGGCCCAGCCCCACAACAGCTACCACACTAACATCTGGGAACTCTGCAAGAAGGCTCAGCTTCCAAAACTGTTTGTACAGAGGAGAGATCTCCATATAAAAAGGGCCTGTAAAAAAGACAGATTTACAATTCCCAGTTTGGAAGAGCATTGGATAGTCTCATGTATTTCAATGCCAGCACAGTTCATTCAGGTCAGGACTTGCTGCAGTACAGAGCCCTGTGAGCAGCAATGTGTTTTATTTTCACATGAGAAGCACTCAGAGGTTCTTAATTTCTTTCTTGTCCCTTTTTAGTCTCCATTTACAACTGTGAACCTTCTTGCTGAATATTCCACACAAACAAGAACAAATGTACAAGTGAGAAAGGATATTTTTCCTGTCAGAGAAATCAGGGTCAATCTCAACCAAGAAGATTCTGTGAAACTGTGAAGGCCCCATAAGAGGACCACAGGGGTCTGAGCAAGCCCTGTTCTTACTGTGATTTACACTGATAGAGTATTAGGAGTTAGTACAATTTGACTACAAAATGTCCTGACTAGAGTAAGTTTGTATGGGAGTAAGTTAGAGACAGTATTTGGGACTAATTATTCCTGTTTTTCTGAGGAGCTTTGAGCCACTTTTCACACAAAATGTTAGTACCTGGTATTTTGAGGAGGTTTAAAATGCAATCCCAATCAATCAAAAGGCTTACAGGAAGAAATCTCTCTTTCAATGGCACTGTCACTGCCATTGGAACATACTGTATCTGTGACTGCAAACCCCTGAAAACCAGATTTAACCTCCTACACAAATACACATTGCAACTGCTGTTTTGCCAGACAACACACAACTATCCAGCTAGCAAGACAAAAACATTTTGTCTTTTAATTGCTTTCTGTACAAACTGCTTAATTAGAGTTTTGGTTTGTAATTTGGTAATGAAAGCAAACAAAACTATTTGTAATCCAAAAAACCCCTAAACAGATTAACATCAAAGCAGACATGTAGGAAATAGTTGGAGGGAGGAGGTGGGAAGGTAGAGTTTTAAAGTGATTTTCATTCATGGCATTATTCAGTCATAAGCTCTGTCAGCTTGCTCTGAAAAGAGCATAAGATACACTCACAATCACTTTTTTTTTTGTAAGATGCAGCACAAATTTTTAAGGTCATAAAATCTCACAGTACACTTCAAATTTTCCTTCTCATTACAGTCATTAACAACACTCAGAGCTGGATCCAATCTGAAAGCCAGAGCCAGTCTTCAGATGTGCAAAAAGCCTGGTTAAGATCAGTGGCAGAGCTTCACGAGGTAGGAGGGTGCTGGGGAGCTCTCTTGAGAGCTGAGAGCTCAGAAGAGCAGCATGGCTGAGCCCAACACATTTAAAATGGTGCCTAAAAGGGCCAGTCACAGTGTGAAATGATCTCCAAAGGCCTGCCCTGCAGCATGGATGCACCTCATGGATGCAGCCCAGCCACCAGCTCCAGCCACCATCACCAACACAGGCACTCAGCCCTGCTGCAGGGAAGGCTACCACTGACCATCTTGGAAAACCACTTTATTCTTGCTCCCACAATGAAACATTCCAGTAAATGGCCTATTTAACTATTTCCAGACTGACATGCCTGCTCAATATTTTATAACTTTGGCAATTTCACCGTGAAAGCAGAGATTGCATTTCACTAGCAACGCCAGTTGGCAAAGCAGCAGATTAACGCCCTTCTCAGGAGAAAAGAGTGCAAAATGCAGACATTCACTTTGCACTAAGAAGAGAACAAACCAAATTGAACTGAAATATGTTCATTTTAAACATCACCAGTGCGCAGTGAACAGTTTTATTGGTATGAAACTGGAATGACACTTCCAAAGGCTGAATAAGCACTGAGCACATTTACATGTGTGAAATGTAACCATATGTGACTTCAAATAAACCCTGCTGGTTATGATAAAACTTCATACTTCATTGTTTAGAAAATATGACTTAAGTTTTCTAACTGTTGTTGGCACTCGGGGCCAGGAGAGAATTGAGAAGAAATAAGAGGTGTTTTACAAAAGGCAACTTATAGGTTCTTTTTGACTTCTGATTGTACCTGAATAATAAGAATATGATGAAAATTATAAAACAAATTGCTTATCTGGCTTTACTGCTTATGATGTGATTCTCTGCATAACATTTTTTGCAATCATGGGTTAACAGCTGAAAACAACACAAATATTACCTTTGTATAAGGCCCAACATGGGCATAAGAGGAAAGGATGGGAATCATACCATATGTCCATTTTCTGTTTACTCGTGTCGTTTTCTCCCTAATAACTTTCTTACACCTTATTTTGCTAAGTAGAAAATAATGAAAACACAGAGTACATTGCCTTCCAGAGAATGACAATATATCAAATTGTACCTTTTGTCTCCAATGGTCTCACTGGTGTCAGCGTAGATCTCACAGAAGCAGGGAACGGGCTGAGCCAAACAACTAAAAATTATAAAAGAATAATTAGAAAATTATGTTTGTTGCAATAGACCTAAGACCTACAGTGACAAAATACGAACTGGAATTTCCCTTCACTTTTATAGAAATATATCTGAAGTAAATTGCAAAATGGAGACTTACCCATATTTTATGACACTACTACACAGAGAGTAGAAACAACTACCTTGGGCACACAAGGGCAAACTGTTAAATTATCCAAAAAGTAGGAGAGACAAGAGTGACAAGAAGCCATTTTTTTGTTTGTTTTTTGAAAAGTTTTTTTGGAGAACAAAACTGAAGCGCACAGAGGAAATGTTATTTATAAAAATAGCTTGATTTTACAAATCTCAGTAATAAAAACTCAAATACCTCAGAGTGGTGAGAAATTCCATTTTTTCACATAGCTATTTCCACTACTTATTTTTCATTAAAAAACACAAAAACTGTGAACTGAAAACCAGGACAACAGAAGGATGGGAAAGAAGTAGGATGGGATTAGGGTCTGTTATTGAAATACTAAGTTCATTCTCCATCCAGATGTACAGTGTTTTCATCACTGAAGGAGGACCTTTCTCATATTGTAATATATGAAAGTGCAGGACCATTACTGAACAAATCCTATGATTTTGTGAGGGCTGTGGGACTAAGCTATGAAAAGAGAGCTCTAAATCAAAACAAATTTAAAAAAATAAAAAGTAAGTTAGAAAGAGTCTGGTCTATTGAAGTGAATGACAGAAGTCCTATAGGATTTTGAAAAAAAACTAATAGTGTTTTAAAATGCTGCTAGTATTAAGATGCACCAGAAACATGGGTATTGCTTACCCTCTCTCCAGTTTCTCACTGGCCTTATTTGGAATATCTGAAGATTAAACTAGACCTTGCCAATTCCTACCAAATTATTTGCCTTGATACAGGAACTACTGGTGGAATATTGACTTATGCACTGATTTGCTCAAAACAACATTCCCAAAGAACTGAATACATAAATAAATGGCAAAGGTACTGCCATAGACACACAAACAAACAGACAAGCAAACAACCCAGAGGCCACATGGAAGAAATATTTTCCAGCTGTTCCTGTATCAGTGCTATATGTCTCCCTTTTAAACAAGGAGAATTAGAGACTCACAAAAATAAGAAACTTTGGTGTGAGTTTCTAATTTGGCACTCAAAAACTTGATACTGAAAATTTGGAAATTTCAGTGAGGAAAACATGATACTGAAGTCTATTTACAATCTACCAATATTAACCTAAAACAAGCGAAAAGCATTTAATTGTCAAAGCCAAAGGACAGGGTGATTCAGCCTAATGTCCTTAGTGAGAGACACCTCACAGCAAAGGGCAAGCTTTGTGGGCAATGCAGGGGTAACTGTTGAAAAAACAGCACCAATGATTATGCACATCAAGGAAACACAGTGGTACTTTCAATCTTTAAATGCTCAGATTCCTAATTTTAATCATCATCACTTCCACAGTAAACAGTGCTCCAGGAATGGAGGTGTTTGCTGAAGGCAGCAGGAGGAGTGGGGAAATGGTCTCCTGGATAATAACCTTCAGATAGCTATTGTTCCAGCTTCCAGAAACTGCAGGCTATTTGTGTTGATAAACAAAATGTAGGTGCCTAAAATAATTACTTTAGCCCACAATCAGTTGCAGTAAAAGAGGAAGTGTGTTAATGACCTTAGAATAATGAAGTTGTTACCACAAAAAATACTTACTAATAGGACTACAAATCTAATAGTCTTCACTCTATTCACAAGGGAGCACTATTTACCAGAGACCAAACTATGGTTTGGCTTAGGATTTTATTATTGTGGAAAGTAATTCAGTAAGAACACAGGGTCAGGAACTGGAGTTTCACATCACATCCACAAAAAACTGTAGCACAAAACACATCATCTGTCTTTAACTGAGATCCTGAAATTATTTTGATCAATAGGCACTGTGACTTAACTGCTGCAGTGTGAGCCTTTCTGTGCGACTAAACAGCGAATTAAATAATGGTTTGCTTCTGAAAAGACATCACCTATACTAACACCCATAAAAACATTGCTTTCAGCTACACAGGCCTATGCTGAAAAAAAAAGACATAGCTAATAATTAAAAGATTAATTTCTCATATTTTGAAGGATTTCTTCAGTTTGTATGCAGTATGACAGAATGGGTTTACAATGATATAAAAGAGGGCAATGTAGGTTAGGACAGTGCAGGACAATGGTAGGGTAGGACAGTGGCGGCTCAAATATTTCAGTTCCTTGTTCTTAGAAAATAATCACAGTATCTGTGGTAGTTAGCAAAATGCTGGAAGGCTTCAGAGAAATAAGAAAAACAACAGAAAGTTTGTAAACCTATCACTTGCTGTTTTCTCAACTGAATAATGTAGGAGTATACTAAAAATATATAGATAACTTAAACTATCTCTACTTTTCACATCAGATGGAATTACCACAATGTAAATTCCTACTGTTAAATTTTGTTATGAATCTAAACTTTCTTTTGCAGATCAGCATCTACATTAACCACACGGTCTTAAAAACCAAATGGAGTGGCTAAGCTGATCATTATTAACCAAGCTTACATTTGTTGATCTCTACTGTTGCTGACTAGCTGAGGCTCCAATTTAGCAGCAACAGATCCCTTTGTCTGTGGTGATGGATCAAAGGTCAGACTAACTCCAACCATGTGGAGCCTAATGATAGCTAGGGGAGACCTATGATGAATATAAAAATAGAACTAAAGATAAAGGCTTTAATCACAAGTGACAAATGACATTTTTGATGTGTCAAGTTCAATATTAATTATTTTCAGCTGCTCTGCTTTTTCTTTCGTCTTAAGGAAGCTACAGCAATTTGCTGACATGCCTGGAAAAGTTCAGGTGCAAAATGACCTCAGTTCAGTTTGCAGATTTACAGGAAACCATACACTATCCTTGGAGCATTTAAGTACTATGTCCTGTGGAAATACTTCAGCTTGTTAAAAAATATATGTCAGGAGATGGTAGTGCTCTTTTCCCAATTTCAGAATAACCTAAATCTTTTTTATTGTGGACATAAAACAAACACAACCATGGACAGTGCACTCCCAGCAGAGAATCAACAATTGTCTGGAGAAACAACATCTGTAATTAAATAACTTTTAAATAAGTTAAAAACATTACAGGAGTGGTAACTTCTTTTCCACTTTTCCAAAGATGGTGCCCCTTCAATAAGAGCCAGGGCCATCCATTCCAGTATGAAAACGACATCTATGTTTTATGTGATTTCTGTCAGTCTAGAAATCCACTGCCTACTCTAAGGTTTACAAAACATCTTTTATTCGTGGCAGAAAGCTAATTAGGCTGTCAAAATGAACATTTCTAAAAATCCTCCAAGAAGTAGGAGTAAAAATTAATTACTGTAGTGGTTTAAAAGACAACTGAGGAGTGCAACTTGACAGATCCTAAGCTAGAAGTTTTTCTTCCTTGGCCTTTAAGTTGATGAGTAAACAACACTATGGTCATTTAAGAGAAATAACTACATTTAATCTGCTGACCACATGTGATGAACTAATAGGAAAATGAGTTAGGCAAGAACACAGTGGTATTTCAAATACCAAGTTATCTGAAGAATCAGTAAAAGATTTCCTTAACTGAACACAAACCAACTCAAATGATATGGTGTTCATCACAGGTGAGCTCTGAAAATACTGATACCTGCCTTTGATTACTCACAAGGGATCAGTTAAATTATAAATATCTGAGATCACTGCTTTTCCTGATTGCTGGAAACAACAGTAGTATGAAACAGAAGAACTCATGCCAAACAAAAAAAAATATAGAAACTAAAAAGAAAACAAAAGAAGAATAAAAAGTTTTTAAAAGTGAGAAAAAAAGAAAAATACAAAAAAACCAACTCTAAATTTAAGCACAATTAGTTGAAGTCAGTTTTTTGGCAGAGATCTACCAGCAAAAGCAGATGGCAGCACCATGAAAGCCATTGTACTAAGGAGGAGGCCAAAAGAGAGAATCCATCTGTTGATACATGTTCAAAATGAGACAAATGGTAGGCCCCAGTGAGCCAGCCTGAAATGCACCTATTTATTTTGTTCTGCTAAAAGGGTATTATTTCTGGAGATAAGGAAGCATTTCATAAAGCAGAAGAAAGAAGCCCAGTCCATCTATGTCACTGGGGAAAATTATTGCAATCCTTCATCTCAACCAATAGCTTCCAGCAGTGAATGCAGATGTTATCAATGAAAGAAAGGATGGAAATAGGAGATCCACATGAACATCTTTGAGCCATTAAGCAGAAGGACCATGTTTAAGCTCAAACTCTCTGCTTTCTGGCTAAGAGCTAAACACCATCACTGCAGTGGCTAATGAAGTGGCAGACAGGGAAAAGAAGGATTTCTGGCATGCCAAGGCAGATGAAAGCAGCTGCTCCACAGGATCAGAGACAGCTGAAATCCAGTCTATCTGCTATCCAGCAAGGCCTGGCAGCCCCAGACTGCAAGCTGTCCTAGTGAAGACAGGGAGCAACTAAGGGTCTCCAGTAAAGCTGCACCAAAGGTCCATAAATAAAACAATTTATGTGCACATTACTGTGCTCATGTCTTCTGCTATCGGGCATTTTGGTTTGGATTTTTTGGGGGATACCTTTTCTGAGAGTTTATAAATAGGGAAAATTAGATAAATAAATACCAGTGATTCTATTGATATTTATAAAAGTTAATGTTTGAAGCCTCAGCTCACTATTTATTACTTTAAATTGAAGTCCAGGGCTTCTCATAGTCCATCAAGTTCTGTTTAAAGGGGTTAGACAGAAGTAAGGGAGATATTCCAGCTGATGAAAAGACAATCACAACACTATTCTCTGGCTTACTACACTGATTGATTCCACTACTGACCTGAGAAAAACCTAGATGTATTCACAACACAATAGGGTATAATTTTTTTTCTTCATCTGTATTCAAAAGCAATCAAAGTAAATGATCTTTTTCCAGTGGTGCCTGACTGACATTCATGGAGAGAAAGCTTGGAGTTCTGAACTGGCTATAAATGATTCACCATGCTTTACTGCATTAATGTATGCATGTTTTCAGGGGCTGACCTTTGGACTGACCTGTCAGAGGTATAGCAAAGCCATCATCCACTGACAGGCCTTTACTGAGGGAGAAAAATCTTTGTAATACCACAGAGGAATTTGCTAATCTGACATCTAGTTTAGCAGATTAATCATGGATTTTCTTTGATCATGCCTTGCAACAATGTGCAGCAAGTCAAACCAATCAACAATCATTAATTAAAAAGAACAATGAAGAGCAGAGGTTGTTTAGTTATGAATGGCACACACTGACTGAATATTATGAGTTCCCAGATGAAAGCAACGTTTCCTAAATGACATAGATCAGTACAAGATAAGCTTCAAGATAGCTGGGCAATGTAAGAGGGAACCCTGAAAGAATGTTATCACAGTCTAAAGAAAAGAGCAAAATGAAACTAGAAAGCTGACTTGGGACTTGCATGAACCAAGTCAGCCCTGCTCTGGGGTTCCTGCAATCATTACCAGTGCAAGCTCTGCAGTGGTATTCATGCATTGCCCACAAACACTAAGGACTGAAAATTCTGGTCTTATAAAACAGATAAATATAGAACAGTGTGACCCTATTAATCTGTCTCAGCCTTCCTTCATCTTAGGTGGTGTAGTACTGCTTGCTAAAACAACAGGGGTTTATCTTCAATGTGTAGATCCTGATACTTAGTTGGTGTAACCTCATTTTTGTATTGAAGTCAGGAGATTTAATATTTCTTTGCACAACTAGAACTCTGATCTTGGATGCTCTGACACTGAATTTTTGATTTCTTTTATTAAGTAATGCAGAAAGTTGAGAACTTTGTTGAAAACGTGTTACTCTTACAACAGCAGACTCAAAATATTGCCTGGCTCTACCTTTGTGATTGTAAACAAGGCCTATGTTCCTACCTGCATGACACTATAAAGAATGACTAAGCTTTAATTATTCTGGGAAATTAAGTGAGTAGAAAACAAAAGTGAAATGCTTAAGGGCACTTTGTTTTAATAGAAAAAGTATAAGGAAGTTACAGGCGTGTACCAACTTAAAATTTTATTACTGAAATAATTGCATAATTATACAGTGGGAAAATTGTTTGATGCAAAAAAAAATACTCTTTAATGTTTGCACAGTTTCTTGTTCTGTTCTAATATTGAATGAGATATTTATGGCCAAACTTAAGCAGATCTTGTAGAAGTTAAAATACCTCTTATTAACAGTAATCAAGGTTTTCCTTAAAGCTCCTTTAAGTCACCAAAGGGTGCAGAGGTGACTGGTGAATCCCTCCTGAGTTTTGGGGCAATGAAGCAGCCTGGTAGGTGGGGGGCATTCTGGCACTGTCAAAGCTGCAAGCCAAAACCCAAAACAGTAATGAGGCTAACAAAGAGGAAATTCCTAATGGTCCTCAGCTCTCCAGACAGCAGAGAAAGAGCTAATAGAACCAGTAAGCAAAAAAAAAAAAACAATAATGAGAGGCAAATTTCAATAATGTGGCTATTTAAAGACTTATCTAAAACCACACAGCAGATAGCTCACCCACCACAATTTTCAAATAAGGTTTGGCATTTTACAGGTAGATGTGCTGCAGCTTAAACAGAAGGTCTTGGCTCCTTGTGTCAGATAATATGTGAGCTTGTTTCCCCCGTGTTAGGCAGAAGATCCAAGCAGATGATACATACCTATCCCTCAAAAATCTAAGAGTCTTTGTCTAATTTTCATGACATTTCTACAGCCATTCTCTGAAATGGGTAGAATGGCATTAGCCTACATTTGTCCATGGCTCCTTCATCCAAGTACAGCTTCCAGGTATCAAGAAATTAAAACAGGTTTTTCTTTTAATGGACCATAATTTGTCAGTTTTGATTTTTACTTCTTAAACTTGAAAAGTGAGTGCACATTTTTTGCCTACAGATGCTTTCACTGAGGCTTAGCCAGAGTGAGCTTAACTCTGGATACTAAAAAAAAATAGACTGAAAAATCTCTGGATTTACAAAAAAAAAAAAAAAATTTTTTTTTTTCCTTCCATTATACTTAAGGAAAAAGCCACTAATGTGAGTTTTCCTAATGTGGGTATCTAACTAGATCCTCCACCTAACCATCAACAAAAAAGATAAAAGAGGTACTCAAATACATGTAATGAGGGCTAGACCAGCTAAGGCACACCTGTGTCTGGACCTGTTGATATACAAAGCAGCAGAATATCCAGGCACCCTTGCCTCCTCTTCCCATCCTAAATACCTACTCACACTTATTTCCAACTGGTCCTACTGAAAATAACCTCTGGTGTGAAACCAGGTGGAAGGGCAAATGCATGTCTTTAGCTCCAGAGCAGAATACCAAAATCTGATGTCTTCAAAACTCTTTACCATAATTCTTTCAGGGTAAAAAGAATGTGTCTATTCTTGGAAAGGGATTTTATAAGAAATGTTTATTTCATGCAGGAATCAAGCAGTACAGGAGACAAGCAGTAAATTGTGCAGTTTCCTACTTGCCTTGAGATCATTGACAAATACAGTCAGAAGCATAAATGGATGAAGTTGATACAAGCAGTTTAAATGAAAGAAGAAAATTTCAGACTGGGATGTATTTACAGCTATAAAATACAGTATTTCTGCAATGGAGGCTATCTATAGCCTATCTACCCTGTTGGTTTCAATCACAAGGTATGAGAAAGTAGAGGTGCCCAATGAGACTGCTGTGATCACTGCTGACTTGAATGTGCCAAACCTCAGAGAGAGTTCTCTCCTAAATTCAGCTGCAGGTCTGGCAGCACTTTGCTGCTTCTCCTATGGCTAGCACAGAGCAGAGATGAAGAATGGGAAAGTTTTTGTGGTCTGGCAAGCTGCTAATTTCATGAACATTCCTCTCTACCTGAAATTATAATTGATTCTTGAAAAATAAATTTCTTTTTTTTGCTAGAGTTGCTGTAAAAGACCCTTCCTAATACAATATTTTTCATCCATATGAAGGCCCAGGTTAATTTCTTTCATGTCAAGATTTAGCTTTATTCAATGACAATAAGTAGTTGTGTTTCAATGAATTCACACAGGGTGACGTTTTTATCCAGACTCAACACACAATGAATAAAATTTGTTCCCATTGGAATTCTATTATTGTTTCCTAAACTGCAGTTTGAATAAAGCTTAATAATGCACGTTCACCTGAAATTCAGGAGCCACTGTTATGAAAACCATTTTCTTACTTTGGAAGCTTTTTGTAAATAGTCTGTATTTTTTTTAGATATACAGTTCTGAAACTCTGAAATTGAAATGGATTGGGAGGTTATTAGCTTTGCTTACAAGGAAGATGCCTGTGAGGGTTCTCAAGCTCAGAAATAGATGCTGAAAATGACACCTGATATGCATATTTCAGGAAGCAGTATTCAAAGAAGTAAACTCAATAATTAAGACAGAAAAAATTGCATTTCTCTAAGTTACTTAGCAATTTCTTCAACCACTCCAGCAGTGTTTGAAGCATATCATTAAAGATGTAATGCCTCATAATATACCTAGAAAAACAGTAACAGTTCTCTGAGGAGGAGTAAGGGAAGTTAATAAGATGAGCTGGAATGAGAGTAATTATAGAGTAAGAAAATAGAAAATAGATTTAGAACTCAAAAGCATATAAGAAGCTAATATATCCTAATGCATTAGTCTTAGCTGGAGAAGGCTAAATTGCACATAGCAATGATGCATTTGGAACATTATGCTAAATGAAGTTTTCTAGAACTTCTCTTTGATACCATGTAAATATAAAGATCACTGCAATATAAAGACAAAATGTATTCTTGTATTTCTCTACACATGACAGCAGCTCTAGTCTTTTAGTAAAATGACTCAAAATGAAGGTTGTTCAGTAGAAGAGAGTTTTAGTTGGATATGTGAGACCTTCAGAAACTTTTAAATCAAATTATGCAGAATATTAGACCCAGGATACTGCAAACCCTACCAACAGATATTTTGAAGAGGAAGGACAACATGAAGGCCTAACTCTCTCTCTAGACCAAAAGGATATTAGAAAAAGGTGTAGATTTATGTTTAGGGGAACGAAAGCTTTTTCTTGCTCTCTGAGGAAGAATAAGAGTTTCACATTTAAGGAGGTAGGAAAGGAAAAAAAAAATATTAAAACGCAGTGCTGTAAATACAGGGAAAGAGCTGCTTAACATGGTGCCTCTAACACCCAGGTTCTGGGCTTGACAAATTAAGGCATCCTTCCAGTCCTATGTCCCTAGCTGATACAAAATGTTCATTTGAAAAATAAAATCACTGTTGCAGAAACACGTGAGCTTATGAATTTGCTAAGGGACCTGTAGAAGCTTGGTTCCAGCATTACAATTACGTAATACAGAGCTGACTGAAAACATTTATCACATGATTTTGAAATCTACCACATGGATCTTACCTCTGCGTTTGATTACATACTGTATGAGCCTGCAAATGCTTGTAAAAAACCCAGTTTCTGACATTATCCAGTAAAAAGAGACATGCATTTCCAAATAAATATAAAGGACAAAAAGCAAAAGTCTGATTTTATCTTTACAGCTTATGTCACAGAAGCCCTTTACATCATATATGTGGACTCAATGTGAAATGAAAAATCATTACTCTTATGGCAATTTATCATCTGCCTGCTTAGCTTAAACTAATTGCCTCTCCCCATCAGCTTGGCCTGGCCAATGGTATTGGCAAAGAAAAGCCTTTTTGGTACTGTTGGGCACATATCCCTGCTGAGTTTACATGGAAACCCTACAGTACTGTATATTCAGGTGCCTAGGGTTTCTCAGTAAAAAAAAAAAAAACAAAAAAAAAAAAACCAAAACAAACCAGAAAACACTGTCTATTTTATCCCTAAAACATCTAGCTATGAAATCAAAATGAAATAATTTCACAGTGTGTGAAACTGTCCCGGTGAAAGAGACTGTACAACAGATAGCAATCCAAGGTGCAATTTTCCATTGCACATGTTTTTCAAAGATAAACATCTGATCAGAACAGTTTGCTGTTGGTAAGTGAAAATAAGAACCAGAACTAATAGAGTAGCTGCCAGCAGCTTCCAGATCATTAACTATTGTTTATTTCTCCTCATGTTCAGACATCAGACTGTAGTGATGGAAGATACAGTCATTAATTTGGGAGTCATTTCAAGATGCGCCCATAAACACTGAATCAGGATACTGGCAAGCTGCCTATGACAACTTGCTGCCAAGAAGCTTTTTTTCTTCTTTTGAGCAGTAATTTTTATTGCTGCTATTATTTTCTGCCTTCTACTTGCTGCAATAGACCAACTATGGCTAGGTCATCAGAGTTTATATAAGAGCTGACTTTTTATACTTTTTTCTGCAGTTACAAATGGTTTATGCCTTTGTTATAAAAAAACTCTTTAAAAGAGTTGCATCATAAAGCATCAATTATTCTATTCTTTACCTATCTTATGGCAGCCAATGAGAAAAAAATTTGTTTTTTCCTTACTGAGACACCTATTAAAGTGAGAGGTGAGCTGTCTGAAATAATTAATCTGCAAGATTTGACAGAATATATGTCTGTACTCCCTCACAATCCCATGTTTATAGAGCCTATCCTAATTTAAAAAATAATTTAAAAAATGAAATAAAATAATTTTTCTTTCTGACAATATTTGAATAGGAAAATAGTGAAAAGGCAATAATATAATGATAAATTCCTGTAAATAACATATAAAGCATGAACTACTACTATGATTGTGAAGATATATATTTGAAATACAGGATTTCCATATTGTTACAAATAGTTTAATTCTCCTGGACAAGCCCAGAGCCAATGGCTCAGAACTGTCACTGTTCAGGACTAAAATACTTCATACCTCCTGAGAATCTGAATGCTTGCCAGAACTTTTAGTTTTTTATTATTCTAATGCAATAGTTAGCTGGTGCATGAAAGCATCAGAAAATCAAGAATTTATTCTGAATCTTACTACAACAACATGGATGCTGCATTTCATGCATCATGAAGCTGTTGCTAATTAATACATATGGTGACAGGCTAAAGCAAATCTTAGTAACAGCTGGTAGACTCTCCTGAAGAACCAAAAAATTGTACAGATCATTTGAAGTTTACACAATAATTTTATGGCACCATTGATTATTTCAAATACTATGCATCACTGTCAAAGGGAACATCTGATATGAGAACAGTTTGTCTAACCAGAAGAGGGATAATTAACATAAATCCAGAATTCTATTCCTGAGTTAAAGAATCTCATTGTATATGCCACATAATCCTGAGGAAGTCAAAGTTAATGGTTTTAAATGTAAAAAAATTGTCTTTCTGCTGACTTAGAAATAATCAAGAAGAACAATCCTCCACTGTTGTTTTGGCCTGGACATAACACAATAAAATGTGGAACAGTAATATAAGAAAGAATGAGTAAATTCCTTTATAATATTGAGATTAATTTTAAATTTCCTCCATAAAACCATAGTTATGTCTTCACAGTCTATTTCTGGATCAATAAACAAAGAAGAAACCAAGTTTCTGATCTGATAACTGTGTTTTTATTGAAAAAGTATGAATTAGGAAAGAGAAGCCTTTAAATACTTTAAAATACTCTCAGTTAGGAATGTCCAGCCCTATTAATCCTACATACCACATCCTAAACCCCAAGAACTTTACATAATACATGCTTCATACCACAAAGAACTCAGTGGATAGGGAGCTCAAGGAGCTGTTCCTCTGCCAGGAACAGCAATGCCTCTGTCACAGTTCCTCCATTTCACAGCAGGATGGGAAGGAGCTACAGTACAAGTAGGCTCAAGGGTCTCTTGGACCTACACCCTGCACAGGTTAGGATGAACACTTCCTTAGGGAGCAGGTCCAGGACGGGCAGCAGCTCAGCCCACAGAGTGATTGCAACCCACAGCAGCCTGGAGCTAGCTGAGAGTGAGTTTCAACTCAAGAACTGCTCCAAAGTTACCCTCTTTTCCCTCCTAATCATCCTTTTCAAGCTTTCAGGAACACAAAAGTCTTTGAGGAATGATCTTGAAGCTGTGGTCAAACAAATTAAAGGTTATTTAACTGTGAATAAGAATCATACCGTTTGACCACATTAATGGCACCTGTTCCTCTGGTTCTCCCATAATTTCCCCTGTCATTAGTCCTAAAATGTGTTCTTTGTGTGAGTTACAAGCCAGAATTTGCAGCTCTAACAGATCCTGTGTTCACAGAACATGCAAGGGAACCACCTATCAGGCTCCAGTACAGACTCAGACGGGGACAGGAAGGCCTGAGGGATGCAGGGAACATGCAGCCCACCAGGGCACTTCCAGAATGGCTGCACAATGAACAGAAATGCCCTGGGAACCCTGGACAGCAAGAACACTCCATGTGTCCATGTGTGAGGAAAAACTGTATTGCAGCAAAAACTAAGCTAGGTCATCATGAGAGGATATTGCTGTTTCCTGCATTGGTCTCTGAAAAACTTCAGTATCTTGCCATGGATTCAGAGGCAGCACTTTAATACTTGCTCAGGCTTTTTGTATGCACCTTCCTACTGGTGGCCCAAGCAGGGCAGAAAGGACTTGTGGGTATCACAGCACAGACATCACATTCCTGCATGAAATTATCTGCAGAAACTGAGACAGCTTAACCATGGCAGGCTGAAAGACTAGAAAAACAGACAAAACTTAGCTTGCAAATCTTTTGTGACTAATTTACTTACTACCACACTCCAGTTTTCTAAGCTGTTAGTCAAGATTACAGGAGTGTGAAAATAAAGAATCTTTTTAAAATGTCCAGAAATTCAGTGAAATTTTTATTTTATCAGTATTTACTAAAGGGAAGTTAATGCCATGACAGGTGAAACCAATGCTAATGTTTAATCTGAAATATAGAAATTAATAAAATCCAAATTTAGCTCATCTTCTGTTTTTTCTAAATTCTGAGAGCTCTCCAGCAGACAGTGTCTAAGACATGCATAGCAACAGAAAGACAACAATCACAACACACTGGCCCAGCAGTGCAATCTGATCACATCTGGAAATGACTACTTTTAGCTGGCAGGAAGACCTTTAAACACAACACAAAGTCATTATTATTATGATAGAATTATCTATATCAGCAACAGGTTAGAAGCAGCTCTCAGCACCTCAGCTTCCTTATGTAACTTTGCTTTCTGAAGTGTATTATCATATTCCTTTTCATAGTCTTCTATCATAGGACATATAAACAGATTGCACCTCCTAAGGAGTCCAAGTCTGCAGCTGCATTATTTATGAAGATTTTCTGAAGAATACAAACAATAAGCACAAACATTCTTTTAATCATTATTCTGAGATCTACAGGAGATAAAGCTCCCCAAACCAGCTTCTAGTACTGGTCTCAGAGGAATGCACTGAAAATTATTTGCCACAAATATTTGTCTTTATAGAGTATCCTAACTGATACCAATCTAAATGTTTGCTGCAGAATTATTACAAGAAAAGGACAAGCAGACCACAGAATTTGCCAATACTGTTTAAAAATAAAGCAACTTTGAAGAGACAGAATTTACAGGAAAACAAAAATTAAGCATGATAAAGTTCAAATGTATAGTCATAAATCTTTGCCAAGCATCTAGAATTCCAGTACTTTTTGGAGAAAAATATTTTGAAGTTACCTTCATAAGTGAAACTGTACCCCAGTATTTTAGTTTTGTTTTTCATTTGAATGCAATGTCTAAAATGAAGTTAACATCTCAAAGGACATTTTTCATTTCCATTAAGTTAAGCATTTCATGGGCACATTATGCCCACAGCAAATTTCAGAGCTAATTCTGATGGAAAAAAATGATTCTGGGAAGAGAATCATTTTTGAAAGAAAGGAACACGGAAAAAAAATTGTTTTGGCTTTTACTTGTTAATGAATTGTAAAAATGTGATAAATTGCACAGGACTAACTTATGATAATTTATGATTTTTTCTCTATTAGTAAGCCTTAATCCATGTTTAATTAAGAAAAGTTTAATTATTTTTTATTTACATACACATAGCTCTTAGCTGTAGATATAAATGCACACATATATGCACACACCACCATATTTTCTTCACCCTGATACAATTACATGTGTGTATTGTTTGAATATTTTGCAAACACAAACACAGATCACAGAATCACTGGCTGGGAAGAGACCTTTAAGATCACAGAGTCTACCCCAGCCCCTACCACCTCAACCAGACCATGGCACTGAGTGCCACATTCAGTCTTTTTTAAACCCATCCAGGCTTGGACTCTACCACCTTCCCAGGCAGACCATTCCAGTACTTGATCACCATTTCTGTAAAAACACCTTTTTCTTAATATCCAACCTACATTTCCCTTGGTGCTGCTTAAGGCTGTGTCCTCTCATTCTGTCAGATACTTCAGGATGTTATAATATGGCTTCCATTCTATTTGAAGCATGGCCTTTTGTTGTTGTTGTTGTTGTTTGCGTATTTTTCCTCGCTTTCATTTTTTCTCTACCATTCTGGGATTTTCCTTTTGACTCAGCTACAACTTTGGATGTGAATACCCTTTGCATTCTACAATCAGATCAGAATTGAATGCTTTAACATTTTAATTCAACTATGCAATCTTTTGTTTCTTTTTTTTTTTTCTTTTTTTTTTTTTTTTTTTCCTACGACTGAGTCCAGAATAATTTTCTCCATTCAAGGTGAAATTTAGAAGCCAAGTAATCATCTGTTCCATTGAAAACTGCTCTTGAACTTTTTAAAATTGAACTTTAGGGCTAAATCAGGGGGAAAAATCTGAAAGGAAGCAAGGACACTTTTCTTTAATAGTCTGAAAAACAACTCCCTCTACACATTGCATTAATTGTACAGTTCTCAGGAGAAAAATATAAGCTATACAGAGAGATGAAATATCTAAAGAGTTTAAAAAAACTTATCTGGAGCACTGCCATTACAATAATCAAAAGAAAAAAAAATTACTCAACGAAATATATTTTATAACAAAGCTAATGACAAATACAGCGAAAATATATGAGGTGCCAGCACTGCCTAATCAGAAACATACTGTGCAGTACCCTGATAGGGTTCTAACATATTTATTAGAGGAAATCTTTCAGTTAAACCTGAAAATCCTCAGAGGCAGCATTATCTCCTAAAGGTTTTTATTCTTTTCTCATTGTAGTTCTTCATTAGGTTATAAGAGCTCTCAAAGCACTGGCTCTGTAAATAAAATCAGCATAGAAAAATAAGAAACCAGGTAGTAATGGAATCCAAGTTATGAAGGTAATTATCAAATTAAAGTGAGAAGCATTTGGAGGAGTCATCCAACTCCATCCAAGACATTGCTCTTCAACACCATATACATAGCTCTATGTTGTTGATATTGGGTTTCTTCTAGGTGGATTTTCTGTCAGTGTATGAACTTGAGTTTCCAGATTGTTTTCAGAAAACCTTCAGTGGATGCAGAGAGAATTCAACAGGCTCTTCCCACTGGGCTCTGTTTAATCTCAGCCAGCTATGATGGAAGGCAAGTCGTTCTCCAAAAACACTTCTACAACTGTCATTATACACATTACTGGTAACATTAACATATTTCCTTTCCTTTGGTAAGACAAGTGCTTTGAACACTATTAGCTGGTTATTCAACATGGAAAAAATTGTGAAAAAAGAGACTACCAGAAGAAGAGATATTCTTCTAATTTTTATTTCATATCCATTAAGAAACTATAATATTATTTTCCTCATTCAAGGGAAATATATACATATAATAACCCAAATAAGTTACTTAGCCTCATCAGGAATGCTGACTTACTGTGAGCTAACTGAAAGCTCCCTCAATTCTGCATTCCAGTCCTTGGAAAAGGCCAGAGAAAAAGCTAACAACACTTAAATGCATCAAGAGAAGAGCTGCTCCCTTCCTATTTTGACCCTGTGAATGGATAGAATGGCTATAAATTTCCAGACGTGCCCTATTTTCAATTTCTAAAAAATCACTCAGTGGTTATATTTCTGTATTTAATAAGATAAATGTAAAAATAGAAATCAATATTCATTGATTTATGAAGAATTCAATGCTCTTGAAGAAATTTTGAAACAGGTTCAGTAAAATGGCTGAAGTAATCCTAAGTCACCAATGTAAAAATCTGTTGTTATACTTCTAAATCTTCAGAATTTTTAACCTAGCTTATGGAAAAAAAACCCCAAATCCAAAACGTTTCATATGAAAGAGTTTTAGAGTATAAGCAAGTCCACAGAAAAGATTAAAAGGTTTCTAGAAGAATTAAGATATGGAACAACGCACTTTCTCTTTATTTGGAATTTTAGGAAAAAAAATTGCAGATTTTTACTGTTAAACTGTGACACAAAGTGTGACATCTTGTGCTGCCAGGACTTTTGAGCACGAACTTCAAAATTAAAATTGAGGTCCAAGTATTTGTCAAATTGGTTTCAATTAAAACAAAAAAGCCTCCACAATTTCTGTAGCTGAATTCCTCAAACCAGGAATAACACAAGCAATCAGGTGCAGTGTCTAAGAGCCAACCACTCCCAGTTTATGTGATGTCACAGCAACACCCACACACCAAAAAATGTCTGGTTTTAGTAAATTTTGCTTAAAGTTTAATATATGAATCAAGTTCAGATTTCATGAAAACCATTTCTGTGGTACCACCAGACACCAGGAAAGTCTTTTTTCCTTCGTGTTAAGCCACCATAAGAGTCAACAATTCAGTCTTTGCATGAAATACATTCAGATACAGTATTTGTATCTTTTTTGTGGCATATCACAGTAGCTTAAGTGTATTATACTCTGACTGAGCACCTGTTCTTACACATTGGCAGGAAAAAGACAATTTCGACCAACAACATTGAAATATAGACAATTCCAAAAACAGGAACAGTGACACGCCACATGAACTGTTACATAACTTTACCAGTAATCTTTACTCCTTTCTAGGACAAAGGAAGTTTTTCCCATGAAACCATAACTACTGCTATCTCAGGTTGAGACCAAAGAACCACATCAATCTTCTCAGCCAACACAGGCAGGAACAAAACTGGGCAGCTCCGGAGCACAAAATAGAATATTTTATCTGTGGACTATACCAAGGCAAGATTTTTTCCCAGAGGAGAGGAACAAATATACATACTCTCCTCTAATATGCATACCTAATCATGGTATTACCATACATTTTTGGAATTATCACCAAAAAATGCAATTCTATCAGGGTTAGACAGAGTCAATGTGTTAATACTAGAGAGGGCAACTGCCTGCCAGCAGCAGCATTCTGCCCCAAACAGGTTTAGGTGCAGAGCTGTGTCTGATGTGGCAGAGACAGAGCTGACTTGGCACCACTTGAGAAATAAGTTAACTCTCTTTAGAAGAAAAAATTTATAAATATCAAAACCCTATGGTCACTAGAGTTGAACAAAAATCTCTGCTGTTACCTGAAGCAAGGTCAGGACCACTGCGGAAGAGGAAAATTTCTGATCAAGATTGTAACTCAAAATTGCCAAAATACTTCCTCAGTCACCCTGATGGTTCATGTTTGTTTAAACTATGATTTGGCAAAGCTGGTCTAGTCATATAAGTACTTTAAGTATTTCCTCCATAGTGGGTAACTCAATAACAACTTCATAGCTATGGTAGCAACTTAGGTGAGTTCTTGGCTCCTGTCTGAGTAAGAGTTGAGTTTTCCTCTCCCTGATATTTTGAATCTGGCACATCATTAGAGAGCAACTCAAATTCCCTTCACACATATAGGTTTTGTAATACTTTGCCATAAAACCTTTCCTGCCTCAACAGCACCTAATCTTGATGTTCAGTTCTATATTTATCTGAAAATATTAAATATTCCTGTTAAACTCTTTTGAAAAAATAGTATTTACCTACAGCATCTCTGCATTCTATTGCTTCTTTAAAAATTGAGGAGTAAAATCCTATTTTCACAGATCTGTTGTCTCCAGTAGTGTTCTCTACCTTTGCCCTCATTTATCAAGGTGATCAGTTTTGCTTCTCACCTTCCAAGTCACATACCTTGGCCATATATCTTTATTTGTTTGGTTGTTTTTTTCCAGGAAGTTTGGTGAAACATATACAAGGATTTTCAGGCAAGTTTTTGTCCTTTGCAAATCTTCTGAGTGGAAAGGATGATTAATTATACCCTCATACAGATATTTTATTGTCTTTTTTTCCAAAAATTGCAGTTTCCTTAAAAATTAGTAAGAATTATTCTCTGGAATACTCTTTAAAAGACAGATTGGAACTCCCAAAGCAGTTCTTGACATTTTGAAATATGGCTTTAGTTTAGATCTTGCCTAAGTCCTTAATTTGATTCCTTAAACCCTAATTGGGCAACATTTTCCTCAATCATCTAAACAAGAATGAAGCATGTTTATTATATGATTAAGAATGTTTCCATCTCCCCTCCCTAAAGACTTTAATTAACTAATGCAAGAATTACTTCATCACATTGTCATCTCTACAACACCTGGAAAATGTAAAGAGACTCCAGCATCAAAATCATAGCTCTGGTGCGAGACCAAGCCGTGGCCACCCCATTGCTCACACACACGGACACACCTCTGGGCCTTGGGTGAGAAGGACTGATTTTGGGAAAATGCAATACCCAGGTCTCCACTCAGACCTGTCCCATCAGCTCAAGAGAGCCTCCCCACCTGTCCAGACTTCAGGTAAATTTCTGAACCTCAGTACCAAGGCAGTCTTCAGTTGTCTCAAAAGGGAGGAGCTGAGCTGATTGCACAGGTTGGTAGCAAACAGGGCAGGGAGCCAAGAAATCAACACACCTATACTCTTCCACACTATTGGATGAAATAAAATAATTTGGAGTTGGCACGGGAAAAGTGTGTGCTAGGAGGCTGCTAGTTCCTCTTCTGTTGCCTTAGGCAGTCAGGAGAAGCCAATGAAATTAATTAGTCAAAGCCTAGCTAACTATTTGAGGACCACTAAGAGAATTTTAGGGCTGTGTTTAAGCCTGGTGACTCTGAGATGCTCTAAAAGCAGGAGAGCCTTGCTCTAGAGGGTTGGAAGCTACAGAGTATGAAGTGGTTAATTTTGAACATGCTAGTATTTTAAGATTCAATAGAGATGATGTTTCTTATATCCATTGCTTTTTACAGTGCTTACTTCTTCAGGAGAACATATATTCTCTCAACTGTAAAAGGAATTTAGAATAATCATGCTCTGATTTTTTCATCTGATATCAGAGACATGGAGTGGACTGTAGAAATTCCTTCTTTTGGATGTACTAAGGTACTTAATACTGGAATATAATTTATAGCCATCTCTCACGACAGAGTAGACAGGAAAACTCTGCTTTGTACTGTGATGATTCCACTGAAAGTGTGCACGCAACTTTTAGAAAAATATGTTGATAATGAAGTGACTCCCACGGTCTTAGTATCTTGTTTCTCTTAGCTGGACAGTCAGAACTTTATTTCTCAACAAGCAATTTATAGGGGTGTACAGTGGATTACCATAATAAGAGACAGAACCACTTATAATTAAAATACTATTGTCCAGGGAGGAAAATAAAAATAAAATTGTGCCTTGTCACAGATTTCAAATAAACACATTTTTGAAATGCTCCCAGGTTTTCTGTTTGGGATGTTTTATCTCTTCCTGAATGTTCAAGACTACTGATGTATTTGACATTGTTTATGTTAGGCTAAAAAACAGAGCTCGTTCACATACTTCAAAGTCACTTTTTTAATTTGCTCACCCTGACTTTGGCAGACAAACAGGAGGACTAGAGTAAATAGCACATACACACACACATCCTCCCTCCTCTTACTACCCACTAAAAAAAAAGTAATATTGCTTTCTCCCCATTCTTACATTTCCAATAAGCTGAACTTGTATCTGCCATTGGAGAAACACAGCTGAGACCTGTACAACACATATTTAAATTTAACACATTCCCATGGCAGTAATGAACAAAGCAGTCCTTCCCTTCAGGAAAATCCTGGACTTGCACTCCCCAGGTCCCTGAGCAGTATAGAATTTAGAAGAAAAACAGGAAACACATGTGGAAACCAGATAGAACTGACCAAACCTAGCTATTAAGGTAGCCCAGCCAGTAGCTTTTAAATAAACAATCACATCTATCTATATTATGCCTAGCTGACCCTTCCCTCCCCCACCAGCTATTCATACTGAAACATTTAAACTAGGTGTATTTATGAGCTTAAATATGCAGAGGAAAGGAACAGGAGCTAGTGAAGTATTCACATGCATCTTATACTGAGAGTTTATACTTTTACCATACATTCATGAAAAAAGAATCAATATAACCTGCACAAGTTAAAAAAAGACTACACTTCTGATTGGTAAGAGCTTTTGTATACATAAGCAGCTAATGCCCATATCTGCTTTATTAAGTATACACCTACATACATAAACATTTATATAATCTCAGATACATATGTTCCTGCTCAGAAATCAATCAGAGTAACAGAGCAACATTTTTTTCAGTGATGGAAAAATTAGTCATAGTCGTAATGATTAGTGCTGTGGTTTTTTTCCAAATCTACCTTACTCTACCAAGATCCCTGATTTTTGAAAAATCTCTAAAATAATTTATGTAATCTTTGGTTCTGTGTCTCAAGGAGCATTTTGCAAATGAAGATGGGACATTTTTATTGTCCTCCAATCCAATGGTATAGATACTAGATGTAATCTGATGTTGTAAATAAAAGATTTTGTAACTCTCAGCACAGAAGATGTAAGTGATGATAATCCAAATCAGACTGTGCACATGAGCTAGCTCATTTTCACAGAAATATTGCTTTCCCATGTGTGCTTAATGAAACAGCAGGAAAAACATTCAGGCTTTCTAATTGTGCCATCTATGAAACACAGTGGGACTCTCAGCAAAAAGGCTGCCAAGACCTTTAATATACAGTGACCTTGCAACTCTCTGCCTTTGACAAGCAACCTGCAGCATCCTGAGGTTCATACCCAACCTTTTGGGAAAAATCAAGTTCACTTCTCTGGGTGCTTGGAAAATTTGACTCCTCTCAGAAAGGATGAGTTCAATAAGTAGTTCTAAACTAACAAAATTTTAATAAAGTGGGATGAGAATGAACAATATTTACAATGACCCTCAAAAAGCAAGCAACTCTTGCTTTCTCAAAATACAAACATAATAATTCAAGTCATTGTCTTTACAGAGTGACCTCTATGAAAGCTGGAGCCCCCCTGCAAATACTTCTCAATGACTGGGTTTGGAAGTCCCCCCAGGTATTGAATTGGGGAGCTCAATTCAAGTTATGGTACCTTGCTATCTGCTAGCCACTTTTTCCATAACTTACTCTATGGCAATTTTAGTTTTACTGCTAAACATGGTGGCAAAAGATTCTTGTCATATTTTCTAAATATATTTTCCTCTTTCATATTGCAACATTTCTCCATCCAAAATCTTCAAGACAGGGTAGTAGAACAAGCCAGTAGCCCAGGCTTACTTATAATTGATGTCTTAGAAATACATTTGTCACAGAATTCCCCATAATACAAAAACTTCACTGGAAGCAGGAGATGTCTTTGGCACTGCTTCATCACAGTGAGGATGAGCTTTGGTTAACAAGAAACACAAAAGGCCCTATGAAGTAGGGAAATGAAGAATGGATTTTGACTGGCTAAACTTTAAATTACTTTCTGCCTAAACATATGGGTTTGGAGTGAAGGAAGGGTTAAACACTGAATTTGATATGTTCTTTGTAACAAGTAAAGACGTTGGTGATACTCACTGAATGAAGAGAAACCAGCTAAATCATTGGTAAAAGTTGCTTTGCCCTGGATAAAAGAATCAAGAAAAGTAGTTATGTAGGGGAAAAAAAAAAAAAAAACCAAAACCAAAACAGTTTCACTGGCTACTTGGTGCAGTCAAGCAGTGGCAGGAGAACAGCAGATACTTCAAGTGTCTTAGGTAAAGTTATATTGCAGGACAGGTTTGCTGGGCCTGGCTCTGCCTGTACCCACCCTTTGCTATAAATGCATAAAGCTCAGTCCAAGACTGTTCACCCCCCAGAGCAGCATGTAACAACCACCTTTCCTGTGTCAAGTTGGACTGTGAAAGCATACATGGATTACTTTTGCCTAGGGAACCTTACTGCCTTCATCACATGGGCAGACAGACACCGCCACCATCAATCTAAACTAATTGTTTGGCTCATTGTGCTGTTTAGGTGTTATTATTTACTTCTCTTTTCATGCCTGGGGAAAAAAAAATACAAGAAGTGTTGTGGGGAGCAAGGATAGAAATGGGCAAGAATTTTCTTCAAAGATAGTAGTAGTTCACCCAATAAAAAAAAGAAATTCTTGTAAACTCGAGTCTCATAAACTCAAGTCCCTTGGGCTCTCTGTGCGCTATGACCATGAGACACATGAGCCTTGCTCTTTAATTTTACAACTTTAAAAAAAAAGGTCAAATAAAAACAAACAGAAAAAGTGTAGTTTGTTGTCCTGGCTCATTGCCTCCGTGGTTTGGTTGCTAAGAACAATGAAATGCTAAACGGCCATTTATACCACAGAAATCCTGAGCACTGGCTCTGCTTTTATCTTAGTCACTGAAACAGAACATTTAATCTACTTGCTAGAAGTAACCTCTTCACACAGACTTTTTGAGATCCACCATAGTGACCCACTTATTTTTGGCATTATATATGCAGCTTTATTCTTCCCACACATAGAGCAGCTAAAATAGGTACCTTTCCATTTAAAGAGGCTGGTTAAAAGATATTAAGAAAATTAGAGAAAAAAAAAGGAAAGAAGGAAAGAAGGAAAATAAGAAACATTGTGGCATTGTGAGCTTTGACTTAATGTGAACTTTCCTATATTCCAGTCATGAGACTTAACCAAGAACAGCCTTGGGGATATTATGATGGGAAAAGCAAAGTGTGGTGATTGCATTGGGAATATATTAGCTGGAACGCTGTCTCAGCAGCTGGCGAGCAGCCTTTTGAAAACAGCGTTATTCCAAGAACTATATAAATAAACAGAGGCCTTGGGAATTTTTATTCATCCAAAAAAAATCTCTTTGCCAAGCCAACCATTACCCAAACTTTCTCTATATGTGTCCCTCACATGGAGGGTACTTTATACAGAGTAAGAGATGACTGATTCTGCCTGCCAAAGGCTTTAAGTTTGGGCTGGGCAAGGGCTAATTTGCAAAGGGGATGAAGAAGAAAAGGGTGTGGGGAAAATGGCTTTTCCAGAAGTCTAACCTAATGTAATTATGCAGCTAATTATTAGTGGACTTCCTCTTTGTTACTACTGCTGACCGTCAAGAACTATATTTTACTTTATGTTCATAGGGCCTCAGGTGATAGTTCTTGCAACTGAGTAATTCTCACATGAGAATGCCCAGATGATAATGCATTACACTGCAGCTCTACCTTACAGCTCAGAGAAGTCTCCAAAACCAGAAGAATCTTGTTTGTTCAGCAAAGGCTGGGTCAGGCCAACAGCCTCAGTTGATTGGATGTAGAAGGATACCAAAGATCCTCTAAGGCAGCTGCTTTGTCACACCATAGATGATGAAAAACTGCTTACTCCTTTCTGAGGCTTCCTCAGTGGAGAGTTAGCTATCCCTCCCAGGTCCACAAAAAAAAATTAAAAAGCACTTTGCCATACTAATTCCTATGCCTAATAAGATCTAAAATAATAATCAGCATCAATATGGAGTTCTATTGACCACAAGTTGTACCAGGAAAAGCACTACAATTATTATGAGAAAGACAGGAGTAGGCCAAAAGCACAGTTCTCCAGATGGCTGTAGCATTGCTTTGCAAATATCCAATCCTCTTTATTCTTGTGGCTCAAAAGAGAAATATTAAATATGGAGTAATAATAGGCAAGAGAAGTCAGGAGCAAAAGATAGAGCCACAATGACAAAAATGCAGGCAAAATGTTTCACGAGTATTTACCTTGGTAATAAATATTATAATTTCTTTTTTAAAACAGTTCTTTTTTAAGTCCAGACTTTTTGTCCTGCTCCAAACATTATTTATTGGCAGCTGAACTTTTTAGCCATGATGTAAGTCTTCGAGGGCTAATATTTGCCAGTTTTACTGTTGACATTATTTAACCATAGAGAACAATGTAGAAGGCCTGTGATAATCATATATTCCTGTGAAACATATATTAACACCACTTACAGCTATTGACACAAATAGACAAATAATCAGCACATTCTTTTCACCAAGTCCTCCATTAGTCAATGCCATCATGATGTAATTTATAAGATGTTGGAATCAACAGGCCCTTCTATTTCAGGATTTCTAGGTACTTTCCGAAGATTAATTAATTTTTATAAAGCCCATGGGAAATTTACTCCTGCTGTACAGATGTGGAAACAGACATGGAGTAGTTAAGTGATTTGCCCAAACTCACATAGAAAATGTGACTCAGTTTGAAAGAAAGAACTTGTGTCACCTCCTTCTTTCTTCACTTTAGTTAACTGTCAAGTAATAGTGATGAAAGTTATACAAAAACATCACAGGGAAGCAAGAATGGAAAATAAGAAAAAAATATCACCACAAAATATATTTTAATAAAATTATGGAAAAATGTAATCTGACCTATGCAACAACTTTTTGGTAATTCATAATGATTTATGGAAGTTCAATGGATAACAAACCTCCCAGGGTCTGTGCATATGGAAGTAATAATAAAAGTGTATCACAGAAAGCAATTCAACATTCAAAATATTTCACATACCACAAGAACATCGTTCGTAAATCTTCATAGACTCAATCACAAAAATCAGGTGTAATTTAATTATGCTCAGACCAGGCACAAGCAGATTAATATTCATCTGTTTGAAAACATTTTATGCTTTTATTACAATTATGTTGGTTGGACTAGAAAATTGCGATTCATAAGTCTAGGCTCTCCAGGGGCTTGAGAAAAACAGTTTGTTTGGGCTTGTGCAGGTGCTGTGATTCAGCACAGTAACACACAGGCTTGCTCAAAGGCTCTACACCAAAGAATCCATGGCTTGGTTCCCAGTGACTCAAGCCAGACTCAAGAAACTATAAAAATGAATAGAGCAGTAAATCTCCACCCATTTTAAAAAAAAATATTTACCATCAATTTGTCTTGTGATGAAACACTTTGGTATCCAAAAGTGATACTGACACCTTCAGGATTACGTGAGCAGGCTAAAGTTCCACAGCCCATGGTTATATAAGAAATTAGGGCAGAAAGTGAAGGGGAAAAAAAGTACCCACAGGCAAACTTGACCAACACGTAGAAGAAGCATCTGGCAGTGTGAATGAAAGCAATGAAAAACTGATAAGAAATTATTTTTCCCAAACTGCTTCTTAGAAACCAATTTAGAATTTTGACACGGTTTTCATTTTCTATTTTTTAATTCATTAATTTCAAACACAAAAGTTTTCACTAAGACATACATCTCTGAAGTCAGCAGTGCCATGTTCTGGAGTTCATTTAAGGGACACCAGCTAAGACTTTAAACAGAAATTATTAGAGGGCATTCTAAATCTACTTAAACAATATCTAAATCCCCAAAAATTCACACAGGTATTGTCACTTTCTTTCTTAAGCATTCCAAGACCTCTAAGTATGCACTGCTTAACTGATATGGCTGAAATGATGGATGATGGTCCAAGTCCCCTGTCAGCAGTCTTGGAGCATCAGCAGGTATTTCCATAAGTACTACAGTCCAACAGAATATCAGTTGCTTTTTTTTTTATTTCTTCCTTCCAAAAGCATTTGATAGCTGAAAATAGCTGTATTTATCACATATGATGTACTCTATTAATCTATATGAAGATTGTTTTCCTCTTTGTTGTGCTTTAGGAATGGTACTCCCCAATTAAATGCTCTCACTGAGACCCTCAAAACCATGTGTCACTTGCTCACTCCCTCCCTTTCCCACTTCCACCCCCCACAGTGATTGGAACAGAGATCTGGAGGCACAAAAGGTAAAGATCATGGGCTGAGATAAGAGCAATTTACTGGAAACAGCAATGAGGTAAGAAAATGAACAGGAACAATATTATTAACAAAAGTGTACAAGACAGAAATGAATAATTCACAAGCAAAATGCTCAGAGCCAGCGTCACCTGGCTGCTCCCTCTGTCACCTTACTCAGCTGAAAGAAGCCCATTTTCCCAGGAAGAGACTCCTTTCCTCTTGTGCCTAGCAATGAGGTGAGGCACTACAGAATAATCTCCATGTCCCAGCCATGCCCAGTCCTGGCTACTGATAAAATTAACCCTGTCCTACTGGAGCCAGGACACCTTGCCACAAGATAGGACCCAATCTCTACATTGCCCACATGTTGTTCTGGGCTCCTGAGTGGTCCCTGAAAAGAGCACAGATCCTTCCAAGAAGAAGGGGAACAGCATCAAGAAAGCAGAAGACAACCGTGTCCCCTCTCTCTACTGCATCAAAATTAACTTCAAGCACAGCACAGAAAGAACACATTTTATGCAAACTTATCACTCCACAATTTTCCCTGAAGAAATGGAACAGAAGAAGACATTAAAATATTACTAAAGACCTTTAGATCTTTTCTTCACCACCTCAAGATCAGCTGTGTGGAAAAATTTCTATGAAGAAATTAAAACAACACCATGTTTTTATGCCTTTCCCCCACATGATAAAGCCATGTATCTGCCAGGTTCTTTGGCAGACATGGACAGGTCTGAATGACAATGAGCAGAAGACAAGCAAAGGTGCAAACACAGTTTGAAGGGAGGTTTTGAGGAAGACAATGCAACTACAAAACACGTTTTAGGTTTTGGTTTCCTGAATTACCACTGAAAGCTTAATGACCAGCTTGACTTTAACACTCCTTATACTTTGCAGTGAATGTTGCCTACTGACTCTTCCAACAAGAAACAAGCCCAACACCCAGCGTGTTGTTTGTTGTGCACATTGTCACACCAGCACCCTTAAGAGTGCAAAATGGAACATTAAGAAATTCTGTGTGGTGTTTTTATACATGCCATTCACAAAGCATATATATGTTTAAGGTTTGGTGGTTCAAACTCCAGTCATCTTTTTAAGACTACCATGAATGGTGTCAGAATGATCTGGCCATTGTAATAGGAAACTTTCAAAACAAGCAGGTAATAGCTGAGGATTTTAATCTCATTGTAAAGTAGTATGACATGACCATTCATGAATGCTAATGAATACAAACCAGGATCATAGCTGTAGAAAATACCTATAATCTGCTTGCAACAGAGACCAACTTCATTGCTAAACTTCTTTCTCAAGGCCTCCACTATTGCATGCAGAAAGTTTAATCGCTCTCTGCATTATCTCAAATTACCATATCCATGTGGAAATATGTCTTCAAAATGCTTTTGGTATCAAGAAAAATGTCATTAAAGAGAGTTTAATGAATAAAAAAATGTCATTTGGATCATAACTTGAAATACTACCTCTGTTACTTTCTGTCTAGAAAACACCACATGAGGTAGTGACTGTTCTACTCTCACAAGCCACAAACATTCAGTGTATGGGAAACCCAGACGTTTTGTCAGGAATTCAAACACTAACAGAAATTAGAGGGTGGAGCTTCAAATAAGAGGGAGGTGGTGAAAGTTGTGGCCTGGCCCAGCAGAAAACTTAGAGAGTTCAACAAGAGGTGAAAAGCTCTGCTCCCAGGGCAGAAGCACAGGCCGAACTGGCACCTGCTGAAAAGAAGCTTGGCAGCTCCAGCAGATGCCAGCTACAAACAAGGTGACAGTGCACTCCCATGACAGCAAGGGAACTGCACAGCTGGGCTACAGCAGGAGGACCACAGGCAGGAGGGTAAGGGAAAACACTTTCTGCTTCTGTGCAGCATTGGTAAGGCTGCAGCTGGAGAACTTCATCCATCTTCAACCCCTGCTCCAAGAAGAACAGGAGGGGTTTGGAGAGGGTCCAGTTACAGGCTTCTGACATGGCCTGGAGGCTGCAGGATGTGGCCTTCAGGTCTTAAGTCCAAAGCTAACTAAAGCATGACTGATTTGATGTTCATGCTTTGAGAAGAAACTTGGACTGGATAACCTTGAAAGGTCTCAGTCAACCAACACTTCCATGATTATGCCAATTGATTCCTCTCTCAATATGCAAGGAGTTGCAGGATAGTCATAGTCAAGCCAAGAACAGCAGCAACAAGCCCAAGCACACTGTACTACTGAATACTGGGTGTTTTGGAAAAACTTAAATATAGCTCTATAAAGCAAATCAACTCATAACAACAGGGAGCTGCTATCATTTGAGATTTGTATGCTTGAGAAAAACTCAGTGCTACAAAGAATGTGTGTGTCTCTAAGGCCCAGCATGATCAATAATGAACACAAAGTCAAGGAACACATCTGTTAAGACAACATCCATAATGAATCACTAAGTAATCAAAAAGAAAAAATCTCCAATGAAATGTGAAGTAGCTGCACACACTCTAACAAGGCATGTGAGTACACACTGCAGAGCACACATTGTAGAATATTTTAATCAGAGACTTAAAGCTGATAGGAAATTGAATATGAACACAAAATTAGTTGTCTGCATAATTGATAATGTATGTCTCATGTAAGACAGTGAACTTCAAAAATGTTCAAAAAAGTTTCAAAATTCATGAAGTAAATTTAACTCTTCTGATTGTTTATGTGCACTTGCATGGACATAGAACTCATTCATTACAGTGGAGGACAGAAACTGTTCTTCCCAAGACAATTCTGAAAAATCTCTGGTTTTCTCTCATTCCTCTTTCTTTCATACACTCTTCTTCAACATGTTCTCATGGAACCATCCATGAAAGAGCTTTTTATTTTTCATGAAGAGCACTTAGAGAAAAAACATTCAACTGATGACACTGATTAGGGAGCACAGAAAATTGAAAAAATTCTAAGAATACAACTCTATTCTCCAAGAGGTATTAAATCCCTCAGAATTTTGTAGCTGCAATAAAAGGCTAAATGTATCCATCCATGTCGCATATCTTGACTTGTCAACAAGAGTAGAGAAAACTAAACTGGAAAACATTTATGGAATATTTTTCCCTGATGTCTTGTACAGTTTCCCCTAAGCACGAAAAAATTCAAGTGTTTTCTCACACATCCATATCATTAACTTTGCAGTAGTTGGAGTGAGCACACAAAAATAAGGATTTTAAGTTTTCACTTTTCCTCCTTTTCAGATTTGAACAGAACAGAAGAAATATATTCCTTACAAACTTGTAGCTCCTGGAAGTGCAACAAAGAAAATCAAATCAAAAAACTTTTTTGGTTTGCTATTCAGAAGACAGGTGGAAAAGAATGAAAAATTCCTTTTCCACTCACACATACCTAAGGTACCTAAGGGAAAGTCTAAACCAATATTTTAATAAAAAATATCAAGATCACTTGTAAAAAAAATGTAACCTCTGAATCTTTTTTTATCCACTGTTATATGAGAGTATAAATATTGTTTTTACATTAACCAAATTTTAAATATTTAAGTAGCAAGGAGGATGATGTGAACAAACAAGATTTGACTAAAACTTTTTTCCTCCTAGGAGAAGAAATTTTCTTTTTCTCTTTAACTTGTCTGTATTTCAAGACATTCTCTTTTTAGACTAAAACTTCATGACTTTAGTAGATGTAACTTCAGAATTTACCTAGAATTACATTACTATTTACTGACTTCAGGAGAAGTCTAGTATAGCAGTGTAATACCACTTTAATCAACATAGTCATCATGTATTTGGAATTACTGTTGAACAAAATTTATTTCGTCTCATTTAAGTAAGTTCTATGGTAAATCCTGTCCAGCAAAGGATGATAATAACGCTGCAGTCCAATGGCATTTTAAGACTGCTAAAGCACTGCTTTATTTTGCATGTTATCTGTCATGAAGCTTGGCTAAACCAAAATTGGCAGAACAAATACCTCATGCTTATTCATTGATTTGGTTTTTCTCTTTTTAATAATCTTCAACAGAGTTAAGGTACTAGAAGAAACATAAAAAAGGTCTCAAAGAAATAGGAGGAGTCTAGGAAACAAATTCTGTCCCCAGTCTAGGGTAATGTTTCAGGTAGAAAAGGTGGACATCATTTTTGGCTGGCATCTGAAGTAATGGCAGTTTTGACTTTTTGGATTTATCAGGCCTAAGTGGTCAAAATCAGACTGTTGACTTTAATCCCACACAGCAGGGTGCCAAAACAGAGATATATTTTAACTATAGACAAATTCAGCAAATGTAAATTGGGATAGGGAGAGGGGAGGAGGGATAGTCTATCATTATGACCATGAGTGCTCTGGCCAAAAGAGCTATGGTCTGGTTTGTCCCATTCATGAAATGAAGCTCTTTGGGAACAAAGAACTACAAGAATTTCATAATCACAGGATACAATTTTTTTTACTTGGTTGCAGCACAAGAACATCCACATTTACTGGAAGCAAGGGCAAACCTAAGGTATCAAAACACTAAGCTTCTAAAACATGGTTCTTCATACAGAACCAGAAAAAAAAAAAAAGCTTTTGTCTACCTCAATTTAAGACTGAGCAGAACTAATTTCCTTTTTCAACCACAAACTCTCTAATCATCTGACCAGCTGCACTGTTCTCACAGAAAGAACACATGGAATAAGGACTAGCATTTACTAATGTAAAATGATCATGAAAATCTGTTAATATATCTTGATGGCTATTATATCCCCTAAAGCCAATTTGTCCCAAATTTACAACAGTTTGTTTCAAAGTTCTTTTTACAAGCTTCTTTCACATGAAGCTGATCCAGAAGCCATAAAGGGCTAACAGTGCAATTGAGGTTATAGAATAGAAACCTATCAAAAATCTGAACTAATGTTGTCAAGTAGAAGAAATCAAATACAGAAAATGTAATTCAAATACAGGAGTGATTATTTATAAATTGCCATTTCTTGTCAAGATTTACCGCCTGCTGCAAGCAGCATCCCTCTGGCAGCCATGCCATGGGCTGGCATGGGGCAGGGATGCAGAGCAGCTTCCAGAGCCTGCAGCTAGAGCAGGGCTGGAGTGGCCAGAGGAGAAGGGGACATTGCCTCAAGGCTCAGGGAGAGCAGGTGGGAGCATGGAGCAGGGCAGGAGACTGAGCCAGGCAGTGTTCAGTGTCTGTGGGCACAAGGGCTGTGCCACATGGGTGCCAGGCACATTTCAGTCACCTGCTGATCACGTACCAGGTCAGTTCTTCCTCCTTCTGTATAAATTTTGACTGAAACAGGTCTTCTTATATTTCCTAAGGCAATGTACTTCTAAAACATCTTGACCATCTATCTGAAAACCTTTATAAATGCTCTAAGGAAAAGCAATCTAAAAACAGCTGCATTTTCAGAGGACGTGGGGAGGAGACAAGATCATAAAGAAGTCCACAGTAGTGTTTCAAATGTAAGAGTTTGGAAAAATTCATTACATAAAGTAGCAACCTGCATTGGTGCACCAAACAAACAAAAAAAAAAGTGGGGGAAGAACATTTAGTGCATGTTTTAAATTATAAAATAAAAATTTCACAAAGCTGCCAAAAGCACAATGACATTTTAAAAAAATCACTACCACCAAGCTGACCCCAGCAACCAAACCAAAAATGTACAAAAAGCATAGAGAGAGCAACCTTAAGTCGTGGCTCTGCTATAATATCTCAAATTGTGGGACGTTCTGCAGAAACACAATTCCCTACAGACATGCCATGTAAGTGGAGAAAATCCATGCTGCCCTGGCGTGTTTGCACTGTGCAGGCAAGACACAGGCAACACTGAAGCTCTACCCTTGCCTAGCAGAGCAGACAGAACTCCAGCTCTGCCTCAGCATGCAGAAAAGCAGACAAGAGCATTCTCCCCAGGTCTACACTGCCAACAAGTAAATGCCACCTACCATTATGAGAAGCTAGAAAAGAAAGTTGGTTGCTTTTAGAAAAAAACAGCTAGTACATCTGTATACTCAGCACAGTAGAATGGCCTGCGTCATAGAATCTGAAGAAATTACATCTGAATCTAGTTTTACTGCCTTTTTTCAATGAAATACTTGCATATTCAAGCTCATTCCCACAGTTCTTGAAGATAAACAGCCCCTGACATCATTGTGGAGTTCTATTTTCAGAAAACTTTATTTATTTCTAAGTGGTTTAATGTGCATCTGTTTACATAAATATTTAGATATGTGAAAGCACATCCTGCTCAAGCTGCTCTGATAAACAAAAGTCAGCTGTTATTTTTTCTGCACTCCTGACTGCTTGGAGCTGTGCCTATTCCCTAGCTCTGGTTTATAATGCAGCCATTGTGCTTAGAACGAGGAGTTTATAAACACATGCTTGAAAAATGTAGCCTGGCTTTCCAGCAACATATTTCAATGGCTCTTTTATCATTAAGTTGCTCACAGTTGGTGTGCCTCAGTGCACTGAAAGTTTACATTTCTCCACAAGGCCTCCCATGAGAGATGTATTGACAGTATTAGCAAAGCTGGGAGGTGACAGGAAGAGTGAGCATTAGAGATGAAGAACACATTTTTATCATTTTATGTTTAAGGGCTCTCTCTACAAGCTTCTTCCCCTGATAATAGAATCAGAGTATATGGAATATGGGATTAAATATTTAAATTTACTGGTGGCTCAGCTGTTTGACCTACAAACCTGTTATTCCTGCTTAACACAAAAAAAATCTCAGTACAGGAATAGAGGAAGGGTGAATGTTCCTGCAATCTGAAGGCCAGACCAGGAATCAGAAGATCTGAACTAAGCTTCCACAGTTGCCACACAAGTCTTATGTGATTCTGAAAAACTCTTAGATCCTGGGCCAGTAACATACTTAGCACATCCCACTGACTTCAGTCTCTGGCAAGACCTGAATCATATGTGGCATTCTAAATCTAGTGAAATTTTTCCTGTTACTCTAGGCACTGAATGAGGCTTTCCTTTACCTCATAAAAAACAATAGAGGTGTTCTCACCTATATATGTATATACACACACACACACCATCTGCACACATATGTGTATTCTTAAAAATAATTAAGCTTTGTTTACAACCCAGAATTATACTGGACAGTTTCTTCATTGTAAATCAGTAGCTGTCCAGAAAAAATTGTCAATTCTATAGAAATTTGCTGAAGTCACTGCTGCATCCATATATAACTTTTTTGTCAAACATCTAGCTACATTTTTTGTATATGTCAAACTTCTGGAAGTCAGCAGTTTAGAACATTCTGCAGTCCAAAAAATTAATTATAGATCACAAGATTCTAGAAAAGGTTTCTCATACTCTAATTTATTTAAAATTAAGTCTCCTATGAAAGTTTTGCATTAAAAAACAGACACCTGAAAATGAGGATGGGCTATAAATACTGTTCATATTTTTGAAAAAGGAATCCCAAATTCCACAGGAAAAGTGAAATGAATATGTATATGCAGCTCAATCTATTCCAAAATTCTCATTTTTAGATCACACTCATTTACTACCAGAAAAAATTGTCAGAACCAGTAATCAATGACCTAGGCAAGCTCTCAGTCAGCAATGGATGAGTTCATTGCTGGTTTAGGTTATGTCTCCCAATTGTCCCTGCATAATGACTGTTGATTTGGACCATGAGAACTGGATCTCTTTGAGCTGAAGTTAAAGTGAATATGTGCTCCAGCCACAGGTGTGCACAGCCCACGGAGCCACGCGAGAGCTAGGCTGGAGGCAATCTCAAAATGCTCACACTGCATCCTCTGTTTTGTTCTGCACTTCAGTCTTCACCAGCCCTCAATATTTCTCAATGAAGACAAAGTCTCAATGAGACTTGGAGGCTTTGCTCCAAAGAAAATGAATACAGAGCTCACTTTATGACCTGGTTATTTTTCCCTCTGTTTGGAACGGTTACATTTACAATTAAATCTGAACAATTACTGTGGAGAGAGGAAACATTTTCCAGCTCTTCCTTCACCTTTTCAACAAACTGTTTTTTTCAATTCACAACCCCTCAAAACTTTTACTTTCATACTCCCAAAGAAACACCACTAACGATACATCCAGAAATATTTTTTTTTAAGTTAGAAGACAAGGCGGATGTCTTTCTTTTTTTAATACAAGTCTGGGTTAACATAACAATACTTTCTATATGTTCAAGTAAATCCAAAAAGCTTTGTAACAGATATGAGTTATGCAAATGATGATTCAACTTTCATTTTTTCAATCAAGTAAGACAACTTGGAATAAATGCATTAGATTAGAATAGCTTAAACCAATCTGCAGATACTCAATTTCATCAGTTGAAAATCTGTGTTCTTTTTATATAAAAAAACCAACAAAAAAGCAAAACCAAAACCCAACAAACAGAAAAACTCACACAAACCAAAACCCAGCAGTCAGTATCTTCCTGCTTCTTAAAAAGAAATATTAGAAGCAACTAAAATATGCATATGGAAACCTTTAAATATGAGTTTTACAATGAAAGCTAAAGCCTGTGACTGGTTCCATCTGGCTGCTGACGCACCAGCAGAATATGGAGGCAGCTACTTGACCAAGATGTTATCTCCCTCTAAGAAATATCTTTGAAATGATCGAAATTGAAATGTTTGCCTCCCAGCTTCTTTATAAGCTCATGCTTCTCGGGAAAAATATGTGTGATAAGGAGGTTTTTATTTTTCTTCCTCCAACACTTGCTAAATGATCAACCTGACAAGGAAGAATTCACTAAATGTCCTACATTGAGCATCATCAAAACATTTCAGGAAAAAGCCCTATTTTGTTACAGGAAAAGCCAAAATAAAAGGAAGATAGATTAGAAAGATAATCATGCAAGAAGTTTCCACGTATGTCATCATACAGAGTTGAAAATTACACCATCGTTGTCATTCAAAAATGACTGACTTCAAGCACAGATTAATTTGTACCATTTTCCAGATGTGTTGAAGCCACAATGTGCCAGATATCCTCAAAAGGGTGTGGTACCGAGCACCAATATCAGCAACAAGTCACAATAAAGACTTAGGTCAGAAAGGAGGAAACCTGACAAGCTGGAAATAATACACAAAACTGGAACTGCTTCATCTCTCTTCACTGTGCATCTCTAGAGCATTACACAGAAAAAGAAGAAAAAGGAAAGCCACAATATAGGGCAAGAATGTACATTATGAGAACCAGCCTAAACTGGGAAATTTCAGTTACTGTGTTGAGTCCTGGGTCAGTTTTACCACTTCTTTAAAATTTTAGATCAAGACTTGTATTTCCACACCAAAGTATTTACAGTCATCCTGATACCCAAAAGTTAGTTATTTGGTAACTGCAACAAACGCAGTAGTATTTTAAGTGAGTATTTTATTTCAAAACATTTATACACACGCATGTTGACAATTTTCATTTTTAATAGAACATGTTTTAGGCAGTGGATAATATTTGCCAATCTGGAACTTTGCATCCCCCCCGCATTCCCTCGGTTTTCAGAATCAACGTCAAGAGAGATGCACATCTTAGAAAAGAATGAAATCTCAATCAGCACTTGAAGGGACCACTGAGAATCCTGCAACGAGTTCCAGATGTTTGGCCACTGATTCACAAATGCTTGCACCATGGAAAAATCTTTCCAGGTGTTTGCAGTTTCATACATTGTTGCACAACAGGGATCATAAAGCTCTTTCCATGAAGGAGGGCCATCCTTAACCAAAGGCCTGCACCAGGATCACCAGACTAACCACCACCATGGCAGAAACAAAGAACAATGTGAGCACACCAGCACTGTTACGTGTTTGGCCAGAGCATGCTGGACCAGAGGCACTGAAGCTCATGCTGGCAGCACAGTTTCGATCCTCATCCTCAGACGAGGAGCCTGGAAAAAGCCAACCTCTCCAAAGGCAGCCTATCAAGGTGCTCATCAACAAGAACTTTAATTTCTAACTTAGAGGCAATATTGACTAGAGAGGCAAATATTAATTTGATATATAATGATATATAACCACACTTCTGATTTGGTAACCTGACCTGTGACTTATACCACATTTACGACCTAAATGACAGCCCCTGGAACCTCCCCAAGCTGACAGATCCAAAATTAAAGGATATTTAAATATTTATATAAATAATATGAAATTCCAAGTTAGTGCCAGAGTTTGAATCAGCTTTTCCAATATTTTGACTTATTTTGCCAGTTTCCAAAAGCCATCTCTAAAATGCAATGAACGCTACTTAGGGTGCTCAGTTCCTTCAGGTTAAAGCTACATATATAATTAGTTAATATTCTGATTTTTCTTTTTTTGTCCAAGCACTGAAATACATGAACACTTGAAAAGTGAATAAGATTATGGTTAAGTTTAGGGCATTTTCTCAAAATATATACAAGAAGCACAAAACCAAAGGAAACAACACAGAGATTTTCCGTAACTACTAAGAAAATGTTTCGGTTTTAATGGATATATTCTTTTTGGCTTAAAGAATATATCCTAGTAAAAATAGAATTAAGATATGCACCTAGTAAAAATGAAACCCAGGGAAAAGACTTGAAATTCTGATACCTGCAATGGTCTCTTATGTAAAATGGAAGTATTTACAGCTACCTGAAATGTTTCAATTGCTTTTTATTTTTTTGGTTTGTTCCTTCCAAGTGTGCTTGTTTCTGTACTGCTAAATTATGAATCTTATAAAAATCAGAAGCAGGGCTTTGCGTTTATACTACAAAGGGCCAAATACAGCAACAACATCCAACGAGCAAACGGAAAAATTTTGAAGCTGCATATAGGATAAACTACATAAAATAATTTAAATAATGTACCATTCAGCCTAGGCCAATAACTGATCATTCCAAACTGTGATGTACATTCAGTATTTATAACGATTGGCTTCAGCTAAAACTCTATAAAAATATGTTGAATTCCGAATCTGAATTCCCCAGCACCAGCACATACCACTGTTCACAAGTTTTCAAGTAGGTCCTTGACCAAGAATCACCTTGCCCTCTTTCAAATGTCATTTCTGTTTAGACTAACTAATGGGATTTAGGCTTTTTGGTTTTTCATAGTTATCTTGCAAATCCCCTCTCCAAACTTGTAAGTCAGATTTTGTTTGTGGTTTTGTTCATTCTCCTATTTTTTTTTTTTTTATTTGAGCACTATGCACGTGTTTGATAAGAGATGAAAACACAGTACACAACGATGAAACTACAAAACAAAACTTTGTGATTTGATCCTGGTTAGAGCACTGCAAGGTAGCTATGGGCAGTTCTGAGGGCAAACAGGAATATCAGTGGAATGGAATTGCATCAAGAGAATGGGGTTGTTCTATTGCAATTAAATAAACTTGCAATTCTTCAAAGGCAGTTATTAATCCGCTTTATGATTATCTCCTAAAGACATGATCTCACAAACTGCAAGTCATTTGCATTCTCTGAACAACTATTTTAATTACGTGAGCTACAAAGTACAGTTGGGGTAATTTAGAATGAAAGTATTCCTGAATAATACATCATTCAAGCATACTTAACTCAAAATAAGGAAGTATGAAGAGAAAAGAAAATATCAAAGATTCGAAGCATAATTTGTTTTGTTTTCCTTACTGTGTACATTTATTAGCTGACTCACAACAAATCAGTATCTATTTATTATACCTTTATTTTAGGACTGTTTGAATCTGTTTGATTCCTGATTAAACACAATCAGCTACAGATCTCTCTATTTTCAGAAAGGCAACAGTATCAGATTTTTATATTGATCAGTATAGACCTAAAATGACAGTAGCATTCTTCATATTTTAAAGAGCCATTAAATTCATAATCACATGATGATGATACATACCTCTAAAGACATTCAATTGAAGTCATTACCTAAATGGTTTTGGTTCCTTTAAAATAATTTTTAAACGGTAGATAAATTTTTGTCCAATTGTGCTTTTATGCATAGGAGAGTATGAGCAATATATGTGAAAAATTATCAACATCTAGGAATAAGAGCAAGATCATTAATTCAACACCTGTATTATTCCACTGATCAAACTCCAGAAAATTCAGCCAGCATCTAAAATGTCTCCTGTAGCACCGACCAGTTTCAATTCAGACACATTACTTCTCCATCCCTGGCCAAGAAATTACATCTACATCTAAATGTGTAAACTTTCAGAAGGCAATCAGTAATTTCAAGTGCATTAGTTTTTATTTGCCTTGTCTAAGACACCTCAGGAAAAAACCCTTGATTTTTACGAGGTGCTGAGCACCTATACAGCAAAACTGAATCTCTGTGTAATACTGGGAATTCAAAACTTAAAATATTTGAAGTTAAATGGTCTTTTCAATCTGTGGTAATTTTTCTCAGTAAATATATATATATCATTTCAGAGACAGCAAGATTTCAGAAAAAGCTCCCCAGTGTTCTTTGAATGTAGGTATCTATTTTTACTCTGTATTTGGCTGCAGTTCCAGAAGATGTATTTTTTGTGCTTTTTCAGATAATTTTTCAGCCACGATCTCTTTTTTGTTCCAGTTTACTGTGGAACTACATAGCCAAATGTTGGTTTAATAATGAATAAATAAGACTTGACAATCAAAATTAACATGGTGGTTCCTCCAAAACTCTGTCCAAATATGATGCTTCTATCATCTTGTAACTCTTGGGATCTTTTCAGAGGTCTCTCTTAAATAAGATCCTTTGGGAATGTTAGGAGCTGTGGCTGTAATATAATATGAGCTGAATCTGTAACAGGATTGATCAATCTCATTAAGTTCTGTGAGAAACATGCCTAATTGTTTTAATCATCCACATTCTCATACTCCAAATACATTAAAACAACTACTCAGTATTTCCTTACTTATTTTCCCCCACTGTATCAGCAATCCCAATACTGTAGGATAAAACCTCATGTCATAAACCATAATTTTATGGGGCTCTCAAGCATCTTGCCTTGTTTGGTATTGCATATTTGATATAACATTATTTATCCTGAGTGAATAGAGCATACCAGGATGTGCATCAGCCATATGTTGGAGATGGGTTGATCCAATACCTCCAAAGAAGAGATCCAAATCAAACAGCAAGTCCCTGATTCACTGGAAGTGTTCAAGAACATTACAGACTTCTCACTGGTACAATATGGTACTAATCAATTCAAACTGCCAGCATTTTAAAAGGTAATATTTTCAAAAGAAAGAAGCACCAAAACCTTAGGAAAACACAAATTTTCTTCACAAGTGCTGACCATAGAAGAAAATAAAATGAGTCTCCCTCCTGAAGTAATCACTAAAATTAATGAATTTTCAACAAATAAGATGTGTATTACTTAGTAGTTTCAGGTATTTATTGATTTTTTTTTTCTTTCACATTGTGCATACAAATAGGGAGATCACACACTGTGATTTCTACTCTGACCAAACAACTACTCCTTTTGTTTTTTTCCAGGGAAAACAAGTGCAGAAAACAAAAATTCTTCAATCTATCAACAACTGTGTTGTAACTGTGTGACCTTTTATATTAAGTAAACTAAAATTAGATGGATTTATTTCTCATGAAGTTATGGTCACTTTTCAGCCCAAATTTGCACTACTAAAAATAATTTTCAGTACTTGTTCCCTGTTAAATCCAAGACAAAATTGAATTCCATTGAAAAATCCTCAGTGAACTTTAATTAAACTATCATTTATCTTATTAATTATAATTTGTGACAACCACTACAAATGATAGCTATTAAAAGATATAGGAAGGAAGAAGCAAATTATTCTAAAGGATGCATTTCATAATGTATGCTGGGCAACCTTTCTGACAATCTTGCATGAAAACATTTCTCTCTATGATCTTTTTTTCCCCCCCACCATTGCATCACTTTTGTTATTAATTCCTCTCCCCCTTAATCTTTCTGTAACCGTTTGACCCTTTGCTCGGCATTTCAGTCAGATAATCTCATTTACTCAAGGGGGATTTCTTTTTTTTACATGCACTGTGGTACACCCAGATCACAGATTTCAGTGTGTATTGGTGTCCTGGATGGCATGCTTGATGTGAATTTATTGGCTGTTTTTGTTACTCAGCCCCACTGGGGTTGTCCTCCCTCACACATGCCGTTCTCCTCCTGTTTACCTTGGGGAGATTCCCAAGGCAGATGAGATAGGTAGGGCTCCCTCCTGCCCCAGCACATCATCATCATGCAGATTGCAACACACCACTAACCTCCACTGCCAGTATTTCTCACAGGAGAGACAAGCCCAAATCCCTCTGCTCTTATCAAGTACCACCACTGAGCAGAATTGCAGCACACACAGAGACCAGGAGCTTAGGAGAGAGTTCTTGTTGTGATGTGCACATGGGCTCTAATCCTGTTCTCACCATTCAAGAACACAGGGAAAGGCTGGCTGCTGAAAACAGAATAAACTGCATTATCATATTTCACTGTGAAAGCAAAATTTGGCATGTTTGGAAGAAAAAATGCTGATGCATTACAGCAATATCAGCTCATAGCATACAGGCCAAGGCCACCTCTAAATTTTCCATCACAAACTTCACCTTACCTCTAATTTCAAGTCAGAGAAAATTTTCAAGTATGATTAGCACTGAACTCCTGAACCTAATCATGTACTTTGCACAGAAGTAATTTTAACAAAATTAATTAGGAATAAAAAATAACAAATTAACCAGCCTAGAAGATATGAAAGTTATTGCCTCTTTTTAAGGAGAGGAAAAAAAGAAAAAAAAACATATCTTAGTTTAAGTTAAGCAATAGGTGTATATGTTTCATTAAAAACACTTTAAAGATATATTTAGCTGAAACTACATATATGCATCCAAGGTATTCTACTATTTATCAAGCTATCTTACTCTTCATATCCATATTAACCTTGCAGCACGATGCACTGCAGTGATGAAATATGGGTAACCTGCCAAATATATTTGTTCCTTAATCATCTTTAAAGCCTATTTAGAGATTTGAGGTTTTTGGTATTACTACATAGCAGATATGGGGGATTGGAAATTATTTTAGAAGTAGCATTCTGCAAATGTTCCAATATATTACACCCATGCATATTGCCTAGTCTTTAGTAGCAATGCTGAACATTATCCTATCAGTCAATTTATAGCAAAATTTGGGAAAAGACAATATTGAAAAACACAGAGTAGGAGACTGAGGCCGTGTTTAGAAAGTAATTGTGAGTTTATCTTGGAGAGCCAATATCAGCACCTCCCCTGTCCCTAGCTGTGTAACTGTAGTGTGGCAGAGCCTGAGAGCTTCAGCCATTGATGAAGGTCTCAGTTTGCCAGGTGCATTACTAATAAAAGACAAAAGGCCTGACAGTTTTGCTAAGTAACTGCATGGTAAGCTGACATTACACTGTTACACTTTAAAGATATGTTGGCTGGTCTGAAAATATGCATATTTTCATACATATTTAAAATCACACCTGTCATAACTTTATCTTAACTATCAACCCAAATAGTCTCTGAAGTCTTTTTCCTGGATTTTAAGTCTGTTGACTTCAGCAAAATCTACTGAATCTTAACTAGATTAACTCTTTTTTTGCCCTGACAGAGTGGAAGTCTGTTTTGTTTACTGCTGATGAATGACCAAGTTGAGAAAACTGCTAGAGAGGAAACAATAGGGAAACTAGGAATACTGATGCTAGGGCAAATAACATTTTAACAATTTCATCATGTATTATATCTATTTTTAAAAATGCTGCAAATCTAAAATTATCTTATTATTCTTTTTTGCAATATATGCTTAACATTTTCTGGTAAGTCTTCATGGAAAAACTCATCACCTCATTTGCCTACCCACTCATGCAAAAGTCGACAGTTCAGTTGTGAGGAAACCTTTGTGAAATCTAGAAAAGATAAAGAAATTCTATTTTTCTCCTACAAAAGATTAAATCTAACCTTTCACCCTCCAAAACATTAAAAACTTGACTTCAACAAGTCGGGGTTTTTTTCCTCATGGATGAACTTTAAGTTTTGCATGGATTTCTTTAAAATATGTTCTTCATATTTTTAACTTGTGATACCAGCAAATTGTGATGAGTTTGGGTAGGATAACCATAGATAAATAATGCTGGATTGAGGAATGCTTGGATAGGAAGGATGATTCTACTAATGAGGAACATCTGAGAAGAATATAATACAAGCAGGATGTTGTGTGTTTTCTATAGTTCTGATTACACACAAAAATAATTCAGTCCTTCCTAAAAACAGGAGGTCTTTACACAAAAGTACATGAAATGTTCTGGATTTTTTCCCCTCTTGGCAGAATGAACACCTTCCTGCCATTCATTAAACCTTGTTCCACCACTGTTTGCATAGAACAGCCTCCTACTGTCATACACAGAATGACTGCATAAATGTAAAGAGGAGGTACCAAAACAAAGGATATAAGCAGGCAGTGTTCCTTTAAAGTGACATATCAATGATAGAATACAGAATATTGAGGTTATGCTTTCAAAGGGATGCTACACAAGAAATCAGTGTACTATCTAAATATCAGTAAGTAGTTGATAAGCCATTAAAAGCATAATTACTTCATTAATTCTAACTGAAGTTATCCAATTACACTTCTTGCTACCCTCATATTCCCTGAAAATTTTATGCTTCCAGTGCAAAATATAATTTTTTATTTCCTTTTCAAAATAAAGCTCTAGTTCAGTCTAACCCAGGGTATTATAAATATGTGAACTTGGCAGTAAGTTGACTTTTTTGGATAAGGTAAATTATCCCCTACTGTAACATAATTAAACTATGTCATTCAATAAAAATAAATGTAGCAGGAACTCAACCCAGTAACTGTAATTTGCCCATTCTCATGTCACCAACACATCTCACTCTTAACACAAACATATTTTTAGTTATGACTTTTTTAAAGGAGATCAAATCTGAGTTTTTCAAAAGTGCCAGGCAGTTTCATGTTAGGCTGCAATTCAAGGGTTGATTCAGGCTCCTTTTGACCTTTGCAGATTATATATCTATTTTGTGCAGTAATTTAATTCTCTCAATTGCTCTTGAGCCCCTCTTCATGCTGCATGCAACACCAGTTCCCTCCAAGCTGCTTTCTACTGCAAACATAAAAAAAAATCTGGAACTTGGTAACATGAGTCACTCAAGATTCCTCATATCTGGGGCCTAGTAAGACCATGCCATGTTTCAGCCCTGCTCCTGGGGCAGTCTGTCAAAAGTTTTCATGCAGTTTTGTCCCTTCATACACCTCATGAGCTGCCCTGGGCACACAACAGAACCAAAATTTCTTCAAGATGAAAGCCATTCTTTCCATTGCAGGTGCTTAGAATCAAAAGCAATTACTAGAGCATCACTGGGAGATTCCCTGATGGAATATAGGCTGAGTAAAAGGCAGTGAAACGTCCTGCTCTGTCACATGTACCAGGGGACCCCTGCTTTAGCACTACAGCAGCGCAGTTTCAAAATGCTATAAACATGTAGGAACATACAGAGACGTGGAGAGCAGTTCTTCAGCGAGTGGCGATGGCTTATTCTAAATTTGATTGCTGCAGGGTTACACAGATTAAATGATTAATGAAAAAATATAATTTCCCAATAGCTTTGTGTGTTTCCCATGCATTTTTCATTTTACCTAATTACCGAACTGTGTACAAATTTACATGAAATTTTTATAACTTTTTGATGAAGTCTTAATTCTGGGACACTTTCAGGGCCCGGCCTCTCTGAACAGAGAGATTATTTTGAGTAATAAATGTAATTTCCACTTGACTATAATGCTTTTTGCACTAACAGTGCTTGCATTTGGAAGGCAAGTCTAGCCCCAGTTGAGAGCACCAACAAAACTACCATGTGTTTCAACAGATTTTGCACCAGACTGGAAATTCAAATGACAATGTCTTTTCCAACTGAATATACTTCAAAATAATTTCAAGTAATCCCTGCTATTCAGAGATTTAACTAAGTTTACAGATTCACAAGTTTTACTATTGTGGGAATTTAGATTTGTTTTATGAAGTCTTTGCCAGATGGCTTTGCACATCTTCAGGTTAGTTAACTCACCTTTAAGGCCCTTCCAGTCACTGTTCTCTCTTGCATATTTTCCTGATAAAGCAGAGCAGAGCTTCAGCTAACAAATAATTAGCTAAAAAAAAAACAAACAAAACCTGGAAACTCCTTTAAATAAGACGGCAAAATATCTGGAAGCAACAAGGAAAATTATAGAGAAAGAGGAAGGAATATAAATTTCTTAAGAATAAAACTGTTAAATCTTAGTTGTCCTGATAAGCCTTTACCCTTTAGCTATCCCTGTGTCTGTGGAACAGGCCAGGCAGAGGCAGGGCCCATTGCTGGCCCAAAGGGAGCTGGCACAGCCAGGCCACACACACACTGTAACACCTTTTACACCCACACTGTAACACCTTTCAGACCCCAAAGGAGTATTGCAGGAGTGGAATTACCTTGCACAAGCAGGACTCTGCCCTTGCCCAGGCCTGGCAAATGGTACAAAGTCACAGGGCTACAACAGGTAGGTTACACAGGTGGTGGGCATCACTAAGCATAACCAGAAAAGCAGGAATTGCCAAGCAGAGAGACATGAATGCTTCTCTTTGTGAGCATGGCACCAAGACAGCCCAGGACACAGAGGAATGAATATACAGAACTAAAGAAGTGGATAGCTCAGCCATGAATACTAATAAACCACAGCCTATCACTGTCATAGAAACTGGATAGATGACACTGAAAAACTATAAAACCTTTTCATTTTGAAAACGAGCACTTGAAAGTCTGGGGGACCAACAGCTCTGATTGTACAATATGAAGGGAATTGCCGCACTGACCAGAGTGCAAATGTTGAGATAGTTTTGTTGATTTAAAGACAGAATGCCAAAAGAACACATAATATACTGTTGTATCTCTGGCTTAAACTTGAACTCAGCATAAATTATTTCAGGAATGTTTTGCATAGTCTCTTTTTATATCTCCAGTGCAAAATCTATTTTGATTGCATGGCCCTGGAATAAGTCTGTTATTTTTCACATTTTATCATTTTTGGAACCAGCATACTACAACACAGTTCTCTTATCTTTCAACCCATGCCCTCCTGCCCCTTAAGTCAAAAATAAAACACACTGAACCACTTGTAAAAGCAGAGAAACGGGCTAGAGTGGAAATCTCCATTTACTGAGGGAAGATTTTGAATCTCCAAAGGAAAACAAAACAGAAGTTTAGACTGTGGTTAAGCTGTCTCATATACTATAGTATACCGTAGCTCAGCCTCCTTCTTTAGTGCAGGAAATGTTCAAAAGGCAAAGCTGAGGTTTTTTTTAAAGACCATGGATTTACCAAAAAGATCACAAAAAAAACACAGCTGACATAATACAGCAAGAACGTGAGATGACATTTACATACACCCCAATTCCAGTTCACTACTATAACCAAAAATACAAAAAAGATTCACACATATGAAAAAGGAAAAGCATATTAATATACTAATTGGAATGCTGTATAAATGAAGAACAGGAACAAGTCAAGTCCAAAAAGGGCTCAAACTTGGTGGCAGGCAGGAATATTCATTTAATGTGCCCTTTGCTTCTTCATATTTTTGTTCTGTTCACAGGAACAACCCCTAAAGCTCTTCAAACATGAGGTTCTCACTGAATGCTATTAAGTAGTCAAAGATAATAAAGGAAAGATTATAAAGGAAATGGTTGTTTTGTGACCTTCTCCATTTCTAAGGCAGGAGACCAGCAAATGCAATGCTCTTACAAGGAGAAGGACTAAAGACATTTGAATTTCTAAACACCATAATGACGGCCAGCTTTAGAACAAGGTTAAGATGAGAGGAAAATCAGTGGACACAAGGAAAGCAATGAAGAGTATCGTTGGTGATACCTTATCTTTCAAGTTTTCTTTCAAGGTACCCATCCCAAAGACCAGGAAAGTACCCTCAAAATACACTGCTGATGCTAAACTGGGAGGCACTGAGAGCATAGAGGGGGTAGAGGCTACAGAGAAACAACAGGAATCATTTGATTGTTCCCAGGTTGATTGTTACTCTATTTATGGGGATACCTGCAATGCCAGTGAACTTTGGCCCACAAGGAGACCCACAGTCAGCAGTGACAAGGAAATGAGGAAATGACATGATTTATTCCATGTGCTCCCATAGCAACTCAAAGCACTCTGCCCATGCTGCTCAACTCAGTAGGGTACTTGCACTGCATACCAGTACTGAACAGCTTGTAAATTCAACCTTGAACGCTGCTCTTCTCCACATCTGCTTTTCCTTATCTCTCTGTTGATATATTTCTGTCTTATTTACTCTCACCCTAAACTCATACATTTTCCTTAAGGGGCAGACCCTAAACAGCACATCATTCTTTCAGCATGTAAGCAGCAAGTCACCTCCTCTGCAATGCAATTAATTAAAAACTTTAAAAAGACCAAAAAAAAAAAAAATCCCCCCAAAAAAAAAAAAAACAACAACCCAAAACCCCCAGCATTCCTAGCCATATTTATGTAGTTTTGCTGATGAAACATCAACATGCATAAACAACACAAGGACCATCTAAAGACAATCAGATGCCCTACAGAACTTGTAACAACTTCCCAAAATTTTTGTATTGAACTATATCATAATTAGTTTTGATTTTCTGTTTGAATTTTTAAGAAAAATAGCTCAGCATAGATTAGTTATTTCTAGTTTGTAGACTCAAGTCATCTTCATACCATGCCCTGATTTGCAGTCCGTTTGTAAAACTGGACTATTTAGTAAAATTTAAAGAATTATTTTTGCCCTAAAACATAATGCCATTACAAAACCCTAAGGAGATTCAGGTTTTTTCAGTACTTTAAATTCCCATAGGCTGCATTATAGATTACCTTTGATGAAACAAGGTTCAACTTTGGAATAGTCATTTCACATCTGAGTCATTCTTGAAGCCATTCAATCTGAGGGACTACTAAAGTGAGTACAGGCTAGACAATCGGACCAATTATTAATCTAATCTCTGAGAATATTCTTTATCATTCAATTCAATCATGATACATGACTTAAAACTTTGGAGCAATATACACATCAGTCATGGCAATTTTGGGAAAGGCAGAAGGAGGATGTTTGACCTTGCTATCTCTGGAATGGATATGTGACATTTTAGCTGATAGACAAGCACCAGCTGAAAGAGGTCAGCCTCAGGCAGACAAACATGTTTTCTTCCATTATAAGATTTTCCATAGTTTAGGTAACTATATCTTTGTCTTGGTTTTGCCCATATTTGCAAAATGTTCTATTTTCTAGATCTCAGCCCATCCATTCTCTTTCTTTGATGATTTAGGATAAATAATCAACAAAAGATTACAACAAATTGCTTCATTTGCCACTCGGGCCATTGTCCATCATTCCCAAACCAATCACTCTGCCTGAACAAAGACCCTAACCTAGCAAATTCAAAGCTACTTAAAATCTTCAGAGAAAAATTCATGCAATTGTTCACACCCAAGGAGCAGATTTGAGGTTTTGAACAGACTAAACACTATGGAAAGTAGTAGATTCTGTTGGTTACTATGCAATGCATAAATTTCCAAAACATCAGCAACACAACAATTTTTATAACAGGGAACAGCATGTTTATTTAGGTAATGGAAAGAGAACATTGTTCAAAACTCCCTCCTCCTCTTCCTTGCATATGTACATACTAGTCAAATGGGAGGCTTTTTTCCCCTTGTCTTTTCAAATCTCTGTTGATGATAGATGAGCTACCACAGAATACACTGAACCTGATACCTTTTTCCAGACAAGGCAGATAGCAGTTAAATACAGGGTTTGAGTGAATAAAGCTGGATTCGCAAAAGAGTAATAAAAGCCTAAAACTTGGTCCTTGCCTTAGGGCTTTTATCATCTTGTAGCAACTGGTTCAAGTTTGCAGACTATTTTGGAAGCCATCATATTGTTCATGAACCTCTTCTGTACTTCATGACAGCTACAGGTTTCCTCTACTTAAGGTTTTCTCCCTGTGAGAGATATCATTTGGAAATACATTATTCCTTAAGCATGACAATAAATGTCACTTATCAAAAATTGTGAATGTCTTCCTGAAGTCTGTTCTCTCTTCACCACAACTGCATCCAACATGATACAGGAATTTTCAGAAAACAACCACCTTCAGAATAGCCAATTTTTGATTTTAGTTGTGTATGTGGAATGCCATTTCTGAGGTGTCATAAATACAAAGGGGAACAAAATCACTGTTATAGATGCTACTTCTGAATTAACAGATGATACTTCTGAATGCTTCTGTAATAGAGATGTATATGTAATCTATATTTTATATATATACACATGTAAATATTTATGGGCATAGTACTGACAGGCTGACAGAGCTGGGAGTGCTCAGCTTGGAGAAGAGAAGGTTCAAGTACTGAAAGTAAGTTACAAAAAAAAAAAAAGAGAGTGACCTTTTTACATGGGTAGATAGCACAGAGGATGGTTTTAAATGAAAAAATGAGCAGGATTAGGCGTTAGGAAGGAATTCTTTACTCAGAGTGTGATGAGGCACTGGACCAGACTGCCCACAGAAGCTGTGGATATCCCATCCCTGGCACTCTTCAAGCTCAGATTAGGTGGGGCTTTCAGCAATGTGCTCTAGCAGAAGGTGACCCTGCCTGTGGCAGGGGAGGTTGGAATCAGATAATCTTTAAGATCCCTTCCAACACAAATCACTCAAGGATTCTATAATGCCAATTTTCTTCCTTCACAGCTCATTAAAACAGCCAGAATCCAAAATTATGCCTCTTAGCTCGGGTGTGTCAAATTAGACCTTTAGAAGGTTTAGTATTGCAATCTGAAGAACTAAACAGTGAAAATATGAGAGCAGCAAATTCTTTTTTTCAGCTGTCACCAGCAGATATCAGAAGTTTAAGGAGTTCTTCAGAATGGTGGGGAGGGGTTCAAAAAAACTCCACCTAAGATAGTTCCTTGGCAGACAACATTATTTACGAGACTTCTGCCTCAAGTGCTTAAAATTACAGTAAAGGCATAGTCAAAATAAGGGTGTGCCAGCTTTTAATTTCCAGTTAACACAAAGAAAAGCAAAACACATTAAGGTATAAGCGTGTAAGGAAAAAGAAGGTGCTATGTGTCATCTGCTTAATGTCCAAAAGAAAATTTTAATTCCTTTGTAATAAAAAAAGAAGTTCCTCTGATGACAGATGTTGACTTACACCATTAAAATAGAGCTTAAGTGTTACACTGTTACTGTTCAGCATGTTGTTCAAATTGAGCCAGAAAGCACAAAAGTATCTCCCTCTCTTTAAAACCACAATTTCATTTGACCCATTAGAAGAAATAGTAACAAAGGAAGTCTAATATTTTGACAAACTCATAGTGAAAAAGATGGTTGACCTTGAATTTTACCCTGTTACAAGAAAGCATTATAAAATGAAGTTTATACTCTTTTTGACTTAGGATTTTCAGATAGTTTGCCCTGGGCTATAGACCACTGAAATAGCTGAATATTCAAGACCAGACATCTTCACCTGAGTGCAGAACCACATGGAAAAATTAAAGCAAGGAGAAAGCTCTTCCTTCCTTTCCCCTCCAGGCTCTACCCCTCCCACATCAAGTGCCAAGTCAGCTCTGAACAGAAACATCTGCTGGTCCTGCTGCAAAGAGAGGAGCCCACTCATTTCACATCCAGCCCATTCCCTGCTCTGCAGCCTCTGCAGGGGGACTTGTCCAGCTCTGACCCTCAGCTTCAAAGACTGCTCTTACACTGTGGGGCACAGACATCCCTGAAAGGCAAGAGTGCTCTCTAAATATCAAAAGATTTTTTCTAAGTTCTTTTTTCTTTCAGTCAGAAAAAAACCAAATTGGTCTTTTTACCTTTTCTAGCCACAGTTTGGGAAAAATGTGTGAAATCAAGCCCATTCTATTTTCTGTTTGTATATTTTTTCCCCAAAGATAAGCATGCAGTACCCTGGAGCTCTTCTATGAAATTAAAAAATGCCAGACACCAAACAGAAGACTGTATCTACTTGTCTTATATAGGAAGAACTGATAAGGTGTAGAAGATAGCCCTTTGACAGGATTCTTGAAATGTCAGTTCTTCATCAAAAAAAAAAAGCTTAAATAAACCAATGAATGAGATGTATTCCTTATTAGTACACAAGTCTGCATAATATTTATACACTTGGTTGCTCATATACCTGATGAAAAAAAATAAAAGACACGAAAGAAGACAAATAAAAACAACGCCAGAGTATTCAAGGATTTTTGTAAGGACTACACCCTTGCTGACATTTAAGGATTTTCTGATGATACAGGGGTTTCTGACGTGAAAGCAATTTCTGACTAGGACTTTTCATCAAACCACTGTGGGCTGCAGTTACCACAAAATTGTTTCCTACTCATTGCATGTTATTCCATGGTGATTGGCATGATTGCCAGACAAAGCATTTACATGTGTTAAGTGTACATTGGATAAAATCTCACAGTGGGAACCCATTACTTCAGTTCTCTAGTATTTCACATGGGTACAGAATATACACATACACAGGCACAAACTGAAAAATATGTAACTTGAATTTCTCATCATGGCATATTAAAGGATTATTATCTGTACAGTTCCTGTTCAAAGTAATTACATGAGTTTGAGCTCTGGAAAGAAGCACCACAACATTTGTCATCTTAAGCTTACTTTCTATTGCATGCTCTGAAAGGAAGCAATCTTTCAGCCTAAAAAATCTTTCCTCACCCTTGTATGTGACCAAGTCAATACATTTTTAAAGGTGGTAGCAGCAAAGATGAAGAAAATAAATATACCAGGTATTTTAAAATAAAACTTCATGACAAACTTGGGTTGAAAAATGGCAGCAAAGCCTGGAATCAATTTGACACTGTGCTATATGAAAACCCCTGCTCCTCACCACCCCATTCCTGGTCTCCAGGAGGTTTGGGTGGGCGGCCAGGGGGAGAGTGCTAATTGAAAGCAGTACAACACTGCCTGTGAGGAGTCAAAGGCAAGAAGCTGTTTGCCTCTCCAACTTTCATGTGAGCAAAACCTAATCCAGACATGATTGTTCTGAGGGCCTAAACATTCACTACACAGCACCATGTGGAGTGCCAAAACCCTGAAAGTTGACCCTGTATTCCTATGAGGTCAGAGTGCAAGAACTAGACTGAAATTTAAGCAAAACTGACACTTTTATGCCTTTTGTCTATGAGAATTACTATATCAAGGCAGAATAAAGCTTCTATGTATGTAGAACAGGTCTAAAAATAGGTAAGTCAAGCTTTATAAACAAGTAAAGGAAATTAGGTTGTTTTCCAGTACCTGCAATACTTATTAATGAGGAGGTATTAATATGCAATTATCCCCTTGGGAAAACAGGAGTAATTTATGTTACATAGTTGGGAGTCAGTTATTTATGATGTACTTGCAGATCCTGCCAAGCACAGATTATCAACAAGGGAGCTCTACTGAGTGTGACACATTAAGACATGCAGAAAGCAGAAGGCCATAGCTATGCAGCACCTCAATTAATTCCTGCCTTTAAGGTAGAGTATGGTAATTAAGTGCTAATGCTTACTGGAATTTCCAGTGGAAATTCAGGCAGTCACTCCTTGGCAGAGCCACAGACAATTTTTGGTCCTGCAGTTCTTCAAGTGTTTGATACGAACTAAAGGGAATGCATGTGATATGAATGGCTATTCCTCCTGATGTGATATGAATGAATACTACTCCTGGTCATATTTATTTTAATGTTCGTGAGTCAACATCAGAGCTGAAAAGTTTTTATCTTATAACAAATACTCTAATTGCATACCATGTCTGACTTGCAACATTCAGGCTGCAATTAAACTGTCCCAGAATGTGCAGGGAACTCAGTTCTGCAGTTGCATTCTAGTCCAATTGCAGAACAGAGAAAACTTGTGAAGACACAGAACCCTGTGTTGATAATCAGATTTTCAGAATCACTAAGTGTTGTGCTTCAGTGGTTCAGACTGAATCAGTAGTTAAACAAGTTTTGAAAAACAACCTCCCTTGGATTTGAGCACATGATATTCAGTAAACAAACTGCTAACTACCCAAGTCTACCATTCATCCCTGGTTTTACCCATTTTATTTTTGCAATAGCAACTGTTCCAGCTTGAAGAGCATTTGACTCGAATTTCCAATCTCACTTTTGCAAATTGTGTCAAGAAATTGAGGTTTCTCATCTGCATAATCCATTTTTAAGTGGTAGCACTGGACCTAATGATAGTTCATTCCCTAGTCTATGTTCTGTGTCCTTGTTTCTGGGCAGGTCCCAGCAGAGACAGATTGGCAAGAAATAAATTTTCAAAAAAAGATCCTGGGTCAGACTGCTGTACCTGCATTCTTTGTCCTTCTCTCATAACCTTGTCTTGGTAGCATGGAATTTGCTTCCTAGTATGTAGGAACATGCAAAATTTCTGCATAGCCTATTGCTGCATGTTAGCAGTGGATAGGTTTTTTCTGTCTTCTTTTCAGGCCTTTTGTTTCGCCCATTTTTTGTGTATGTGTATACATTCGGCCCTTCAGGATTTGCTGACAAAATATATGCAGGCAGAGCAGCATAGTAATTCCAATTGTAGTGATTAAAAACACATGCAATTTTTCTTTTTTTTGGTCTCAGATGTTGAAACTCAAAAAAAATATCCAGTTTTCTTTCCCTAAGGTGTAATGAAAATCTAACTTTCCAAATAAAGCAAAAATTTATTATTAAAAACAACCCAAACTTGATCAAAACAGTGCTTTTCTATTAAAAAAATAGTTTCTTGTGAAAACTTTCAATACATCTCAATGATTCTTGGGTGCTAAGTATAGAAAGGATGCTGTGGCATTCACAAGAAAAATGAATAAGAGACTTGTTATCAAAACCTCAGCATTTTTAATCCAGATGTTTTTAATTCAGGCATAACAAGCAAGAAGAGAAAAATGGGAAAGAGAAGAACAGAAAGCTTTAAATTAGTAAGAGCAAATGGATCTTCTTGAAAACAAGTTGAAAATAATTGAAATTAGATGGGATAATTAGTTTGGTGAAAACACAAACCAGGGACATGTATGAATAAGCTAAAGACTTGTTTCCACATGAATGCTTGTACTTTCATGAAAAAGGGGAACATCAGAACAGGAATTATATTAAAGAATGATACCACTTAGGGCATCTTATATTTCATTCAGACTAAGGTGTTTTTTTCTGCTTTAGATATTTAAAGGCTTTCAAAGTGCTAGAGAGTCTACAGAATGTAACATCAAAAAGTCAGAAGCTGTTCCAACAGAGATGTAGCTGGACATTTTCTATGAAAACAGCTTTAGAGGAAGGGTCTAGCAAAAGACATTACTGAAGCACAGTATCAGGACTAAATAAGAATCCTCTGAAGAAATCCAGGTCTTAGTTATTAAACAAGTAGACAAACAATTGTTGCAATTTATTTTATTTTTTAATCACCATCTTGGTTTCTGCTTACGTTGCATAATAAATAACTTACTGAATCTCTCTCAGTGCCAATATAACTTTTTTAGGTGAGCCTGTATGTTGGATTTAGCTTTCACCACATCCTGACCAGGGCAAACTACAGCCATACAGTCAATTTTGTCTAAAACGCAGGGAACTAGTGACAAGAAGCTAAAGCTGTTCCTAGAAAAGGAGAACATATGGTTTGTGTCACTCATGAAGCTATTGTCATGCTGCTCTGGCACACAGAAAGTAGAATATCCTCTGTTAAAACAAGATATGAAGCCAGGACAGAATAAAATTTTCATATATAATTATCGCTGTATCCAGTACAACATAGGAAACTCACCGTACTGGTTTAGATTTGGCTTTCCAAATGTCCTTGGCTGCTTAGTACTCTTTCCAGAGCCAAACCAGGGCATTCTTGGCTTCAGCTAAATTTGTGTTAGCCTAGCACACCCCAGTCTTCAGTTCCCTCGACACTGAGTTGTCTTTGTAAACCGAGGAAAACAGGATATCTGCAAATAAAAAAAAATCACAGCATCTTATTGTGAGCTTGAAGTACATGTGTCATTTCTTTATGGACACAATCCAGTACATTTACCTATTTTCCAAATTTAAGTAATACAAACCAAGTAAGTCTCTTGGCCAGAAGAAGAGGTTACCAGCTATATATGAAAATTTATTTCAATCTGCATCAGCTTGGCTTACAGGGAATCTATTTAGAACCATTTTGAAAAGTTTTAAGGAGGTAAGTTTTTTAAAATGCTTTGTAATCAAACGTGCATTGTAGTCCTACAACATGCAGGGAAATGGAGGGAATTTAAATAAAGGGAATAAAACTGAGGGAATTTCCTGCAGCCATTACAGTAAAATTATTTCATCCCACTAATGACAATTACATATAAATTATACAAATCTTACATACAGATTTCCCAGAAGCAAATGCTGTCATGCTTCCCATCCCCAACAGGAAATGGATCCATGGTGATATGAACACAGAAAGCAGAATTATTAATTCTGGTTAATTAGAATGTCCTGAAGTTGAGAGCTTTTCCTGCGTTACACAATCATCATTTTACCAGATGAGCTGTTCTCTGGAGTTGCCTATCCCGTAAACCATTTCAAGGGAGAGCCCAGCACACTTGAACCAGTCCCATTAACTTTCTAGAAAGTTAAATGAAGTCCATCAGTCCTTTGCAAAGTCTGGTTAATTCCAAAACAGAGCATTACCAGAGCTGTAAAGAACTGCAGAAGCAACAAAATGCTGCTTAGCTCTCCAACCTCTCCCATTACAGGGCACCTAAATGTTATTTGCACTAAGTATGAGGGAGAGAACATGGCCCTCTGGGAACTGAATCCTGACAATGTGAGGCAAGCATTGTCTTAAATGGAATAAGGAGAAATGAACCTAAGTTGATTTTGTAGGACCAAAACTTTCGAAGATCTATTAGGAATAGTTATATTTAAAGTCAAACTACAAAGTTACATCCAGTCTCCCTTATTTGGAAGTGCTAACTTAAATATCCATCAGCTTCAATGGAAACATAATTCCACCTCAGCACACCAACATTTGGCACAAAGTTAATCTGCAAAGTCAGCTCAGAGTGATTTCAGAGAACACAGATCTTTTTGAAATTTGGTATAAAATACTTAATTCTACTACATATGGTAAAGTTTCTAGAATCAATGGCAACAACATGAAGGAGTGAAAAAGCATCAGACAGTTACATCCTGTTCCTTATACACACTATACTTGAATAAATTCCTCACTGTTAACTTTTCCAACACTTAAGTTTTCTTTGAAGATGAGACAAATGGCACAATTTTAAGATGAGTACAGCCCAAGATACAATTTTTAGCTTTTCTATCCAGTTAAACTGAATACAAACCAACTCTGCAGTCACAGATCATGCTGTTGCTGCTTTGAGAATCTATACCACTTTCCCTATTTGTAGAGTAGCAGTAGAAGGAAAACATCTCTATGATCACCTTACATTATTCATATGAAAAATTATTAGTCTTGTCGCCCCCAGAGTAGTGCATAGGCAAGATGAGTAATGAGCAATTAAAGCTAATTTGAGAGGGGATGTCAAAACCCCTCATGCATAAAAATCTGCTTAGCTACAGACAAAGCCTTTTCATGCTGTCCCAAGTGTTGCCTACATCTAGATACGGAATACATAACTTTCTCATTTCCCTTCATATGAAGTGTTTACCCATAGAAGGCCTTATTACATATTTCAAGTTTATTTCCATCTTCTGTAAAATCTTGTAATTAATTAAAAAAAGAAATATCACCCTGAGAAAGATTTGATTGCAAGGTTTTTTCCTCCCACACTATTAAGCTTTTCTTATGTATTAAATGTGTCAACAATAGATCTCCAAAAGAGATAGTATAAATATTAACATATCCCTAAGCTTAGCTTCATGCATGCATGCCTCCTGGGAGAAATAGCTATGCATGAGCTATTTATGGGAGTGAGGGAAAAAGGAGCAAAAGACTTCATTTGAGGCACAGATTACTTCAGAATTTGCCCTTTGGTCAGACAAAGGGCACCCCACAAAATGTTTTCAATCATAGGATCATGTTAAATGTTAATGGGTTTCATTTAAACTTAATGACAATAGTCTGAGCTATCAAAATATTTTTTTTAATCATATCCTAATATATCATATCCTAAGAAAAATTCAGCTTAGATATCTTACTTGCTATTGCATTATGGTAATATGAGAGTGACAGTATTTTGCAAATACACTAGAAAATCATGTCTTAAATTGTTCCTTTCAGGAGCAGGTCTCACAGAGCTAACAAAAGTACAGAGGAAGTCTACCTGCACAACCAGCTATTTGGAACAACTTACCTACAATAATTGATTACAAAGACTTACACGATTTTCCAGCCTGAGAAAATGTTTATGAAGTTGTACAACATTACCAGCCCATCCAGTGTTAACAGAGAATGAGCAATGATTATGCTTCCCATTAAAAGAGTTACTGAAGAGCAACCAAAAATAGCAGTGGCCAAGCTAAAGTTTTCCAGAACATAAGAACAGTCTGTTTACTACAGAGCATCTTAGACATAAGAGGATAAACCAATTATATGGTGATGGCTCTGACCCTGCAGCTTAAACAAGAGTTGGTTTTACATACAGAACTAGTGTGACTTCCTAAAATGTTAAAAGAGCATTTTTAGCCACACAAATTGTTCAACTTCAATTAATCAAATCTACCAGATTCAGAAAAGTTTTCATTTGCAATCTAAGCTCTCTGAGACTCTGTTTATTACAGGGCATCTTAGACACAAGGGGATAAACCAATTATGTTATGAGGGATCTGACCCTGCAGTTCAAGGAAGGGTCAGACAGTGGTGTTTAACCTGTATTTATGGGATTTAGCCCCAGCACTCAACTGTTGTTTAGGTAGCCATTAAGCATGCATAGAGGGAATTCTATCAAGAACGTTGTGTTTTAGAATCCATCTCATTGAATCAATTGCTGAATTTTTTCTCTGTGGAAATCTGCTCAAAAAACCATACAAAATGTGTCTGCCGGATCCTTCACAGGTCCAAGGAGGTGAACCCAACTGTCAACTTGTCTACTTTTATGTCACTGCTATGTTACAGGAACTGGCAAAGATTGAAGCTTCTGGAGGAAAGTGCCAGGGTGATTCTGCAGCCTTTGTGATTCTGCAGATTTCTAGAAAGACTTTAAAGCTGACACTGTTTAGTTCATAATAGTCAAGATTTTTAGGGTGAAAATTCAGATAAAAATGAAAACCAAAGTTTCCTTGTTGGAATATCAATGAATTAGTCTACAATACTGATAATGAGGCATTTGCATTGTCGTAGGACAACTTTTTGCTGTTGTGATGTGTATCATTTGGATGGAGCAAGAGGATACTTCTATCTAAGAAGATTTCTGTGTAAATAAATTAAAGATGCCAGCTGTGAATAAAGAAGGTACAGAGGTGATCCATTAATATGTAGATGGCAGTGGTACCAAACAATATATTTATATATAATATAATGCTGTGCATATAGAGTCATGGTGAAAATGACCAGTTTTTTTAAACCAATTCCACTTATTCCATCAAACAAAACTGTGCCAGGATCCAAACCCACAAAGTCTGGGACAAGAAAGCTCTTTGCTTTTTCCTTTATCATCTAAAATATTCTTTTCATGCCTGCTTTCTGGTGCCACAGGGCGCTGCCTTCCAGCCTACAAAGGCACAAAATATACTACAGGAACTATAAATCTCTCCCTCATATATGTAGAAAACTAATTTCCTATATTACTTGTTCCAATCAACTCTCTGTTTTTCATTAAGCACAGCATGTAATTTAAAAATACATTTGGGATACAAGTCTGAGAACTTTCTAAGACCAACCCTCAGGTTGCTGAAGAGTAAGCCAGCATTCAAGCAGGGAGATTTCCAAGAGCTACGTAAGATAAAACAATTAAATTGGTTCAATTATTTGAGTTCAAGTTGTTACAATTGTTAAACTCCAGATTCAGAATGTATACGCAGCACTGGATTTTAAAACCAGTAAAGGATATTTGAATAAAGTCAATTCCTAATCTCTTTGCTTCCCAATGGCCACAGATACTTTTACACTAGAACCTATTTCTTTAGAGACCGTTTACTCCTCTATTTCTAAGTGCATGTCAAAATATTTCTAGTTCACCACTGATTTCTGCATTACAGCAGCACCCAAGAACCCTGTCACCAAGCAGGGCGACTTTGAGCAATAATTGCTAGGACAATTCACTCCCAAGAGCTCATGTGCAGAGAAAACAAATGTCCTAGCATAGCATCTGCTACACAAAAGAAACATGGTTTTAATTTAAGCAGTTTGGATTTTAAAAATCCGTTCGACTTGTTTGCAAATAGTGTTGGCTGATGAATGGCATCTGTACAATAGATAAATGCTAATATGACATAATTTCACATGTCTTACAAACAGACAGTGATGCTAAAAATAGCACATTATTTATTTTGAGAACTGGACAGAGAACAGTTCTTTTAAGTTGTCTTTAAAGCTTTTGCAGCTTGAGCTGCATTTACATTTGCAGTTGGGGCAGGGGGGTGGATGGAGGAAGAAATCTTCCAAGCAGTTTTGGCAAAACATCTTGTTCAGAGTGCCTTTCTTCTTTAAAAAAGAGGGAAAAACAAATCACGTTTTTGCTTTATATAGAATTTATCAACCCAAATCTGTGATTCAAAAATATTTCCTTTCCTTTCTTCCAAGACTTTGAAGCACTTAATTTCTCCTCACACATTTTTCCATGCTTGCCAACCAATTAATTACTACATGTTGTATTTAAGACACTAAACAACAAATTAAATACCCTGGACCCAATTAATGCAGAATTTAGGTAGCACACATGTTTACAACATCAATTACAACATTACAAATATCTTCTAGGCTGTGTCTTCTCTAAAGATCTTACACCTTAAAGCCCTCTTTTGGCTATTGCAGAATGTTTCCAGTACAGCTCCCATCTTTTAGAAAACTACCTCAAGTCTAGCAGCATTGCTCACATCAATTTATTTTACCTACTGATAAATATTAGTTAAAATCATTCAAAGTTTTATATTTGTAGGATTACAAAGCAATAAATTGATTTTTAAATCCTGCTGCTACACGGCTCCCACGTGTCGCATGATTTTGATTAAGGTGTCTGGGTTTTATCCCTGAGCAGAAAATAACCAAGAATTCATGGTTAGCTAAGCCCTTTAAATTTAGTTGAATACAGTAAAAATAATTAAAAATATCAGCTGTCAGCAAAATATTAGAGGCTCCCAGCAGATACATTTTGAACATTCTGTAAAAACCCCAGAATGGTTTTAAAACACTGTAGTCTTTATTAGCAGACACGGTACTCCAGTTCATGAATACAAAGTAGACAAATAATAGAAAGGCGAGAGGTAAGTTTTGCTACATGATCGTTTTCAGACTGTGAAAAATAAGGGATAGGCAAGGGGTTATAATAAAACTAACCACACCCCCTTAATCTGATGAAGATTTGTAGCTGATATGCCACACACAGTTACAGTTCTCCAGATCTGAAACTTTTTTATTTCAAATACAATTTTTTCTCCTATTTTTTCGGTTTACATTCCAAAGTTGACAGAGTTGCCAAACCACAGCTTATGCAATAACTTACAGAAATCATTTTGCTTTACAAAAGTGGGCAAAAAAATATTTCTCTTCTTTAGAATCAAGTTTAGAAACTTTGACCCATTGTGTACAGGTATACTCACATACATTGACATACAAGAGATATTTTCCATAAAATTATTCAAATTGAATGCCTTTCAGCTAAAAGCATTTCCTTAAAACTTTCTAACTATGCTAAAAAAAAAATAAAAATCTATGGCTGCAGATGGTACATACACTACCTTCCACTGAATGTTGAATCTCGTATTGGACAAGGAAACTGCAAGTTTTCTTTTAACATAAATTCCTTCCCTTGGCAGTTTTTTCTGTCTCTGTGTTCATGTTATTTTAAAACACTTTCGTTTGATCATTCAATATTTTCCACCACCAACTAGGTGATAAATAGGCTTGCCACCTGGCTCAGCTTCCCATCCCCTCTCCCAGTTTGAATATTTCTTTAGACACGAAAGCCAAAGGAAATGGAAAAACTGCCAGAGGTATTTTTTAATGCTTTCAACAAACACAAATAAAAAAGAGATTCTGTATGGACATGAAAGTCAAGACCCTCTCTGGGTCCATCTGTCACCTCCTCCCTTGCAAAAAGTAATTCCTACATATAAGCCAAAATTATTCTCAACAGAATTCTAAGCAAAAATATTGATTCAGTCTCAAACCTTTCAGTTGCTTCTTCAAGAATCTATTTCTATCTCACTGAATCCTTTTCACATATTTCAGTGCTTTCTCAGCTTCCTGTATGCAGTCTTTCCTTTCCCATTTTTCTATTTCACTTTTTTCTTTTAATATCCTTGCTGAAATAACAAATCTCCTCTGCTCTTCCTACCTTTCGGGATGGTGCAGTGCCTGTCTCCTGCCACTCCATCTCTGCTTGATGTCACCCCCTTTTCCTTTAACTTCCAACTCTGCTTTTGCATTTTCTGTCTTGTTGTACCCCATTCAAGACAGCCCTACAATAAGTGATCTCCATAGATAACACCTTTTTCCCAATTCATCTTCTTCTTGGCACCTAGAATAATTGATTACCGTATCAATAGTCTTAGGATACACCCTAGGGTGTATCCTACCACCCACCACCCAAAAATCTACAAATGTACTACTAACCATCAAAGAATCTACGCACGATGATGGTCTCCACCATCTACTCAAGATTGACAGAATTCCCACAGTGCCTTAGAGAAGTCTGCCCTTCCTGAGGATGCTTCTCCACTGTAACATCAGCATCTTCCACATTCCTGAGGCAGGAGTCACAGTTGCTATTAGTTGCTATTCAGTTCCTAGTGGGACCTCCAGGAATACATCTCCTCAACAAAGTACAAGTGAAAACCCTGGAGTACACCTCTGATAAACCTGAACAAATGTGCGAGTGGGATTGGATACAAAGTCACAAAGTCTTTGCACTGTTACACCACAGCAAACCCAAAGTTTTATTAAATTAACTAGAACAAATGCAGACATAAAGGAAAAATTTCCATAGACTGTAGTTGGAAAAGGACAACTTTCAAATTGAATTTTCTATCAAAAACTTCATACATTATCTGCTTCCTCATACCATATCCTCCTTTAAAAAGAAATACAAAAAAATATACCAAATTTTTCTCCCATTCAGGGAGAAAAGTTATATGAATCCCAACTCCAGCTTCTAAATCTTGGAGCCTTCATGGAAATTCTTACCTGGTGATATCAGACCATTAGCTTCCCCAGAGGAAATTAATTACTGTGATCAGTTCTACAGAAAGGATGACTGTGTTTCATTTTAAGAGACTTATTCCTGCTAATGATCCTGTCCACATAAAAAAGGATGAGGATATGAAATATCCATATTACAGTGCTTAACATATTGCTAAATATTCTAATCAAAACACATTTTCAGAGGAGAGTGGGCAAGCACAAACTTGGATTTTGGATAACTTTTGGTTTATTTCTCCTCTCATAACTACTGAAACATTTCTATGTTTAAGAAAGTTTTCCTAGTTTGCTTAGAAAAACCGGTCCCCATCTTCAGCTCCATTTTGACAGCCTTTCCATCATATCACACGTGTAAGCTGGGTCATTGGAAGGAGTTTGTGCTGTCCTGAGAACATTGCTACAATTATACTCTGCTCATACCAAACTGTTTCAGAACCTCCTGCAAACTTTACGCAAAAACTGCAGGGAAAGGCATGGGAAAGAGGATCTAATTATGGTATGTCTCAGATTTTCAGATCTCTGCCTGCTTATTCCAAATCTCTAAGGTTGGAATAGTTGGCATGAACTAAAAGAAGGTTTAGTTTGCTCCAAATAAGAGCTGCTGAGTGCTCAATCTTGACAAAGATTGCCTTGGCCCAAACACATAGTCAAGATATTCACGAACCTCCATTTTCCCTCTACTGCCTTGATCACTGCTCCCCAGCCGTGTTATATCTGAATCACAGAATCATTTATGTAGGAAAATCTCTCCAAGACCATGGGGTCCAACCACTAACCCAGCACTGCTGAGTCCACCACTAAACCACATCTACACAGCTCTTAAGGACCTCCAGGGATGGTGACTCAGCCTCTTCCCTGGGCAAACTGTTCCAGCCAATGCAGGTCTGCCCCAACTTCTGAAGACAATGTAAACTCAAACTTTAGCTGTTCAATGTTTTTCACAGTGAGAGGTTAACACTGTTTACTTGCACAGTCTCCAAAATCTGTCCCTTCTACCATAGTGAGAGACAGGTAGTATGCCACTATCACAATTCTACTTCTAGTTTTCTAAGATGACTCTTTTCTCTTCAAAGTAACAAATCCCGAGTTGAAATCTCTAGTATTAAAGTTATAACTTGAATAAAATTTAGGGGGAAAAAATCAATCATGTTTTCCTAAGGAAAGACTAATTTCTACCTAGTTAATTCTGTTTTTTAAAAATGGTAAGAGCGTGAAATATGACATAGTCTATAAGCTAGGCTGGCACAAAGTTGAAATTGCAACCATTCTCCATGTCTATGAGGTACAAGTAATTTTATGGCAACTTTTGTCAGTTACTTGGATCTTGCACTTATCTTTTATAACAGTCATTCTACTAAATAAAACATGTTCTGCAAGTTGGTTACCTCACTCATGTGCTGATTAAATCATAACATCAGATGTTCCCACAGACCTGGGTGGCAAACATTGATCAACACCAAGGCAGAAATAATAGATTATCCAGGTGAACTCTCTGAGAGGATTTAGTAGCAAACAGGCTGTGTCTGCATTTCTGCTGAAAAGTTTCCTGAAAATGCAATTCCACCTTGCACTTAATTCTTGCATATACCTCTTGTGTCACCAGTTCTAGACAATACATGGAAACACTGAATCCATTTCACAGAGATAACTTAGAGAGCAACTGAAGACAGAGAATGAAAGGACATAAAGCTCACAAAGTCAGTGCTCAAACCAGCAATGCTGTGAAAAATTTCCCATTCCAGTGTCTGGCACATCCTGCATTTCAGGTTTCTCTTGCTAGTTAACAGGAGCCCTATCTCCTGCTTTTCTGCCAGGGCTTCATAACTGGCCTCAAAAGTAGCAACTACAGCTTCACTGCTCAGTGGCTGTGGTGCCTTGCTAGAGCCCCAAGTTGTCCTTCAGCCCTCCTTAGCATTGTTCACCTCTCCACCATCATTTCCTGCTCAGGACAGATGTGTCTTTGTTGGTTTGCCTTTGCCAAGTACTTAAAAAAAGATCAGCAATCCAAATCAAACTGAAGAGACACCTTGCTGTCAGAGATAGGCTACCACCAAAAGGTAAGCACGTTTCCTCCAGACCTTCAAGCTATTCAGACCAGATATTTTGACTAAAGAGACCAATAACCCTGGCTACATTTGGTGCAGTTTCCTCTCTAGGGCATCTCTGTTTACGTACTTTTGTGTCTTGGTTTAGAAAATGAGGCTTGCAAGGTTTAGACATAAATCACAAGATGCAATTGCCAAAGTGGTGAAAGCACAAACAAACACTATAATTAAAACACAATTACTACCAAAGCTAAATTTTGTTCTTTCTTTCTTCATCCAGTTTCCTAGTTTTGAATACAGTGCAAAGTTTTAATGAACTAAGCATTTGTACAAATATAAGGAGTCAAAATGTATAGAAATACAAGTCACAAAGATAAGACAAAGGGAGAAGGAAAAAAGGGGAATAAAACTGAATACCATCAAGGTTACTTCTAATCTAAAGCCATAAAAATTCTTTGTAATTTTATTAATTCCACTGCTTAAGAAAGATCTGCAATCTGTTTTCAGTAAAAGCTATATGGTACTTAATAATGTATCAGACAGCAATTAAGTCAGCAAATGTGCCTACAGCATTTTGTGTCAGAGACATGTTCTGAGAACTGCAATGGGCCAGATGAACACAGATCTACAAACCAGTCTCACCTCTCATGCTTGCAATGTTCACACAGGGTAAACAACGTGTTCAGTACAGGGAATTTTAAAGCCTAAAGAAAAGCCTTGTGAGCACATTAGATTGGGTCACAAACCAAATAAACTACACACCCAAACAGCAGTGAGATGAGGATAAATATCCTCTTTAGCCACTACAGGCACACAATGAATGTTATCCCGTAAATCCAGAGCTCTCTGTTTTAATGCAGAAATTACTGCACTTTTAAGAGTTTAAAGCCAGAATTCAGGTTGCAAGAAGAACAGAAAGAAAGGACAGAATGCCTGCCCTCAGAAACAAGAGACATGTGTTTGTCTCTTTTGGCAGTCATTGACACAGTAGCTATTTACCAAGAGAGAGCAAACATACCACCTAGGCAGAAAAATGTTTGTTTACACTGCACAACAAATGTGGAGAGTTTAATTTCTCCATTTCTACAGGAACGGGCTTTGCAAACACAGCTCTAATACCAATTTGAGAAACTAGGTCAAAAATGCAGGATGCCCAGCATCATGATGAAAATGAACTTGCAATTCTATACAGATCTAGTACGCAAATAGATGTAGACTGGTTGATTTTCAGAGAATCAAGAGATGATTGTATTGAAAAACAGTCTTTCAAGAGGACAAATGCAAGACAAATGTGTAGAAAATTCAGAAACAGAATTTGTCAGAAAAAAAATTCTGAAGTGAATTTTGTAGCTGAAGAAAGGTAATATTGAACAGCACAAGAGCTAGAATTTGCAAGCAAAACCCTAAGAAAATGTCACTTGTACATTTATTTCACAATTTTACAAAGCAGTTCCTAAAGTAGCACATACACTAAAAGCATTTAGTTTAGAACCAAACATATTATTATTATTACACTCAAAGGATGTTAAAATCCCGAAAGAAACTCCTCAGCTTCCCTGAATAACACTTATTGTTAAAAACATGTGTAGCTGTTTCTGATACATTGCTGCAGCACCTCGCTTCATTTCAGTGCTATTAAAGTAATCCCAGTAAGAGAAAGCCTACACACTTCATCTTAAAAAGGAGTTTGAAGTGATTTGGGAATTTCCTCATGTTCCTGCAGAATATTTAAAACAAAACAAAAATCCCCATATGTTTCAATTTCAATGTCTTTAGCACTCACACAAGTATGTGTGAACAGTAGGGGAAAGATGGGAAATTATTTCTATGACAAAACCCCAAACATACTCTAAAGAAAAGCTTACTAAAAGAAAAATATTTCAGCAGACTATATTGACAATCTCATGCAAAGTGATTCTTTATGTGCAAGCCTGTGTGCTTCACAAATCAGCACATGACAGCAAAGATCTGATTTACAGAACAGTTCTCTGGCAGCATTCATTGCACAGACTGACTGTCAGTACCTAGCAAGAACACCCAGCAACTGCATCTAGAGCTTTAGCACACAGTTACAACATACAAGGTGAATTCCCAGGGTTTCACATGTGGATTTTTTAAATATCATCTGCGTGTCTGATATCAAGCACTTCCCCACCAAGAAATAAAAATATTCCCTAAAATTCCACTTATTTAGCTAAAATTTCACTTATTTCCTAAAATTCCACTTATTGTTTAATAAACAATAAAAAATACAAAGTAAATTTAACTGTTTCACCCTATGCTTCAGAGAGGCAAGGTAAAAAACTAATCTGATTTGTATATCACACATTAAGGATATAGTGGGGGGGGAATCCCACAAAAAATACTACAAGCACAAATATCACCATTTAGGCTACATAAGTAACATTTCATAAATGAATCACATCAATGTTACATTTTAGGCTTATCTTGATAATCATTTCATGTAGTAGGAAGAAGCCTGAATCATTGAAAATGTTAGCCATAGGTCAAAAATTATTAGGGAACTTCTGATTACATGAGTCTAGGGAATTAGTGGTGCAACAAAAGAGGCAGCTTTTACAAATTAAGATCCTCTCACAGGCTTGGGTAGCCCAATAGAGACAAACAGGCAGCTGAGGCTACACAACTGCAGCTGCTTAGGGCTGCTGCTCAAACACCATCCCTCCAGGCATTTAAATTCCCTGCTAGCTGCTGCTCAACATAATCCTGCCCCAAACTTCAGTGGCTTTGGCCAGAAATACTGAGTCAAGCCCCCTGAAGTGCAGTATTTTTCTTGCACAGAGAAAATTTCTTGAACTGACTCCCATTCCTTTGGCTTGCTCTGGACATCTGTGTCAGCTCTTCCAAGGAAGGGCCAGAGGCAGACCACCTATACTGAGAGGGGCCACACCAAGACACAAGCATGGACATCCCCACTTGGGTGGCTTAGGTTCCAAAACATTGGGAGACTGAAAACTGCAGAGCTGATATGGTGGAAGCCCACACCAAGTAGAATCAAATTTTCTAGGCCTGTCTAATGAAAGCAGCACAAGCATTTCCCATTCAGCTTGCTGGCTCCTCAGATGCCTAACTCTCCATCTGTGGGCAAAATTGGTGCCTAATTAGAGAAGAGTATTCACAGCCTCTACTAGCCAGCAACAGGTTTGCCCTGAGGCCCAGAGAAGTCTTCTTAAGGGTGGGTCACCATGTTCTTACATCATCCTTTTCAATGAAATGAGTTTGAGAGCTCCAAAGGCTTCTGCCAATTTCTATTTACTTTTTCTAGTACATGAAATGCAGCAACAGCAACTCGGATTTTCAAGTCACCCATCAGAAATATAGAAGTGGCTTTACTTCTCTTCTCTTGAGGTTCTTGCACGTCAGTCTGGCAGCCCACAGCATATTTCATGAGATGTTTTTATGGCCACTAATACAGTAGGATATCCATTTTAGTCAGATGCCATATCATAACCGATTCTGACATCTCTAGATATCATCATTGAATAAAATAAAATTTGATGGCAAAAGGCATTACCTCTGGTTTCACCATGCTTTATTAAAATATTTCTCAAAAGTTAGGTGTTTTTTAGTAACTTGGTAGTTAATTCTATAGACTACTCAATAATGCACAGTTAATGTAAAAAATCTGCGATTCCAGAAATAAACTGACAATGCAGAAATAAAATATACCTCCTTAATAACTGAGACTTTGGATTCCTCCAAAGTTCTGCCCACATCCTCTAAGAGTAATTAAGGCCACAAAAAAAGTCTTTGGACAGGTGAACAACAAGTTCTTTTGGCATGGAAAGAGGACAGTACTACAACTTCTTTCCACAATTCCTGACAAACAGACGAATTCTCACGCAAGCCTCAACCACACACACCTTGGGAACTAGAGCTACACCTCTACTGCAGTTCACTGATGTGGTATTTATTCTAAGCACTAAAACCCAGCAAAATTACATTGCAGAAATATTTCAGGAAATCCCTATTCCAGTCCACAAAAATCTTGTCTCAGAACACGAAAACTACTGATACTCCATAATATTCTACTTAGAAGTTTTAAAGTTTTTCTGCATTTTACTCAATTTTTGCACTATTTTTACACTTTCTCAGTGCATCAGCAGAGGAAATAAGTTCCTTAAAAGTGAAGGTCAAAACAATAATGTATGGATCCAGAAAACCAGTAGGAGTCTAGCTCAAGCTGGAAGCCAGATGGGAGGAAATCTTCATTGTCATTGTTTTAACTTGTATCGAGAACAGCTATGGAAGGAAGCCTCTCTGATGGAAACCTCTGCACTGGGACAAATTTCATTTTTCCCTTTTTCATCTTATGAAAAGGGTCTGCACATTATCTCAAAAGACATGGAGTGAAATATTCTCCCATGGCTTTCCCAACAGTAGGAACTCCCACACTTAGCCCGCTTGCATGGGACCATCTGGATATCCTGTACATGATGCACTCATATTTGTGGGTAGAAGTGAGCAAGTAGTGGTGGTTGGGGAAACCAATGGCAGCAACCATTTTTAGGGGCATTTCCTGCACAGTGTCTCTGTGTTTCCAAGTTGTTATTTTTTTTATAACAACTACCAATCTAAGAGACATAGCATTACCATTGCTTATTTAGAGAGGTTTGGAAATTCCCTCAGTAGCCTAGAAGTTAAGAAAAATGAGGTTTGTATCTACTTCTTATTCAAGGCCACATAAAAAAATCAGTCGTGATTACTTTGTCTCTGGTCCTCTCTGTTTTTCACTCATTCTATTCAAGTAGCTACTGCCAAAAGAGTACATCTAGTGCCAAATACAAAACTACCAGTGTTGGAGAGCAGGACTAAGAAGAACATATCCATCCCAACTCTTTTATTTAAGCAGATTACTAATCCATCCCTGGCAACTTGTTTAGTCTTAATCCTTTCTAAGTTTCAGTCTGCCCTTACAGCTCATGTTTTCTGAAGTGATCATTACTGAAGTTCTTCTCTGGACTCTTGTCATTTGGCCTACATTACTGAAAACACAATTTTCAGAGGAGATTTCATATTCACCACCAGAAGAGAAGGGAAAATCAGTTTCTCATCTCACTTTTTTGTGTCTTTACCATGTGTATTGACTATGTTTTACCATCTAGCATAAGTCCCAGATCTTCTTTGCAATACTGTTTTTTCATAGCACTGTTATGACTGTTATTCTGCAGCTCCTGTTTCTTACTTTGTACTCCCCCTCATTTCAAGCAGAAAGCTTTGTGTCTGTGTTTCGGCTCCATCTTCTGATTTCAGACCACTGCAGATTTGTCTGGATCATTCTCATTTTATCTTCCCAAGAACTGCAATGCCTTTGGAACAAACTTATCAAGTCTGATAGTTCCTACTTTTTTCCATCAGCCAAAATCATTGAAATCAGCAGATAGTTCAGGCTGGAGCTGGGTATGACCTCACACAGCATCCTCTCTTGTGATGATAACTTAATCACAAAAAGCTTTTCCAACCAGAGTGCACCACCATCCATATTTCCTTAATTTGGCTAGGAAAAACACTGCCTTTTTAGGAGAGTATTTAAAACCCTGGCAAATTCACAATGGCTTTACTCTGTGCACTAGACATGCATGCTCTTCTGGGAAAAAAACAGACAAACAAAAGGTAAAAAAAAAACCTAAAAAACACACACACAAAAAACCAGAAAAACCCTACACCATATTTGTCAAAAACTTATATCAGACTGATGTATTTTAAATATTATTATTCTCCAAATGCTAACAATTTGTTCCCACAAGCACTTGTAAGTCCCAATTCCACTGATCTGCCTCACTTCTTTCTCCACATTTGAGCTTCGATTGCTGCTTTTTTGAAGAAAAAAAAAATGCCTTTTGTCTTCATCCAGTTCCTTGGCCTCTCCATGTTCCTCACATCCCCACTACCACTCACCACCACTCAGATTCCTTCACATACTGAGCCCTTGTCCACTAGCAAACACCTCTTTCTTCCAGCCTAATGAAATTAAGTGATAGTAGACCAATCTCATCTCTCATTTAGCCTTTTTTTGTTAAAGCCATAATGAAAATAAAAATCCATTGTGTTGGCAATGTTCTGTCCATATGTTTTTTCTTTCTGTGATTTTTTAATTTTTTTTTTATACTATGAATTTTAACTACTGTAGCCAAGTGCCAATCTTGTCCATTTTTTGAATAACTGCTTTTGAAATGCCTCTATTCAAAAGACATTTTTACATAATCCATTTCAATGTTTGTTTTTGTCTTTTGCCTGGGTTGGTGCAATAAAACATATATTCAAACAGCTCCACCAGGCTTCAAGCACAGAATATAGTCAGATTATCAGCCTATTCTTGTTTTCCTACTGTCACATATTACTTAAGTGGAAAATATTCACCTCCTTGCTTCTGTGAATGGAACAAAACGCTAACCTAATTTCTGAAGTACAATCTGTGCATTTTCACAAGGAGTAGCTTCAATTACTAGATGCAATTACCATCTAGCTATTTGTAAAGCACATCCTTTTATCTCATCAGCTGAAATGGAGCAATGTTTACAGCCTTCCCAAAGTTTACATGTTGGGGCAAGTGCTATTCTACCTTGCTACAGAACAGACTTTGAAAACAGGAAAATAAACAACATAAAGGAGAACCTTTTGGGGGAAGAAATCTGAGAATTCTCCAAAAAGCAGTTTTTCAGAGATTGTTAAGAACTGCTTTCATGTATTTTTAATCTCTTTCCACATCTCTTAAAGATATTTACATATTAGTCCTCACAGGATGTCTAAAGTTTGAGTTTTCAGTACTTTACACAACTCTGAATAAATAAAAATGTTTGTTATCTTAGCTTAAAAAACCTTCTGGTCATAAATAGAGTAAGAGAAAAGAGCAAAGATGTTTGCATTTCTGGACATATAAAACCTTTCTACATCAAGATGATATAAAAATATTTTTCCATACTGAACTCTGGCTTCAGGCAAACCATCAAGCCTTCAAGGCAGTCACTTTTTTATCTTCTCCTTTGACAAAAATATGAATCTATGTATATCCCCATTTTTAAGCTCCATCTTAATCTCTGACTGCAGTGTAAATATAAATTTGAATACACATAAATGAGAATTTTTAAAAAGTTTTCTCATGAAAGGGACAACCCCAGGCCTGTGAGTCTCACATTAGGCAAAGAGCTAATATCAGCACATATTAGTATTGGAATATATAGAGGGAAGTTACAAAGCACTGCCTTCATTCCTTCATTAGTATCTGCTAATCCTCTCTATTCAGAGAAAAGTTGCCATTGTTTCTAAGAGAACACTTGCCTTAAAAACCTACTGAAGCTGACTTCAAGGGCACAAAGTGTTATCATACAGCTGATAAAATGAAGAACTGAATAAATTTTCATTGTCAATTTATATTTCCAAATGACATTTTAGGAGATTTTATACAATGTCTTTTGAATAAATTAGACAAGGTGTAAAAGTACAACATGGATGAAAGGAAAAAAAAAAACATCTCGGAAGAATCAGAGGACTAGATTGGAGGGATTGTGCTGTTTAACTAACTCTAAAGTGACCTAGAGAAGGCACTAACCAGTGAGGTGAACAAATTTGCTGATGAAACAAAGATATTAAAATAGGTGAGGGGGAATGGCAAAGTGAGTAACTACAAAAAGACTTCAAGGTTTCTGGACAATAAAAAGGCACCAGAAATATAAATAAAAGTGTTTTGCATGGAATAAATCAACACCATAGATTCACTCACCAGACAGATTCCAGAACTCTGGGGTTATAGAAGCTATTTGGACATCAGCATTCACTCAATAATTATAGCAACAATCAAAACAGAGGATGAAATGTTTTACAGAATCAGAGAATCCCAGAATATATAGTTTTGGATTAAATCTGTGGAGATCAATCCAGTCCAACCCTCCTGCCCAGGCAGGGTCACCTAGAGCAAGTTACACATAAACAAAGCTGGGTTGGGAACATCCAGAAAGAGACTCCATGACCTCTCTGGGCAGCTTATTCCTATCTTCTGCCACCCTTGATATAAAAAGGTTCTTCCTTACGTTGGGCCTAAATTTCTTGTGTTTTAGGAAATTTCGAATGCTTGAGGAAGCACTAGAGGAACAAAAAATATCAGAATCTCATTTTCATTTTATGACATAAATCTACAGTTTGCCCCCCCCGGCATGATGAGCAGCTCCAGCCAATTCTCAAAAGGTACAACATTTGGAGAAAGTTCAGAGAAGAGCAACAGGATTGAAGCCAGCTCTACAGAGAAGCAAACAAGTAGGACGGGCTTCTGTAGCCTGGAACAGATGTAACTAACAAGGAGATGTGATAGAGGGCCATAAAATACTAAGGGTTACAAGAATAATAAAAGAAACCAGTATTGAGAGTTGACTTTTGTCCTGGTATATGAACTGGGATGTGTCAAATGAAGCCAGGTAGTATCAGAGCAAAAATGCACGTCGTTGTAGAGCCAACAAGTGACAGACATTAAGAATTTCTTACCAAAGGCTGCTGCGTGCACAGTTTACACAGGTTAAAGGACAGATTCATGAGAGAGATGACTGTGGATTTACTAAAAGATAAAAGAGATCAGGTTTAGAAAAAAAAACAAAAGACAATTCAAAATGAATGAAATTAGTTCAAGGCTGAAAGACTATTTTAGAAAGAAATATCATACACTTGCCTTGTCCTTACTTCCCAGGGAATTAATTTCTAGCAACTGTAGGTTACAAGGAAGTGGGGACAGGTGGCTCTGTAGTCTGAATCATTATGTTTTGGTATAGAGGAAACAACTTTATAATTATTCTGCTAGGACTTAACCAGATCATCATTTCACATATGTCCTAATACTGAGAAGAGGCACCAAAGAAGGATTATTAGTTCAATAAATATCAGACACATTTGTTAATACATCTAAGCTAGTTCATAATTTTTGGTAAGTCATTTTGGCAGATGAATAGACATTACACATATTTCTACTAATTCACCACCCATGGGGACCTTGGTAGTACAAGGGACACAAAAGGGACCTCAAAAGCATAAGAGCAGGCATTCTTGCCCTCTCCAGACAATATAGCCCATTCCCATAACTAATCTCTCTTGTTTACAGTATTTCAAACTTAGGGCAGGAGGGAAAAGCTTGAAAGGAAAAAGGAAAATTCATGAACAGAAATCAAGGAAAAGTTCATTTGATATAATGTGTTTTGACACTCTGTGTCACCATTCATAAAGACATTATATACTGTAGAGAGATTTTTTTCAAAGGCACTGCTTCATCTTGTTGCCTTTTGCCTTTTTCCTGTAGAGTAGGTATGGTTTTTCCATGCTTTGTCCATCCTTCAGGGGACCTGTTCAGCTGTTTGGATCTATAAAATAAGGTATATCGGTGTCCATATGTTAGAGACATACTGAGTTTCCAATAATCAGGATGTTGGAGTAACTTTCTGATGCCAACCCTGCTCTTCCCCTTCTTAGAACAGCAAAGCTCTACTTCTGCTACTATGCAAGTTCATTTCTTAAAGAATTGGGGGAAAATGACAGATCTGTGCCAGTATAACTTTTCAAAGCAAATAAATTTTCCCGTTTTCAGAGCACACTTAAGCAGTATGTATGTAAGGGGGGAAAAATCCCAAAAAACCATACCAGGAACCATTCAAAAACTTTGCTAAAACACTTATTCCATCAGAGAGCCCTGCAGAAAAAGCATTCCAGAAACCACATCTGCTGCGGCTGCGCCGAATCTGAGCCCGGCCGGCCCACAGAGAAATGCGCAGCCCACAGCCTGGTTTGGGGGCGCTGGCGGCCACAAGTCCCAGGACCTCCGGCATGGAGCAGACTGGGTGAACAGCGCTAATCCTGGAGCTCCCTCCACGTCTGTGGTGGAGGAGGCAGCTCCAGCAGGCTGAAAGGCGGAAACGGTGCGACGCGATGGAGGTAGAGGAAGCAGACGTGAGGCGGCAGTCTTCCACAGCAGGGGAGAAGGTTTATTCAAGGATGGGGGAGGGTGGTGACGGGTAGGGAGGCTGTAGAGGACTGCACCGAGGGGCGGGGTGAACAGAAGTTATATAGGGAGACCAGGGGGAGGTGAACCCCTTCCCCTGGCCAATGAACTTAACATACCACATAATTGACAAAGGGTGACAGCAAATGAAATCACATAAGGGGTGGGACAGCCCTCTCCTGCCCAATCACCCTCTGCCCTGAGGGGAAGGTTCTGGAGAAACAGGCAGGGGCAGAGAGTGACAGGCAGGCAGGCTAACAACTCAAAGAACTAGGGAGGGGACTAAAGGATACAAAAAGGCGGGAGTAACTAAGCAACCAAATGACGGACAGCTCTACAGAGGGAAAAACAGGGGGAGGGGAAACTCGGCAGGCGCCATCTTATACAATAGAAATCAATACAATACAATACATTAAGAAACTTAACCGGGGGGTACAATACAATAAATTAAAAGGGAAAAAACCGCGGGAGCGCACCGCAACACACATCCTTGCATTACAACCTAACTCAAATCTCTGCCTGTTCAGTGGAGAAAAAATCAGCTCACATGCAAAGAAAAGAATATAGGTAAACATGGCCCCTGTACTACATGTTTCTCCAGTTGGAGTGTGGAAACAACATTTCTGTCCATTTCACCCTTGAAACACACATCTGGTTATGAGTTACATACCAGATAATTTGCTTTTTCCTTCCTGACTCCAAGCTTTCGCTTGGATATGGTATAGGCAATTGTAAATTTCTAATAAGTTGCCGAGAGCTGCACAGTACAAAAATCTGTAAAAACCTTGAAAGGCCTCACAGAGCTACTGCACATGGAGGCAGAGCAGGCAGATAAATTATCTGATCAGCTTAAACCTCAGACAGCAGGAGCAGCTCGTTTACAAGGCACAGCAGAGAACAGCAATGAGGGACCAGAACAGATTTACACTTGAAACAGAACCAAGAGCAAATGACCAAACTTATTTAGATTCTACATTCCTGCAGCAGATTCAAAACTGTATCTGCATGCACATTCCAAAACTTTGCATCCCCAATCTACATGCAAGTCTCTATTTACAGATTTGTAGCACAGACTTTTGGAGGATAACATTCCAGGCTGAAACATGAAGTAGGATCTGGAACTACCTAGGGATGCCAAGCAGGAAAGAGGTCATTGAAATGCCCGTGAGCCAACCATGCTTTGATGATATTTTTCTGTGCTGCAGAAATCCAGAGGCACCAAAGAATGATTATGAGTTCAATAAATATCAGACACCTTTGTTAATACTTCTAAGCTAGTCCATAATTTTTGGTAAGTTATTTTGGCAGATGAATAGACATTACACATATTTCTACTAATTTCTACTAATACAAGGAAAGAATATTTATGCTACCTATACTATCTATATCACTTTCCTGATATAGAAAATGTAGATGTATAAAAGCACAGAAAGGTGGAGATTCCCTCTCTTAAGAGTCCCAAAGCCTCATATTATTTAGTGTGTAATGCATAACCAGATGTGTGTTGCATATTTCAATTTCCTAGAAAACTTCATAAGTCTATGATAGATTAAGGGAATCTCCATATTCTAAGCAAAATGCTCTGGGACACTGCTAAACTGTAGATGGCAAAATCTGATTTTTCAAGGTGGTTTTAGATCACTTGTGGACTAAACCAGACCTCTACAGCTGCTAAACTTTCTTTGGTCCTTGTGGTTGAATTATGTTTACTTTTTATTCCATGTAGATTCAGTATTTTCTGAATACTTCTACAAATGGATATCAGCCACAGACACTCTATCTATCAATAAACCAACAGCTTGTTATTCCTGAAAAAGGTTTCCTGTAGAAAAAAAAGAAATCCTTTATAAAGAAAACCTGACACAGAAAATCTGCTCTTGTGTTGACATTTATTAGGACAAGTTTCAACTAGGAGGAGAATTTAAAAGCCAAGTTATAAAATACACGATGGGTGGAGCACGTTACAATAGAGGTGTTGGCACAAAACTATCCAAGGAATTATGAGCACAATGCAAAAATAATAGGATCTCTTGAATGGGAAGCCACAACCTCTGACTATGAAAGCCTTAGGTTTACTTTCATGTGAGGACTTGTTGATAGCACTGTTAAATGAAAACATCAGAGCTCTTTCCATATTTCATAATGTGCTGCAATCTTGAACACAAACACCAGACAAAAAAGCCAGCATTAAACACACTAAAACTTCAGAGAGTAATGGTTTAAAAAGGTGGTAGATGAAACAATCCTATTCCTGCACAAATGATGACCATGACATGTTTAGAAGCTGCACCAGGATGACTTATAAAAAATGCTGGTTTGTTTTCATCCATACTGCAATGCTCAAATTAGTGTGCTTTTGTTAATTGCTCTTAGTAGTAATTTTGTCCTGATGAAACTAAAGGTCACTCTTGAGACTGACTATGCTGCAAGAAGGTGTTATGAAAACTTGAGAAGGAGAGAAATGTGATTACTGGAAAGTACACATACATTTAAAATATGCTTCCATGGTCTAGGTCCAGAAACATACTCTGCCTTTTGAAAAATTAATTTTCTTTTCTTTGGAGTTTAAAGAGGAAAGAAAGGAGGGTTGGCTATTGGGTTTGTATTTCCTTATTCACTTTGAAGATTTTGAGACTTGTATCTTTAATATATTATTTTGATAGGCTAGAAAAAACCCTACCATATGATGAAATAAGTGAGAAGATTTGTTTTAGTTTTCCAAGTTTTAGAAAATTCTAAAATATGCCGTTGTTTAACTTATTTTTTTGAAATGTGATTTATATAAAATGCAAGGAAGCCAGATCTCTAAAAGCAAATGCTGATATAACACTCAGTCTCATGTTTGTTTCACAGTCCTTTTTAAATAACAGCCTCTTCAGTACCACATTTAAGAGTGTTCTGCTGCAGCCTTTTTGTCTGTAAAACAGACATTGGTTGGAATAAAGTTTTACAATGCTCACTAAGGGAGAAATAACTCCTCCAAAGCCATAAGAAATACAACATAAACCTGATACAATTTAAACTGCATATACTCCCTTCCTGGCACAGCTTTCCATCTTCAAGAAACAAATGCTAAAATGGTTTTCAGAGTTCCTTGCTCATATGACAGTGGGAACAGTAACCAGAGTCCAAAGTGCAGTGCTGGGGTGGCTACAGTGATGTTCATGGCAGAGTTCCTGGGCTTCTTCAAGGAAACCAACAAATAAAACAAGATGGGATTTAACAGCAATCCTGTTTTCAGCGGGGACCTGGAAAGGTTTTCCAGCTCTCCTCATTATATTTCTAATTAGGCCCTGCAAAGCTCTGCATAGGAATTTAGATGGTTTCAATACTTTTTGGTGACAAGATAATGTGGGACAGCCATAGGAGAGGGCACAGTGATAAGAGGATACACACATGCAGATGGCAGAACTGACTGGGGGTTGGAACTGAATGATCTTTATGGTCCCTTCTGGCCCAAATCATTCCATGATTCTATGACTGCAGATAGTTGGAAGTGAAGTTACCAATGCCTGACCGTTCAAAGGGACAGGAACACACAGAAAAAGGAAAACAAACAAACAAAAAAACCCCAACAACAACAACAAAAAAAAAAAAAAAAAACCAACAACAACAAAAAAAAACACTCCACCAAAAAACCCCAACCAAACAAACAAAACCCCACAAAAAACAAACAACCCCACAAAACCAAAACACAAATAAAACACCCCAAAAAAACCAACAAAACAAAACAACAAAATCAAATATGTTAACAATACATGCATTGCAAAAACTTTTAAAAATCAATTACATTTCAGCAGTCACTTCTTCCAGATTTTCTTCTTCTAAGCCAAACTCAATCATCCGTATGAGATATATCTGCACCACAAAATGCTTCTAGAAGAAGGCAAAAATGCATTCATACAAGAAAAAAATAATATGAAGAAAAATGAGTCAAATTCTAGGCAGATGCAAGCTTCTAGAGAACACTATCTCCAAAACCCAGAGTGAATTCCCTGATCTGTTATGAAACCAGTGCAAAAACCAGAAGGTACATTGTTACTGTTGTGAGTACACAGAGTAATCCTCATGGAGAAGTAGTAAAACGTTCTAAATGTCAAGATACATAGAATTAGAGAATCATTTAAGTTTAAAAAGACCTTTAAGATCATCAAGCCAAATCATAAACTCAACACTGGAGAGGGACATGGTCTAGTGGCAGACAAAGTCTCACATCTACAGGTCTTAAATCATCCCAGGGATGATGATTCCACACTTCCCTGGTCTGCCTGTTGCAATACATAGTGTTATAAAATGACAGAAGCTTAGAAACCTTGTTTCAAGATTCAGAAAATGAAGAAAATGTAGATTTTGGATGAAAAGGCCTCGGACAGGAAAATATTTCAACAACAGAGCAATTTCTTGTGTCAAGCTTTGTTTGCATACTGTTATCACGTGCAACTGGGACTACTCTACACATCTAACTTTCTTTAACAGACTACAGGCACACCCAGGATATTGATTTTACAGGAAGCAACTCGCAAGTTTTTCCAAGCTCCCTTTTCTCTTCTCCTTTTTCCCTTCCTCCTCTCATTTTCAAAATGCGACAGAAAATGTCCACCAGAAGACAGAAAGCATTCCCTAAAGTTTTGACAAAACTATAAAGCAGTAGGAATAATACTTGTGGTAGCAGAGCATTTTAAACATCACTAGCCTCCCCACCCCCTATTTAAATATTTATCTTTTAATTGTTTAACACACTTTTCCAGTAAAAATTGGTATCAATCAGTCCCACTTTTCTCATGGTTTTCTCTATTTATTGTCTTAATTTACATCTGGAGTTCTTTGAGGATCAGAGAATGTTGTAAAAATGCTTCTACCACCAAGTCAGCATTCCCTTTAAAGAGGAACAACCCAACATCTGAACTCTGGTCAGCCAACAGAAACAGAGAGGAAATCACTCCATCCACAGCAGCAGAGTTTAAGTCATTTGGAAGACTGTGAAAATAGGAAATTCTGTAATTTATCTACTTATGAAAACAACCCTATGATTTTAGATGTGTAGAGCAACTGGAGCATTCCTCTTCACAGTTTACTGGTAAGAGGACGATGTTTAAAAATTCATCTGTGTTGGCTTTTATGCTTGCATAGCAACTATTATAAACAAGAGTTCTTAAGTCCTGCTTTTAAGTCAGAGCAAAAGAGCGTACCAAGCCATTCCATCCAGTCAAATTCCTTCTGTGGACCATGTTCCCTTCTGCATAAAACCATATAAAAACAAAAAATAACAAAGACATCCTTTTTTGCGTTCAGTTTCTTCTTTTTCAGAAAACTGCTACAACTCCTAAACTTTTGGTGTAAAAATACATATGGAAAAGTTTCCCCATCTTGATTATGAATAGGCAAGGAGAAAACATGAATTCTAGCTAAGATACCAGGATGACTCAAGCATTGTTCTGCAAATATTCACGTATTACTCCACAAATTTAATGATTTTTTTGTTTCTGTGTTAGTTATGTCAATGCAGGCATGGTACACAGACACGGTAGCAGAAAAACAGTTTACTTTGTCTAAGTAATAATTTCCAACAGTAGGACACAGGATTTCCATTATCAAGCTCTGTGTAACCCAGAAAGGAATTACCTAGGTCCCCATATCTCTTTTGCTTCAGCCACTTAGGATCAGCTGAAAGCCTTGAATTTTAACAGAGCTCATCCCTGTCTCTTTCCCAGACATCTCCTGAGCGATCTCATATTCCAGACAGACATTACCAAAAGTTGGCTACTGGGAATCTCCTCACTTTCTCAGGTTGTACCTCTTAGGAGCCATATTTTGTCATAATCCCACCACACCCAGTGCAGCTGACTAGTGCCAGACTGTGTCAGGCAGAGAGAGAGCTCCCTGGAAATGGTGTAGCATCAAGTGAGGCAAAGGAACAACACAAAACACATGCCACTATGCTTAAGTTTATACCAGAGGTGTGTTCTCCATGGATCAGTACCAACTTGGATCCACTTGAACCAGCATGACTGGGTCACAGTAGAAAATGATGGGTTTTAGACCATCTAAAGCCTCTCTTAGCTACCAGGTTTAACAAACAAATAAGCAAACTCCAATTGTGAAGAGTTATCAGGGTTTGCAGTGTAACAAAAGGAAACAATCACCTTAACACATCAGCACTGTCAAAAAGCACCAGAGCTGTAGCTTTTATTCCCTCCTGTTCATGATAGGGCTTTGTGCTTTACACACAAAAATCTGAGACATTATGATAGCATTTCCCTAGATGTGTATGTATATATACCTGGAACCATCATAAACCAAACATTTACATTCACAGAATGTAGTAAGTAATCTATTTTATAAAACTCAGAGTAGCAAAAGTTTTGGAAAGAAACAGGTCTTAAATGCAATCAACTGTCAAGATTTTTAAAATAAATGTGGACGTAGTGTATGACAGCTTTCTATACTATCTTTTTTGCTTTTTCCCCTCTCCCCTTTCCTTGTTTAAAAAGCTGTCAATTTAATGAGCCAAAATGAAGTAAATGGTAGCAGACACTGAAATCAGAGCCGTAATGGCAAGCAAAGGCTTGATTGCTGGCAAACAAAGATCTGTCCACTCAACATCTGGCTCATTTTGATCCTTCGAGTTCAGCTGCCAAATGACTATGTCATTTGGACTCCGGAGATGAAGGCATGAGGGAGACCTGATATCATCATCCCAAATAGTCTGGGTCTTGCCCTGTGCTTAAAGAAGGCTTTTAAGATCAGCAAGACTGAAGGAAGCTGTGCTGCTCCAAGGAAAATGTGACTTCATAAAAAGTTCCACAAGCCAAAAGCTGGAACTCTTAGTGGTATAATGGGATGTAGAAGAAATCATGTATGTGTGGTATGCTCAGAAGCTTGTTATAAATTTCTGTAACTATGTATATCAACAGTTCTGACCACTTCTAGCCCTGCAACTTCCAGCTATAAGTCTGTAACAATAAATCTGTTTATTTAGAGAGTAATTTTGGCTAAGCCCTCTGAAAAAATTTACGTTTAGAAGCCTAAACCTGCTGTATTCTTATTAATTATTAGCTTAAGCAAGATGCCTGAAAAATTCCTTATCACTTACTGAATGTACATATTTATATGATTTGAAGAATGCCCCAGAGTAGACTTAGACTTACTTTTACTGTAAGGAGGGTCCACCTTAGGAGTCTTTGCAGTACAAGGGGCAAAGAGTGAAAGACTTTCCAAAAATGGCAGGAGACTGTGAGGGTGCTGGTGGAAGGATGCCCAGCAAAGCTAAAGAATTTCGTAAAGCCAGTTGTAGATGTAGATTTAAACCCAAGCACACATTACAGCTCTATAAATATCCATAATAGAACAAATACAACTTTCTCCAAATGGCCCATTTACCTGGATCCTAGGCACAAGGGGGAATTTGGCCACAAAGAAGTTATAGCAAAAAAGAAACTGCAACAACAAATCCCTGGATTTTGGAGGAGGACAACTTCAGTAGCACACACAAACATCAACTATATTATTCTATTGGGAAAATATCACACCAAACATTTTCTGCACCAGACATCAAACTCTAGTGACCAGAAAAAAAAATCAGACTGATTTTGATCAGCTTAGGAGGACTCTTCAGCAGCTTCAAACTGCAACAAAAATCACAGGAGCCACCAGTCTGCCATGGCCACATATGGGTGCCCCAGTGCCTCGACACAGAGCCTGCAAGCTTCAATGAAGATTTCAGTGTCCCACTTGTTGGTCTCCTGTACAGAAAGGGACCAAAGGCACTGGGGACACCTGCCAGTGCCAGGCTGCAAGAGTAGCTGTGGAGCTGCAGGGTGGGAACCCCTCTCCCAGCCACTGCTCTTCCCAGCCCTTCCCTGTCAAAGGCAGAGTGCCATTCCAGATGGATCAGTTGGGTTCTTGAGTCCATCATTAGAAGGGTGGGAATTAAACCCAAGTCCATTTGCAAATCCATGCTCCCCATTAGGTTTTCTGAATTACTTGTAAATTCAGCCAGATGCTTACTGGATGTCTCTATTCAAATGAATTTGACATTTTTCTAATATGGTCATCAAGTAGTAAAAACCACACGTGTAAAAGCAGTTTGTGGTCAGTCGATTTTACAGACCCAAAAATCATTGCAAGAACTACTTTCAAACCCTATTAAAAATGCTATGAAATAGGAGATATAACTTCTATTGACATCTTCAGACTCCAGCATAATTAATTCCTATTTAAATTTCTTATATTTCTTATTGAGCTGTGAGTCATTTTAGATAAGTCCATTTCAAACACACAGTCAGCTATTCATACAAAAAAGCCCAAAATAAAAGCAACCAAACCAAAAAAACAGTAAGTGTGGAGATAAGGATGTTACTCAAGAACTACTGATTTAGACCTTATTTTAAATGTCTAGACTTTACTACACTTAGTTATTATTTCTGCCTCTGAAAGTGTTTTAGAGAATTTGGCAGCAACAGAAATCTTTATTTCCTCAATAAACAACTGAGTTACAATAGCTATAAAAAGAGGCTATTTCATATTTTACATTGTCTACAGAACTTATAGAGAAGAAAAAACATGGTGTCTCTGTTCCAATGACACAAAAAGAGTAACAACAAAGAAGTGACTGAATCTTGGAAAAGATAAATGACCAGATAATTTGACAGAAACTTTAACCTCTTATTCACAAGACATAAATTTGAGAAAGGTATTTGTATCTCAGAGAATAAAAATACCTACTTCAATTTGAATAATTTTAAATTAGTACATTGAGATCCATTGCCTTGTGGTAGTGAAATTAAACTCTTGGGTAACTGTTCAAATTATCGTTTATTAGTAAGTCCTCTCAAGCTGTCCTAACTTGCTACTCCTATACAAATTTTAATTAATCTCTGAGGAAGACAACTGATCGTACCAAATGAGGCAGCACAGAACAGAATATTTAATACTGGTAGGTGAAAATGTCTGAAGCATCATTCTTTCCTCTATTTTGTCCTAGTGGATCCTCCACCCAGCCTACCAATACTGTCAGTGCTCTCCCAATGTGAGTTCCAACTCCTTGACTTGAAACAACTCACACTGCACAAAAATTTCATTTCAAACAAGACATTTTAATGGGATTTTTTTTTTCAATGAAGAGAAAAACCTTCTTTTCAGCAAAGAAAAAACCTCATTCACCTTTCATCTGAATGGGAATGCTTTGTTTTGTTTTTTTCATTCCAGCTTTTAATACCAAACTATTAAGTTGAAACCAGAGCCTTGATATGACTTTTTTTTTCTGGTTACTACTTACTCATCATAGGGATAAATGTATTTCTTACTTTAATGGTGGCACAGAAACTAAACCTTGGGCTTCAATCTTTGCCTCCAAATTACAGATGTTTTTATTATTGTTATTATTTTAACAATCCCCTATTATCTGTAATATTTGGCAGTGTATGTTATGGTTGTATCACCATGCCTTGATTTTTCACCTGAAATGCACAGACTCTTTTATAAATCAGCTTGTATTTCATCCTAAATGCAAATATATAGAAATGCCTAGTTTCAGTGAAACACTGGGCTCTAGTTTTGTGGTGAAGGGAATTCCTATCTGTGCTACATTTTGGTCCCATGAAAGTTAAACCACAGCATTTGCAATTAAAGACTTGATTTTTCCCCAGTAAAGTCCAGACAAGTATTGAGCAAAAGCATCATCCCCAAATACCCAATTAAGCCTTATATTTAAACTCATATTTAAGCCTCAGTGACACCTGTGTACACTGCATATAATCTTAAGATGAATCTTAAGATAACTTAAGTCAACAAACGCTCCACCTTCACCTTCATATGGGTGAACTATTATAATTGATGTTTCTGAAGTCTTCAAAATTAGCATTAGGTTTTTCTATTTGAAAAGTAGGGTTTAGATGCCCAAAAAAGAGTGTAAATAATTTGGCCCCAAAATTACTTATATTTCCTACTTTTTATTGTACAAATACTCTCTAGATAATTAAATCTGTGTTAAACTAAGAATAATTCAAATAAATTTCGAGTAAAATATTTTCATCCCTAGTTTTCCAACTTCCAGTTGTAATATGAAGGTGAATTAGGCTATCCAGCATTTTTCATATAACATTAATAAAAATGTACACAAGTACTTTTTTCATAGGCAAAGAAGGGTGAGGGTGCTACATGAAAGAATGAGAAACAAGAAGGGAAAAAAAAAGTCCAAAATATTGAGTTTAAGATCAAGGTAGTAAGGGACAGCACCAAAAGCTGAAAACTGGTTTCAAACCAGATTTCAGGGTGTTATTTACCTGCTGCCCAAAATTGCATTTGGCACACGTATTTTAATACTTGGGCATTTTTAAACCTTTTCATTTAAACTTCATAAATGAGCTGCTTTTTTCCTTGGTAATAAAAATGTATTTTTTCAAGCTAAGTCACTTGGCAAAGCACTTGAACCAATGCCAGAATACCTAAGGTTTGTTTTTTTTATTTTTAGTTAAGTCATTCAATTTCCTCCTCATTTAAAAAATTCTAGATTTTGAATTAGAGAAAATGAAGTTAATCATTGCATTATCAAGACACTAGCTATATCTGAGTCAAATCTCAGCCCTTGGAAGAACATGGTATAAATAAAGAACTTGTATTTTTAAATAAAGACCGGGAGCAGAAAGCACACTTTTTACCACAACACATTTTCAGTTAAGGGCTACTTCTAGAGCCAACTTTTAGAAGGCCAAAATTGTCAATTTTCAGTCATGGTTACATATATGAAGAACTCAGCCTGTCTTTTGAATATAACTGCTTATTTTAAGCTAGACAAAAGAGAGACAAAGAGTAACATGAGTTTGATTTCTCACACCAGGCACTATTCTTCATTTTTTTAGAACTTCCTCCAGATGAGACAATTTCAAGATTAGCAGAATGATTTATTGACATCTTGCAGAGTAACTCAGCACTCCCTACTTGACCTTCTGCCTTGTTAATGGATTCAGATATCTCAGCCTCTCAGTTCTGGCCCAGGTCACAAAACACATCCTGGTCACTGAAGCACTGTTAAAAACCCCTCCAGACCTGGTACCTCCAAACTAGATTCCCTTAGGTCAGAAGTGATGTTGAATGCATCCATGAAATAGCAAGGCAGAACTTTGAAAGCCAGTATAGATGTCTGTGGGCTTAGCACAGCCCCTGTGAAATCTATTTGAGGCCAACAGCACAGAAAGAGTTTTAAACAACAAAATTTTACAATTATTATATTTTTAAAAAACCAACAAAGCAAACACAAACCACTCACTTTCTTTACTCAATCTTTTTATCAATCTTGAAAGCAAACTACATCAACATCAAGGTAGCCCAAGACACAGTCAACAAATCCATATCCACAGTCCTCCTTTGCTCTGAACTGAACCTTTTCTAGAAATGTTCATTAGCATGTCACCCACATTTTCACTAGCAATTATTGGTGAAACAGTAAAAGTGGCTCCTGCTCCCTTGAAAATAATCAATTGTTTTAAGGAAGGGAAAGAAAACCAAGAACACTTTCCATCTGTGAACTATGTCCAGACATCCTTGATACCTTTAACATAACAAGCTGCCCTTCGAAAATTGAAAGATTTAGTGGCACTCATCATTGCAAAGTACTCTTATAGTATGGAGCAATTATACAGGTTTTTTTTTTTTTTTTCCCTAGGTTGAAATAAGGCAAATTGAACAAATCAAAATCTGAGTATGCCTCTGGTCTTATCATATCTGTAGCCATATTCCATCTCTTTTTGGATTAAAGTAGACACCAAAAACTCTAAAATTGCCTCTCACCACATTAGTGTAATAGTCATGAATGTAGCAGAAATAATTTCAGAAATATCTCCTTGAGACAAAACACACCTCCTCTTGAACCCAATAACAAAATGTATCAGCCTATCCACAATTCCTGTTATGTTCTGCAGTGAGATCATTCTTCTTCAAGCTCTTGATCTGAAATATGGCATCCTATCTTTTATTTTGTACCCACTTCTTCCCTTTATCTCAATCCAGCAATACATATAAGCACGAAGGCAAAGGAGCTAAGCAGAAAAACTGGGTTTGAGGGAGACATATTGCTGTCTTAGCTTTATTTCTTTATGACTTACTTACAGACAGATTTCTGCCCTTGACCAAAGTTTTTCACCTGTAAAGCATGGGATCTGATATGTGTCTTTAGAAATAAAATTAATTAAACCGTGCCTTGTAGAAATCTTCAGGACAGGGTCTGCACAGAGTGATGTGTGAAACTTGATGAAAGGGTAGATTACAACAGGCAGAGAACATAAGAACGTTCACCCATGCAAGGTGCACTCAACTGCCATAATTTGCCTTTTGCAATAAATATGATCATGTTGATTTTCACAAATTTAAATCATCACCAACAACAAAAAATTGAAGACAATATTCATTTAGCTATGACAAAGCAGAAAATTAGTGGGAAGAAATTCAAATTACTGCTAAGAAAAATCACAGACATCTGAACCATTCCCAGCATGGCTTCTAGCTTGTTTGCTTGCTTTCTTTTCATCTGGTAATGAGCACAACATGAGATGCCACATTTAACATTTTCTTGAGATAAAATTATTCTCCTACTGCCCATGACTTTCCTAAGGAGTACTCAGAGATGAATCAAACAGCAAACAGTAGTACTAGGGCACAATAAATTACTATTTGAGGTTACCTTTATATTAGTCCCAGTACAACCATTTGCCACTTGATTTTCAGCTCTATAAACTGCCTCTAGGTGCTTCCTTGCACAGAAAAATCATGCTTCCTTTCACACTATAGTTTCTGTCCCTTTGGAAAATTTGTCCTCATCTCTTTTTTTTCTTCGCTGCTTATCTTTAGTGGCTGCCAGTGTCAGTTTTGCAACACAATAGTCCCTCCCTGTTCAGTTTGTTTTACATAATGAGTTTCTTCACTTATGTGTTTCTTTCTGATTTATAGCTCAGAAGTGCATTCATGTTCACTTGGTTCCTAAAGCACCACAAAAGCACTGCAAGGGTACATTTCAAAATAAAGAGATAAAATAATTTTTAATACAGATGTTGAGAGCTCAAATCCAATAGGATCCAGACAAAAACCCAGATATTTCAATATTGGCACACAGTAGAAGCATGTAGAATGTGTGCTTATGGTTCTGTAAGGTGAAGGGAAGTATCACTCTCCATACTTGTAGAAAAGCACAGAACTTTAAAGCAAGGTTTAACATGCAGCAAAAGTAGCCTCTGTCTCTGGGGAAGTTGCTTGCTCTGCCTTCCTTGCTTTCTCCTGCAAAGCTGTGAGGCCATTCTACAAGATAGCTCAGGACACTGATCTGTCAGAAAGCAGCAAAAAATAAGCAAGTCTTTTTACAGTAAAAGAGGTTGTCTCATATCAATTTTCTTCGCTGTATTATCACAATATTGTACCAGCATTGCTGTGGAGAAAGAAGTCAGCTGGGAATTCAAATGTAAGTATTAATTTTCTGGTTACTAATGATATTACAACTTTCATAAATGAAAGAACACTTTAACATGTTTGACACATTTCTACTCAGAGTGCTTTTTACTATTGGTACTCATTTTTAAATTCAAATTTGAGAATGCCTTAGTTTGTTTATGCTCTCTTTTACTTCACAACTCATCAGCCTAATTGCTATTTAATGCAACATTTGTGAACAAAACCAAACAAACAAAAAAGGAATGATCACTTGAAATTCATAGAGGAATTAAATCACTTCTTTTCCTGTGACAGGCTGCACCATTAGTCATTCTTTTCCACTGCAAACAGTCATGTCTCCTGTGCTGCCTCTTACTGTGTCAGCCATAAGGGCTTTGGACACGTGCTTGATGAGATCAGCTTTGGGACCTTCTTTAAATGCAAAAGAGAAATGGAACTTGACAAGTATCTTGACCAACAAGCTACAGAGTTTTTCCAAAGCCTAGGATGACCTCCTGGTGAAGTGTTTCTTCCTTGGCTAGGGAGGCAGTTTTCACTTAGCCAGCAACAAGCCGAGAACAAACGTCAGGGAATATGTCCGATCGCACTTTGAAAACAAAAGCTGTTTGAATGTCTGATTTTGAGCATAAATTAAGAAAAGATCAGAGTTTTAGATTTGAAGTTATCCTGGGGCTTTGTTTCCATTTCTAAATGAACAATGGTTTGGTTGTTCCACTACCCTCACACATACATTTTTAGCAGAATTTGAATATTTTCTGTTGTAAAAAATCCTCATAGAGAACTACATGATAAATAAAGAACAAATGTAGATACAAAGGGACTGAGGAAAGAATTGACCTCAACAACCTGCTTGATGAGAAGCTTAAGACTCTCGTTACTTTCCCAGAAGCTAAGATTGAAAACAAGAAAAAATTATCATATGCAATTACTGGCTTATTTTATTTAAATACAAAGAGAGTGTTTGTTCTGTATTCAGTAGATTCACTCACTGCAATAAGGTAGAGCTAAAACTTAGTGGAGGGACAGTTCCAGCTAGCAATTAGACAGAAAAAGGCCAATTTCATGGCCTCCATGGAACCATCTGTAATTCTCAGTTCCTGCTTGCTACAGTACTCTATTTATTACTACAGACAAATGTAAGCTACAATTTATATTTTTGCAGAGAAGTGTCCTTTCTTCCTTTGTGTTTATCTGAAAATGATTAAGGGCCTGCAGACATTTGTCTCATAACTGTGAGTCATCTACCTAAATATATATATAAGGCCTATAGGATATTCAGAAGCAACAGTAATTAGCTGCACTGTGCTTGGAATTAGTGTCTGCATCATAGGGCAGTGGTAAGACAGACAACAGACATCATTTTGAATAAATAATAAGGCTACTCCTGTCTCCAGCCTGGACAGGGTTAATTTTTGCAGTAGTCAGGAGCAGGCACGACTAGGACCTGGGAATTAATCTATCCCACCTCACACATTTCCCATGGATGGGGAAAGGGTCCCTTCTGGATCAGAGTGTGTGGAACGAGGGGTCAGGCATTGTCAGCAGTGAGAATTCATGTGCCAATTGCTTCTGGTACCCACTGCCATCCCTATTGCTGCTGCTACTATGTTTTTCTTCCCTCATTGCTGTTTCTAGTAAATTGTTCTTATTTCAGCCCATGATCTTTATCTTTTGTGCCTCCAACTCTCCTCTCCATCCCATTGCAGGGAGGAGGAGAGGGGGCAACCAGAGATTTGCACATAGTTTGGAGAAACTCAGTGGGAGCCCTAAAATGGGCAGCACCATTCCCAAATTATGACAGACCAAAAAAAAACCCCAAAACACACACAAATATTTTACAAAATATATTCTGCTGCTTTGAATATGACCTTTGGAGGGTAAATGCCATCAACTCTATATAGTTTGCCCCCTCATTATTTGTTTAAGGTAATTGACTGAGTTGACACAAATGTGGGTTTTTTTTTTTTTTAACTGTTGGATATGGGTTTGAAATTCTAATGGAGGGCCATTACTTACTCATAGTTGGTGGTTTTCAATAGACGGGTGCTGATATCATTACCCTGTAATTTCCCCATCTTGGGAAAAAAATATCAAATTTCACAGCACATAAATTGATAACCTGTCGATAATTTATCAATTTAGGTCCAAACTTCAAACAATTTGCTTAACTAAACTACTCCCTCATCAGCCAAACACCTCCTGAAGGCTGCTAGACCACTGTGCCCTGTTCCCACTCCATGGCCCTATGCTCTTAAACTTCAGCAAATGGGGGAGAGAGAAGAGAAGGTTTTTTATTACTTATATTAAGTGGGACAAAGCCACTGCTGCTGATTTAGGCTTCACAATTATGTGAAGACTTCCCATAAGCCCTTGACCAACAGAACAGACTGAAGTTTACCTTTCCAGAGACATAATAGCTAGAAAGTTTTGGGTGTGAGTACTTTCAATAAGTGCATTTTCCAGATCAGGCATATTAAATTGACAAAAGAGCAAAAAAATCTAACATAGAGCACAAAAACCCCTCTACTATATCTAGTTTTCTTTAGAGATTCTCTTTATATGTGGCTTCCAGGGATTTATTGATTTGTTTTTAAACACAACTTCCATTCTCTATTATCAAACAATCCCACAGTCAGCTTGTTAGATTGTGATCAGTCTTGCACCCACTGATCTACTACCCAGCTAGCCCCCAGGCTAATGAAATCAGTTCTGGCTGATATTATTTTAACACAGAGACAGACTTAAGCAATTGTCACAGCATCTTGGTAAACAGCTCCTTAAACCCAGACTAACAGCACCACAAGAGTGCTTCCTTGCCACAAGTTATATGAAGCAAGAACGAACAGGGAAATCATGGTTTAATAAAAAAGATGGACTGTAGGGATTCCAGGAAAAGGTATTTCAATAGAAGACTTCCAGTAACACCATGTTCACATTAACTCAGTGCAGTAATGAGCAGAGAGACTAAAGCTCATTGATGTCAAAAACTTAGTGATATTAAATATTATTTTTCTTACATAACTAACAAAAAAGGCAATGAGAATTATTTGCATGCCTCAGCCCAGTCAGACTAAACTTTTACTGCTGGGTGGTTGGCTACTACTCAGACCTAAGGAATACAGACAGTACAACCAGCATACTGAGCCACCATCATTAAAAAAAAGGAAACAAAGTTGGGATGTTTCTGCTCTTGCTTTCCATTCATTGCATTTCAAACTTCTTTTTCACATATATTCTGAATCACACAGTTTGAAGTTTAGCACAGCACTGTTGCTGCTATCTTTCTACCATCACTTGCCTTGTTTTCAGGATGACTCTTCACATTTACCCTAGACACTGAGACAAACAACTTTTGTGTGAAATAACAGCCCCAAGACAAGGGGTAGGAGCAGCTTAGGTCACGTGGGACTTCCAATTGGCCACCTTTGCAATGCAGTTTGAAGCACCAACTTCAAAAGGATATTGCCTTTGAACAGATCTAGCTGTAGGCACTTCAAGATTAATAGACTGGTTTAATTACCCTCTCCTTAGCAACCGTGGTGTTGTTTCAACAAAGTCAACCCTTGCAACGTGCTGCTCCCAGGCCCTGGCAGGCTGTCTCATCCAACGCCAGGTGATCGTGGCACTCATACAAGTTGCAGCTTGGTGGGAGCTTCCCTTCCCAACAGGGCTCAGGTTTGGTTTTTGACACAGGCAGCATCTCATGTGAGGCAGCTTGCACACTAACCAAACTGCCTGGGACTACAGTACAAGTGTTAACTTGCTATGGGCATGATAAAGGGGAAGAAAGGTTTGCTTGGTTCTCTAATAAGTACAAAAAGTGCACAATGAAACAGGGTTTTTCAATGAGTAACATCAGTGGGGCATGAAATGAAGCACTTTAATACGTTGTTTATTTTTTCCTCTTCTGTGTTTGCACTTTGGATGGCCAAATGCAGTTTTCTTGACCAGTTTGCCTTCACTAGGATAATCTCCTCAGTAATTGTCCTAGTCATGTACTCTCCTAGAAAAGGTTGATTGCCTCCATTCTAGTAGTAAATCCCTCAATTAGTAGCTACAGTAAAGTAAGAAGAAATGTTCTCTAAGCAGAGAAAAGGAGGAAGAGAAGCATAAGGTAAACTATTCTGCTTTAACCACCAGAAGGGGTTTTGGTTTCTTATGAGCAAGCACACGTGTCCTCTGCTTCCACTTTTGTGGCTCCACACTTCAAAATGTAAAAGCTGACCCATTCCCAACAGCCCATTAATTACCACTGTTCAAGGAATCCCACTCCAGCAGCACTCAGAAGAGAGGCTCCTGGAGGTCTGTTGTCTGACATCCTCAGCTCCCAAAATGTTTGAACTGGCATCAGAGCCAACACAGGAAGACCCAGCCCTGCTGGTTCATTGCTTTTGCTTTCTTTTTAACCCAAACAAGTTTTATAGCTGAACTGAGAGTGGCAGGGGCTGAAGCAAATCATCTGGAGGAGGACAGACTGAAGACAGAAGGATCTGTGCTGCCAGGAATTAGGCTCACAGGTACTGAGCATATTTTGTAAATCACACCCTTTCAAGAAAAGAAAGCATGCTGCCTCTCAGATGAACTAATTGCAAAAATATGTAAAAACTAATACACTATTTCTATAGTACAGTATTTATACTATAAGCTAAGCCAACAACCTGGGAAGGACATGCTTACACTAAAAAAGTCAAAGGAAAAAGTTTTTAATTTTAAGTGCATTCATCATGCTGATTGTTTCAATTTACATCTGCAGGCAGCACAGAAATCTGAGAATGCAGATGACATTTGGCTGTACCTGCCTGTCATTTGCACATGAACTCTCAATTGCATACTTAGGGACACTCTTTCCTCCATAACTATAACACCAACTTTGAGTTCTTTTAATTAAGGCAAAAAAGAGTTAACACACCAGCAGACACATCATGTAGCAAACCACCTAATCATCTTATAAGTAAAAAATACTGAGTTGGTTACTAGAATAGCTACCTGTAGTTAGGGAAGGGAACACAATAAATAATCAAAAAGTCTGTTTGTTCTTCCAATTTTCTGGATAGATCTAATCATTAGATTGAATTAGATGAATTCACTTTTAAGAAGTGCTACAGTAGAATTAGCAGTATTTGTTAATGTATTAACAGCTAGCTAGCTTATCCTGGGCAACCATTAAAGCAGGAAATTCTTCTCTAAATGCAGTATAAACACTATTCTTGTTCTCCACGTGGGGTTTTCTATGGCAGGGAAAATAAGTAAGCAGAGTCTTGTGACACTATAAATACTTCTGGAAATAAATGAAGAACTGGATTTACCAGCACTGAAATAGACACAGAGGCCTTTTGGTTAACTACACTCAGAAAATATTTACTGTTACTGCACCTGGCAGTGACTAGCCAAAAAAAAAGGCAATTTGCAAAGAGGAGATTTTATAGGGAAGTACCAGAATCTCATTACAATTAACTACAAAGCACTGTATTTGGTAACAGCTTTTTAAATACATCGTTCTAGTCCTTTAGATTGCCAGAAACAATGTGAAGGCTTCTTGAACCATGTCAGACAGGGCTGGCAAGATGAATAGAGGCTTTAATTTAATTACTGTACCAGCACCTGACCAAACAAAGGTGTGGCCAGGCTGAATCAACTTAAAATACTAAACCAGATGCTTTTCCTAATTTTAAAATGTGTAAAGCTGGTATTTAAATATATCAAACCACCAAATTAAAAGGTCTATGAATACAACCTGAAAGATTTCTCTTAAACCTTCAAAGAGAATTAAGGTTAGGCCTTTTCTCATTCTGCTCACATAGGGCAATTGTTGAGAAGATTTTGGGGTAATTTTTTAGGGGTTTTTTTGGTTTGGGTTTTTGGAGGTTTTTTGTGGGGTTTTTTTGTTCGTTTGTTTTTGTTTTGTTGGGGTTTTTTGTTGTTTTGTTGTGCAAAACACAGTTTAAAGCACCTTCCATGACAACACCAAATCAGGCTTTGGCCCCTTTCCTTATAATAGCAACAAGATCACTCTTGGAAATATAGGTTAATTCCTAAACTAAGTATACATTGGAATTCTGCACCAAAACAAAGCAGAACAAACTCAAGCTTGATTTAAGAAAACATCTCACAATACAGAAGAGAAGGAAGCTGTCTGTCTTCCATTTCAATTCCATTCTGTCTGGCTTACACTTTCTGGCTTTCTTTTCTTTAATGCAATCATTTACTGAAAGGAAAAGTTGTTGCAATAAACTGTCAATAAACCTCTGCATTCTTTTAAAACAGGTGCACATGAAAATGTGATTTAACAAAATATTAGGTTATAAATCTCCTCTTAACCAAATAAAATCCATGGTGTCTATTTAGTCTAATTTATTCTTCCACTTAAATGGGTGTTGGAAGAGAAACAGGTTCATCTTTTTATGTTATTATTCTGTTGACCTAAATGTTAGTGGCTAATTGTACAAAGTGTTGCAGTAATTACTTGGGATTAACAGAAGCTTCAATCTATCTGAGATACATTATGAAATACTTGAATTTGCTTTAAAAATCAGAAATGTTATTGCCTTACAACAGGCTATCAGCTTAAAGCTCCTTAGAAACCTTCAAACAGAAATGTAAATATTAAAATGCTATTTTAAAAGACAGCTTCACATCAAACAAAATTTAAGTAGCCAGACTTCAAAAGGACAAAGCTGCAGAGGAGTTCTGCCACATTAGATGACTTTAAACCCACAGCATGTAGTAAAATTTGCAATTCCTGCTTCATTTTTATATTTGAGGTTGTTTCTCAGAAAGGCAGCAGTACAGAGGGGAGGAGCAGAAACAAAAACCTTGCAGAACCTCCAGCATTGAACTGGCAACCAAAACAAGATGCAACAATGCAAGAGCTGCCCTGAAACCACAGCAGCTTCTCAAGCACCACCAGTTGCCTGATTGGCTTGTGTCTCCTCAAGGGAAAGATTCTGTATTTTTTCTGTTTTCCCAGTATCTATAAAATGAAAATGTTGCACACACAGCACAAGCCCGTATGCTAAACTGAGGGGTTCCAAATGAGTTAAAGAAAAGATAATGGTTCATAAATGGTTTGTCTTGGCAGGTCTGTTAGGTATCTTGGTTAAAGTTCACCACTTCAAGCACTTAGTAGGAACTAAAGACACTGAAAGATTTGGCAGAAGTTTAACATAAATACTAACAGACTTGAAAAGACTTTAAAAACTCAATGAATTAAATATAAGTAGAACATTACCAGTGGTACAGTAGTGTCATTAGCTTAAAGTAAAAAAAAAAAAGGAAAAAATACCAAAACAAAACACACACCACAAACCAAAAAAACAACTTGCAAACAAACTTTTAGTAATTTCAAGAAAAACTTTTTACAGAATTAGAAAAGAGGAAATAATTCAACACTTAACCTCTCCCCTTACAGGAGAATGTGTTAGAGCATTTTACAGTCTCAAAATGAGCCTGAACAACAAACCCCAGGCTTTGATTTCACATGCCCTGTGCTGCAGGCAGAATTGATCCTGATATCAAAGTAACTGTTGAGTGTTGACATGAGCCAATTTAGCAGAAAACTTTCTAATATGCATTAGAACACAATCTCATCATCTAAACAAAAGGGATTTACATAATTGGACACTGTTTACAGGCTGATTATCCAGTTTATGACCTTAAATACACACAAAGTTGCATTAGAAATTTGCAATTATTTGGAAATCCTTCTGGCATCTAAAAAGATGCAAAAAGGGAACTCCTGGACATCCTTAGTCATTGCTGCTCACAGAGCAAATGTGCTTTGACACAGAAATGACAGGGCTGCAGGAGCATCTCCCACCTCACTGCTGGCATTCAGTTATCAAATCCTCCAGAAGGCATGGAGATAGAAGGAATGAAATCTCAGTTATCTCCCAGAGTTGTTTACAACCACTTGAAAATAAAAGGCTTTGCTGATGCAATCTATAGCACACAACAGCTGTGTCAGGACAGCTGAAGGGATAACAAATCATCACATTGTGGGAAGAACTCCTCAATTAACAAAGGAAACCACCTATCCCAGACATAACATCCTTAGTCATGCTCAGTTGTGGGAAATGAATTTTTATATTATCATTAATTATTTCAGAGATGAATTTCAAAGCATAAAACCGAACACCTTTTTTAGTTTTACTGCTTATCAAAAGGTGATATCAAATTCCTTTGGCCCCCAAAAGAGTAACTTTTGCATTTCTGCAAAGCTTAAGATTTCATTAAATATACCAGGTTCTGCTAAGCTTGTCAGGCCAAAAATTATATGACACCCTTACTAAACTGCCTTACCAAAATGATGAACAGGCCTATTTATTAACTCAGTATCTTATTAGTGCAGAAGTAGAACTCCAAGTGTCAAACACCGCTTTCCACCTCAAAACTACACAATTTATTAGGAGGTAAAATGCCACAGTAGGCTATGGCCAAACACAGCATTTCCATTCTTTTTAGTCTGCTCCTTAAAAAAAGGGAACAATTTTATCATAAGCAAACCCAGAGATACTCATTAGAGACTTGTTTGACCTTCTCTGGACATGCTTCAGCATCTCAACATCTTTCCTAAGTGGAGAGGCCCAGAAGTGAACACAGCACTCAGCAGTGCTGGGAACAGAGGAAGAATGACTTCCCTGGTCCTGCTGGTCACGTTCTTCCTGGTACAGGCCAGGATGCCATCAACCTTCTTGGCCACCTGGGCACACTCTGGCTCACGTTCAGCCATATGACCCATGTACAAAAATGCCAATAAGGTTATTGAGAAGCAAGAACCAAAGTATTCATGTAAAACCTGTAGCACTGGGCTAAAGGAGTCAGGAATAATGTGGGACAATATTCAGGGAAGTTATCCAGCATGCAACTCTCCACTGCCATGGATGGTGCAGTCACATTCAACTCAGGTGTCTGTGAGTAGATTCCACCAGGAATAAAACAACAGACCTTCTATTCTGACATGAATGAAAATACACAATAGGCAAATTACTGAAAAAGCTTAAGACACTGGATATTGACACTATTTGAAGCATCCCAAGCTTTTATTGCTTAACAAAACCATGTGGGAGAAAAGGACAAGGAGAGACAAGAAATCCTGGCTCCAGCTGGAAGTGATGATCATTTCAAGACTCCACATGTGCATGCAAATGACTTGCAACTCAGTCTGCCATTCCAAACTGTTATATCACATGACAATAATATGAGTAAGATGCTTTTCTCTTCTATACCTACAATTAACAGCAAAGTCAGCTGTGCCCTGGTGCCTTCAGTTGCTTGAATAGGGCGGATTATTGGGTTATGTTGTAATTAACATAGCTGAATCTGAGTAAGAGAAGGCAGTTGCAAATGTTTAAAAAATGTTACTTGGCTTTTCTTGCAGGAAACATACCAAGGAGATTTGAGACCATGTCATTCAGTCAAACTTTTGCACATTTATAAGATCACCAGCTCTTTAATAGGACTTGGTTTTCTTTCACTGGGCATACAGACACATCTCTGCTGATTTCCAGATCTGATCTTTCACAACCAGAGATGACAGTTCTGCTGCTGAGGCTTGACAGACAATATGACAGACATCAGTAGACACTGATGATAACAGTAGATCCAGAAATGGCCAACCTAGGCAAAATTGGAGAAAGCCTACCCAGCTCCTAAGCTAGAAAACTGAAACCATCCAGGTTTTTATTTGTCAGGGATGGAGAGTTCTGACCCAAAAGTGTCAGGCTCTTGCTCTAAGCTGGAAAGGGACTGTTCAATACTTGAATTTTGTGCGGTCGCATATTATCAAAGCTAGTGTCGGCATCACACAACTTAGAATAATTTCTAAATGCTATAGCATGGACATTCCATGCAGCTTACACCAATGATTAGCCTTATTTGGACACTCAGACATAAATAATATCAGAACCTTTTACTTTCTTTGATGTGTCTCCCATTCTATGACAACTACCAATCCAGTCTCCCAGTGCAGAACCATCAAGTATCAGAGCAGATGTAGGCGCATGTTTTGTAACCACATATGTCCATCCCCATTCAAGAGGCAAAATGGGGGTGAAAAGAAGTTTCAGCTATTTCATTCCTCCCAACAGGTACTTCAGGAAAGAAAAAACTTGTTCCCCCCCTCAGATATTTTCTATGATCAAAGCAAGACACTCAGGTCAAGAGGTTTAAATTTGGGAGGCATCTGGAATTTGAACTCCTGTCTTCATGTACCCAAGAAATACTTAAGGATGCTGAAAGAGGGTACCAAGAGCTTGGTAAGAATATAATACAGGGTTGGGGTTTTTTTTTGTGTGGTTTTTTTTTTTTTTTTTGTTTTGTTTTTTTTGTTTTGTTTTTTTTTTTTTTTTAATAAATGATCCTGGAGCTGTGGGAAGGAAATGAATGGGACAATAAGTGCAATAGGAAATAAGAAAAGTTAGAATGCAGAAAGCACAAGAGGTTTTATCAGTAACAAACATCATTGCTAAATCAAAACTTGGAGGAAGGTGAACTAAAGAACTGTGTGGAATGCTCAGCCTGAGGAGAAAAACTTATGATGGTTTTTCAAACAGAACTATACATTTTTCTCTTCTCAAATTATACCACAAGCATCTTGTAAATAGTAAATCAAAGTGAGAGGAATTATATTTATCCTGGAAGGTTTCTATTGTGCTCTTAGCTCTGTAGTTAGGAGGAAATTTTATACTCACTGCATTTACAACACACTTTTGACTGGACACATGACACCAAACTGCTGTTCTCAATTGTGTGTGTTATAAAACATACTGTGCAGTGTGGGTTAATACTGCTATCACAGAAATTTTCTAAGAGAATATTAGTTGAAGATATGAACAACTCCAGCAGGGTCTGAAATATCTCTGAGCGGCTACTGGCGGAGTTGCAACTCTCTGCAGCAGTCCACATTCCCAGCATTTTGTAGTAAGCATCTGAGGGCCCTATTTTGATACATAAGATGTGACTAAGTTACACTGTGTATAATTAGCTACATTCCCTTTAATGTAGCCAATCTATGAGAAATAAGTTACTCTTTACAAATCATAGTACCACAGTCTCATTCTCTGAGTCTGTGTATAAAAATACATATATAAATCTCTGGCCCAGATAAGCATACAGACTTTACTCATAATTTGAAGTACATTTTTTATGCCTATCCTGCTATTCACAGAGCTAAAAAGTTTATCTTCTTGCCTTAGGCTCCTCCAGCTCCCAGGTAAACAAGCAGCCAAATCAATGCTACCAAGCAAGAGGCTGGAGAGGCAGAAGTACAGAAAAAGGCATTGCTCAGAGAGAAGCTCTCTTGACCTTGCAGAAGCAACTCCTGTGACCCACTATGCAAATATTTGTAGAGAGAGATGGCTGCGTTTTCAAAACTAAACAATAGTGCAGTGCAAATATAAAATTAAACAACTGTAAAATATGCTATAAAAGTAAGCAGTGAGGCCACTTAAGATAGCGTTTAACTAACAGTGCTCCATCTGACCTTAACCCTTAGTAAGAACACTCACTTCTCATTAGACACAGCCACAGTGAGCTTCCTCCATTATTTGAGTCTTTTACACCAGTTTCAATCTTGGCAGGCACAATCAAGACAAAATTAGGTAAGATTTAGAGCAGAGTATAACAATCACTAGAGTTCTATTTAATAAACTACCGTCACTTTTCATCACATAGATAAAAACCAAGGTATAAAATTAATGAAAAGTCAGCACTAGCATCATCCAGCAGTTCAGTTGTGAGGGGAATAAGCCAGCTGCAGAATGCTGATTTCAAAGATATTTACATCTGCTACCTTTTGAACACATTTATTATTGAAATAAAAAGGTTATTTTTCTTTTCTTGTTGCAATTACATACAGCAAAATTACAATCCAAAACAATTACAATAACAAAATGAAGTGGTCTGTTTGTTTTGCAAATAACTAAAGCCTTTGTGGAGTCAGCAAGTGTAACTTAAATGGATTGGTGTTTCAGATATTTCTTGATCTTTTTATTTTTAAATACAAACTAAAGCTTTTGAAATATGACTAAAATCTCCCAGACAGGCTTTACAAAAGCTAAATACAATATTGCATAGAGACACATCTAAACAGAGAAACCCCTCAAAAATATTTAATAAAGGATGCAAGTAACTTATATTGTAGTTCTACAATATCTGGTGAAGTTACTGCTGAAGCAAATTTAGTTGAAGCCAACAACTATATTAACAAGTGGCATGGCTAATGTTTTTAAGATATGACCTTAGTGCAGCATCATTATTTTGACCAGTTTGAGGTCAGTTGTACCACATAACTCTTTTAAGTGTAATAATGGTGATTTTAAAGCAATGTACTATTAAAGAAAAAAGTAGGGAAGAAGGATAATTTCTTCAACCATCCCTTTCTCAGAAGTCACAATCATTTGATTCATCCAGCCAACAGTCAACTAACCCAGTGCTCATGGCACTGAGTACTTATCTAGTGTGGGCACCTGGAAGTCAACCAGACATGGATTATAGGAGCTAACATTAACAATATGGATTTGGAGGCTGTTTTCTGCAAAACTGTTAAGCAACACCAAGTTCTCTAATTGAAATTTCAGCCCTTTATGCTAAAGGCAAATTCTGACAGCAAAAAAAAAAAATTTCTAGAAATTTTAGCTAGAAATTCCTTAGTTCTGTATAGGACAAGATATTGATATATAGTTAAAATACTGGCTTCTTTCCCTCTTGCAGCATTCCTTCTTTCTACACATCCACCCAGGAGTTTAGGAAAACCCCAAAAGAATTCTAGATACTTTTGACTCCCAGGAAAAGCAAGTCACAAAGCCTTGCAGTTGTTAATACAGGGGCTCAAACAATGAAATGTGCCTCACATGGGTGTTGGCAGTGGATGTTGTGCAGCTCTTCCCCACCAGAGGCACCATGGCATATGCACCACCATGTTCAAAAGCCTTCAAACTTCACATCTGGCCTGCCAACAGCAGGTTACATTTTTAGTCCTGATGAAAACTCAGGAATCCCTTAGATGCTCTTTTACTTCTATCCAGCAATGCTGTGTTCACATAGCAGCCTACAGACAGTATGAACACCCAACTAATATACACTCCCAAGGGTTAACTCTTAGTCTGAGTCCAAGTGCCTGATTGACCTGGCAGTACTCTTTGTCTTCTTGTTTGCCCACCATATTGAAAAGGTTTCAGAAAGGCACACCTCCGCAATCACATTTTTAGGTGAAGACTTAGACCAAAACTAAAAAGGAAAAATAAATCTCAGAAGAATGACCCCAGTCATATCTTTTTGTGAAAACAAGAACTTCTTGTGAAAATATAACTTCCAAGATGTTCAACATGTTAAGGATAGAGCTCTTTATTAGGATTGCTTTATATTAAAGCTGAAGAAATGAATTAAATGTAAATACGGTATTAAAGTATTTGCACAAAGGGCTGCCAAAGCCTGTAAATTCTGCTAGAATACTGTACTATACAGAGAATTCAAGAGCACAGCAGGCACCAAACTCCTACAATCTTTTCTAAATAAACCTAGTGTCTTTGATATGGTTTAAGGAGCACATGGGTAGAGATTTTTTAAAAAAGGAACTTTGAAACCTGTGAATTTTGGCATAAACTTAGACATGAGAAGTTTTTCTGCATCAAATCACACAATCATTAAACTGAAGACAGAGTCACTGTGCACTTAGTTATAGTTCCTCACATTATTTTCCAGTCTATCTTTCTGCACTTGGATATCTAACACTGGAATCTGTTTCTCTTATATTGGAATCTCCAATGCATTCGAAAGTGCTTAGATTAGTGCAACAGTTTTCCTTTAGTTTCATTTCACAACAATTTTCAAAAAATGCTTAAATCTTCTCAGTTAAGCATCTGGCCACCAGAGTACAAGCCTGCTTGGGCAAGCATCCTCCAAACAGTTTTGACAGATTCCATCATCACTGTGAGGCAAAATGTTGCACTTTTTCTATTGCTCAAGAGTATTTTTACAATAGTTACACAAACTGCTTATAGGAAATGTGAAATTAGGAAGAGCCATTAAAACTTTTAATCAGTTTCATGAAATTTTCCTGCAGAAAACAATGGCAGAATCAGCATTCTGTAGTCTCTCTGCTCTTTAATCCAGCTGGATCACCTAATTCTTCCTAATAACGTAGTCTTAGGAACTTCTGATTTAGGATAAAGTCCAACTAACCACATAGGTATTATCACAGAAATTTTAAGGCTATTTTCTTGCTTAAATAACTTTTCCTTCACTATAACCCCACGAAGTAACTAAATTTCTTCAAGATCTGCTGCTACTAACCTCATTCCACTGTAAAACAATGAGTTTATGAGGCAGCTGCCAAAATTCTGCTCCAGAGATGGCAGCAGGCAGTTTCCACTGCTCCTGGACCAGGGAGAGTAAAAGCAGAGTGATCAAAGAGCATCAGCACACTTCAAATGGCTGCTCTTGAGGAGGAAGCGGAGGAGGAGAGTAGTGGTAACAAAAAGCAACACAAGTCTCCCCTTTTTGGGGCCTGTTTTATTAGCAAAGTCCGAGAGGAAAGAGGCCAGCTCTGGCTCTGCTTTGGAATTCAAATGGACGTGGTGGAAACTCCATCTTGAGCATCCCTCATCAATTCCCTACCCTGTCAAAATGTCTCTGCAAGCACAAAACACCTTAATGCTTAGGAAAATACTTTAATCATAGCTAAAAATCAGTGGGAATAAGGTTTTGTAAAAGAGCAATCTCAGACGTTCCAGACATGAAAATAATTCAAAGGGCAGGAGGAAAACCCTAAAAACCCTATAAATTAAAGGAAATCCCCAAGCTTAGTTGTAGCTATAGTAAAGTGAAGCTTAACTTTGCAGGTTCCCTCTCTTACAGTTTATTAAAGTGACTGCCTTCTGTGAGGACAAAAACTCTTCCCAACATTTCTGTGAAAGCATTTCTGTGTTAAAGAAAAGGTTTTATTTTAACAAGGTTTGGAGCAGATATTTCCAAAATTTTCAAAGCTGTTTATACATTAATACATTCATATAAAAAATAAGGTATTTCATGAACTAAAGCATGCCACATAGAAAATTTAACTGTGTTTGTTCTAAGTACCAGCCTAGCAAATTAAGTGGAAATGAAATAATTGTGACTTTATTTAAACTACTATTTTTTCTAAAGAAATATCCAAAAATTATTCCCCTAGAGAAAAATTATGATTCTTCAAAAACTGTGTAGAGGGAACTTACACAACTGGCATTTTCTGCAACAATTTGCAAGAAAGCCACTACAACAATTCTGTAAAATGCAAGCTTTTCAGGAAGATATGTTACCAGGTTCCCTGAAAACAAACTGAGAACATCCACTCATTTGCCCAAATCAGCTCAGTCTGAACGGCACAAAAAGACACCAGATCATAAACCTCACAAAATTTCAGTGCAAACTGATGTTTAAAGATCTATTTGTGAACCTGGGTTAAAAGGGCACTAAGAATGGGTGCACTGAGATATGGATTTTTTTTTTATTAAAATTGAATCACTTTTTTAACACTAAAACTGTACTAACAGTTAGGGTTTTTAAAAAAGTAACACACTGATGTAAGTTCTGATTAGAACATATCTTTTTAGTTCTGAACTGAAAAAAATCAATTTAAGCTAATTTTCTTTTTAAAAACCCTCCAGAATTACCCTCTCCTAGGTCCTTCAGCTAGAATTTACAGTTGAATTGATCCATTAGCCACTTTTGACTGCATAATTATGGCCAACCTTGCAATTTGATTATGAAGCCATCTAATTAATGAGTCTGCACAGTGAAAACAAATTAGGTTAAATGGAGGAATAACAATAGCCCAAGAAAGTGTACAGTGAAGTCATTTTAGAAACTTCAGTGAAAATCTACTTTGTGAATGCAATTTTCCCTATCCACAATTAGATCATTAACCCAGTGCCACTTTTAAGAGCTGAGATTCAATGACTGGTGAGTTGACAACACTGCATGATTTACAATCAACTGTCTGCCATCTGCCCAAAATTAATCATTTTAGTCTGCAAACGTGGAATAAGGCAATACTGCAGCAAGCTACAGATGACTTCCTTACATTTTTGCAATATAACACGGCAAGGCACTCTTCTTTAGGAGAATGAGTCTGATATCTGCAAAGTCAAAGCCAAGGGCACAAGACTTAGTCCATCTGACTGAGTTTTAAAGTCAGTGCAGAATGGCTTGGGACTTTTTTACATCTTTCCAAACATTCTGTTTATCTGAACAGCTGAATAATCAGCCATAACTTCATCCATATGTGCACAGACATCTATAAGGACTAGAGGTGTCAAACTTTAGGACAACTCCAGCTATGATCAGCCATCAGATTTACAAACACATGGAATAAGCAAGGGGAGTTATTACACAGCAAGCTTAAAGGATACTACCTGCAAGTTCATTATAGAATGCATTTATGTTTCTAGAAACATGAGGTAGTAAAATAATTTCACATAGAAAGCTTTAAAGTTCAGCTCAGGCAGAGAGCTTGCAAAGACACGAATAGATTTTCCAAACATTCATAAAATAGAAGATAAATAAAATCCTACTTATGAAGATGATCCAGTTGTCCTGGGAACTAGATAGTGATGTATGAGTTCTATGGTTACAATAGCAACCCTGGCAAATTCTGCAGAACTGGGAATAAACAGGAAAAACAGTGCCTCTCCTACATTAGTCAAAGTCACCAGAAAAAGTAAAACATGCCTTCATGCAAGACCACAGCCTTGTTCATAGTCCTCAATATGCCAAGCTTTAGATTATAAAATGCATAGGGTGTAGAGGCCCAGAGATAGAACAAAGATATTCTGAGTGGGGAGAAAGGATTTTGCTACAGCTGGATTGACACTGAAACAACCGGTATCAGCTGAATTGGCACTGAAACCAGCATGGACATCCCATGACCTGGATTTACACTGGAACCAGGACTGCTGATCTCTTTTCCTGTCTTTTCTCCTCTCTCTCTACCCAGGTGCTTTCTTCCCAGTCACTCTACCCCTTTATCCAAAAACCACTGCCCTATACTCATATAGTAGGTTGGGGACTAATATACCAATTTCTATCCTAAGTGTGTAATTTGCTAATATACCTTTCTGATTGTTTGAAGACCTTCTGACTTTTGTCACTCCTTTCAGCCACAAGCATTTACAAATCTTGGGTGCATTCTTCCCCTTAAGGGTGGGTCATCATATAGGGGAAAGTAGGATGAAACAAATGATGCAGGGAGATATTGACACTTTAAGTAAAAATCTCTTTTAGCTGCTATAGCACAGCTTAGCTCTCTCAATATTGGATCTACCAGTTCCTTGCTTCCTAAGGGTGTGAAGGCCTTTCTCAGACACAGTTTGGTCCAAGAGATTTCTGGGCTACTCTGGCAACTACCTGACAGGATCTACACTTCAACAACCCATCCTCTGGGGCCAACAGAAAACTAGTAGCACAAAGAGCAGTTTGATGCTCCTGAATCCAGCCAAGGCCTCAGGCCAGCCCAGCAATGAGGAGCTGACTTTTCCAGGAAGTCATTTCCAGAGACTCATGCTTTGAGGCAGTGTACAACAGGGGGCAGCGGTGGTACTTGTCATGGTGAGATAGCTTGTACTCTGTAACACCTTGTGGTACAGGAAAGCACACAAGGCACAAACTGTCTTTGTAAAATCAGATACTTCAACAGCAACAAGCTGGGACATAGGCTTAGGAATCAGTTCTCCACCCAAGGCCAACTTTAAAAGCATTAGTTTTCATTTCTGCAGTGCAGAGAAATGCTGCTAGAAGACAAAAAGCTGGAGATTTAAACACTGCTGCCAACCAGTATAAAGGGTTTTGTTTTTTGGTAATCCAAGAATACAAGGCTTTTTTTGCTAATACAGTTTAGAAATGTCAAAATTTTGTATTTTGGATACAATTGTGATTGTTGTGCAATCAGGTCACTTAAAATTAGATATTAAGTTTGCTTTTCTGAGTCTTGCTTCATCTGAACTATTTTATGATCGTTTATTTTCCTGTTGACAGTTGAGGTCAGTGCAAGAGCAGTAAGTCATATCTCACACTTCAAGAGTTTATGCAATAGCTGGCAACAAGACAATCTATCTGACATCTGGGAACTAATTTGCAAGAAAAGCTGGTGAAATGAGGCCATCCTGTGTTATAAACACAAGTCTAATGATATCTTCCAGCCTTGCAGATCGCTTTTTATAGAGTGGAAACTATGCAATTATGTGTATAGTTTCAATTGTCATGACAAAGTCTTTCCTACACACGACTCGTACTTAATCAATGAAGCAAACCATCAGTTTACAAGGTTCCCTAAAATACTTGAACAAGTTACAATACTGGATAAACACTTAAGGAAAATGAATAACGAAACTTTATCTCTCACACACGCAAAGAAAAACAAACCACTGGGAGATTCAGCCCTAAAGATCCAGCTCTGCAAATTTTGGATTTTACAGAAATCAGAAGCTGCTGCTGAACAATCCTTTTGTTACAAGAGCAGACACTTGTGTGCAACCATTTGGTAACTTTCAAGTTATCTGTTGTTTTGGGTGAAGGACCTTTCAGATATTTACCCAATTTTCTACTAGCTAGCCATCACACCTTGAAGTGTTATGAGCTAGCTACACATCCTACGGTAACCTGCAGAAATACAGTCCTGGCTAGGCCCTTAGGAGCCCAGTTGTAAAAAAAAAAGTAAAAATTAAAAGTAAAAAATGTAAATTTTTTTTAAAAAGTAAAAAAAAAAGTAAAATTATTCCTAACATAAGCAGTTTGTTGGAACGTCAGGTAAAGATAAAAATCCTCACCCATCACTTACAGTTTAGGCCCTTCCTTCAGGTTCCTGTAAGCATTTTGTCATCGATTATGAAATGAATCAAAAATCAGACAGACAGATTGTTATTCTGAAAAAACCCCATAGCTTTACTTGCCAAAAAAAATCTGTTGAAGTCAATGAGAAAGCTCAAGTGACAGAGAAACCCTCATACACAGCCCAAGCACAAATTCAGCACATTCATTTCTGGGGAGAAACAACCTCTTGGTCCAGTACTACCCTGCAGCAGATCAGCAGCTTGGAGCACCTGGTTTTGCAGGCTCTATTGTACTTTACTCCCTTGGATTTCTGCTTTGGTTTATTTTGATTCCTTGAGCCTAATGTCCTGACTGCATTTGCAGTTTGAGGCTGTCTGAAGGAAAGCTATCCAAAGAGCCTTTGCTGCCTGCTTTGCTGAAATGCTATCTTGGCAGCTGTCATGTGCAAAAAACCCAGCAGCACATTAGTGCTTTCCCACATGGAAGCAAACCATATTTCTGCTCCTGTTCACTCAGGAGTGACACCATCTTGTGTGTCACCACACCATGCAGTGACACCACACTGAATCTCACTTCAAGGCTGAGCTCAGTTACCAGCCATGCAAAAGGAAAACACAAGGGAAGGAGTACCCATCGTGTGCTTAGCTCACCACTTCACTTTTTCTGAGGGCAGGAGGTATCCTTGGGCCACTGTGGCCTTCTCAGGATCTGTTTGCAGGAATGGGAATCCTGGAACAGAGCTGAGCCTGCACTCTTCTCCAAACCTGTCCATGCTACAGTGCCTTAAGCATGGCTGTTCAATTCACACTGAGGGTGCAGCTTCTGAGTAATCCCCAGATTCCGGGCCTTCAAGGAGACACTGTTCATCATCTTGGACAGGCAACTGCTGCCCTTCTCACTCCCCAGGGGACCAATGGGGTTGGCAGCCTCCTGATTTTGCTCCTAAACTCCCCTATCCAGAGCAGCTCCAGCCTCTCTCATGGCACAAACCATGAGCAGCAGTACCATTTCCTTGGTGTCCCAGGTGGATTTTCTGGGAAGTGCAGGTGCTGAAGAGCTGAGTGGTCAATTAGAAATGGGAACAACTAATAATGGTCCATTCCCAAGACAGAAAGTTCAGAAAAGGACTTTGCAAGGGCAATAGGAGGAGAGTGTAAAAAAAAAATTTGAAACTATAGACTGTAAAAGACACAGAGCTACTGCTGAAGGACTGATATTTGATAGCAAGTAAAAGGCTGTCCAAGCCATGTGGCTCCTTTAACAGTGTAAGGAGCCTTCTCAGATGGTCATGTCAAATCAATAACTTGCATTGGCGAACATTTTTAGGATAAAATGCAGGTTTTCACTTATTTAGACCCCATGCTTTGATCTGGACCCTGTAGGAATAATCTGTGCAGACAGAAAAGATCTTCTGTTTTCAACTGTAAGTACATATTCTGTACATGCTTGAAACACCCTGCAATCCAAACTCTGTTCCTACCCTTTCTCCTTTACAAGAAACAAAGACACAAAAGGATAGATACAGAAATATATTTAGAAAAGAATGTGGTTTTCTTTTCAACTATTGCAGTTCTTTAAAATGCTTATTACAAGACTAGCACTGATGACTAAGGGGTTGGTCTGCTCTATCTTCTCAGTAGATGAAGAACAATGAAGCATTTGCAGTGTCCTTAACCCCTGCCAGAACAGCACAGACCATTCTGTGTGTCTGTCCATGCTTCAAGTGTCAGAGGGTTGGGGAAATTTGGTGATAAATTAGCATTTTCAACCTGCTGAGCAGACCTCTCCTTCCCTCCAGTGACTCAAACTGATCATAGCTCCCAAATAAGTCACAGATCAGAAAAACCTTAAGAAATTAGTGTGTTCATGCCACACTCACAAATAGACCCCCTTTATTTTATCTCACTCATGAATTCTGGATCAAGATATTCTACAGTGCATGGAGACATCCACATGACTTGGTCTGAAATAATGTTTGAACACAAACACTTAGGCCAAGCAAATCTCTATGCTGCTCATACCAGAATAAGGGTTCCCCCTTCCAAACTTTTCTTGGTAATCACATGTAATAAAAATTAGGGAAGCTCTTGATCTGGAAAATTTTTCTAGCAGTCAAGTTATTCTTGATGTATTTAGAAATATGAAATTCTTAAAAGAAAAAAAGAAAAAAGAAGAATGTTCTACTTTCTCATTTTATTACTATACTAGTTACAAGTTATGTTTGGAATGTTATCAAATTTTTCCTTTATAAATATAGAATTTTAAAAAACATATTCTAAAGGCTTATATATGTTCCATTATATCACTTTATATTCTTGTGTAGGTGACTAAATTGACCACAGAACTAGTAATTTCCAAATCTTAACAAAATAGTTATTTTTAACTTCATTTTTTTTTCCAGAAAATGAAACCAAAATTCATCTATCATCCCCATAGCTATTGCTGTTTTAATCTTCTAGGGAATCACAGCCTGCATAAAAACAGGTAACAGCTTTTCCAGACCAACTTGATCAATCTTGCCTAGATAATTTTTTATTTAATTAGTTTCAGCTGTGTTTGGAACACAGATTTCATTGCACCAAGAGGCTTTTTGTTGCTGTTTTGCACAATTTTCGCAGGGGAGTTTCCCAGCAATCATTTAATTCTCTCATCTATTATAAAAGTTTTGTCATGAGATACCTTTCTTACCACTGAGTCAGATCTCTGCTGATTACTGCATTTTCAAACCAGCACATAACTCTTTATTTTCCAACTGTAAAACACCCTGCTTCTACACACAGGCAAGACCTATAAACTCCTGTATAATAGATGGGAATGCTTTTTTTCCAAGATTGCTATGGAATAGTAACACCTTTACATTATTAGCATACAGTATTAAGCTTTTCCAAGCTGTAAAACTGACAATCACCCTCCTCCTGTATAATCACATTAGTCTTCAGATTCCAAGCACAACTTTTGATTCATCTTTTGTCACTGTAAGAAATGACAGCCAGAGCCACTCTGCCCTTTCCAACAAATTTCCTGAAATTCTTGAGAGTCTGATTTCCTAACAATAACTTAAAATCAGGCAAGAACAAATCATTGGCCATTGGGAGAAAGCCAGAAATGGTTTCATGTTGGAAAGGAACCACTAGATGAAAGTGGGAATGGAGTTAGATTCAAGCAAAGAACTCTGCAAAGCACATTCATCAGGATAGAAAGGGAAGCAACAAGGTCTCATTGCTGTTTACCAGTTGCTACACAATCAATTAGCAAGAATACTTTTTCCAAACTTCTTTTTTTCCAAGAAAGAAACTTGCATCAATTCCCTACTCTACTATATCACTTCTGTACTATATCTCTCCTGTTACAAGAATTAAAGTGAGTAATAAGCACCATGACTCATAATAGCCAAGGGCAGGGGGAAAAGAGAGGGGGAAAAGAGAGAAAAGGCAGGGGAGTTATCTCAAACATTTCCAACAGCAGAGGTATAAAGGTAGAGGGATCTGTTTCCATTTTCATTTTTCTTCTGTTTAGATTTGAAGCTTTGTGATATTAGGACCACAAAATCAGATCTGAAACACAACTATTAAAGGAACCCTTAAAGTAGTTCTGCTCTCAAAGAACTGATATAATACAAACTGTTATGAGTAATTTATTACCAAAAAAGTAAAACTTTGCTATACTGATCTGCAAGCAGTGGAAGGTTTATAACAGCTCCTGGTGCACAAGGATAGCATCGCAAGAGAGCTGAAGTCTGATGAAGAAGGTGGTGAATGTTTTTAATTTTTTTCCTTTTAAAAAGTTCTCAGCATAACCCAAATAATCTGCAAGTACTACATGACTCAGACTGCTATGATAAGTAGGCTTGTTTTTAAACTGTCATGAGTTTATAGCATAAGAATGTGTTTTTTGTAAATATTTCCAGTAGAAGAGGTAAAAAGCCAGGTTTGTTCCCATTCTAACCATACCCAGGGATTTAGATCACACACAACACAGAACTCAAACCCTGAAATTTATTCTTCTCCATCACTTCAAAATGCAGTGATTTGTCAGACATTTCACAAAAGACTTCTTTCCATTTTTCTTCCAGCATGGTAATAGATTCCTTCAGGCATTAAAAGATTTTATACTATTGAAGATTAACTAAAGGAATTAAAAACTTCATTCTAAGATGCTCATAAAACAAGTTTAAGGACCCTAAATATAAAGGCTCCTGATTTTCAAGTGTTAAGTACCTTTACAAATCCTATCAAACAGTCCTATTTGGTTTAAATACACAGCAGTAAGTTTTTGGTTTTTTTTATTTTTACATAAAAAAGTAAATCTAACATACATTTATGCACTTCTACATCTTCCACTAAACTCAATCTTAAGCCTACATGTAATCATGGTATTTCTACACACTTCACATCCACCTCTTTTCACTGTTAAGTGGAAGATGTAGATAATGTTGCAGGTTCCCCCTAAGTACCAGTGTTTGACCATTTGTGTACTTGGTTAGCTCTCTAGGAAAAAATTCAGGTGTGGCAAATATGCCCTTATGAACACAAAGTCCTCAAGTAAATACAGTTTTTTCTCTTGCTTACTTCTAAGGGCATGCCCAATACAATCCAGGTGCTGTTCATATAAAAAACCAAATGGATGCCCACTTAACCATACAGAGAATAGAAAACTAAATAATTAAAGAATTCCATCTTGCATTTAAAGAGTGCTATTTTATAATTTCCCCAAAACTATTCTTCAAAACTTCTCAGAAGGATCAAACAAGCTGAGAAAGAAATGCCCATCCCAGTTCCACATAAAGATCTAAAAACTCACAAAATCATCGTGGTTGGAAGACACCTACAACACCATCCAGTCCAGCTGCCTGCCTGTCAATACCACAATAACCACCAAACCACATCACCCAGATCCAGATGCCTCTTGAACACTCAAGGGGTGGTGACTCCACCACTTCCCTGGGCAACCTATTCCAATGCTTGACCACCCTAACAGTGAAATTTAATTTTTTTGCATATCTAATCTGAATCTGCTATCTCAGCTTAAGGCCATTTCCTTTTTTCCTCTCACTCCAGGCATGGCAGAAGAGATGGGCCCCCACCTTACTACAGCCTGCTTTCAGGTAGGGAGGTGAAGTCACCCTTGAGCCTACTCTTCTCTAGATTAAATAAACCCAGCTCCCTCAGCCGTTCCTCATAAGACATAAGAATATTCCTTCTGTGCTCATTTGAAAATTTCTCTCTACAGAATTAAAAACAGTCTAGAATTGGAAAAGAAGAGGTGGGAAGCTATTCTATAAGCACAGGTCACCTTCATGTCTCCTGACTTGTCAGATTTGTAGTTTCTGCTGCTTCCCAGTTGAAGGTGCTGAAGAATGCATGTAGGATTACTTTATCACACCAAGTTTTTGTCTCCTAATAGCAGAATATTTTTTCAGTATTTCTCTCACCTTCATCCTCTAAATACAGCACTTCTTTCAGCAATCAAGCACTTAGTTTCATTGAAAGTCTCCTCTCATAGGACGACTTTTTGTTCAAGTCATAATTTCGACATGCACCATGGCAAAAAAGGAGACTGAAAAGCACAGTTGGACTGAAAACCACAATTTCTCATTAAAGAAATTTTCAGATGTTCATTGTGTGTTTACAGTCTGAACTGTGTTTTGCTTTCAGCAGGTAGAGCAAGCAATGGGACTTACTAATAGGTTTATATGAAACAGAAAAAAATGTATCTAACAAAATTATAATTACTTCATCAGGAATAGCTGAACTTAAAGAGGTTGATGCAAAGTTAGTAAATTTACATTAATAAGAGGTCATTTTTCTTCATGGTATATATTTAACTTAAATTTTAACTTATTTTAAAATTCAAAGCAGATCCTGCAATCCCAGCATTGTTCACATACACAAAAGAGAAACTTCATTATTCCTGGCATGCAGATATGATAAAGCCCATGGAAAATATCTTTTCGAGTGAAAATAATGATTCTGAGCGTGTCTCTGATCTTATTCCACATTGTTACATTAGCAGAAGCTTCATTAAATCCCACTCTAGATGACATGATGCCTTGTAAGCAAGACCAGTAAAACTTCCTGCTGCTGATTTTCCTACTCACACCACCTTCAACAGACACAGAGTCTGTCAATAATTTGTGCAACCATGGTCTTACACTGAATATACTGCAGTAAACATTAACAATAATGGACCAAGTGAGTGCCAACAAGCAAGCCTGCTGCAAATCTTGCATAACTCAAACTCAATTTTCATTTGTAGACACAAATGAGTGTTACAATATCTGAGTAACTTGGAAGGTTCATTTTATCAAGATCTCTACATGTATTTTATATCAAGATGCAACAGTATTTGTTGCATCTTGATATAAAACCCAGTCTAGACCCTGATATAGCATTAAAAACAAATTAATTTCACACTGAAGTTAATAATTAGAGAAGCAGACACGCTGTAAAACACTTAAAAAGTAGAATTTATGCTGATTTACAGGTATGAATCTTTTATTTGTGCCAGGACTTTAAAATACATTGGCTGCATTCTGAAGATGTTTCATTGTGATTGGTCTTACATTTTTTAAACTATTTGCATGCTTTGCAGAAGCTGTTTCACTGCTCTTACCCTTCATCTGGTTCTACTAACCCTCTTCCTCCCCCTTTAATTGAATACACTGAAATCCATGCATGTAAATCACTGAATTATATGTAAATTTATTACTACATATAGACTTAACTGCTCTATCCACCCTATTCACTAGCAGCCTCTTTCAAAATTTTCTGTCAAGCTTGGGCAACATACCAAATGCTCTCCTTTTAATTATGCTTGCTCTTGCAAAGTTGATGGGCAGATTTTCCACAAGCTATCTCTTACAGCCCTCAGGCATATGTTAGTTTAGTCACTGACTACTGTCTCCCTGATCTTCTCTAGAATTCATGTCCTAATTCTTGTCTTCAAGGGTTTCCATTAAACGTAGCACAGGAAGGAGGGGCCTGGCTTTCACAAACAGAACAAAAAGTCCCTTTTCCTAAGTACATATAGTTCTGGGGTTTTTATTCAATGACAGCACTTGGTGAGCTCTTACAGCCTTATCAGCATCTCTGGTCTGGACACAGCAAATTCACAGATGCTGCGGCTCTTCCTGAGACACAGAGCAGCTGAAAGCAGTGCGTTTATGTTAGGCAATTGCTGAAATATATTAAACATGTGTTTCATCACAAACTCAAACTTTCCCAAATGCAGTGCCTCTGCATCTGGGCTGTCATGTACCACTACCATATTCCAGTAGGCCAGGCAGACATTCACCATGTCTGCTGGAGCACCTGACTCACCAGGCACAGGAGCATTGTGCCATTCCACAAGCCAGCAGCCCCTCCCGAGAGGCTCGCTTCCCTGGCAGCCCATAAGGCACACGCAGTTCCAGCAGGAAAAATCTCCCCGAGGTTGTCTGCCACATCCCTTCATGCCAGAACAGAGGCACAAATTCCCACTCTGAAAGATATGGACAGGCACGCTGTGAGACTGTGGCTGTCTCCATGCCACTCCTTCATCCTCTTTCATTTGGACAAGTAGCAAAGGATGCAGGAGACTGAGTGGAATGCTGCCATTAGAATGAATTTTGCTTGGAAAGTTGTTCGCATTTCTGGATCTTTGAACTTGAGGAAAATCACCTTCAAAGCTACCTCCTTGGCTGAAAACCTGCAGCACTGGCACTGAAACCAGCTGACACAGTGTGCAGTGACTACTGCTAAAATCCAACATCCAAGTAAGGAAACTGAAGGGATCTATTCTTCCATAGCTGTGCCATGGAATTACTGGTCCACACATGACATCTGTTAACATTAACAGAAATTTAATAAAAGAATTTCACATATGCCAGTGAGAGAATACACCCCTACATTTCAAACAAACTATGCCAGAGAGGAAACATCCATTATTACTTATACAAAAAGACAGTTGACTGACAATTGGTTTGATGACCATTATACCTCTGAGATAATTTATGATTCTTAACACTTTTCTAGCTTCTTCATTAACTCATTTGTGAGTCTTCACTGAAAAACTGAAATTAAGAACACAAAAAACACCATTAGATTACATATCTCACAAGCAAAAACCTTCCCTTCATGCACTGTGAACACAGAAAACTTAAATGTTTAATCAAAAAGGTATGACTTCTACACAAAGCATACCCAAAACCTGCTGATTGTATCTTCAAAGAAATCAATGCTTAAAGGAGAGTAAGCTAAACACACATAAAACATAAACCAAATTTATTCTGGATGAAAAGATGAGGAAACAGGAATAGTACTTGAGACACAAATCACCTTGTTTGTCTCTGCAGACTTGAACAAACGTCTAAATGTGTTTGGCCAGGAGGAACGAAAATATGTTTTAGACCCTGCCTTCATGCAGTGTATATTTCAAGACTATCAAAAAAAAAAAATCATAGGAAAGGGGAATTGAAGTCAGACAATGGGAATACAGATGTCTTGTTACTGCACATAACAGTTACATCCACAGAGGAATTTTGTGCCAAGCTCTCAATGTATGCAACGTGGAGTTTTTCCTTTCACAGAACATTTAGGCAAACAGATTTCACACAAGTATAATCTGGATGTACTTCTGGGCTGCTCAAAGTCTGTAAGTTCCTGTGCTCTTCCATGGTGACTGGCCTGTTATTTCAGGGGATACACCTCCATCCTTAAGGCAGACTAGTTTCTTGCTGCTACATGCTACTGGAGTGGTGGAGGAAAAAAACATATTTGTTCTCTTTTAGGGAGAAGTACATATTTCCTCAGAAAACCTTGTGACATCTACCACATCTTGTGTTTGAAGCACAAGAAAGGGTGATCTTCACAACTGAAGAAATCATGAAGAAGCATTATTAACAGCATTCTGTACATTTGTTCATGCACTGGTCTGCCCTCAGATAATGTAAAAGACACATTAAAAGATGACATTTCATTTGAAATGAATGCACGTAAGTAGGAGCTGGTACATAAGAGTGAGACAGCAGCATTATTTCTCCAAGTGAAACATGATAACCAAGGGTTTATGATTAGTCAAACCATAAAGACTTTTCAGTGTAAAACATGAACTTGAGAGGCTTAATACAGTAAAAAACAAAGAATTCTGGAGAAGACAAGCAATACATGGAGACAAATGCATATTCACCACATATTAAAAATCACTGTTCAAGTCTCCTGCTCATCACATTTGACTTTGTGCCTGTAAACAAGACATAACTTTGGCTGAAGAAATAGCTATGGGCGGTGTCCACCCTCTTTCCCTAGCCTGAAAGCTGAGGAATACATAAATTAACATGAAGCTTCCTTTCCCTGAAGGTTTTGTTTAATTTTAGAAGTGTCAGGAAAATGTTAACATTACATTTTGTTGCATATTTTCCAGCGGCATGTGGCATATGCCGAGAAGGGAAATAACAGTGTTTGTCATTATAACTTCACAGCCAAGGAGGAAGAAAGAAAAAATAAAAAGGAAACTAATGAAACCAGTAATTCACAGATCTGCTAAATACTGTTCTCTGCTACCCAAATTAGATCTAATAGCTTGAGATGAATACAAGGTTCTTTCTCTACTTCTCCAAACTGCTGATTTACTACAAACCAGGATAAAAGAGCTTGCATCCAGAGAGTCTGCATGTGAAAAATTTCACTTATCAAACTGGGGAAGAAAACATTCGGCAATTGATTTGTAATCTTCAAATAAATTCTCATTTACACAACTTTTAGGATTAAAAATCTAAGTGATAAAATCAGTAACTGAACCAGGACTTAGGAATATGAGAGGTAGACCAGGACATTTAAATATTTACAGATTCAAAACCTCATGAAGTGGGAAAACTGTTTCCTATCTAGCTCAAGTGCCACTCATGACTCTCCTGCATAATAATGTAAGGAGATGTTTGCATGTGTATTGACTGTAAATGAAGAATCCAGTAACACTTTGTGTTTTTCTCCCTTTGCCTAGGACATTAAGAAATACCTGTATTATTTAATTTCCCTTGGTTTCATCAGAACAGACACTGGAGTTAATCTGAGCATTCATTTTTGACAAGATGCCACTTTTTATTTCTTCCCACAGCTACCTTAAGCCAGTCTCCTCCTTGCAAAAATCCTATGCCTAAGTTGCTAAAATATTTGCTCCTTACTTTGCTTCCTCTTCTGGTCTGCATCCAATATAGAGAAATATTACAGATGAAACTAACATGGTGCTTGTAACTTAAATTAATGCAAAGCTTTAGTTTCAACACCTTCTTAAGTAAAACAGAGATAAAATTGTAAATTTTTCTGACTCATAGCAAAGCTGGTCACTCCAATGAAGAGTTCTTTATGTTTAAATGGATAAGAAAAATAATATTACAGGCCAAGAGAGGGGTTATTATCTGTACTTCTGTTTTCCATCAAGATTAGTAGTAAGTCTGACTTAGTTAAAGAGTCTGCATTGTCCATAATTTCTCCTGGATGACTGCATTATAGTCATTGGGGTTTTGCCAGAGAAAGAGCACCAGTTTTCCACAAATACTGATGTTTCCACAAAAACATGATGCCCTGAAAGAAGATAAGTAAAAAAATCTAAACCAGCTTGCTCTGCTTTGGTTAAATCAAGTTATCTGTAAAGAGCATCACTTCCAATTTCCCCCAGCTCTAGAAAGCCACAGCAGAGCAGTACAGGGAACTGAACCCAACACACAGCTGGCATGGCAAGAAACACTCCAAGCCGGAAAGATCTTTCCTGCCCATATCATTACATGCTTATTTTTCTACAAACACTCTTTGGTATTCAATAAACACAGAGGTGTTACTACCTTAGTGTACCAAAACACAGTATCAGACCATTCTCTGTACAATGGTCTCACATTTTTCTTCATTCTTGTTTCCTTTCTCAAGCCACTTGCCTACCCATGTCCAGAATACAAGAGCAGGCAGGTATTGACAACTAGTACAGAAGTGCCAGAGATTCCAACTGGTACTAAACAAATTTCAGATGTAGAAACTGTTGGCTGCTCAGAACATCCCCCAACGTCTGTAAATGTTGAGATTTCAGTGCTTTTGTATTTGAGAGGCACCTTACTTGCAAGCACCTCATGTGTGTGGATGTGACTTGCACCAGCTGTGTCACTGCCCTTTGACTGGGCATAGCCCAAGGGAGCAGCATTTGCAGCCAGCTGGTGCTGAGAATGTCACCAGATACATTCAGCCCTGTGTCTCTCAAGGGGATCTGCCTGGCAGGTCTCTAACCCACCAGTTAAACATCAGTGCATTACACTTTGCTGTTGAAACAGAAAATACAAGAAAACCAGTTTTGTAGGCACAAAGCCAGTATGTGGAAGTTCTTGCCAACCCTTAGGCCTTCCACACAGAACCATTAAATTGCAGCATTTATAAAATCCAAATTAATAGCTTAGGGAAATAAAGAAAACACTGTTATTAGCAAGGCCAACATCCTACTGCCTTTATTTCTTCTCAGTAAAGCAGTTGCTCAGATGCTCTGCCGAGCTTTCCACAGAATACCTCCAATGGATGCAGAAAGCAGAAATATGACCTTTCTCAGGCTTTCCAGCAGAATTTTCCATGCATTTGAGTTTAGACATCACTGGGCTCATTACTGAAAAGATACTAGCCAGAAAGACAGCACAGCATTGGTATTACCATGAAACAGAAGTGCAAAAATAAGTTTTGCTTGGAGTCAGATGAGGGAAGGGGAAGGGGGGGAGGACCAAAAGACTAAAAACCAGGACATCCTGTAATTGTAACTGGAGGACTGGCGAAAGAAAACAATTCTAATCCCATCATGATCACTCTCTCATAGAAGCCAGAGAAGTTGCTTTCTGTAAAAATAAACAGAAATGAACACTTCAGTATTTACCATAAATGCCAGCATATTGAAAAAACTTTAATTTTGTAAAGACTGAAAGGATAAGTAATAAGTTGGCAGGGTTGCTTAGACATTTGTGAACTCTCATAAATATTACCTACCACAAGTCTAAATCACTGCCAGCTCTGGCTTATGTTAGCCTATTTTAATACCTTACAAACTCCTCTGCCAGGGAATAACTGACCTTTGAAAGATTATCTTCTAGTGTGTACAAGACGGCATCAAATAAACGGTTATCAGTTCTCAGAGAATTTCTCTTCTAATCTTTTGGATGGATCATTACCTCAAATCATTATTTATTAGCTATTTAAGAGTTTTTTACATTGATGAAATCACAACATAAAACTAAATATTGCAAAGCAGGAAGTCTTGCAATTAAAACCACTGCTCAAAGAATAGATGAGCAACTAATATATATACCAAAGTTTTATTATGGATCACTGAGAATAATTAACCCATATAATGGCAGGTTCCACTTTTCAGTTGGATTCTGCTATTTGCTAAGATGACTCATGCACAAATAAAAATATCTATATGGATTTAAATATACATTGCACCCCCACTGATTTAGACTAGATTTCAACAGTATGATAGAATTTGAGAATCTTTCTGAATTTTCAAATTATGTATCAGTATATCTGAACTGGATGACAAAGAAAACAAAACCCAAAACCAAAGTAAGCACACAAAGTGCATGACTTAAGACCAGCATGCACCTGATAGCAGAGCACATGATTTAACACACCCAGTAGCTGTACTGACAGTATAGAAAAGGCTCGCTGCTGTTTTATTTTCTGTACTAGAGGAAGGGAAAAACTGTAACCAACTCTAAACGAGAGAATGATTGAATCTTGGGACATTGCTTTAATTCTGTTGAGGGGAGAAAAGAGTAACAATAATACCAGTCAAATATGAAGATCTAATTTTCTTACTGAAGCCATATGGTAAAGTGGACAAGTAGGCTAAGCCCCATATATGCTCCCCTATCTGCACTTGCCTGTGGCAAATGCAGGAATTACACAGCAATCGTTGTGTCCACTTTGATTTCTAACTGCAGGGAGAGGAGTGAAATACAGAACAGAACAAATCCATGGCTTCTCTGAAGGTCAGTTGAATCTGCCAGGTCTAATAAACAGAAGACAGTCTCTCCTCTTATTTCTGAGAAACCCTTGGCTCTGCAGATGTGTGCAGCCACAAGATTTGTTGGGTCTTTGGATCTGCATATCTTTCCACAGTAGCACTTCTCCTCGGTCCCTTTCTGAATTACAGAGTTAAACACCAAGACTGGCATGGGGGTGGCATAATGCTCTTTTGTTTGTCAGGGAAAATATTCCTTCAGGTTTATGGAGGGGTTTTGTTGTTTCCAATTGCAGGGAAGGGTAAAATTGGTCCCACCCCAGAATCAGATGGCCACGGCTTAAAATTTCAATGCAAAAGGAATACAGGTTTGAATTCTAATGAGGGTTGAAAGTAGTACAGTAATAAAAAGGTTCTATATACTATTATTTACTGTGATGCAACTCCAGAATGGAGGGAAAAAGAAATAGAAAAGTCAGCCACACAGGATTACCTAATATTACAAATTCACTCTCCCAATTTACAATTTCACTGTTAAAACAAACTTTTGATTTCCCACATCCCACAAGGATAACAGTGCAGGCATTGCCTCATATTCCTACAGAGTCCTAATGAAATGAGTTTCAGATTGCCTGAATTTAGATATGAGGCATGGAGCTTTATTATGATTTTAAAATAAATAGTCTAAAAACATCACTGAAAAGTACAGGCCTAAACAAATTCCAGAGCAATTCACTTTAAATACACACTTCCTGCTTTCATACTACACAACTGAGATAACAGAGTGCTCCATTTTCTCATTTTGAAGCTCAGTCTTTGCCATAAAGATGCTTTCCTGTTGGTAGCTAGGATCTTCCAGAAGATGCAAGTAGTTGTCCAAGAACAACTTTAAAACATATATTTCTAGAATAATAAGTATTACTTTTGTTATTCTTATTCCCACTGCAACATTTGCATACAATTGCAGCCTGCAGCATAACAAAACTGAAGGATTTTTGAACTGCAATAAGAAAAAAAAATCATTAAAGTAAATACTGTGTTTTATTCTTGCTCTGTTCTTACCAAGAGGAATTTAAAATGCTAAATACCTGACTCCAGAGAAACAAAGATCCCTTTGCTTTTTGTGCACTCCATATGAGCAAGAAGGGAATATTATGTCTTTATTTTGAAGGGATGCTAAAAACTTAATCTGTGAAATATTTGTGGGAGGTTACAGCAGAGAGCTAGAACAGCCAACAAACAGAAAATCTCTGCAGATAAGAAGGACCACAGAAAAAACCTTGACCAACAGCTTTAGCTGAAAGTTAACACGTGTAGGTTGTTCCTCTCCATGTGGTCATCATTTGCCCTATTTGAAAAATTAAACACTCCTATACTTCATCTCTCATTGAGGGTGAAAAAGAAATCATTCCTGTACACAGAGCCAGAGTCCAACCAGATCCTTCCATCAGTGATAAATACAGTTTTCTTGCTGCTGCCAAAACAGGATAAGTAATTTCTTTGATTCCATCAAACCTGAGTGGAATACAGATATTTTTAAAAACCTTTCGATTTCTTCATTCTGTAATATATAAATAACACTGATTCATATAATATATTGCAAATAATATATTGCATCACAACTTCATGCTGCTCCACTAAACAGTAATCCTGGAAAGTGAAAGTCTCAGTTGGACAGGATACTACACCACCCACTCAAAAAAGGTGCAGCAGTGTGTCCCCAGTTTTCCAGCCTTTCCCTCCAGCCACAAACAGAAGCTGCACACCTTTCCCTGTGTTGGAACACCTTCCCACAGCAGAAGAGCTCCCTCCTCAGCAGTACCCCAGTGTCTCAAGGGTCATTTCTGCTCCAGAGGCAGGAGACAGCCCCTCTCACAGAGATGACTTTTCCCTTTAGCTCAGCAGCCCAACAGCTCCCGCACACACCCAGGCACTCAGCGCTGGGCACTGCAAAGCCTGGCTGCTCTTACCAGCTCCACCAACCCAACTAGTGAGGCATAACCCCATAACCTCTGTCCACAAACCTTGTCTTTCCTCCTCATGCCATTAAACATTTCTTGCAAAAAAAAAAACTGTTTGGCTTTTACAAAACTTTTTTTTTGTTAAATTAATTAAATTAGCTTTTTTTTCCAAAACATGGCATAGCCCTATACTAGCCACTGTGGGGAAAATTAACTCTACCCCAGCCAAAACCAGCAACCAAATGCACAACAAAAAAAATCCCAGAAGGCCATAATTTACTTCTTCTGGAAAGATAAAACACATGTAGAGTTTTGTAAAGCTATTTGTCCAATTTCAACATATTAACCATATTTACAGTTACCAGACCAGTTCTCTGTTTTAGCAGATATAAAGCTCTCTCCTTTTTCCAAACACTGCAGCAAGTTTTCCTAGCAGGCTATTAAAAGTCTTATTTTGAAGAAATGTTGGCTGTACAGGTTAGGAAATAATTTCTTTAGGCAAGTTCCAAAGTACAGCAGAACTGAGATGCTCTGCAAGCCTGCCTGCCTGTCGACTTTGTCCCACTTTGAAAATAGAAGCAATTCTTTAGAAAGCACGTTCTTAAAGATGCTAATCCTTTAAAAAAAAAAACAAAAAACAATTCCTAAATTATCTGTACTATAAAAGCAAGCACAGCCTGAAGAAGTCTATCTGAATGGTTTACATAGTTATTTAATAGGTGGCTTCTAAAATGTACACAACATACAAATAGCTGTCACAGAGCTGTAACACATGAGAAAACATCTTTTATACTGTTTTCTTGAACATGTAAGTGAGCAATGCTTACTTTGTATTCAGGAAACATAGACAAGAATGATATAATCAACTAAGAAATAAAGGATTTGGCAAACAAAGATCAAATTCTTCACCTAAAAAACTGCAAGCTTATTTGCTACTAAACAGTCCACCAAACACACAAATTAATTCATTAGAAGTATTAAGGGAGGAACTGAGGGCATCTCCTGTCATTCTAACAGTATATAACCCCAGAACAGAGTGTTCCACACAGAACTCGTGTTCCACATTCAGTTACACCCCCAGAACTCTCACCATGGTATGGCAGGTAACCTCTAAATCACCTGGAACAGTCCCTGATTACTACATCAGCCACATGAAATTCAATATGTCCACACATTCTATCAATTTACAAAGTGCTGTCAGCATCTCAAAGATAAACAAGATCATTAAAGCTGTTTATAATGTACTCTTGAAGAACAGAGTCAGAAACTCCTTTAAAATAAAAAAAATATGATCATTCAGTGCTGAAAAAACAGAGATGAGAACATGTTATAAATGGAGATGACTATTTTTATCTTTAAAGTTTTATCTCAAATTCAGGCCATGCTCTACAGAGTTACTGGAGTGACAACAAAAATTGATGCACCATAAAGCTACTCTTGTTGTGGTGCAACTCTTCCTGATATAAAAGGTCTGAAAGACCAGAGCAACAGAGAGTGGAAGACATTCTCACAGATAAAAGTGCAGCAGCAGAAGCTACCCAAAGTAGCTGCCTTGCCCAGAACTGCTCAAAAAACAACAGTACATGTAGCTGGAAGGACAAATCTGTCAAAGTGAGACCTCACTTCTGTGGCTAGATGGGTTTTCCATTTTGTTTGATTTTTTGTTGCCTTTTGGTTTTTTTAAAAAGCCTTGTGTCTCATTAAAAAAAAAAATAAATTATGCAACACGATGAAGTGACCTGTGAAGGCTGTCTTAGAAAGAGTGACTTATCTCACAAACCTGATACCCAAAGAGACAAGGGAGATGGATGGTCTGATTTCATTCCAAGACCAAGAAATCTCCTGACATTTATTTGGCTTAGACCTTTGGAAGGGCCATGGAGAGCTTCTCTTCCCTCCCTGTTCTGGGGGAGGAGGATGTTACTACACCAGAGTTTCAATCCTGGTTGCTTTTCACAAAGAACACATTGCTCCCTTGCATGAGAACACAACAAACCTATATCTTTAACTGTAGGGATCAGAAAGTAATGTATGACTCAAAGTATCCCAAATCTTAACACCACAGCTTTAAAATATGACCAAGATGAAAGACACCCAGTGATATCCTTTCACAGTATATGCACAGATGGCAGTGAGTCCCAGTCTCTCAATGTGCCCTTAAGGACAAAATATTACATTTACTAATATTTTCAAAGGACTTCCTTCTGCAATACTAACCAACTTGTTTGTTTGTTTTGCTTTTTGTTTTAAACAGGCCTATGCAAACTCTGTTTAACCAATAACAAAGACAGGAAATTAGTTCCAAATCTTATTACTCTGCTCAAGTTGCAATGGGAATCCAGGTAGATGAAAAAGGTCCCTGCCACACATTCCCATTTCACAACACACAAGCTGTGCCCCCTAACACCTCCATGCTGTTGAGGGGAAAAGCAAGTGTGCATTAGACTGATCATTTTCTGAGGATTTGACTGGAATGAGGACCCCTCTAACTCCAAAACACAAGTTGCCATGATGCTGATGTTCCTGAAATTCCCCCACAAATGTGAGATTTGCATATACTAATTTCTTCCAGAAAGTGCAGTATTTCTACTTTGACTAAAAAAAGACAAAAACATAAGTCAAAATTCCCATTGTAGTTCACTTGCATGACAAAAGGCAGAACAGTATTGGAGTATAACCCAAATGAATAAGTCTGGACGTTTGCTTACCTACAGTATTATTTTGTTCTATTGGGGAAAAAAGGAGAAAGTCTGAAGGTTCCTTCATTTACTCTGGAGCCAAACTCAGAAATAGGTGCATAAAGCTTCCTAAAGAGACCACTAACTTCACTGATATCAATACACTTGTTTCCACACAACAAACTGCAAGTTTGGATGGCAAGAGAAGAATGGTTTTTTATCACTTTCTGAAAGGCTGCAATGGCTGACCTAGCTTCTATTTATTATAGCTTTGTGTTTGTGTGATGCCATTTACACCAGTACTAGCTGGTTGCAGTGCAGCAGTCAAACTGTACCTCGTGCCAAACCTAAAAATAGCATTATATTCTCCCTAAGAGAACACACACAAAAAATCTCTTACATATTTTAGGATTATGTATAGAGTAGTATTTCAGAGAGAGATAACTCTCTGGAAGTAGAAGGGTGTTTTCTGAAGAGGCCTCTATGCACAGTCCTTTTTTCTTAATAGCAGGAACAATTATCATTTCTTCCATAGTCTCCCTGGAACGCTGATGAATCAACAGTGAAGGTGGGAGATGTGGGAAGAGCCTCTCTAGTCAACCAGACTGAACATCCAATCAAACATGTGTTTTGTATGCAAAGTAATATTATTAACTAAGTAAATACAAACAGAAATTAACTATTGCATCTGAATCTTTGAACAGAGAGTTGATAACTTCCAACAAGGGTATGTTCACTTGTATGTCAGCCCAGGTATGGACTCTGGTATCAGGCTGCACGGTGTTTAAAAGGTATAGTACAAAAAGCATTAGGAAAATCAGCAATTTTTCCTAAAAAAGAATGGGAGTGTGATGTAGTTTTAAGAACTGTATGCAGGAAGTGGTTTACAAGCTCCCCACTCATGGTTCTACTTTGAACTCCTAACGTCTTCAAGGGATTTGCTAGTATTTTTACAAAGAAGAACACTTGTATCAAACAGCCTTCCTCTGTCTCAAAGCAGGTGTTTAGAGAGTTAACAGAAAAGATTTAGGTGTACTTGCACAGTTTTTTAGTACATTTTCTTATGCAGCACAGAAGTATTTTCCACACGAAACTCACGAGTCTGAAACAATACCCAATTACCATAATCTACTAAGACCTGTATTTCAAAACATTTTAGAAGTGGTTTGGATTGCTACTTAGCCAGCAGTCTCCAACCAGCCCAAGTAGTCAGGAGTTGCAAAACCACTGACAAAAAAATTAGGTTACAGAGAGCAATGCTGCCATCTGCTGGAAGTTTCCTGTCTAATTAAGGTCTAATTGAGTTGCAGGCTTCTGACATGTTAAATCCGAGAAATTTGAGGATGAGTAACCAATATTTTTGGATTTTTGCCTACAGATACAAGGTCAACTGTATTCAAGTACAGAATCTGTATTTCCTTTGAATGGGATGGCCACCCAGCTCTTGGCAATAATCGCTGCTTCCATTTGTTGCCCACAGAGCTGTATCACAGCCTTGCAGAAGGGCCTCCATCAACAGCAGATCCCAAAAGTAATGTTTCATGCTTAGTGACAAAGCTGGAACAGATCTGGAAATCCAAAAAATCTGGACATCGAAGCTTGCAGCTTCCCCTGGCTATGCACAAGGCAAAGTAACACATCAGGCTGGACACCTTCCCCTCCAGCAGATTGGGCTGGTGTTCCAGGACTGTACTCAGAGATGGCTGACTTTTTAGGAAAATCCAAGTCCATATTTTTACCTTGTTTTTTTATTTTTCCTTATCTAGTCATGGAATAAAAATTTGTCCTTTCCAAGTGATGGATACAGCCTTGCCATAACTGCACAAATTCATCTCATTTGCCAAGAGACAAAACTTTTCAGCTGTGGGCCACACCAAAGTTTTTCATATAGCAAAAGTCACTAAAGAGAAAGAAAAAAAAACATCCTCAGTGGTTTTCATCCTGGTGAAAAAGTACCACAATGTCATTTTCACTGTAACCTGTATTAACCACGGTAACTAAATTTAGGTAGGTGTACAGAGCTCTCCCACGGCCCAGGCTGTCATGCACAACCACTACCCATGAAGCAGCCTGACATTCATGCCCTGTGCTCTGCTGTTTGACTAGCACTTCTCAAATAAATGAGACAAAGTGTTGCACCAGGATGAACTCCTTTAAGTGCATGCCAGATATCTTTGTTTCCGTTTCACCAGTATAAATCTGAAATAACTCTGCTTAGCTGAGTGGACATGGACCTCAATTTCTCTCAGTGTAAACAAATCAAGTGTGTGAGCCACTGCACAGAGTTCAGTCACCCATGGCTTTACCAGATACAGATGCTTAACAGTACAAGCCTGATTTGCCCTCACACTGAAGCAAGAGCAGAATTATAATATATCACTACTCAATGACAATAGTAGCTGATTATCACTTTGAACAGATTGTAAGCAACCTAATGGAGAACACTGTAGAGAAGAAACAGGTCTCTTCTGTGTACAGGAGGACAAACAAACTCATAAAATGATCAATGCTACACAGCCTTCTTCTTTGTTACCATCTCTCATTTCTTCAAAATATCATCCACTGGAAAAATTCAAGCCTTGATCATACCATCTAATTTGGTGCAGTTCCACAGTAATTATAATGGATTCATACTGCATCACTTACATTGATAAGAGGAAATTACCAGGAGATTCCAGAAGCATTCTACTGGACTTAATTCCAAGCATAAACTTGTAAGTGCTCCACTGATGTCTGTCAGTTTGATTATGGTACAAATCACACACCAAGGAATACTTTCAACCACATACTTCAAGATGGTTTTAGTTCTAGCAATAGCACTAAGAAGATGCAAAAAAGCCTTTGCTCAGAGATGTAAACATTCATCCTTAGCTTCATTTTCTCACAAGATGAAGAAAGTGAAATTTTAAGAAAAAAATGTCAATAAAAAAGATGAGATGTAGTAAGCTGGAATTTTACACTTAAGTTGATAACTTGTGAATGTTTACATTGTTTAACACAGACACAAGATGAGATGAGCTTATCAGTAAAACAAGACACAAACAGCACTCGTGGGAAACAGTCACAGGGACACTGAGCTACTGCAAAGACTCATTTAGTCAGAGCAGCTCATAAATACCCACTCAGTAAAGAATGAGCAAGAAGAATTTTTGCCACATCAATGCTCATGTTTACAATTCCAAGCCAAGGAACAGTAAAGTCAGAAGATTTGATTACACAAGAGGCAGACACAGAGTCTTTTTTTTTTGTGTGTGCACAGAAAAGTGGGCAACACAAGCTCGAAGCTGCAGCTACCAATAATACAGGACAAAGGTTTACAGGTCTGAAGTCACCTCATGGTTTCCTACAAACCACCAGCACACTCAGACTAGTAACTTGAACTGGTAACTTGAACTGACCACCAGCTAGGACTTCAGAGACCATTGGTGTGGTCCATGAACATCAAGAAAATATCTGCAGAACCAAATGATCACATGAGATCCAAGCACAGGATGAACAGTACACAATGAATGGGAACATGAAAAGGCAGAGCCAAGTTCTCCTATGATTTCAATGGATGCAATTCCACTAACTGTGGTATTCTATTTTTTTAAACCTCCCACAGAAGCCAAGCCAGATGGCCAAATGCTGCTACTACTAATGCTGCTAATACCCCTGCAGGATTATTTATTGAGTGAGACAGCTAAGACCAGCATTTTCATAGTTAGTAATCACTACCAGTTTTTCCCCCACTTTGTCTGTATCAGTTATAATTTTCTTTCAGGATATGACTTGTTAGTCTCCAATGCCTATTGTTCACATCTTCTCTGAGATTACTACTTAGCCAATGCAAGTACAATTGAATTTAGCTATGTCATTATTATTTCAACTATTTCCAAGCCACAATTGTTATTGGAAACTTCTGGTCTAAGTTACTTTCTGAACTGACCCTTAAACCCCAATTTCTGATATTCTCCAGTAGTCATTTAATGGGGTAAGTTACAGGAATTTTCACTCCATTATTCCATGAATGAGCTTCCTGAAAGAACAAACAACTTAATTAGTAGAAATATTCCATATAAAAGTTAGATACAGTCCAATGTGTGTTTCAAAACAGCATTCACTGGAGACATCAAAGAATTGTAGTTTTCCAATTATAACACTTCACAAGGGAGCGATCTTGAGGCAACAACAGCTCACCATGGGTCACATCTCACGAGTGCTGCTGGCTGTTTTCTTTAGCTCCTGTCTCCACAGGTCACACACCAGTAATACTCCATCCCAGTTCTGAAAAGCCTGGTATACAACAAGCCAAGGCAACCTATGCCCTAAAAGCAATTAAAAGATTTCCAAGCAAGGAATTTAGTGTGCTAATGGTTCATTCTGCTATTTGCTTTCATTTTCATCGCACTTGTGACAGGAACCTGCTACTCCTCATTCCAAATGAAGCAAATAGAAGCCAATCACTCTGCCAAACAGTGCCAGCCAAACACATCTGTTAAGACTACTTTGGCTATTCTTGGGTTTTTTGGTTTTTTTTACCAGAAGGTAAAAGTGTTATCAAATGGCACATAGGAATTTTACTTGGGTGGCTCTCTATGTTTAGAGTAGGAACCAAGCACTGCTTTATATCAACAGCCAAAGCTATTTAAATAATAACTGAAATGCAAAGGGAGAGCTCAGAAAAGCAATTCAACACAAAGTTCTCTTCTTCCAGGGCATGATGTCTCTACCAATGACAAAGAAAGAAAAAAGAAAAAAGGCCACAAAAAAAAGCTTTTAAAAGTCAAGTCACAGACATTTATTAGATGAAGGAGCATTGTGTCCATTACATCCTCCCACCCAGCAGGCACGGAACAGAAAGTCCTCTCCAAAACGAGGACTGCCAAATGCAGCAGCCTCACACGATTTACTGGGCAGTGTACACAAATGCATACAAAGGAGATCATTATGCCCCTCTCAATTCAGGTGCCATCCAGGAAGATCATTTCCACAGTTTCAACAGTGACCATTCCAAACTGCTGGTGTTCTTCCCAGCAATTGTATTTTGCGGTTGTATTTCCATTTCCTTTACCATGTATGCATAAGCAAGCCTCTTTTTGGTCTGAATTATTTACCCTATAATTTGTGCTGCTGTTTTCAACTAGTATTTACTGCTGAATCATGCCAAAAATCACACATATGAATATTGCAGTGGGTCATACTTTAAAGCCCCATAAATTTCCTGGTTTCCTTGCAGCCAGACATAAGCTTCCCATTACTTTGGGCCAAACTTTATCCTCTTATGGAACATGAAGCAAATTCACAGAACTCCGTGAAAATGCACCCACTCGTACTAAACATTAATACATTTAAAAAACAGTCACTTTAGTCTTGATTCATTGACAGGTTGGCTTCTACTTTTGGAAGTATTCACAGGACAGAGGTTATTCCTGCAAGAGCACTTCAAATACATTACATTTGCAATAAGAGACCTGTTTGCTAGATAGGCTTTGCAATACTCAGATGCTTAGAATGAGGCAAACACCAACATCAGGCAGGCATCCCTAAATAGCTTGAAAAATTTGTCCAAGTGTTACAAGAATTCTGCCAAAGGGCTACAGTTATTAGTAACCTACAGACAATTACCCTATTTTTCTATTAAAGATATTTGCCCTCAAACACAGAGATATACAATAGCACTCCTAGTACGAACAACAAAGCAAAAGTCTCCAATTCCAGAAAAAAAAAAAAGTATTTTTAATGATACTACATATTAAGAAATTGAGAAATAGTAGCATAATCAAGAATTTCCTTTATCGTAATAAAAAGCAGTATTTTTCTGGTTTGGTTACACTGAAAATGCAAGACAGCTCAGTAAGAATGACAGACACAATCAGATAAATCTATCTGTCACAGAAGTATTTTAAACATATGGAGGCTACTTTAGGCCTTGCAAACAGTTCAATATTAGGAGTCAAACTTTCAAAACTGTTAGAGCATTAAATACACATGATACATATGCAAGCTCCTACAAATCTCAACAGGTCTCAATGTAAGCATTTTTTACTGGCACTGATCTCAACGGGACACAGCCACCAGCCTTAACTGATCTGCAAGTCTCAAGGAGGAACAAGCACGACTGAGGTGTCAGGGCAACAAAGGGCTTTGGGCACTGAGCTGGCCCAAGCTGCAAGCACCCAGAGCCACTTGAGCAACCCCAGGAAGCACAGCACTTCCTGCCTCTGCCCAGGGATTTACAGGAGCAGAGTCACAGCTGTGCTGAGACACAGCAACAGGGGTGGACTTCCTGTCACAGTGGAAACCCCTTAGAGCACTTGACTGAAGTGGGAGATGAGTTGAACCCTTCAGGAGGGAGTTGGGAGTATGGGGAAATGCAGGTGGGGAGGGAAGCATCTGAAGGGATGTTCTTGCCTTCCCTAAACCAGTGCCAACTTCAAGGCAACCCTTTAGGTTTTGAGGTTGAATCCCTCCTGAGAGGAGGAAGATGGGGCAGAAGTAAGATCAGGAGAGACAGAGGGGCAGAGTGGCCCAGAGCATGAAAGAGGTTAACTTCCTAAACCTGGATCCAGGCACTTAATACAGACACCCTCAAAAGCACCCCCCAAATCCAACAAAATTTTCCTACAAAATTCCTCTAAGCCCTGAGCATTCTTCTACAAAATTGCCCTAAGCCAACATATTTTCACTTCCAAGTGACACAACAATGTAAAAAAAAAAAAAAAAAAAAGGGGAAGCAGCTCACAGACAAAGCTACATAAACTTGCACTGTTAACAGCTTTTCAATATTAAATGGCTTTTAAGTGTGCTGGCAAAAGTGTGAGGTGTCTTTGCTTAAAGACAGATGTATATCCTTCTTTACACAGCATATAAATGGTGCCTAAAATTAGGATGTATAGTTAATCAATTCTCATCCCCATTTCAGTGGGTAGGATAAACGGAAAATAAATGCAAGCAGTGAAGTCCACTGACACTGAGACCTTGCAACTGGTTTTCAATGCTTGTGTTTATTGACTGACAGCTTCTCTTCACAAAACTGGTAAACCATCTAAGTTACACCACACAGCCACATGACTTCCAGCACAACTGCCTCTTAAGAATTTTCTACCCTATTTTCAAAAGATAGATTTCAAAATTATTACTTTATCTTCTTCCATAATCTTTCTATGTGTTTTTTATTACATATATAGTTAAATTTGCAGAAGTATTTCTTCATACCGCCATAAATCCCCTACTCCATGTATAAAGATCCCTGAACTAAAGCAGTCTGTACATGCTCCTATGTCTGTTTCAAGGGACTATCCCTTCCCCAAAATTCATAATTACAGACTCTCTGACTACCCCCTTCCATTTCAGCCACTTCCCCAGCTTGCTCTTCCTCTGGGTTTGGTTTCGTTTGTTTTGCTGTATTTTGAGACTTCTCCAAGGTTTCAAATATTTAGGCTGCACCAAAACTATTTGAAGAAACCAAGAGTCTTTTTCCACCTTAAAAGCAGAGCCTAACACAGCAAACTCAGCACAAGCAAGAAAATTAAATGGGCACAAAATCCAGGACTGATTGTCCATTTCCTTCCTTTTCCAAACCAGAAAGCTGAGCTCTCTAACCCTCCCAACACCAGCTTCAAACCCCAGAGAGACCAAGGGGTCTCTTATATTGCCACACTAAAGTAACCACTCAAAACAGAGAAGAAAAATCTGCCTCTTGAGCTCTCTGTTTGCTCAAGCAAAACGGACAGGCCTATTTGCCTTCTACAGCAACTCCATCTTAGCTTGGCTTGACTAGCTAACACTTACTCACTTGTTTTCCACTGCCCTAGGCAGCAGACTCATGCAGCTATAGCCAGACAGGAGGATTTTTTTATAATTATTTTTAAGAACTTCCTTACCTATGTTCGTCTATCTGACTCCTCCATTGTCTCTGTATTTGTGCCCATGCCCTTTTCTCTTTTAGTGCCCTCCTTGTAGCATCCCCTTCACCTGTTCCAGAGAGCAATGCATAAAGCTTTTCTCTTTGTAAGCTTGCTTTTCCACTCCTCTTACAAGTTCTTCTCATTCTCCACCTTCTATCAGCCTGCAATAGCCCCACTGTCCCCCTCATCTCTCAGCCCTTCTCTTCTTCAAGGAGGCTTTCACATATATTTTTATTTTCCTTTTCTCACCACCCTTACCTTATCTTTTCTCCACAAAACCAGAGTATTTCTATTTGGTTTAAGAGTTCTTCCACAAAGCTTGCAAGCACCTACACTTCATTCCTCTCCTCCCAGCTAAGCCCAATACACCTCCACAGCCTCCTCTCCCTAGTGGAAAGCAGCCACCTGGACTTCAGACAGCCCTGCATGAAAACCTCTAATGCCAGCTATTCCACAAAAATAAAAAAAAAAAATTCTTTAAGAGAATGTAAGTCAGGCCTGCTACACTGGAACTTTGACACAGGACTGGATTCATAGAGACTTAAAAAAACATGATACCATTCCCCTCTGCTACTCCAAACACAACAGATCAATAGACTTTAATTTCAGAAAGCTCCTCAAGATGGTACATACAAAGGACAAAGGTGGTGGTGGAACCCAAAACAAAACCAAAACTCATCGATACATCTAGAGGACTTTGTTTTCCAAGCGACCTTTGAAATTCTGGCCTATTGTTCTCTACAGTCCACAAGAGAGCATTCAGCAAGTGGTTTCTATTTTTAGGACGTCTGGGAATGTTTTGCGTTAGTCTTTTTCGCTCTGTGGGACCACAGTGCCATCTATTGGGAAAAGCTATAAAGAGCAGACATTGGCTGTTTATTATTTGCAAAGACTCCAAGTATTTATTACTTTGATTTCGTAACAATTAGGTAGGCCAAGTCCTTACCATAGGCTTTTATAGGTATTTGCTAGGATATGCAAACCTCAATATCATAGAAAATTCCAGACTTTTATATTTAAAGTAACTTAAGCAAACACTTCAGAACCTCACAATCACAACTGTAATAACATGTCAGAGACAAGAGTTGCCACTCTTAGAAATAAACATCATGAAGGTCTACCCTGCATAAGCCTTTCTTTCGATTAAGAATCTGGCATTGCAGTGAAGCTCCCTGTTTGAGTGAGATCATACAGGGATAAACACAAACGCTGCTCCCTAACTTGCTCATTATTAATCCTCCAAGATACATCTTTGAAAATTCTCTTTTATCAATAAGCAGCAGACATCAAGCTTTCCTACACCTATAAGCAGTCAGTGGAAACTCAGAGCAGCCAGAATGAGCCTGAAGAGCACCTATAGTCCATACTCAACATTAAACAAAGAGCAAGACAAATTTTAAGAAGAGGGACCTTTTTATAAAAAGGATTCCAGAAGAATTCCAGAGGAGCTTGGCAGATCCAGGCCCACAGGCACACCATCCACACCAGGCAATTAAACAGAGAAACACAGGCTAAAAAAGGCAGGCCCCTAGATAAGCCAGGCAACATGGAAGACTCACCATGGGGAAGTCTTTCTTCCTGAACACACTTCCAGGAGCATCCAGAGCCCACAACAGTCCCTTGCTAGGTAAGAGCAGGCTAAAAACAGGACTTCTCTGGCTACTACCTCAAGGGCAGTGATGAACAGTGGCTCAAGAAAGGAGCATAAGTACTGGCACCTGGCTTTTAAAAGGAAAATGAGGCACAGGTGAACCTCGTTACTGTTTGGGGAAGAGGTGGTATTTTCTCTCCCTAGATCACAGTGTAGCTGGCACTTTGCATCCCTCACACACAGGTGTTTTCCAAATATATCATGTGGCTACACTTAAGATTTAGAAAATATGCTAGTGCCAACACACAGAGACTTTGGGAACTCTCCCAAAGAGAGAAAGTGGTGAGAAAGTGCCTTCGTGCCCGCATGTACTGATACACGTAACTATATACATGTTTTTAACATAAGCTGCTGTCAAGTAGCATTAGAGCATTACCCAACAAATCAGGACCAAAATGCCTAATAAAAAAACAAGTTAGCATAATAAAAAACTACCTTACTCTCATAAGCCTGTAAGACACCTAATTTTGAGGAAAAAGTTGCAAATGCAAGGAACAGGCCAAGGCTCACCTCACGAGAGCTGCCGTGGCCGTGCCATAGCCCAGCTCAGCATCACACAACAAGAAGCTCCTCACACACTGTGGAGAAAACCTGCCCAGGTCTGACTCTCGTCCCCTCTCAGGGACACACAGCTCACCTGCTCCCACAGCAGCCCCTGGGGTGGAATCACTGAGCTCACCCCAGCATGGCACCATTCCAGCCGGGCCAGCCCCACTGCAGCACTGCCATGGGCAGCAGCACCAGGGCCCAGCAACCTCACAGCCCTGCCTCCATGGAAGGCCTCGTGCTTTAGCAGCCGTTCACTTCATGTCGTAAACAGCCATCAGATAAACAACATTCTCATTTTCCTGGGGTTTCCAGTCAATTCATATAAATTTTCTTGATTTAGCATGATTTTCAGTGCGAAATGCTCATCTTGGAACATGCTGCCCTTCAGGTGTCAGGCACAGGAGGGGCAGAAACTCAAGAGTCACCTCACGAAGCCATTGTTTCTTTTTTACTTTTTTTCCAGAATCAAGCTAAAAATCAGTAAAAGCCGACGTAAAGACTATGGGGATGGAGGAGATCTTGTGGAGAAGGTCACAGCACTTTATGGCCCCACTGCATGTCCTGGCTGCTCTCTGGCACCACCATGGAGGCATGTCACAAAACAGCTGTGCAGGCAACAAACCTCATCTGCTTCACACACCCTGAATGTGGCAAAAGTTGCATTATCAGTCGCCCAGCAGGCCAGAGCAAGACCCCAAATGTCAAACTAGCAGTTCCTCCTTGGCAGAAGGCTGCAGGAGCTGCTGCCTGTTCCTGGAGACCCACCATGGAAGAGAGAAAGGAAGTAGTGCTGTCCCCACTCAGTTTCTTAAGAGGTTTCTGTCCCAGTAATGGGGTCCCTTTAACTTTCTAAAGATTTGTGGCTTGGGTTCTTTTCCCCCAGTTACACAAAAACAGCACTTTCATTTTTTAGCATTCCTAATACTTGCCCAAATACTCCTTTGTACAGACCTCAGCACTGAGACACAGATATCCTGGCATGAAGAAAAAAGCATGAAACTCACTGCAAGCAAAAGATTAATTTTATTCATCCTTTGATACATTACAGATGTCTCTTATTCACTTACACTTCCTTATACCACTCTGGCACCTGCTTCACGGATTGAAGAACTCCAACATTGAAAGCTGAGAAGTTAATGCAAAATTCAGAGGGGACAAAGACATAACTAAAAGACAGAAAGGATAATTGAGAGCCTTAAAGCAGCAATTCTAGGAGTTAATACCTGCAGTACAGATAAAGGGCTGATATGGGCAAAAGAGACCCATCTCTGGCTGCATGATCTCAAGAGCCTCTTCAAACTTTTTCTATAAATTGTGCTGTGAATGCAGCAGACTAGATGTTAATGTAGAGGGGAGCTCACAAGATCTGGGCCTAAACATCCAGGAGGCGTCCTGCCTAAACATCCAGGAAGTGCCCTGCAGCCTTCTCCATTACAGAGCTGCTCTTTTCCCACGGCCCTGCTGCCTTTCTTGAGTGGTGAAATCAGAAATTATTTGAAATACTTTCCTTCCTGCTACAGGGCGTGCATTTGTTAAGCACTACCCAGGCAATGAGCAGTTACAAAGACTGTCACCACCAAACAGAGATATGTGGTATGTTATCACCATTGAGTTGCAGCAACGACACCAGTCGAGCATTTTGTTTGCACTCTGTATGAAACAACATGCTGTAAAATAAACTTTATTTCCTGCAATTTCTCACTCACAAGCAGCTCTGAGAAGGAACACGTTTGTTTCTGTGCAGGGACAGCGTGTTATGAATCCTGTCCCCTCCAGCGCGTACAAGTCCTGTAGGCACAAACACACACAGGTGGCACTGAGGCCCCGGCCCTCCTGGTGACCCCCTCAGCGCCGCTTCCCCAGGCGCGCTGCGCGCACTCCAGCAGGCCCACGCTGCCGCCAGAGCCGCATAATTTTTTCCCGTACTTTTGTCCTTCTCCATCCGAAGCGCAGCCAAGTCCCAAAAAAACCCTTTTCTCTCCCAAAAAGCTGTGTGCTCCAGGTGAGGCTCGAACTCACAACCTCGGCATTGCTCGGCTTTGTACTGCTGTATAAGTACCGCGCGCTAACCGATTGCGCCACTGGAGCCCTGACACCAAGTCGTCCCGAATGGTTTATCAAGGGCTCACCCGGCCCCGGATGGGGAAGCGCGGTGCATTCCTGCCCGCACCCCGCGCTGAGCGGCGGCCCGAGGCCGCCCCGGCTCCGTGCCCGGGCCGCGCTACCCCGTTAGCAGCGCAGGGAAGACATGACGGCGCTGGAGGACGCCGCACCGCTCGAGGAAGGCGGCGCCCGCGAGCAAGGGAGCGACGCGAGCGGCGGCGGGGCCCGGACAAAGCCCTCCCGGCCCGACCTCCACGCTGGCCTTGGCGGTGCCGGCAGAGCCCGGCCCCCTGCGCCGCCGGGCGGGGCGGGGCGGCCGTGGCGCGGCCTGAGCGGCCTCCGGCAGCCTCGGGCCTGAGCAATCCTCGCAGACAGAGCCTGGCCCCGAGTCGTGTGGGATCGAGCCTCCTGACGGCGTTCGCTAAAGGCTTTGGCCGCTGGGGCAGCGAAGTTCAGGCTCTCACTGACGGGCTGCTGCGGGGCGATGATGCACCCTCGGTCGTGCTCAGGATCAGGCCGCAACAAAAAGTGACCGGTTACTGGCATGGAGCTAAATGTTGATATCTGCAACATCGCCTCTGAGTGTTACACGAGGGGTGCCTGGCACTCTCAAAACAATTGTTTGTTCAACATCGTGTGTGCATTGTTAAAGTATACCTCCAACATGGATATATTCTACAGTCAGATCTGTCCTGCCTTCTGTGGCAAAAAGATGGTAAACATAATAGTCCTCAGCAGATACTTAAAACCCAAGTGTGACTCCACTACCTCTCTTCCCCCATGATCCCCATGGTAAATGACCCAACACTTTTTGAACAGAGAGGAGGTGCTTCCCCCTTGCTGAGAAAGTTTGTCTCCTGTTGGCGTTGTTACTGTGGACATTACCTAAAATACATTTCAGTGGTATACACCATTGACAGGTGAAGCAGCCTGCAAATGCTGTATGTGATCCTTGATGAAGGTGTCTGGCTTGGAAAAGAAAACTGGCAGTTTGTTTCTGGAGAGAAATTTTTCATCATTTAGGGTATACCTGTGGCATAAAAAGAAAACGGCAGCAGCCTTCATTACCCTTAACATCATTATCGTTACAAAAGAGTCTATACCACACAAAGATTGCTGTGGAGAAAAAAGAGGTAGTATGGAGAATGTAGTTTAAAAAGTATATAGTCCAGTGTCAATATTTAACTTGTATTTTTTTGTTAACATATTTTTCTCGCTGGACACAAGCTTGTAAATGTAAATCTTGAATGGGTTTGGTGATTGAGAAAGGTAGAAAAAGAGAGTAAGTGTTGTCCAAAACGCAACTTTTTCCAGTAACCCTTTTTTCCTATACCCTCAATGCAATAAATGAATTATTTTCATGTAGCGGTTTTGTGCTTCAGTACTCTTGCACTTCTCTGGCAACAAAAGGTTACATATCAAGTCCTTACCTTTGCATAAAAGGAAGGGAGAACAGAAACCCCAGGTGCTGGAACAGGCTTTGATGGATGTGAAGACCATTGTGAAACAGACTAGCAAGTAAAATCTAGGCCCCAATCAGTTCCTGAGATGTGTGAGATGGATGTATTTACTTGGATGCCACAGAGACTGTAACACTGGTTCTATTCTGTGCCTCTCCAATGCCCTGCACAGAAATAGGGTTTTTTAGCCTTTCATGCCGAGCAGTTATCTGCATTTCTTAGCCCCACCATTATATGCATGAAGTGGCAATTAATTTCATTTTTCAAAACCTACTGATTTTCAGAAGGTTGTGGAAAATGCTACCCTCTGAAAATAGCCTCAGCCTTATATTAATGGTGAATTTTTTAAGTGAACTTTGTTTCCTCCCTGAGTAGGTTTAACTGTCAGGTTTTCATACCTCATACCAGCCACAAAATGGATTTATGAGCCTGCAACTGAGAAAGTTTTCTCTGCAGGTAATAGTACCTTGTATTCTGCCTGGTGGGAAAAAGCAGAGACTAGAGATTAGAGTAGTGGTGGTGGACAAGAGCCCTGCAGTTAAAACTGGTACTTTAATACCATGATGAACAAGGATTGGCTCAATCAATTCCAGGATCTCTGTTTCTTCCTGCTGTGACACTGGAGATTCTCTTGGCTTACATGCCCAACAAATAGGAGTCCTGCTCTGCCATACAAGTTACTAATGATAGGGCAGAGCTTTACAAAACCAGACATTAACTAGTGTCTGCACTTCTCCAGTCCTTCCAGTCTGGGTCATAATCCCTGAAGTGAAAGTGCATTTTATTTAAAAGCTCTCTTTCCTTCACAGCTAAGAACAGAACTGCCAGCAGCCTGCAGAACAAAAAGTACCAAAATGTACCTGCCTCTAAGTTAAAAACCAGGCCTTATGTGTTTGCTGTGTGGTGGTGTCTCACCACTGCCAGAAATTGCTAGAAATTTCATATGCTACATAAGTGAGGTGGTGTTTTGCAATGGAATAAAATAATAACTACTTTGGGCTTATTTCAGAGGAAATTACGGCTGGTCCCATTGCGATTGTATCAATACAATGGAACTGTAATCCACATGGGGATCTTTTTATCTCAAAATGAATGGATTTTTTCCTGTTCCATAAATTACATAATGAGTTTAAACTAAACTGCAAAGAAGTGATAGAGATGAAGGTAAAACAGAGTCACTCTTACAAATACTTGATAAAAGCACAGTATTAGTTCAAAGTCACACTCCGATGCTTTCTTCTGGTGGAAAATTACAACAGTATAAGTTAAAGCAGTCCCAGTTTTGTACTGCTCATCATGCTGAATTTTTGGGCCTGTAGCTGCCCTGCTTATATGTGCAAGGCATGGAGAACGTACCACTCACTTTTAACCAGATCATTTTATCACCTTATATCCATACACATCCACTAAGCACAGTGTTGATAAAAGTGGAAGACTGAGATACGTCAAGAGCAAAGTGCTAAGATATTGTAATGTCTTGGGATTTTTTTGTTTACCCACTCATCTCATGTGTTTGGAGTCTGTTTATAGATTTATTTGTTTTAAAAAATTGGGGGTGGCAGGGAACAGAGCGAGCAGTTCTATAGCAACTGTGTACATCTTGAACAGCAACTTGTGAGGGAATAGAGACGAATAAAGATCTGGAAAGCCTGTTTCTTCTCAGTTTCTTTTTTGCCTGACAATTTGATGCACTTTCCCAAAGGGCATCACAGAAATCAGGGTCAGCTCTCCACAAGCCCTGCTATAACATTGGCAGAGTGGATCAAATTAAGATGAGCATTTATGGACAGCTACTCTTGGTCTTACAAATGCAGGAGACATCTGAGTTTTGCCTACTTGGCAAAAGAAGATCCCAGTATTTTCAATATCACAAACATTCAGCCTTAAAATGTTGAAGGGAGGTTTCTATATTAGACTTGAAAGAAGTGAATGCCCCAGCCTCACCCATTTTTTCTGACTGTGTAACAGGGTCATTTTTGTAGACGTAACATTCACACTGCAGTTGATGCAATAAAGAGAATTAAGAAACCCCCTGTAGACAAAACCCAGTCTCCAGTAAAAATATATATTTTAAAAACACTAGTCAATTATTAGCCAAGCTGCTGGAGCATTAGTGCTCCCTATGAAGTAACCTTTGGCTGATGGACCTGTCCCTTTTGACACTGAAGCCTGAGGACACCTCTCCTAGCAGCCAATCCCCTGAGCACTGAGGCTGGAATCACAGGCAGTCTGCTCACAGAAAAAGCACTCTGCAAATTCTGATATCTCGGGCAAAAGTTTCATAGGTACTGGGCCATGGAGCTTCTTGTGAATGTAAGAAAATGGATAGAAGAAAACAAAACTGCCTTTTTGCCACCCGTTTGCAATAAGCTTATGTAAGTAAATAAAGATTTTGTTTTTAACAATTTATTATATATACAAATTTTCTTACTATAAGAGGAAGCTGCAACAATGCATACATGGTAAAGATTAATAAGGAACCATAATTCCTCTCAGGCTACAGCCAGAGTGCTGTTCCAAAGAACAGAAAGTGAGTGAAATCTGATTTGTAATAACTCAGAGGAATCTGCAAAGATCAACTTGAATACAAGATACTTGTCTCAACTCAAAGTTACTTGTAGGCAGGGAGACTGAGTTAGGAGAATTTGTGTCAGGCTCTGTGATAACAAACTCCAAGAAATTGGAGGAGATGGCATCACATCCAAAACCAAATTACAACCTGAGGTAGCTAAAGCTGCTGAGAATCATTCCAACATCACAGAGGATCCAAAGCTGCAGGAGCAATCAAAATCAGAAGGATATATCACTGAAAAACAAGGAAAAAGGAAGGGCAGCAGTACCAATGGATCAGATTTCCAGACATTTCCATATCTGTGAAGGCGAGAGGGTAGGATGCCTGAAGGGGCAATTTACAACCATTTATTTACAGTGTTCTGAACAAGACAGCCAGTATAAGGAAAAAAATGTGAGCATTATGCAGTTGTATGTACACCATGCATATGCTCTGTGTCAAAGCTTGTGAGCAAATTCCAATGTAAATTATCCAATGTGTCTCAAAATATTAACAAGGATTTCTTTGTCAGTGAAGCTGAGGAAAAAATATTTTGTCTAAAACTCTGTATGCAGAAAACTTTCATTAGAAAGTATTCTAAGGAGTGACATAGACCCAGGTTTTATAAAGAAATTAAAAAGCATTTTCTTTCTATAACTTTAATTAAAAAAACCTTTCTTTACAATTTTAGTCATTAAAAAAGCCTCTTGCCCTTCCCTTAAGCGCTATCTCTAATGAAAAGCTGAATTGGCAGTAATGTATCAGTGACATTAATTTCCATTCACAGGGGCAAGGGTTACTTTTCAAAGCAATGGTTACAAGACAAAGAAAAGGTAAAGAGTACATAATTACTGCCATGTCTGTGTTGAAACTACAGCTGTGTGTAGAAATGAAAAATTCTGAATCTTGTAGTGATTCAAGTGTTCCCATTTCTTTCATTTTCAAAATGGATTTTAGGAAGCATTTTATGAAGTATATTAATTTCTGAAGCTTACCAATGATAATGGGAAAATTTTAGTATTTTATGTATATTGGATACTCACGTGTTTCTTTCCTTATCAGTACAACAAATCTTCTTTGTGCTTACTACACTGTTCTGTATTGCTTAGTAGTAGTTCTGTAAATCTGGAATGTGGCATCTATCATAGACCTTTGCCCATAAACATTTTAAGAAGCTACAGTGAAACAAGAAACATTTCTTGTGATAAAAATTGCATAGTTTAAAACAAAATCCATTTTTCCAACATGGATTTAGCCTATGTAGAAGGAGAGTAAAACCATCTACTGCATGGGTTCTGAGTCTACCACCATCAGCGTCTGGTGCTGCCTAAATGCTTTCAGGATTTTCCAAAAGGTTTTAGGTGATTTTTCAAGAAGCAGCTAATAGATTTTCAACTTTTTTTCAAAGGCTTGATCCTTCATGTGCTGAGTAGAAATGTCTAAGGCAATCTTCTCACTGCCCTACTGCGTCATGGAAGGCAACCACCTCAAAATTTAAGTAACTTACTTTGTTTCAAGGAAGAAGACTTAACAGTTTAAACTAGGTCTCAGCAAATCAGTAGGGCTTTTGGTATCTGAAGTTATTACAGCTTTCAGGCTTTTATGACATTGTATTCCATACATTTGAGAGGATCACAATTTTTAAATACCTATTTGGGATTGCAACATACAGCCTCAATTCCTGAACTACTCCCTATTCAGAGTTTTAGCAAAGTAGAGGAAATTATACATCTAATTAAATTGCAGCTCTGCAATTGTATTTTAATGACACTATATTGTAAGTTTAAATGCTTTTTAACCTCAACAATGAGCAATTAGTGCAAAATCAAACCCCTTGACACAGCTGATTTTCACAGCTACTTCTAAAGCTCTTCTGAGTTCAGATCATGATGCTTATCAAAAGGACTACTAAGTATGGTCATGGACCATCTGATGCTTTGTAGTCTTATCATTTTTTTAAGGGTTACCTGCTGGTACCATTTTCTTTATGGGGATGAGAACAGAAATGTAAGAGTATGGAAAACATAATACTCCATTAATTAGATCCTCATTCTAACATTAGTACAGTCAAGTAATTTTCACATCCCAGAAACCTTAATACTCCTACCTGCATTTTTACAGTCTTAACTGAAATATTTCTTTGTTATATTTCATAACAATAAATAATTGTTAAATATAACAATATTTAAAGCAACTATATTAACCAGATAACTTTATTTAACAAGGTGGGCAAACTGAGTTCCTGCTCATATTTCATGGCTGGAATCTTTTAGTGGTGTCAGTATACATTTGTTAATCATTGAATGATTAACCCATAGCCCAGGTAAATCTATGGGATAATTAATCATAAATTTGCCAAATTAAGAAGTCAAGCAGTAATTAGCAGTATTTTCACTTTTACTTAGTGAACTAATAACAAAACTGAATGTTTATAAAAAAAAACTAACCCATCTTAAAAGTAGACTACAAGATAGTCACAGATCGCCTTTCTCTTATTTTACTCTTCAGGGTTAGTTTTCATGTATTTCATTAATTATTATCTGTGTTGCTGCTGTTTGGGTCATCGTGCCCTTCTTTAGTAGAAGTGTTCGTTAATGCAGAAGCATTGCAGTGTGCTGTTGAAAAGGAATATAAAATCTGCATGGTACAAACAATTTGGATTTCAGTTCCTTATTTTATGATACAGATATGAAGCCCAGTGCTGTAAAATATACAGCTTCCTATGGAGAGAACAGTCAATTCTAATTCTTTAGTTTTATTTGACCAACTAATTTGTCACTGTTACTTGTTAACTGCTTTACTAGTCCCCACTGTGTTGGTGACTATCATTTAAACATTCTTTGCAGAAAAAGTGATAACGGTAGCAGACTGAATATGTGTGTGCCACCACTCAGAACAGCCTCTCTCAATTAAGCCTTACAAGGTCCTGACACAGGGACACGTTGTTGTCCTTCCCTGTGTTTCAGGGGATCATGGCCCTGCTGGTTCCCTGTTGCTGCCCAGAACCTCTTCATTGCAAAGCAGAGGTTAACACACCTCAGTTCACTTGTCCAACAGCAGACAAACAAATTTTGATTCACAGCTAACAGGCCTGGTTTTGACGAGTTTGTTTAGCAAAGGAAAACCTACTACCTTACCTTTATATTAGTGTGAATGGACTGATAGGTATTTGGGGTGATAGCCATTCCTTGTGATAGATGAGAGGAATGTTCACTGGGGCTCTTGGGAGGGGCAGAGTTAAGAAATGGCCTGGAATCTCCTTTTCTGAAGTAGCCACAACCACATGGAATGTTATTCCAGCTTAGCAAGACCAGTATAAGGAGAACAGAAATCAGCTGGCAATTCTTACCATCAGTATCACTGGTAATTCTACCGATGTGGGGGGGAAAATTATGTTTTACCTTTATTAACTTTGAAGAGTTTTACCTTTACATAATCAGCTCAGGTTGAAAAGCCTCTTTTCTAGTTCCTGTCTCTTAGGTAACATTCTTTATCTTTTCAATTCAAAGCTCTTTTCACAGCTGGCAGCTATTGTTGTCCCCTTTTCATAGCTGGAGGCACTGAAACACCAGGAGGGAGGTAGCTGGCCTCAGGTCACCCAGCAGGACAGTGCCAGAGCAGAGAGGTGGATCCAAGGTCTATGAGTTCTTGTACTGGCTGTTGCTTTCCACTCAACATTGTTTTGTTGACTCACTGTCCTAAAAAGAATTAAAAACAATAAATGAAATAAAGAACATAATGAACAGAAGTAGCTTCAAAATGTCACTTTCTCTTCTAGGCATCGCTATCAATTAAATGTGATGTTTGTGGGAGGGCCAAATGAAAGGAAGGACTATCATATTGAAGAAGGAGAAGAGGTAACCTATAGGCTGTTTCTATTATTCAGATTTAATTTATCTATAATGATTAAATGCAACTACTTTTGAAGCTACAGATTAGCAATGCCAGGCTCAGCACTGTTGTATTCATTAGATATGTTCATAGGCTTAAACAGAATCATTTACCAGAACCATACATCTTCTGTGCATTTCTTTTGAAACAAGCACGTGAGATCAGATCTGTTTTGCTGTAATTGATTTCCAACAAGAAACTAGAGAGTGTTTTGACACATTCAAGTGTCTCATTTCAACATTTTTGAACAGAACTTTAGGAAGGTAATGATATTTTTTAAAACAATATTTTATTGCAGAAGATTGGTCTGTATTTCAAAAGTAACTTTGGTATTCAAAAATCAAAAATATTTTAATTCACTAGAAATTACTTTTTTTGTGGACTTTGTGAGAATCATCAGCTTTTCAGCTTTCATTTGAGTTTGTAAAGAATAGGGTCTTTAAATATTTTTCACATCATTCCCCTGTGCTCAAAGCCATTGCACTGGTGGCTCAAAGTCATTCCAGCCTTGAGTTGTCAGTAGCCATTGCGCCAAATGCAACATGGAGGAAGAAAGAGTAGAAACCTAACAAAATTGTAACAATTTACACCTTCTTTGTTTACCGCCTTTTTTCTTGGAATTGCTTGCTCTCTCTGGGGACATTACCACTGGCTCTGGAAGAATCCTTTGGGAATGTGACTGCTAGAGGCCTGGAAGTAAGGTTATCAGGATAGAGACAATTTTCCTTGCTTCCCAGCAAAATAATTTAACTTCGTGTCATTCCAATGACATTTGGCAACCTAATTTTAAGTATCTTTGGAAACTCAAGCCTAAGCATCTACATAGTTTAAGGCAGAAGTGGGACAAGTTTCTATAAATCCTTTCAAAGAGAAAGAAAAATTCATTTATTTATCATTGAATCATTTCTCCCCAAACCCACCCCAGCATTTCACACGAGCCTTCATTGATTTCCTGTTCTAACTGTGCTGTGCAGGTGTGTGTAGTCCTTAAAGACACACAGCTCTGGAAGAGCAGTTTTCCCTGAGTGACTCCCACCTGTGCTGGATTGTCACTACCATCTCCTAGCCCACCTGTGGCTGTGGGCATAGGCACATCCATCACATGCCAGGTTACCAACACTGTCCACTGTGTCCCTGCTCATGGGCTGTGCAGGGAGAGCTCTGGCAGCACCTGGGACCAGGCCATCATGCTGCTTGGGATTCCTTAAAACGAAAGTTAGGCTGATTTAATGTAACTTTTTTTTTTTTCCACGTTGCAAGATGTTGCTATATTTGTAAATAACATGACCTACCCTTTTATAAACTCTTTATATGACTTCTCAACAACATAAAAAGTTAGCCATATCTGTAAAGGCATAATTTGTAATTTACTCTTGCATATTGATGTTGTTGTTAACTCAAGTTGAAACAAGGTTTTTTAGGTATCAATACATGCTCATTTACATAGGAAGCTTCCCACAGTTATTCAGAAACCAAAAATGGAAACATAACAACCCTATAACTTTGGAAACTTGGCAATACATGGATCGGAAGCATTATCAGTTATGTACCAGTTTAACATATGGGCCAATTTTGTTCAGTTTTATGAAAGTACATTGTAGTTATTCATTGCATTTTACCATAGCTTTTTACCAGACACATTTACATCTTCCCATGATCTAACTTAGAACCATGTTTCTCATTAGAGAAGAATTGTGAGGTAGAGAGTATCCTAGCAAAAGGGCATATTCCTAAATTAGACTTGGGATTTAAAAAAACCATTCAAAGCCATGTTCAGCTCATTATTTTGTCAGAAAAAGGGTAATTTATAGTTCTGGGTGATAATTTGAAGGCAGACTATATAGACATACTGACAGCAGGCCAAATCACGAATGTGAAAACCCACAAATCCTTCAGGCAAATTTAGCTGATGTTGTTCTGCTGTTAGTATTCCCATAGCAAAGAAGGGTTGGTTTGGAGAGAAAGTTAAATTTAGGATTGTTTATATCTGTCCACTCACTATCTCGTGCCTGTTATCACACAGTTTATGGAGTGTCCTGTGGCAGAACTAGTGCTTGAAAGCCTGCAGTTCACAGTAGCAAAGGGTTGGCACGCAGAGATAAGGGCTGAGGAGCATCCTCCTGCTCCTGAGCTGCTCTCTGCTGGTGCCATTAACGTGCAGGTGTATCAGGAAGATTAGGTCTGACTGACTAATTAGGAGGAAAAAACCCAGAGGCTTGATTTGAAGTCTCTTCAAAGCCTTTTAGAACTGTCTCCTGAACCCATTTAGGCTAAAATGACAGCTAGTCTAGCACAATTTCTTTCCTCCTCTCAACAAGCAGGCATTTCCTAAATAACCCTTATATTTTGTTCCTTCTTAGTTTTCTCTGTAGCTCTTCACTGCCTTCTTAAACTTCTGTGCACTACTTCATTGCCACCATTCTGCACAAAAAGTCTCATACTTGAGACTGTGTTACATAGGACAGGTTTTTTAAAGAGAAATAGGAAGCTGTAACTTAGAAGAGTTAAACTACTCAGAGTCTTCAGATGGAATTTAACAGGAAGTAATATTCATTCTTATTTTTAAAGTTCCCTTTTGCTCCCTTCTCCATCAGAAGAGAGGTAGAGTCAGCAAATACCTACTCAGGCATTCTCTGCCTCTAAATCAGACTCATTCAAAATGAAATGCTATGGGAAATGCATCATCTGTTGGAACATGGCAAAAAAGTGCTGTGAGGATGGACCTATATATCTAATACTGACAGAACTTTCTAGGAATTGTTTGTGCTACATAAGGAGTTCTGAGCATTTCAAAAGAATCATTATTCTGATGTGCCTCATTTTTCAAGAGAGTTTTGTGTTCCATGGACTAGTGACTACAATTCTTGTGTAGTCAACTTGATGAGGCCACTGAAAGTTTCTGTGGCAGCCCTGACATGATCACAGAATCACTAAGGTTGGAAAACATTGCCAAGATCATTGAGTCCAACCTTTGACTGAAAACACCTTGTCATCTAGACCATGGCACTGAGTATCATGTCCAGTTGTTTCTGAACACCTCCAGGAATGATGACTCCACCACCTCCCTGGGCAGCCATTTCAATGCCTGACAGCCCTTTCCATGAAGAAATTCTTTCTGCTGTCCAGCTCAAGCCTGCCTTGGCACAGCTTGAGGCTATGTCCTCTTGTGCTCAACCCCTCAGAGCTATGGGGTAGCAGGCACTAGGGAGCAGTCCTCAAAATATCTTTGTCTTGGATTTTTCACCATACCATAGAATTTGTGACAAGAAGAGTTTCAGTGTTAACATAGCCTATGGGCTTCATGGTGTATTTACTACATTTTTACTTACTTGTAAAGCCTGAGGGTAGAAAAAACAAACAAACAAACCTTCTTCCAAAGAAATAAGTGAAACTCAAGGGGACCATATATTTAGGAGAAAGTTAATGACAGAGAAACCCCATGATCATAACAAATCCTAGCTCTAGTACAAGAATTCAGAATTTATTTACTGCATTGTGTGGGCTGCTTTGGGGAAAAGTGAGATATGCTAGCAGCTCAATTTAGGATTACAAAAGTAGTTAGGCTGCTATCTCTTTACCCACTTCTGTCCACCACTTACACACAGTGAATCTCACCTGACTTTGATTTCGCTGACTTTGATCTCTTAACAATTCTGATGTTGAGTCTATGTAAAACAGTGCAGTTCCATGCAGAGAAATTCAAATCAGCTTTTCGTCTACCACCTGCAACACATTTGCATTGACACAAACCCCACTTGGATTTAGAAGTCCCACTTCTCACTGTGCTGTATTTTACCCTCAGTTTCTGCTCTCAGCATTATAGGTTGTTTCCTATGTATAGAGCCACCTAATTATTGGCACAGCCCCACAGACCAAAGCCCTCATACTGCAGTCCTAAAGAGAACTCTCAGAGGAGTTTCCCCTCCTTTGATCATCTTGGTGAATCTCTTCAGCTTCTTCTAGCACATTCACATGGTCAGACTGAGATACAACTTCATGCTTTGAAACATGATACAGGTTTGAGGTCACATCTCATCTGAGTTTTCTTGACCTGAGTTTTGATTTCTCTTTCTCTCCCTCAGACACCACAAGTAAGATTTGGCTCCAGTCTTTGACAGATTATCTGCCTAAATGTAGCCTGACCCCTTCTAGTGTATGCTGCTCTCCAGTCAGCATGCTTTTGAGAAACTCTCCCCTCTCAGATCTATTTTCCCTTGGCATTTTATAAGGACAGTGGATGTCTGAAAACAAGGGGAAAGTGGGGCTAGGTTACCATTCCCGTAGGTTGTTTTGTGGTGCTTATATCCCAAATAAATCTGAGAACCTGAGTCACAACAAAGCAAGAGAAACATTTTTGCTTCTTTACATTTAAAAAAACCCCACATTTATCTGGCAAAGACTTTTAGAATATTTTAATAAGAAACAAAGCTCCTATTAAAATGTAATAAGAATAATGATCCAATCTCCAATAAGGAGATTGTGTCTTCAGAAATAGTTCTGCTGTGTAAGATTGTTGGTATGAGTTTTGGCTAGTATTCAGGTCTCACAGATGACACGTGAATGAGCAGAGGGAAATCAAAATCCAAACCACACCAAAAGCCCTCAAATATAGTTTTTTCTACCTTCCTCATCTGTTTGTCTTGTAGACTTCTGATGGCTGAAAACCCTTGTGATGAGAAAGGGAGAAAATTGTTTTTCTGTACCCAAATAGATCAGTCACCACTGAAGTCTGGAGAACACCCAGGCTCTACTCCCACATCAGAATTTGATTTGCTCTGCAAATTAATTTAATGCTTCACCATATGACAAGCAATACAAGCCAGGATATACGAAGCCAGAGCCTAATCCCAAAAGTGGCTGAGCAATCCCAAATTCCATTTTTAGATGTAGTCAGAACTGAAAGTATCCTGCTAATCAGATCTCTTTAGATGTCTGTAAGTAAGCTGTCAGCTATCAAAGCCCTCATGGAGCTCTGGGTTCCTGGGTCTAGATAGAGTTTAATATCAAAGGTGGATCCAAATTAAATTACATACACTACTGTACATGAAATAAAATAGACTTGTGGGTTTTTTTAGTTAGTCAATACAAACCAATTTCAAATCCTGCATTGTTCCACTACTAGATGCTTCTTTTTTAACTCTGCTAGGATACACATACAGGTATGAAGGAGCAATTCTCACCACACTAATAGAGTGAGGATGTTAGTGCTTCTTTTAAGGTAGTATCCACTTTTTCTACTACCCTGTTGAAATTTCCATCAAGACAAGCACCTTCAGCAATGCTTCCACTGATGGCAACAGTGAATTCCTACCTCTGTGCATCTCCTCTTCTTGCCTCTGGAAATGCCAGCACAATTTATTCTATAAGTATTCATAATTGAATGGAATATCCCTGTACAGACTTGAGAGTGATTCAGCACAGGCCACTCTACCTTCCCTTGCAGGCATAATGCTATCAGGTCTGAAGCATGATCAAAAAGGGTGAAGCAGAATAAGGAAGAAGGGTGTATTTCTCCTACAGCAAAGAAAATTTAAGGGAAATTAATTTAATTTTAAAAAACCCTCTCATTCTTAAGGTGTTTTCATTTGAGTTTCCTAGCTATAGCTGCAGTGTTAATGATCATATTGAAATAATGTTATGCTTGGGGCAACTCCTAGGTGCTTCATAACTTCTAGAGGTAAGATAAGCATTAACAAAGGAGGTGTTTTTAGTTTAATCATAATGAGAAGATAGTAAGCAGAAAACTAAACAAAATGCTGAAGTCTGGAAAAGAAGAAGAAAGAAGGAAGATACAATAATAAATAAATAAGCACATTTAGTAACAAAGGATAAAAAGAATGGTGAACAACCTTTGTTTCTTCCTTGAGACACATCACAGAAAGAGACAAAATTCATGCCCATTTGTGAGCTATTATGCAGTAGCAATATACAAATCTAGGCTTTTCTACAAAAGAGATAGATACATTTCATGTAACAAGAGGCCGTGTCATTAATAACATGTTGATAGAGCAGAAATATTGCACATTTCCTCAGTTTTTAATACTGCTGGGGAGAATGGATACTAGATCATTCCAGCAAGAACAGTACAGCTGGGAAAGGTTATATTTTCAAGTGGTATGAGCTCTATTGGCTTACTATCCTATGGGACAATAGGTGTATATATTTGTGTATCTGCATACATATACACCTGAATCTTCTAGCTTTTTGATTTTTTTTCCAAGAGAGACTTAGGAAAACATTAGATTTGTCCAAAAGGCAAAAGTGAGTCAGTATTTAGGAAAAAGAAACTTCCAACAAAAACACAGTACTCGTCCTTTTGCCAATCTGGCCTCTGAAATGGGTGTGGACTGTAACTCACTGAGATAATAAATAGCTGACAGTTTCCTTGATAAAAACTTCAGGTTATATTATAAGTAAAGCAGTATATTCACTAATTGCCACCACTTGTCTTAATCACAGTTACATCAGATGATTTATGGATGACTGAAGCACTCAGGCAATTTAAAAGAAAAAAGTTTTGAAGAACAGACCATAATTTTCAGTGAAAGGTACTATTTAAATTCAGTCAGAAAAACACTTTCATTGACAATGTGTAGCCCACGTCATTCCTCCTCTCCCACTGCAAAACAGTTCTTTTAATTCATAACTTACTGTTTATAATCTTTCCTTATGGCTGTGGATGTTTCACCTCTGAACTGGATAGCTGACATTCACTCTCAAGTTTTTCATTTCCAGCCAGGTTTCTCAGCTTCATGATTCATGTCAGAACCAGGATAATCTCTGCCTCTGTTGTCCTTTCCCTCATCTACAGGTCCTGTGCATGCGTTCAATAATAGCTGCTCCAGTAGCTGCAGGGGAAATAACACTCCAAAGCTCCAGATTTCCAAAATGATACTTTAGGGTTCAGCATTATCAGTGCCATAGGACCCACAGCTGGTGGGACAATCCATCTAGATCATACAGTCTTAGATGAATCTTCCATGAACTGAAGGAGAGCCATTTCCCCACTGAGATCACTCTGTCGTGCAGGGAGCAGCTGGTCCTGCCCAGTGGAAGCAGGGCTGCCTGTAGCATTGGGTGCTGCCCTCTGGAAATGCCAAGGAAAGCCAGAGCAAAGGAATACAGGGGAATGGACTGCAGGGAGGATCAGCAGCCTGGCACTGTGGCCTTCTAGACAAGAGTTATAATTTATCTGTAGTGATGTCCCTGGCACAAGGTGAACTTTTCACTCATGTAAAAGCTCTCTGCACGAGATTTTTTCCTGTGTGTCTTCAGTTCTCCCTATTGTTTTGTTCCCTTCACAGCATACTTATTCTTTCTCACGCTCACAGAGGTGTTTCTTCAGTTCCAGGGGGCATGTATTAATATTTAAAAACTCTTTCAGAAATAATACTGGTTAAAAAATTGATTAAGCTTTTCTAATGTTGGAAAGAGTTCCATTCAGGGGGTTTTCATTCTCCTATGGTTTCTTCTTTCCCCTATTTATTTTTCATTTTGATGAAATTGTAGTGACTTGCTATAAATAAGGGATTTTTTCAATTATAGTTCTAACTTTGAATCATGTTTCAGATTACTTCATATGCACTAACACTCTGGTTTCTAGATGTGGTAAAGAGAACATGGAAAGCATGGCAAAAGTGACTTCTGGAAATATTATTGCTCTGCACTACATAAAAATGAGGAGGAATGTGCCCATTATTTCAGGTCAAAGATACAGATCTGCTTACAGATGATAACCCAGTTCTGTCATGAAACATGAGGACCTGAGCACCTCAGAGCCCCCACAAAGCAGAGCTGGTTTTGGTCTGAAAACAACCATGGAAAGGTCACCAAAGACAGAATTTTGGGCTCAGTGGTTCTGTCCTTATACACCCTTAGAATGTAACCCTTTTACATATACACAGTGGGAAGAGCAGCAGCTGTTGCTGGATTTGAGGGTATCCACAAAAGTAAAGCAGAACAGCTTCCAAATGGGCAATCCTTCCCAAATGAGAAAGCACCATTAAAAATTGTAAAAGTACACAAAAAACCTGCGTGTGCATATTTGGAGCTCATTTGAAGACTTGGCATATAATTTGATTGATTAAAAACTCTGCTACATCTGAAATTAAGTTTTCTATATTGTGTAATTAATGGATGCCTGAACTGTAATGTTGAGCCCTCCAAAAAGTAATTCCAAGGGTAAAACCAGGACAGTGGAATTTCACCAGGTCCAGAGGATAGCTCTATATGCAGTTACAAACCTCTTGGATAGATTGTTAATTCTTGGTAAAATAATAGAAATAATACATACTCTGTAACTTTTTAAAAAATAAACAGATTTTAGAAGCCATTTTTTGCAAAATGAAAAAATCTGCAAATACTTGCAACTGCAAATTGAATGTATTTATACATGTATCCTTTGTATAGAGAATATAAAGGACAGAATGTTTTGAACTAGCTGCTTTGATGCTATATTTTTATTTCTTCAGCTTTTTTACCAGGTTCAAGGAGACATGTGTTTGAAGATAATTGAAAATGGAAAACACAAAGACATTGTCATACGAGAAGGGGAGGTAAAACAGGATTGTTGTTCTGTTATAGTTGTACATAAGTATGTTAAATGAATGTTTTATGTGTTATTTAGAAACCAATTTATTCCTGCTGTGCAAGAGATGGCATCAGCATTTATTAAAAAAAAAACCCAAAGCTTGAATGGAGTATAGAAAATTTTATGTAAATAATAGGAAACTACAGTAAACTGTGTTCAACATTTGACTGTTTCAATAACAGATAAATATCCCTCTGAACATCTGGAGTATCTATTCAGATAGTCAAGAATATACTGAGAGAAGTTCTTATTTCCCTGCATTGCATGGGATCTGCCATGTGAATTCAGCAGGATCAGTCTTTTATTTACACCTTGCCAGGTACACACTGCATACCCACCCACACACACCATTAAGCAAACTGCCTAAACTGAGGAATTGAAATGATTCATGCATTTTCAGCCTTCTTTAGTCCTCACAGCTCGCCTTTCCAACCATCACAGTAGGATGGTTGTTTAAAAGAGCAGTTTACAAATAAAATATATCCAGTTTTTCCTTATAGTAGTACACTTGCTAAAGCATGGATTGCAGTGCTTTTACCAAGAGCATAAATAGACCCTGGCTGTTACTACCACTTGGATGTACTACAACTGCCACTCATGGTTATTGACACAAGCTTGGACTGCACTCAAGTCTTGGAAAGGATTATTAGGTCAAGTGGAGACAGCCTTATAAAATGGAAGGCATGTTAAACCCAATAGCTTAATGCCATTGAAAGCATTACAACTTTTCCAATGACAAAACAGAGCCACGTTTTCCAACTACGAGGTTCTGGTATTACACTTCAGGAGCACACCCAGCTGAGATCTCAGCATGGAAGAGAAGTGCTACTGAAAAGGAGCACACAATACTTGGTGGAAAGACTGATGCTAGTACTGCTGAGGCACCCTCATTAGCTCTGTTTTGTAGACAGAGAAACTCTAATGACTGCCCAGCCTTAGCAAAAACATCTGTACTGCTGAAGAATACAGGCTTATCAGCTGGCTGCTAGGAAAGGGTTTATTCTCAAGCTTCAGAAATAGACTTCTCTTAACCACATGTTGCCTATTCACTTTGTCACTTGCATGACTAAATAGCCCCTCATATTTGTTATTTATTTTCAGAGAGAGTAGCACTCCTCATCACACAATCAAAGATGCTCACTGTGTTGGGAGGATACATGTGGCTGATTAGTTTAGACATTTTATTGAGCAGACAAAAAATCTGCTTTTTTATTTCCATTTCAATTACACAGAAATTGCAGTAAGTCTATAAATTTCAGATGAGTAATTGATTAGATTTTCATTTCAATTGTGTCTAGCAATGATGATCAAAGCAGGAGGAGAGAACTTGCCTGCCATCAAGGCAGTGCTGATTGCAGTCACTGTGTCATCATTCACTGAGAAAGCAAGAAACAGTGTTGTGGCTACCACAGGGTGCAGCTGCAAAGGAGCAACATGGGATCAACAAAAAGGGGAGAAGCAGGGAAAGGAGCAGAAGACTTTGCAGGTTGAGGGGCAGAAAAAGGACAATGCAAAAAACAAAGACTTCCTGACACTGATGCTTTCTGATTTCTTTTAACAGATGTTCCTACTACCTGCCAGGATACCTCATTCTCCTCAGAGATACAAAAACACTGTGGGTCTTGTGATTGAGAGGGAAAGATTAAAAACAGAAATGGATGGGTTAAGGTGAAGTATAAACTATTGACTAATCTGTTAGAATTCCTAATATAAACTAATATATCATATCAATACAATGAAGTGTTTTAATTTCCTGATAATTTATCTGATTCATCCTGGCAATTTTGTACTAATTCTATCCAAACATCTATTTATCTATACATGCATAAACAGAAATCTCATTCAGCATTTGCTTTAGTTAAACAAGGACTACATTGAAATTTCTGAAATACATGTTGTGGTTATAGCAATCTATTTATGTATTACATATTGCTATTGCCTTGAGTTTTAAAAAATATCTCAGAGCTCTCTTACTACCCAAATAAAAAAGATTTTTTTATCAGTTCTGGCAAGCAGAATATTAATTCCTTTGCAAGCACTGAAAGTAAAAAGATGAAGAGCAGCTTTCTTGTCAAGTGTGTGGGAAGCTAGAAACAAAAGTCAATTTTCTTGCCACTAGTCCCTCTACGTTGTACACACCTCTGCCTAGAGTTTATTGCCTTTTGAGAAAAACGTCTTCATGTAAGTGAGTGGTTTGCTTTGTATTCTAGAGGGAGCAGGAACTAAGGTTTGTCTTGTGTCCATACAGAATTCACAAGTCTAAGAGGGGAATATCACAGCAGTATAACATTAGAAAAATCTAGAAAAGCTGTCTTGCTATTAACCAGAGATCACAGACCAAGCAGAATTTATAACTGTCCATATAATCCATACAGATTTAAAACTGCAGTGATATCTGTAAAGTGCTGCTTCTGTCCTTTTACCTACAATTTTGATTGTTGCATGGGTAGTGTCACAGCAGGAAGATTGCAAGTATGCAGAGCTAGAAAGATATATTTTAGTAAGTATAGAAAGTATATCTTTCTAGCTCTGTATAGCTGTACTATCTTTCTGTGATATATCTATATATTAAAAAAAAAAAAGGGCTACGGAAAGAAACTAAGAAAGGGACCATTCAAGAAAAGAAACCCACAATTAAATTCCAAGTTAAAAACAAGTCCAGTTCATTTAAAGTATTGTTTACCTATGCACTTGTCTCTTTTCCTTTCATTGCAGACCTCTAGATTGTCTGGATTACATTATTTAAAGGATACTTTGAGAAAAAAAAAATTACCAGTGATTTAGATAAAAAAAAATTATTATTAAAATAAAAAGAACTAAATAGTAAAAAAAGAACTTAAACAGTAAAGTGAATTTTACTTAAAGTAAAACAACCTACCATGTGAAGTCTGTGAATGGTATGAGAGAGAAATGCTGAATGCCTTTTTAGGGATCCAGGCTGATCTAAAGATTTGCACTCCAATATAGGCATGCTCGTGTGGAGAAGCTGAACTAAAAGCTACCTTATGGCTTGCAGGTGGAAATTAACACACCCTCAATCAAGTATCTAATCAGATGCCTGAAAATAAACCAGAGGGTTTTTGTGCCCTTGTGTTCACACTGATCTGGTGAATAAAGACACTTGGAGTTTTGGAAGTGAGCAATCTTGTCATGCTTTTGAACCCTACATTTCCTCTGTGTGCCCCTGGGAGAGATGGGGAATTTACAACCAGAACCTCTAATGTTCTCTTACTTTTTTCAATACCAGCCACCTGCAGTAAAGACTGCACAAGAAGAAATCATAATGCACTTTGAAGTATGCTGACTCAAAGTCTAATAGAACTGTGTTACTGTTCCATTGTTTATCATGTCTACAAACCATAGTCATAAATCAGAGCCCCCAGCACGCTGATTACTGCACAAGGTATAAGAATAAGTAGCCTGCCCCAGTGTTCCAGCCTAAGTAATGATTATGTGTCTTGTGCTATGAGAAAAATGATCTTGCTGATCTTAATTCCATGGCAAATAAGTACAAAACCAAATAAGTTTTATGTTATTCATATTGCCAGATACTTTATTTGTACCAAACAAGATATGTTTAGCATCTCCCTTCTCTGTAGATTGTCTGTGTTCAGAATTTGTGCTGGCAGCACAGCTTTTTCTAAATTGGAGGTATAGATACTGTTATTCTCTTCAGTGTATCCTCTTTTTGCAAACATGAGGAGCCAGGGTGCTCTTAGAAAATTTCTGGACAGTATATGTATTGATACCTAAGACAGATATGAACATACAGATATGCACAGGATAATTACATAAGTTTTGTTGTCCTCTTCAGACACACATTGCAATAACTTTAAAATTATTATTTAATTATTATTTAATTAACTTAATTATATAAAGACACACAGGACCTTTTTAAAAATATTGACAGTATGAGTGACAGGAATGGATCATCATTCCTTGCCAGTCTTTGCAGTTTTTTAGAAATCTGAGTGTAAATTTTGTATTTAGTCCTTAGAACGATTCCATATAACAACCTTGACTTGGACAACCTTTGGTTGACCTCACCAAAATTTATTTATTTGTTAAGACAAGAAATTAGCACAAGTGAAGCACTAAATTCCTCTTCAGAGGGGTGACTCAAGCACTTCCCAAATCTGTGTAGCTGAAAACCATCTATTTTTCACTAACAAGTCCATAAGCCACCTTACGTTCTCATCAGCCCATGCATAGGCATTAAGTAAGCTGACTGTTAAATATGGGTATTTATGGTGTAGCTGCATGAAAGCAGTTAGTGGAAATGGCATTTAGTTCAGGTGGTTTTGGCAGTAACTACATCCAAGGTGAAAGTTATTGGTCCCAAGAGATAATGGCTACAATCATTTCCAGGATGAAATCAGGAAAAGTTGCTAAAGGAATTTGGTGAGTTGTTATTAATCAACAGAACTACAAAGCACTCCACAGGAATTTGAGCACCCCACCACCAAGTCACCTAACCAGAGAAACAGAAAGTTTTCCCAAATAAATCATTCCTCAGAACGAAGCACACCAGGCTTGACAATAGGATGCTCTTACTCAACATTGAGTAGCTATTTTCTTCAAAAGACTGAAACTGCCTGATCTGTTATTTAATAGAAGGATTGACTAATGTGTTTACTTTATCAGATACTACATTGGAGAATCAACTGATGTCCTCTTTGAAAAATGGTTTCACTGTGAAGATCTCGGCATTCAACTTATACCAATAATTAAAGAGTAAGCTTTTTCCTTTGTAAATTTTTTAAATAGTTGAAATTATATTGTAGATCTTTGTCAGTCTGTGGCTTATGTCATTAATTTGCTATTTATGCTGCATTTTACATAGACTTGTTAACAGTTAACAGCTGCTCTCTAAATTTTTAATCATGTCTTGTATGCCCCAAATTCATCAAATCAGATTTAAAAAAAAAGGAGAAATCAGGTATTTCACACATCCATCTGGAGAACACGTTTTTGAACCAGTAAGCTTAGTAGCGCACTGCTTCTAAGTGCAAAAAGAACTGAGTGAAAAATTAACACTGACTAATGCTAGGTTATCAAGGTGAATCACTGAACTGCTTTAAGGCTTCTTTCACTCTTGCTTTAATCTAAATACTTTTAATTGATATTATTTATGCATGATCAGGACTGTGGCAAATTTGGTAGAGAGCTACTTTCTTAGAAACGTGTTAATGTCAATAACCAATCCGTTTGTTAAATGGTTACTAAAGGTGAACAAGGGAAGTGTTTAGTGACATTAATCTTACAGGACTTTCAGACAAATCCTCTCTCAGTAAAACAGACATAATCTTGCATAGATGTGATAGTAGCTGAGGATTTGGCATATCCATTATCAGCACAAAATTTACTGGCCAGTATTGCTGCCTAGTCTTTGTAAACCTACAGAACAACTTTTTCACTTCTGTTTAAATGTTCATTATTCCAGGTTTTTCAATTCAAGGCAATATAAAACTGGAAAACCAAACCCAGGTAATACAAATTAATTTCAGAATTAGAACAATTTGTGATTGAAGAGCAATGATTCTCACCACATAAAATAAGTATGGTTTTTTTTCTGATTGTGTAAATTAAAGTTATTTTTGGGAAGTAATTCCTTTCATTACCCTGACCATAAGGAAATTCCATATAAATGATTTCCAACAGCATCTTGCTTGGATGTGATGCCATCATAACAACCTATCAGGTAACTATACTAATGTGAAATGCTAGTATCTCTATCCTTACATGCCTTTCAAGTTTTATCCTAACAAAATTTCACTTCTGACAGCCCATAAAGAGATTTTTGCAAGCAGAATTAATATGATTTGTACCCACTTGTACTCCTTTACCTATAGCTGTGATTTACTCTTGGGAAACCTAGAGAAAACCAGATTATTTTAGTTCCCATAGGGTCTGATCTGTTTAACATTTTATTTCTGTGCTGTCTTCCCACATTTTTTATTTTGTCTCTGTTGTGGATAGTGATTGCAAATTCCACACTGGAACAGATACTCCAGTTGTAGCTCCACTCTAAATCTGTTGGAAAGAGACATAGAATAGAGAAAGTGACTTCTAGAAAGCAAAGTTGTTAGCTTTGGCTTTAGGAGTCAGATCTCTCAAACATCATGGTGGCTTTCTGCATGGCAACGAAAGCCTCAATTTCAAGGATATTGCAACAGCACCTTCAGTGGGAAATTTGTTTTGCTGAAATCTTACAATCCTCTTGGCCCACAGCTTTAATTGAGCACCCAGCATGTGCATGTTCCATTGCTATTGATTAACATAAACTATGCCCAAAGTACCACCCTTGCATCTTAATTATGTACAAAAGACCACACAATACAACCATTTGTGCACCTGCAGGAACAGGCTCTACAGACTATTTGGAAGTGCTTTAGTTAGGTGCAGCCTGGTCAGTTCTCCTGCAAGAACTGCCTGGAAAGTCTCCATGACATTACCAGGTTCTTAATTGACATGGAAAGTCATCATAAGAACAACAGAAGCTGACAGTGTAATCTCCAGGAGAGTCTGAAATTCCTTCCTGGAGAGTTCCTACTCCAGTTAGCCAAATGCTAACCAGCTTAATCAATGTCACTGCTCAGCTAGGTGTGTTCTTTCAAATCTCTCTGCTCTCTCATCTGTGCTGGCAACTGAGGGACATCCTGCACCAACCAAGAAATGTATGTATGGCTCAGGTGCACTACACCCAGCTATGCTACTCTTGACCTCATGGCCAACTGCAATGTCATCTTCCACTCACACTCAAAATTTAAATTCCATAGCTCTTGTCACAAGAGAAATTTTAGTTTCACCTGTCTGAAAGGTTTTTGGAAGCAGCTGTCCTTAATCTCCACATCAATTCCTAAACATCTTAAGATGATTGTTATGAAATACTCTAAGAGAGACAAAAGTTTCAGTAAAATGTTATTTCCACATCTGTTCCATTGACAGTCACCATTAAAAAGTCCGTCTGCCATCTCAATCAACAACAAAACAAAGCTCTTACTGAAATCCTAAAATTGGGTTTAGCTGTTTTTTGTCTTAATATCAACGTGCTTAAAAATAGTTAACTAAAGCACTGTTGCCAACATGAAGTTAAAAGAGTCTTCTGTATGGGATACCAACCTTAAAGCCCTTGCAGTCAGAAGGTGGTAAAGCAGTCACAAACCCTGCCTGAAAACTTTGCTGAACCAGCTTTGACTTTGACTGAACATTGGTTCTTTGACTGACTGGGGAATGTCATTCTCAGGGAAAGGCTCCATGTTTCTTATAAATAAAATGGGGTTGTCTCCAGGATCTTACTTTTATTTATATGCATTTTAGTCTGAGCATGTCACCAGTGTTTGGGTGCTGGTGGTTTGGTGTGTTTGGGGTTTTCTTTGCACAGAATGTGTGACAGCTAGGTAGTGCAGGTACTGCCTCACTGTGTGTTCATACACACACAGTGTTTAGCAGAGGAAATATAATTTCAAATGAAGCCTCTAGATGCTGCTATAATAAAAAAAATACCATATCACACATAGTATCCTTGTTCAATACAGTGATTTGCAATAAACAACCCTCACCAGGGTAAGAGTTTAAATGTCAGTAACAAATTAATAATATCACAAATGAAATAACATTAAAGATTTATATTTTTTTATATTTTTGCAGAAGATTGGGGCTAAAGAACAAACCTGACAACCTATCAGAAGTTACAATATATCCTTACACCTTTTTTAAATAAGTAATTCTGGAAAACTGTTATTGAAAACTTAGGTATAGAAACTCTTCCCTTGTAATTTACCTGCCAGGTTTTCAGCTTGGGGAACAGCTCCCTTTTTCCAATTTTCAGGTTTTGTGGACAATAACTAACCCAAAGTCTCGGTGATATCTTATGCATGAGGAAAACACCCCACATCTTTAGTTGCAAAAGTTTTAGTTTATAGCTCCTATAACTCTCAGTGAGACTGACAGTGTTAAAAAAAAAAAAAAAAAAAAACAAAAAAAAAAACAAAAACCAGCTTGACTGAGATAGAAGTAAGCTGGTAATAATCTGTTCACTCTGAAGGCTAACCAGCTGATATAAAAATAATGCTTTGGATTTATTCCCTCAGCAGCTCTTTTTTTTTTTTTTTAAGAAGTAGAGTTCATCAACCAGCATGACATTTGTAACATATAACAAGCTACCATCAGTTGCCATGATGTGTCACTCAATACCTATCTTAACATCATTTGAGCTGGCTTATGCAGAGGATGGAGTTTCAGCCTTTTCTTTTTTCAGTTTCTCTTCTGAAAATCCAGAATCACCTTAATTTAGAAGTGCCACCTGAAACACTCTCAGGTTCCTCTCAACAAAAGCCTGAACTAGTGCCTCACCTTCTTAGAGAGAAATGGAATAAAATTGAGGAAAAGCATCTCCAAAGAAATCCTGGATTGCAGCTCACTCATAGAGGAAAGCTGTAAATGGAATCAACCAAGCTCCAATGGCTTTTAAAAAACTGAAAAAAAAGACCCCCCGCCCCCAAAAAAAACCCCTAAGTCCAGACCTTTTCTTGATTTATTTATGGTTTCTGGCTTAACCAAAAGCAGGGAAAGTCCCTCTGAAAGCAGGGCAATCAGATATGTGAAGACACAGAAGAAGAGGGACTCAAATGCCATCAGGAAAAATACAACCAGAAATATATATTGCATGCAATATATATGCATGCAATCCCAGGGAGGCATCCTCCCTGGAACTGTTTTGTATTTTATTACTAGACTCCCTTGTTTCCATGTGCAGAAATAAAGTCTGAGAATACTCTCCCCTCTTTTTATCAAAAAGGGTGAATATTTCTAGGATATAGGCTGTACTGAGAACCCTCAAGATGGGCTGGTTTGGGCTACTTGTCATATTTTTTGACATAAGGAATCATAGTTATCCAAACAAGTCTTGCTACTTTCAGTTGAATCAGCCTGAGAGCAAGATTATCCCAATGTAACAATTTCATCCCACTTTTCTAGTCAAGAGGACAAGAGACAGTTCAGAGAGAGAAACCTCAGTTCTAATTAAGACTGATGGCTAAATATTCTTTGCAGCAGTTAACCAGAAGCTCCAAAGCTTTACCTGCCATGCCTGAAATAATCCAGACTTCTTTTAGGAGTAATTTGATGGGGAAAAACTGCAATAAAATTTTTCTCTACAGTTAGGTGTGTTTGAAAATGAACCTCATGAACATTAATGGTGTAGGTAGAATGTCAGGAATTTGTTTATCTAAACTAGTCTACTTCCAATTATCAATGAAATTTTATTTCCCAAACAAGCTTTATTGTGAGTGAACATACAGATATGTAATGTAAAAACCAGTCCTGTAGTGACTTCACTAGAAAAAGTTTCATTGATTTTTTGGTGCATCTAGGGTAATTTTCAGTCTAGATTAAGAATCTTGTTAGTACAGTTAGAATACAGTGCAGTTTTATGTTTGTGATTCAGAGCAAACAAGACCTAAGCAACTGAATGAGCATGAAAAAATAGGTATTTTCTTCAGTCAGTGGAGCAGGGGTTACCAATGAGCCTAGGGCATGCTCTGTAAATGTTCTGTGGTCCCAGCAGTGCTAAAGAAGTTATAAGGGTAAGTTCAGCACCATAAAAATCAGCTTCTCTGTGGTCATCCTCTGTAGCTAATCCAATGAACCTCCAAAGACAATATTTGCTGCTCAGTCTTGTTTCACTGATATATAAAAACAAGCAGATCTTGTTTCTTCTATTTGTCTTCTTATTTTCAGTTAACTGGCTAGTGGGCAATAGTAATTCAATTAAAACTACTTCAGAAAACTAAAAACATGCAGGAAGAAATTCTGTCTGCATTTGCACTAGAGCAAATACAAGGTCATGCTTTTGAACTTCAAATAACCGTATAAATATTTTTGCCTTTCTGTTTTAAGTGCATTGAAATAATTCTAAAGATACTGTCTCTGTGAGTTTTTTCCCAAATAAGAATGCTAATTTTGAACATTACATTTATTTGCTATGTATCTGTTTACAAAATTGACTATTTGATTCTCTTTACTCTCATCTTCAAGGACTTCCAACACACCTAAATGGATCATTCCTTCTCTTCTATAACATGGCACTGCTTTCTGCTCTGAGTACTTGTATTTAGAAATAAACAGTATATGAGCATTTAGATATTAAGGAATATCCTATTAAGGACTTACCAATACAGGGAATAAATAATTTTAAACTGTCTAGACCCATTAAAATTGTACAGTTCCCCACAACACCATCTCTGTAACTTTTATCAACAACATGAATCTTCTCCTTTTCTGTATCATCCTCATTGCTCTCTTCTGGCAAAGATGACCATATAAACACACTATTCATCTTTAGCCTGTCATATGCAATCCTTTAAGTAACTTCCAAGTCATGTTTATATCTCTCCTGAAGCTGTACCTAAACTGCAAAGGATATGTAGGTGGAAGAAGGGGATAGAGCCATGTAATAAAACCCTTCAATCCTTATGAGCATGTTACCTCTCACATTTCATCTCTTTCCTCTCCTCTCATATTTAAATGAGGACTCCAGTCCCTAATGAGTACAGAGCTCATAATAAAAATGAGCTACTCAGACAGACCTAAGTCAGCAATATTTAATGCAGAAATAAAGCAGGATTACAACATCTGGAGTAGGGCTACTATAATTTTCCATATGAAAACTTCTACCACGATTTTTTAGTTCCAAACTACAGTGTATCATCCAAGACTCAGGACTGCAGGCTGCACATTCTCTGGATCCAAAAGGCTCATTAGGCTCTTAGAGCCCAGAGCTGCTAAAGACAACACCAAAAAAAATACCCCAAGAAAGTCTTCAGGAATAAATCTGCTTCTCCCACAATATTCTCACATGAGCTTCTCATAGAGGGGCAGAGCATAAACTGCAGGCTCTGGGAACTCTCCTGATGCTTCACATGAACCAAGCCACTGCTGATCTATACATACCTATAGTGCATAATGTACACAATAAACCTATCAGGGCAATAGGAGGAAATGCCCTAAAGAGTTGTTTTCCTTTCTGTTCAGACTTTTATAAACAAATAAGAAATATTTAAGAGCTATAAAGCTCAGCAGTTTCACAGCAGGTATGTCCTCTCTAATAAAGTAGCTTCTTTCTTCCTTACATTCTTAAATGCTCCCCAGACAGCAACATCTGAAACAGAAGACTCACTAATGGAATTTGTCTGACATTTTCACTAGTGTTTCTAAGGCTATTTAGTGGTAATAGCTCACACATGCTGTAAAAATCCTTGTCTCACCAAGAGAGTGAGGTCTCAACTCTTGTTATAATGAAGTATCCTATTCCCATTCTATGCAAACTGAAGTTACATACGAAGAGGATAAATGAAATGTCCTGAGTTATAAAAAGCAGATTCAGGAACTGAATTGAGATTCTTGATGTTACGATTGTATAAGTGGACAGCATTTCTCAATATAATTTATCATTCTTAATTACCATAACCTAGCTAGATCATGAAAAACCTTTAAAAAAATAATGGCCTCAATAGTGTCTTTTTTTTTTTTTTTGTTTAATTTATTCCTTTCCCTCTGGCTGATGACATCTGCTTTTGAAAAAGCTATATTTCTTTATTACAAAAATATTTTTCAAAGCTTTCTCAAACTTCTTAGTTTCAATTAGGAAAAAAAAAGCTTGTTCCATTTCCAGCATAGATTTAATGACACAAAGAAAAATCTGCCTCGAACTAATTACATGGACAAGTCATAAATTAACAGTCATGACAATTCTCAGGACATGCTACAAAAAAGGAATACAGTTACCCAGGGAAATGTATGGCTGCACCAAGTGAGTGCTGTATTTTCAACTAAATGCTTCTGCCTCTATATCCCACAACAGGGAAATGAACCAACAACCCTCAGAGTAATCAGTCACTCTCACTGCTTTCACTTTGGATTTTTATATGGACTGGGCTAAAACCCAGATGTCTGAAATTATGTCCCTCATTTCACTGGTTTTATTTGCAGAGGTATTAAAATCCTACTTGTCTCATTGACATTTCTGTTAACTTGGAGAATAAAACAGACTTTTTCATAGAAATTAGGTAGGCACATATGGGAAAAACATCCAAGGGAATGTATTATTAGTGGGATTGGCAATTAAATGTGAAATGCTGCAAAACTCTATCACTGGAATTATTCATTATGATATAATATTGAAGACATGGAAATGATGATTAGAAAGTGTGCAGAAATAAATTAATACATAATATAAAAATAATTCATGAGTAGTCTGGACCATTTGACACTCAGTTAAAGGATGAAAAAACAAAGAGGATTCAATCACTCCACTTTGAATGATGTCTTGTGATGCTATTGGGGGAGACACCATTTGTAATGGACTGTGTCACATCCTTGCATGGAGATTGGGCACAGCATGTAGGCACAGACTGAGGCACCTCAGGATGGTGGGATAATTAGTAAGAATATACCGGAATTTAAAGATTTGAACCTTGTTCCATCTAGAATGCTCTGTCTACAAGTGAAGGGTGACACATCACTGAAAGATACAGTTTTTCATCAAGCCAACATGCAATTAGTTGACCTTATTTTGACATATTTCAAGCACTTTGTTGCTCTTTTCTTTTGAACAAATCTTGAAGAAATGAGAGCTATGGGAAGAGCTTGGGGATAGTTGGGCTCAAGAGAATGAGACAGTTTGATTTCTTGACAGGAAAGCTTAGGAGCATCACCAGGGAAGGGAAGGGGGGCCTTCCATGTTATGTGTGAGTTAAGCAAATCAGCCACATACACCTGGCAGGTCAGTGCCAGCCTTCTTTACCTGTTCTCTTTACTGCATCAGAAACACAGTACTCCCAGCAAGCTCAAACTCTTCTTAGATAGTCTCTGCTGAGGCTGTAACTACTACATTCAACTTGCTCTTTTCTCACAGGCTGTTCTCCCCTTCTTTGCCCAGTTTAATATTCACAGTCTCAGTACAGTTCAATATTGTTTAACTGGAGTCAAGTTCCTCTAAAACCTGTAATTTCCTTTTTTAAATATTTAAAAACTCATTCTGTAAACATGACATTTTTTCAACTTAACATGATATCATCACATTGTAATTAAAATCTGAAAAAAGCTATAATCCCGTAAAGAACTGTGATATAAATTTTTAATAGTAATGATCTGCAGAAATGGACTTCAGTATTGAACCTTTAAATGGATGTCTGAAAATGTAAGAAAATATTAGATTTGATGTTCCACATAGTGTTATATTACTTGGAAAAACCTACACCAGACTATTAGCTGTCTAGCTTAGAAGTGCCATTTTCTTGCATTTTGCTGGCATATTTTTACTTTTCCCATCATTAAACATGGTGTCTCCTTGTCTCACAGTATTGCTAGAACAGAACTCCAGGAACACAGGCTTGCACTTCCTCAGATACTGAGTTGAAAGCAAATGCACAGGCTAAACAGAGATATATGCAACAATATCTAAATATAAGCCATTAGCCTGATTAGAAATACTCAGTTCCTTTAGTAGCACCAGGCTTCAACTCCAACATGTGTGGAACAGCAAGAGGTTGAGTCCTCTTCATTGTAGCTTGTTAGCTCAAGTTCACAAGCATTAGGGCACCTACAGCTTTTGGCATCATGCAGGGGATCAGCATCAGGGTTAAATAAGGACTCAGCCAAGCAGTCTATGGATAATGTCACACATCTGTCACGTACCTCATCACCACAGCGCTCTCTCATTTGTTCTGCAGTAACAGATAATCAAGTCATCATACCAGGTCACACTAAAAGCTTAATTCCATGCAGGCACAGCTTTCAAAGGCCATTATGCTGTCACTGAGCAAGTGCCATTAACATCAAAGATAGTATTAAGCCAATACACCATCACAGGCTAGGGCCTGCTGATAAGACAAGTGTCAAAAAAAAAAAAAGCTCTGAACTGAGGAAGTTAAAGTCTAAATAAAGAAAAGCCCACCTTCACTTGAAAGCAAAATAAACTGTTAGATGGTGGCTGTTTATCACAAGCAAGAAAGGGCAGTGCAGCACAGTAAGTGCAGGATGTATTGCACTTACACTGGCCCTGAGTAGGCACAGGCACTCTCTGCTGTTGTCCCCTGTGTGTTGTCCCAGCTGATCAGGGCAGCTGGAGTCAGAGATCAGCAGAAAAAGGAAAATAGCAAAATTATATTTATGGAGAATAACAGACAGAAGTTAAACTACAAACTTAGACTTCTTTTTGTTAGATTTGTGCTCCTTCTTGGTCAAAATATAAACAAGTACTTCGGCTTTCTTTTTTACCCCAAGTTGCTTACAACTCATGGGGACCATTCATAATTCTCCTTGCACAAAACACCACAATGGCCATCCTTGAGACTCAGCTTTTTGCTATTCGTTCTCCAGCATATAAAATTTGAATTTACTTGTCAGCTTGATGCTGGAATTCTTAAACTGTGGAGAAGAAATATTCCCCAAGTTGAGCAGGATACTCATAACATCTCTGTATTTGTCTCTTATCCTATCAGCTTCCATATGCTTTTTGTTGTTTTTTTTTTTAAGCAAATAAACAACCAACCCACCACCAAAACCCCATATACCTCTCACAACTAGGACGTGCATTTTACTAGAAAACTCTACTAATGGGTAACTTTCTAGTATTCCAAAACTACAATGAACTTTTCTGAATTCAAATGAATTCAAATACTCTACTAATGGGCAACTTTCTGGTATTCCAAAGCTACAATGAACTTTTCTGAATTCAAATGATGAGTTTTAATACAAAAAAAAATTTAAAACTAAAATAACTGGTCAAGATTTCAGTTATTAATAGAACAAAATATTTTAAGGTCTTTTGGAGCACCAGTTGCATCGAGTACCTAATCATAAAATTTCTGATGAATCTTCTTTTCTTTTCTTCCTCTGCTGTGGGTGAACGTATATCATAATATTTCAGACCTTTGTTTTACATCAGTCCCTAGTCAAAAAAGCAATTTTTCACTCCAATCTCATTTGCACATATACATAATTTAAGGACAAAGTGTGTATGTGTTCCTAATTACCTCCAAAGGATGTTTGATGAACCTGTGAAAATTAACGAAAAAACCCCGAGCAGTCATATTACAGTGATAAGAATGAAACACCAAAACTAAATCACCAAATACCTTTACATGGCATTTTAGTATTATCAGACAATATATAGAACATTCAAGAATAGATCATGTTAATGCTTACAAGTTCAGAAAAAATAAATCTAATGTAAAGACTTTCTTTTTTCCTTTGGCGCTTCTTAGTTTCTCCTGACAAGTTTGCTTTTCAGTAAAAGTTGTTTTAAATATTTGAGTTAAATAATGTAAAAGTAGGAAGCTTTTAAAAAAAATTAGAAGAGGAAAGTTTTCAAACAAAAAATGTCTTCTTTTGCTACAGATTTCTTCAGCTTACTTTCAGAATTTTCTGAAAGAGGCATTGCCAAAAGAAATTTTTCTTAAACATGTAATTATTTTAATATCACAAAATCACAACATAGGTGAAGTTAAGGGACTACAACGGGTTACCAAGTCAAACCTCCCAAAATAAAGGAGAAAAAATTAGAATAGCAAAATTTTGTTTCTCCAACAAAAGGGTTAGGATCCCACCCAGATTATCTGGAGATGGTTGTACCCAGTGCTTACTGGGATCCCGTGAGCAGCAACAGCATCTTCAGTGCACTGCTTTCCCCTGCATACACTGACCCTCCCACATATTGTTCAAAGACTCTGTACAAAATGCTCTTTAATGAAAAACTGTAGTGGTAGGTTCAAAACACTGCAGAGCAGTGAAATTCAGCGTTAGAACAGAACCAAAAGAATTTGCATAATGAATGCACTAATACTTTAAAAAAATAGCTGTTCTATTACTAGCACTGAGACTAAGATTTGGCTGCAGGTTTATTACCACAATCCATTTGGGAGCAAACCATCCAGGGAGTTTTCCCAGCATCTGGTTGGCATTACTGCTTGAAATTACTCAATGGGTCTTCTCCCATGATATCTCAGAACAAACTACACAGAATCACCAGGGCAATTGCTCTGTCTCTGCACTTCCCTGTCAGCTGGTAAATAACTAAAGCTCATTTCATATACCAGCAACATGCATCATGAATTTTGCAGCTATACTGCAATTAGTCCTCCAGTTATTTTAAATCAAATTATTTAGGAAGGAGAATTACTGGAAATTAAATCAAGCTACCAAAACCAAAGCCACAACACACTCCAAGAACTTCACAAAAAAATACATTGTATTAAATTTTAGGTTGTACTAATCTGTTTGATTCACTGTGGTCAATGTATTTAAAAACAGGGGATACATAGGGGAGAAGAAACATAAAAGCCAGTACTAACTATGTGAGAGATGTGGAATAAACTTATTCTATAGGCCCAAGTCCTCTTTTAGAGGGATATGATATGAGCAAAGGCTCATAGATGACACATCATCATATTTTCCCAGTGCAAAAGGTGGTCTGAAAGAGAATGAGGTCTATGCCAGGAAAAACTAGGTATTGTATTGCATACTGTTTGAATACACAGTTCTGACATCATCTTTGAAGTCACTCCATCAAGACACACAAATAACATATGCATCTGCCAATCTCAAAAAGTCCTGACAACGACCATAACACTGCTAACCATTAAAACTTTTGGCTAGATAATGTCTGTAAATTGATCCCTCAATTAAAATGTTTGCAAAGACCAAGGGAAGCAAGGGCTGTCGCTGATAGCCCTCTGCCTTGCTTACAGATGAACTCCTGAAAGAAACACCTTTCCCACTGAATTCCACTTCTGTTATGGAGCCATTTTCCTTCTCAAGCTGGTTAAATGATCATCGTGGTGAAATAAAACAGAAAAAATCCTTGAGTATGTTTGGAGATAACTTTGAAACAGAGGTAAGGGGGTATCATTTCTCTATAAAAAAAGAGATATTTCTAAAGGTACAGATTATTGGTGCCTACTGTTCAGAATGAGTGAATCCAGGCCTGGGACCAATATATAGTCAGCAGACAAAGGTATGCACCCCAACAGAAGTACCTGTCTTTGGTCCATTGATTTGGTTATCCTAGGGCAGGGGCTTTCTAGCTTATTATGTCCATATCCAGAATCAACCTGAACTTCATTTCTGTTCATTTCCTTTGGAAGTAAAACAGTTCATTCATTCCCCAGTCCCATTCCCCATATTTCCCAAATGAGAAGCACCAGTGTGATGCAAATCAAGGTTCTTTGTGTTTGAGCAGCATTCATGGTCCAAGTCTAATCTGGGTGTGTAAGCACACCTTTTTTTTTCCTCCCCCTCCATCTCTGTAAAGTGGAAACAAGAAAAGCTGGACAGCAACCAGAGAGCCTGGGCTCTCCTAAAACATTCCACTTCACAGTTCAGTCAAGCACAGTCTAGTTTGGGTGTAAATGAAGCTGTCAACATTTGATATCTGTGCTGAACACGTGATGTTTACAAAACATATTCTTCCCCAAAATTACTTGGAGTCACATTCCAAAGAATCCAATACAGCTGACAGCAAAGTGACAGAGTGGGAATGTCAGGAAGAACATAGAGGGGATAGAAAATGAGAAAGATTAACTCCTGTCTGCAGCATTTTTAATGTTAATGGAAGAAACCTTTCTACTTCAACAGGCTCTTGACAGGGCCCAGAGTTCATGAGGAAGAAGTGCCTGTTCCAGGAACAGAAGCAGGAAACATAGATGCAAAACTGAGAGTGGGAGGAGGCAGAAGGAGTAGATAGGCAAGGATGCAGAGGAGCATAAGGAGTGGCAGGTGTGACCAGCTCCCTTTTTATCAGTAGGAATCAATATGAGAAAACCAAACATAGTGTGAATTTTAATGTCTGTAAAAATAATGTCATCTTCTATGAATATTCTCCTGTAAAAATAGAATGTTTTAAATACTGTTGGAAGAGAAATATGGGCACTTTGGTCATTTGGATGAAACCATTACTTTTTCTTTTTAGGCTATAGCTTATGGACCAGGAACAACTGAGAAAAGCAAAAAGAATTCAGATATCTGGATATGGCAGCTGGTATGTGGCAATTCACACTTGTTAACTGATGAGTTCATTTTTAAGTTCAGACTGAGCAGTAGTAAAGCCTTCTAGCAACAGAAACTGGAATGATTCCCTTCCTTCTCACAGAAAAGATCACCAATAGGCACCACCTTTCAGCTTTAAACTGTAATGAAAAATAACTGTAAAGTGCTGCCACAATAAAAATAGCCTCTTTTTCCTCATCATGTATGTTGATGACAGAGGTACTGGCATTCATCCTTGTTGGGAATTTTAATGCACCCTACCTAGTCTATATCCTGTAAATACATCAGGTCATGCAATAAAGCAACATCACCTCTTAGTTCTGCCTTGAAACATTTGCCCTCATCCTGAAGCCAAACTGGAATCAAGTAGAATGGGCTAGTAAAAAAGTCTGAAAACTTGTTTATATTAACTCAGAATTGCAGGTGATCCAGATGTCTACCATTCATCTTGCTTCTAGAATGAGTTTGCAACCCAAAGAAAAAGAAAAGCTAATTTTTGCTTATACAAGTCAGGCTAGCTTGGAAAGCAGATATTCTATTAGTTTCTCTTCTGTTGAAATTCACAGGGACTATCAAATACTAATTAAAGAAATCATAATCTTGAAGGACATTGGTTTACACTGCAGCTTACATCAGCCTGTGGAATCAAGACCTTGTGGCTGGCAAGAACCTGTCTCTCCTGCCTGACAAGATAATAACCAGTGCATTCCAATATGGAGGGACTCAGCAATTTCAGTCAACCCCCTGCTGACTTGTGAATTGCTCCTCAAGACTTAAAAAGCTATGAGAAATCAAAAAAGTAGGAGAGGAGCTTAAACTACTCCAGAAGATTCTCTCTGTAATTTCTGGAGCTGTACTGACTTGTAGGCTGCTAGCTTAGATTGGTGGCAGTGTACCCCAAGAACCAGGCAATGGGTTGCTGCTTTATGATAATAAATAATGAACAATTAAACATATTTATATTGATTATAATAGTGTTAGACAGACAAGATCAACTGAATATTTAGCTAGACCTCATGAAACAGAACAGGTTGGAGGTGTTCTTTCAGTAGGAAAGATTTCTGTACATGCAGCATTTTCTTTCTGCTGAGGACAGGACATGGAAAATTGAAAGCCTTCTTTCCTTTCAGGAGGGCACATCGACTGTTGCCATGGATGGTAAAACCCTGACTCTCTCTGCTGGTGACAGCCTGCTTGTCCGTGCCCAGTCTGTGTGAGTAGAGATGAGCAGGGGTTCAGAGCGTGATCCCCCAGCTTCCAGCCACATAAATTCTGTGTATTCAATGCACACCGTGTTGGGCATCACTGGTGCAGAAACACAGCATCTGTGAATGCAGGGTTGGCAACAGCCTCTGTTATTTCTCGGGGCAAAAGTGTTTGCAGGAGGAAAAGCCAGACATTCATTCTTGTTCACCTCCTCTGATAAAAGCTGGAGAAAATAAAAAAAATAAATAAATAAATAAAAAGAAAAGAAAAAGAAGGCGGGGAAAGAAGGAGTGGAAAGAAAGAAGAGGAAGGAAAGAAGAAGAGGAAAGAAAGAACTAAAAAAGAAAAAAAGGAGGGGGAAGGAGGGGGGAGAAAAAAAAGGGAGGGGAGAAAAGGGGAAAAGGGAAAAGAAGAAAAGAAAAAAGAGGAAAAAAATTAAAAAAGGGGGGGGAAGGGAAAAAAAAGGAAAAAAGACCCTATATAAAGATATATGGCCTGAAACTACCCACTGGCATTCACAACTCACAGCAGATGCTAGAACCATCAGAACAGGCTTAATCAACATCAATGCAGGAATATTTGGTGATCAGGCTAAGAACACAGCTCCCTTCCTGGAGTAGGATGCATACAGTTGTTTGATAACCTTGACAGATGTGATACACATAAAGGAAAATAGCTTCCAGAATGGAAAGGAAGATACAGATCATGGCTAAAGCTGACAAAGTGCACACTCCTCCTTTTCAGTATCATCCATGTTTCATTTGTTGGTTTGAGTGTATGATTTCCCTCTATACACATTGCATCATCTCTCTTTCAATTCTTCCAGGTACTGCTGGAAAAGAGCAGAAGACTGTGTTGCTCTCTGCATCTCTCAGGATCCAAAACGCAAGCAGCCTTATAAATAACTCCTGTGTCACTTGGCTTTGAGGATAACCAAGTTTTAACCTACCTATCTTAATTATATTCTACTCAGAATGCCTGGAAATTTGAATACTCTAACACAATGATTAAGTGGAGTCAAATGCTGTGCCAAATTAAAACTTTTCCCCAAGTAGTTTAAAGTTTTAGCAAAACATGTAATCAGTATTTTTTTTAATATCTAGTGTTTTGTTAGATTTTTTCTGAAAGGAAATTACACCATATCCAAGTAGCAGGACTACTTATATAATAATACCTGACACTATCTAGATTAAACTAGAGTCTTTTGAAATGCAAGTCTCTGCCACAAGATGTAGAAAAGGAGAAGGGACAGATACTGTTACACTTCTTAGGTAGGAGGCTGGATGCTGTGCACATGCTACACTGAACATAGCACTGCAATGGGGCTAAACAGGAGCCCCTGGGTCATGGGGGTGCTCCTGTGCAGCAGAATTCTCAAGTCAAATTCACCTTTAGAGGTATGTGAGGGAGTAAGAGAGCAGAAAAATTATTATAATCACTTTCTATTAACTGCTGCTTCTTTTTGAACAATGAAGTTTCTTGCAGAAATAATAAATGTCAAATTATATTTTGCTGCTTTTATTCCAAGAACTCTGCAGATGAGTTTTTGTCTCAGTTTTATTTAATTGTTCTCCACGTTGTCATCAGAAAACAGGTTGCTTAGATACCTGCAGTTATTATCAATTAAATAATTGAGAAAGCAAAAGTTACTGATTCTTGATCTTTTTTTTAATTCTAATAATGTTCAGAAAAATATTTGTTTCATCTATCACCTATAAACCTCATTAAACTGAGATGTCATATGTGTTTGATTGAAGTGTTCATTCTTCTCATGAGAAAGACACAGATGCCTTGGCTTTAATCTATAACTTGTATTTAACATCAGCAGCTTTTCTAGCAAAGCATACAGCAAAACTCTGCTTCATCCTCCTGATAACAGGGGGCCTAACTTGCAACACTGAACCCAGTCCTTAAGGGTGTTATAGATGTGAGCTGCCACACACAAAAAGGGAACAAGGGAGTAATTTTTTCTGGTTACCATTGGTACTGGTGTGTTTATGTGTCTGCAGAATTGACAACTTGAGTGAACATCTATGATTGAGGGATCTAGGGCACCAAAGTGTTATATTTTTAGTCCAGCAGTTACAGGGTAATCACAGAAATATTTCCATATTTCACACTGAATAATAAGTGAGTAAAACACAGCAACATGTAGAACAAAATCCAGAAAAATCAGCAGCTCTTCATCAACCTAGAGGAACTTTCAGAATAAAAGTTAAGGCATCTCCAGATGCCTCTCCATCAAACCATGGAACTTTCAGAATAAAAGTTAGGGCATCTCCAGATTAGATACCTCCCATGATATCCACTCAAACTATAGTTGTGATGCCTTCTACAACAACTTGTGCTTGAACACCTAAATTCTGTCCAAGTCACAGACTAGGTGCCAGACCAGGAACACTAAACCAGAGCTCCATCATCCTCAGTTTTGCCACAGCTCACAGTCAGAAACCAGGACTTAGTAATTAATTTCTATTGAGGAGCTTCTGTCTTCTAAGAACTAGGTAAGAAGTGTTAAGGCAAATAAGTATGGAAAAAATCAGGATCAAAGCATCATGAGAGGATTTATGAAAACAGTGAAATACCAAGTACCATGAGAAAAGAAACTTGTTTTCTAGATATATTGTCTTTTGAGAATTATTTCTGTTGTTTTGGTGTCCAGTTTCCTTCCCCTTCCCCTCCCACTCTCTCTCTTTGGTTCAATAGTTACTTATGGCCAGAGTACAAATGAGGGCACAGAGAGTACTTGTCATTTACTCCTTCCAAGGTGCTTAACCACTGTGATTCAACTGTGAAACCTGCAACTTCCCTTTTCCTAGGTTTTCAAATAGTTCCAGAGGGCTTCTGGGCAGGCAGTGAATAATTTTCAAGTGCTTTAATCTTCCTCCATATTATATCTGTTCTAAACTGCCCCAACAATGGTACATTTGTATTTAGATGCACCCATGCTACTCTGCTCAGTAGGAAGTTTGCCATATGTAAATCTGGTTCTTGGAGCCCTCTTAGCTGTTCTTTCTGTGTACGTGCAGTCAGCTCAGCAGATACTTCAGCACCAAAGATTTTGGGACCAGGGTCTGGAGGCTCCAGTGCTGGTCTTGCCTCAGAGAAGGATTTCAGGCTAAGGTCAGTGGCAAAGGCTTAGTTAGGCATGTTTGCAGAGCACCCTAATGCACCACTCTTCACATTGTGCTTGTTCATGCTTGTCCATGAAGCACACCTGGATAACCATGTCCTACAGAGTCACTGAGGTTCAAGAAGGCCTCCAAGATCATCAGATCCAACCTTTGATGGAACACCAGCTTGTCAACTGGCACTAAGTGCCACGTCCAGTCATTTCTTGAACACCCCTAGGGATGGTGACTCCACCACCTTGCTCAACAGTCCATTCCAATGTTTAACAAAGCTTTCTGTGAAGAAATTCTTCCTTATGTTCAGCCTGATTCTCCCCTAGAACACCTTGAGGCCATTTCCTCTCATGCTGGTTGCCTGAGAGAAGAGGCCCACCCTCACCTCACCAGACCCTCCTTTCAGGCAGTGGTGGAGCGCAATGAGGTCTCTCAGAGACCTTCTTTTCTCCAAGCTAAACACCCCCAGGCACTCCTCATGTGCCTTAGACACGACATACTTCATATGATTTATGCACACATGACAGCCTTTCTTTACAGCTCTTTTTATACTGGTACTCCTGCACCCTGGTTTGGATGCTCATTTTCTATCTGAATCAGACAGATATTGGGACACCTGATACTCTGCAAACTTGGTACATTTTGACAGGATTGTGCTAACCTTATTAGCACAGTATTGCACAGACAGACCATCTGCCATTTGATGCTTCTGCAAGACTCAAAAGCAAAACCTTTATACAAATAAATATTCTAAGCAGCATTACAATAAAACCTACGCAGATACAAAGCTATACCTGCACCATTCTTGGTAAATTATTACCTTTAAACACATGCAGCATTGTCCAGAATCACAAGCTTGAGGTGATTTGAAAGCTTAGAAATACACACAAAGAAGTTTGAGTCCATCTACAAGCATCCACAGTTATTCCAAGGCAGGATCTCACCTATCCTAGAGGTCAGCAGTTTTCTCTTTCACTTCATATGGGAAAAAGATAGAGCCTTATCCTGAAAGCTATTGATTAAAGCAGCAAGGCTTTCCCTGGGCATTTTCAGTGCCTTTAGAATGTTTAATCCCAAGAAGCTTGCAGGTAAACCTTTTAAAGAGAAAGCTAAACCACTTGTTTTTAGCTATAGATGTATTTTGATTTCTATTTATAGCATTTAAATCATATAAAGAGTGATATAAGCATTATTATAGTACTTCGTATTGAGCAAGGAACTTACAGTCAGTCTTCCACGCAAATTAGCAATATAGATCAAAATATTTGAAGTAATTAATGTTTCCTATTACTCCTAGGCTAGGCAGCCTTGATCTCATGGGGTACTTATGTTCTTATTTTGAGCTATGCTAACTTATATGAATGATGGAAATAAATTGGTATGTCTCACTGCATTCCTCCTAACTATGGTCTCATATTCCAATACTTAAAAATAGTTGATTAGCAAGGTTACATGATTAATGATATGTGATTACCATCATCACCCATTCATAATTAATAGCATTGATTGAAGTAACTTAAAAATTAAATAATCCTGGTACAGTAAATAAAGCTTCAGCCTTCACCAGCCCTTTCTATAATCTTGGAAAAAAACCTACAAAAAACAAGTTCATGAAAAACATGTGTTTATGGTTATGAGAGAACTAGAAAAGAGTTACCCACACAGATGATGTAGTAAATATATCCAAGATCAACAGAAGAGCACAAGATTGTCCAATTAAAAAACACAAAACCAAAAAAAAACCCCACAGAAAATTAGGACAAGATTTAATGCTAGCTACATTTGAGCTTCCAATGCATAAACTGACAGCTTGTAAAAGTAAATAGAGGAACCCTTCTTCCTCCCTCCTTGCTCTACTTTTAGATGTTGCTTGTTTATTTGAAGCAGCAAACCCTACCAGAGGCATAAAATTGACTAGGTGGATCAGGAAACTGGTAAAATCAGGAGTGTTGTAGTAAAGTTTCTCTTCAGACCCACACAGTATTTACGTACACCTGTAAATCAATCTCATCTTACCACATGAAGATAACAAATGTTTTCATTCTGTTGTTAAAAACATTAATTGTATGATTTCAGCTCTCCAGTCACATCTAATAGAACAGACGTAGAGAAAGCAATCCTCCTACCATCATTGCATATAAGTAAGGGGAAAAAATTACTTAAGCTATTTAAAAAATTCCTACATAACAGGCTTGTGTTCATATTGGAGACATTATAAGGCTTTGGAGTGTTTTTACTTAGTTTCTTTTCAGCTAACAACCCTGATGCACCTGAATGAACACTTCAGACTTATGAAGGTCATCACCTCCTGGTGTGCTTCTTTTTCAATACATGAGTATTGTAGAGCTACTCTTCAGTATCAAAGGATGCAGAATAACACCTGATTGGATCCATAGTAAAATTGTTGATTTTTAAAGTAATAATGAAGGAGAAAGATTTAATATCCACCCCTCAGCTCAAAGTACCTGATCTACAGCTCTTAACACTGTCTGGTAGAGAAAGGTCTTATGCTGGATCCAGTCAGTAATATTTTCTGTCATTGTCCAAAAATTGTGGAAGTGAATAAAAACTCTTCCTTTTAATGTCACTGGAATTTTGATGGAAGCTTGACATCTAGAGCGATGTTTACACACACACACAGAGTCAGACAGGAATATTTTTGTATTCCAAAAATAAGCCCTTTAATTGTGATATCTTTAGGGAAATCATCTCCCCTTTTTGAGGTCTGCAAATGATAAAACCATTCTTTCTAAATAATTGTTGCTCTAGGTTAAATATATCTCCAAGACCTTTGGCCTGGTAATTCAGTAGGAATTGCATGAGGACCACATATTCAAAGATTTGAACACTGCTTTGTATTTTTAGAGCTGTTAAATAGGTACATGTACATGGCTAAATACAGTGCTAAATAAAAAGTTCCATCCATGATTTTGGAGATAAGTTACACTGAAATTGAAGCAAAATTATTTGGGTTCTAAAAACACTTTATTATACAATCTCATAAGCTCCAGAAAAAGATGTCATGACTGTGACAAAGTAAACTAAGGATAAGCACTTTTGAAGATTCAGTGAGGAATCCGAGTACATCTTTAGTACTCAGAGAAAAATAGGCCTTCTGAATTCTGAAGTGCTATACAACTACAGCAAAAATATCACTTTAGCATCTTTTAATGTTTTTCCTCTTGAAGAAAAAAACCCCTAATGTGCTTAGAATACAAAACCAAAGCACACAGATGATGGAGTTTGTAAAGGTTCTACTTTACAAACTGTCAGCACAGACAAACTTTTCTAGACAAGGAGTTGCCCATACATTCAAACCATACACTTTATAGTTTGAAGATAAATTTGACAATCCAATTGTGTAAAGCAGCTAAACACATGACAATTTGTAGAACTGAAGCTTGAAAGTTTCAGTATGCACTTCCCAAATAGCACAGGGGTTTGACATGGAAATGCAGCCATTGCACCTTACCTAGCTTTTTGCTGTCTCTTCCTCCAAGGAGACCCCAGGGAAGCATCTGGATTCCAAACTTGGGCACCTTCATGTGGGTCCACATTAACTGCTGGGCTGAGCAGAGAACTGCACTGACAATGCAGCTGTCCACAGCTGAACCACAAGGAAATTCCTGGGGGGTTAATTTTATGACACTCTGACACACACTCTGCTCTCAGGGTGCTCCAAAAGCCACCTTCACTGGGGAGCCACAGGGTTCTTTTTCCAAGAGCTAAGCAAAGCTCATCCTCTTCATGCAGATCACTGCTGGAGATCTATAACCTTGCTGACCCAAAAGCACTTTTCCACAAGCAGCAGAAGCCACAGGAACAGCTCCACCTCTGCACAGGAGGAAGAAGTCAAACCAAATCTTTGCTGTCCTGCAGACCACCCCAGTCACAGGGTCTGCTGTTAGAGGCATTTCCATCCCCACTTGATACAGCTCAAATGAGCCATGCAGGAAGCAACACAACGTTGCTGGTGAGCCAGGAGATAATTCCTACTCCCCAAAGGCATTTACAGATGATATTACTCTATAAAACAGAAATACTGACAGAAAGAACATATCATTACAAAGCCATTGTTCCAGCAGCAGTTATTTGCCTGAACACATTTGTGACCCGAGCTGTCTACAACATCTTGGCATACATTACAAAGAGAATGTGCACACCACGTTTTGACTAGAGAAAAAATCATCACCAAATTGTTGAAACATAAATAGATCAGCTTTATTTATGACAACCTGAGAAAAATGTTAACAGCTCCTAATTGTTTCCTGATACTGGTGACTAACAAGCCACGTGATTCAGACCTCATGTGCTTTAATATTGAGTGGCAAGTCAACATTCAATGGGCAGATCCACTCATCAGACAAGGGCTCATTTTTCTCTCCAAAAGGAAAATGGCAAAAACTGAATGAAACCAAGTAAAATCTTCACAAAAAAGGATAAGACTTTGTTTAATTATTAGTCTACCAAAACATACTAGTTCAGCTTATTTTTAAACTAAGATAGAAAAATGTATTTGAGCACTGGAATGAGATTGCCATATGCCATCAGAATTTGAGTTTAAAATGAAAATGAACCAACTCTGGCTTCTGTTTCCAATATGGATGACAATGTTCAGCTGTCTAAAGCCATTTCTTCCATTTTTTGTATAGAAAAGAGGCAATTTACACCCAGTTCTTCCCTGAAAGCAATTTGTCACTACTTCCATCTTTGCCATTATGGATGCAGCTGCCCTGATTTATCTCAGTGTGTTAACAGAATCAGGCAGCTTCACTACAATAATGCAAATGTTGCCTTGCTGTGTACTGCGTTGCCCTAAATGCCATTGCATAGCTGCATAATTTACATACTGCATATACACACACATTATACACAAACACACACACACACACACATATATATCTGTCTTCTCAGTATTTTTATGTCCTAATTAGTTGTATCTTGCCCATACTGGTGATGTTTGTGCCAAGGATGCTGCATGTGCTTGGAGGTTTGTACCACGACTAGCCCATTACTGGCAGTCAGAGAGAGCGATACTAAAGGTCATTTTTGTTTATGTCAGACACAGGATGTTTCAGAAGCTTTTATGAAGCAGCTACATCTGTGCTCTCTGTGGGTTGGATCCACTCCATACATACTGCTGGAGGAGAGAAAAAGCAGATCAGACAAAAGGGAAGCACTATCCTGGGCTTCACTGGGAGCCAATCCCACTAAATGCTCCACAAAACCCAGGCTCTTCACAGCATCCCAGGCAGTGGGGCTGCACAGCTCACAGATATTCTTCATGGAGGGGAAAAGGCTGTTCTTTATTATCAGTTTTAATCTAATAGAAAGGGTTCATGGCATTTATTTCCTCTATAGCAAAATTAACTCTACTTGCAAAGCTTCCTCCCCCTCAGAGGGAAATAAGATGTAGGCTCAGAAGCCCAAATCCGCAATGATATTTAAGTGCCTGAGGAACTGTGCCAGAGTGTCTGGCAGGGAAAGCTAAACAGACTCAATTTTAAAAGAGAACATAGTGAATGGAGAGACAGACTGAAAGCTCAGGAGAATGAAGTGCTCCTTTAATCTACTATGGGGGGAGCTGTTCTGTGGCAAAGCCAACTTCTTTGCCGCTCTTGCTCAGCTGTGTGCTTTAACCCACCATGAGTGCCTTGTCCACCCGTGTTTGAGACTGGCTTTTGCTGCAGCTGGCACCAAACTAGTCACAGATGCTGCTTCCAGGGCATCAACACCAGTGTGATGGGAACTGGACAGAGATAAATACAGCTTGTATTGAACACATGAACAGTTGTCTACAAGTTCCCTGTCCTGCAGGACTAATAAAAATACTCTCTGTGAAAGATACTAATATTCACTTTGCTTAAAAACAAGGCAAAAAACCAGTAGAAACACTAAAAACCATTTTTTAAACCCCGTGTTACTAATGATACTCTACAGCCTGTGCATTTTGTCATTAAAATGTTATTTTTCCATTTTTATATCTTAACATTTTACAGTGAGCCCATTTTATTAATTTCCCTATATGTCTATACTGGGACAAGTTTTATTCTCAGCAGTACTTGGGTAAATATGTAGCTGATGGAATTACCCTGATCTCACAGCACTGCAACAGAGGACACTTTGGCTCTCTGTGTGCACAGAAATTCTGGCTAGAGTGACACAAGGGTGGGACTGCATCAGCACATGAAGGTTGCTTAACACACAGTACACCCCAATATGACACTGCTAACCTGCAGGTCATAACTCCACTCTAATCATGTGTCTTATTCAAGGTAATAGAATAAAATTTTGTGGGCTTTAAATGCCCTTATTACAGCCAAGTTAGTCTTTACAGAAATGTTAAAACCCCAGAAATTACCGGCCACATTCTAATACAAAGGAACAGTTTTCCAATGTTGATGTTCAACATTGAGATACATGGGAAAGACAGCAGTGGAAAACAATGAGAACAACCAAAAAATAAAAAAAGAGTCAGTGAACAAACTTCTTTTCATTCCATTATTTTATAATTCAACTAAAAATTAGCTTGTTAATCGTCAAAAAGCCAAAAAACACCAACCACAAAAGTTATTGGTTCATATTTTCTATTATTTCACCCTGTTCTCACAAAGATCACACCTGCTTAAGGACGACTCTACAGCAGAGAAAAGGAAAGCATTCGAATGCCAGGAATATCTCATGTATTTGTTTTCCTAAAAGCTTATATACAGAAGTCTTTGTATTAAAGAAAAAAAAAAAATCTGAAAATCTTTAGCAGGACTAGGAGCTGAAAAGAGATTTCTTCAATTCACTGTATTGCTTTTTCAAATAACAGAAAAGCACTATTAGGATCTTACATTGATTTATCTGATTTGAAGTGAGGTTAGGAAACATATGCTAGAACAAACAAGTATCAGTCCTTGTGCTGTGCTTTGAAGACACACAAACCCCTTTCACTCCAGTCTCTGATGTGTTTATGGAAACAAAAGACATAATTTATCTGCCATAAGGTGTTCACTGAGGAGGTTCATGCTGTGAGGATTTCCATGGCAACTACTTAAAGAGACATAAGTGCTCATTTTTGAAACTGAAAGCCCAGGGACATGATTAGCTACAGTAATAATACCACATAAACCACCTAAACAGAGATCTTTTGTTCAGGGCCAAGTAACTTCTCTTTTCCTGTGTGAGAATCGTTTTCCTAAATGAACTAAAAACAAAAACACCAAACTAAAACAAACCAAAAGAAACTACTTATACTTTCTCTTAAAATTTTTACAAGAAACAATAATGCATTTACATATGCACACAAAGCTGAAAGAATTACTTCCTTAAATTATGTAATGTACAATACATTAGGTAATCCATAAAAAGCATGCACGTGGATTATACAGTGCCACCCCAAAAAGACACAAAATCAGATTTTTCAGAACTTTTCCAAATCTATTGAGATTCGTTCCCAAAGAAATTTCAGAGATGACAAGCACTTGATGGTCACTAAAAGATTTAAAAGAACTCACCAGTACAATAAAGCAGCAACAACAAATTGAAGCTTTGGTGCAATAGAGCAGAAAAAAGGAGAACTTAAATTAATAAGCATTGCTCCAAAGTGAAGAAGAAAAAAACAAGCAACACCTACCTTTAGCAGAGAAATGGAGCAACCTGTATACCTGCTTCCCTGCCCTCCAGGTGCAGTCTTGATTTTACCAGGCACAAATCAGGGACAGGAATTAAGCACCTGCATCCAATCCCAACTTGCAGACCCGTTAGAGATCACAACCAGAAAGCATAAATTCAATCCAAGGTTAATTTATAATGGTATGGAGTTAATAGGGAACAAGTCCTAAAACCACTTGGTCCCAACTAAGTCTTCTCAGCTGTGGTCTTTCTGGTGATTGCTTGATCCAGCTGAATGTATACATCTCATAGAGATGATGGTAGATACTTTTATTCATCACTTAAGGCCATAACTTAAAAGCTCTCCTTCTTCAGTACTGACATAAAGCACTAAAGACAGCTTGAAAATTACACTTTATGTGATCATCTGAAGCAGAGGATTTTATATCAACTCAAGTAAAACTCCACAGAACACCTAGTTTTTATATTCTCTTTAATTCTCATCTATTTCAGATCTCCATTAAAACTGCATAACATTAATTCATCAGGAAAGCTTAATAGTCTCCTGTTGGAAGTTTTGTCCATTAAGTTGATATTAATGTCACTTTGTGCAAGGCCTGAACAGATGTGCTTTTTTCCCTATAAGGGCTATTATTCAAAACTATGCTCACAGAGCCAGTTTCTTACAATAAAAATGCCTGGAAATAAATGTTCCCTGAGATACAGCATCTCATCTTTTTATCTCCTGGCTGGCAAAACAATGACAAAACTGTATTGTTCATTTCAGAGGACATTTGAGGACTCATTCATGAAAGACACAATAGTGGTGGAGAGATGTATCAAGGAAGAGCAGTGAGTCAGACTCTCAGCAGCTACATCAGCTGGAAGAAGCCACTTAGAACCAGGCTCCACATGATCTCCCCTTACAATTCTACTCTGCCTATTTTTAGCACTGAAAATACTTTAACTCTTATTCTCTTGGGCTAAAGGCACATAGCAAGATTTAAAGGGACTTAAACTAAACTGTCTTGGGATTACAGCAGTAGGCAGCAAAACCTTTGCTAGGGGTGCCCTCCAAAAGGGATGAAGAAAAGGATGAGCTGAGCTAGAGGAGAACAAAAGCAGAATTAATGCACAAATTCCCATACCAACTGATCAGCCAGTGTCCTGCAAGCAGGGACTGGGCATGAAAACAACTCCATGGCCAGAGTTGAGTGGGGAGTGGATATTTATTCTCACTGTCCCCTTCATCTGTCACTGCTGTTATAAATAAGAAGCTTGACTAGGCCAATATTCAAGCAACAATCAATTTATTAATTAATATGGTAAAGTATGAGCAATACAGCACTGGGTACAGTGGGGAAAGTTTTCCCTCCAACTACACACTGATAGTTGAGGCTTACAGGTATTTATAGGGGTACTCCTCAGCTTTCTCAGCAGTTTCTATTCCCAATTTTTACTCATCAGCAGTTTCTATTCCAAATTTTTACATCACAATTCTATACACTATTGTGATTTAGTTTTTCTCAGGATGTACATCCCGAAAGGAGTATCCCAGGTGGTGGTGGTCCGGTTTCTGAAGAAAGGAAGGAGTATTTCATCTGGTGAAGTCCAGTTTCCAGATGTGGGTCCACCTTTTGATTGCAAGGACTATAAATCTCATAACAGTCATGTCCAGCTTCCCTTGTTCAAACCTATCAGTCCTTGAGTTGATGTCCATCTTCCTTTCTCAAGCTGCATGTTTTCTTTTATAGATTCTAAAGGTATAGTTTCAAAAGATCCCTACTACAAGCAATATTCTAAAATTATACTTCAAAAGGTTATTATTGCAAAACTCTTTAAGACTTACAAGCAGAAAGTTCCTTAAAGCTTTCATTCAAATGCTCCTAAATCAACTTAAGACTTATAAAGGTTAATTGCAAACAAAGGATAGGTTCAAAGGCCTTCTTCCATGCTTTGTTTTTCTCAGTTATTGTTAGAATTCATCTTTATAACTGTCCCATGGCCAGTTTCCACACATCTCACAATCACAAATGCACACGTTGCCTGTGTGTACCTGACACGAAACACAGCTTTGTATTTCACACTGCCTCTCAGCCTGGGCAGTGCAGAATGGCACATTCTCCTTGTCTTTGTTCCAGCTGAGTTCAGTGGGTGCTTTTCCTGAGCAGGGGTGAAAGAACTGAGTTCCTTAAAATGCTCTGTGTAGGGATTTTTACCACATTCACTGCCACATCGCACATGGATAGGACATAACAGGGTCCCTTGTGGCTTGGAGAGACAGTGCCACTGCTGCATCCTCAGAGGAGCTTTTCTTTAGGATTCCCTGTTCTCTGGGTAAAATCTAACCCTCCCTCAGGCTTATGCTGGTGCTGGAGACCAGGAGGGACAAGCTGCACAGAAGGCAAATCCCACTAGAGTTGAGTCATCAGTAAAGCAAATACTCTGTAATGGAAGGCTCCCATGATCAGGAAGGCACTGAAAAAACTTGGATTGTGACAATCTGTTTCTCTGAGGCTTGTAGGCTAAACAACAAGCTAGAGAATGGGAGCTGCACAAAAAGCAGGGAAAGGCATCTGACAAAAACCTCATTAGCCTTCCATTCCCTTCACCCACAGCATGTGTTTGCTTCTCCTCCTAGCAGCACTTCTGCAGGTCTGTATGCTCAGTACTTATCCTATACCTCCAGCAGTGAGAAACAAAGGCTGCATAGTCCTTTGAGCTAAAGAGTTATTGTGTTAAAACTTGGCTTTTCTAATCACAATGATGTAAAAATTCAGGTTCCTGACTGAGAAAAAGACATCAAGACTAGAACAGGGATGACTAAGAAAAAGATTCCTGCCACTTAATTGCATTTGTACAAAAATATTACCTCTTGATGTGTAAACATCAAATTAGCAATATTCTCAGGGCAAGCAGTAATATAGCAATCAAGCAACTGCTTCCAGCTATATGACAACAACTCTGCTTTCCTGTCCTACTACATTTTCCTCAATATTTGTCACACTGCACATTGAGTATGCTTAAAGCTACCCCTGTGCTGTAGAGTCTATTGAATGCCAGTTGTTCTATCCCTTTGTACTAACATCAGAACTTTGAAGCTTATCAGCATTTCTGGTTCCATTTTGTAGAGAGAACCCTTTGCCAGAGCTGGCAGCAGCAACATGGGAATTCAGCAAGCCAAAATGATTCTTCAAGACCTGTGTTTATACACTCCCATATTCCCCTGGAATCTGCAATTGAAATTCAGCATTATCCAAACCAAGTTCAAAATAATCCTGGTATTTCTTAGCATTAAAAAAAAAATCTCTTTTAGATAAAACAAATTTGTTTTTCTACCCGTACTTCTACTTTAATCAGATCTGTTTCGCAATATTGCTGTCCTGTCACAGCTTGGCACATTATTCTTCATAAACTGAGTACATTATCAGCAGTTTAGACATTGTCTGGGGATCTTAAATCCCACTGCAAAGAGGAAACCACTCACACTTCAGAACTGTGAGCATGGCACAAGTTCATTCAGTATGTTGTCTTGGATTACTCTGTGATTCCAGATGTGTCTCTGCTGCTGAACAGGCAGTGCTGGAAGTGACAATAAGAGCAGTTTCCAGTCTCATCCCATAGCTCTGTCCTGAGGTGTTCCAGGTATTGCACTTCAAAATTAGGGTTAGGGAGTACTTTGAGGGAAGATCATTCCTAAGGACCAGTTCTTGCAGGATGCATGAAGTTTTGTCTCTCTCCAGCCTTTGCAATCCTCTGGCTTTACCCACCATGGATCACACTCTCCACCACTCCTGGCATTCTCCACACACCACATTTCAGACCATAAAACATGTGGTACAAGCTCCTCAAGTGCAGTGAACTCTCAGGAAAACACCTTCTTTTTGGAACTTCCCATTTAGACAATCTCGTTTTCAATTCAAAACAAGCTTGCAATATTATCCACAGCTCATTTCCTACTTCCCCCAGAACCACAGATTATACATTTATCCACTTTCTATGGTGTATAAATTTACCTCACAGTGCAAATAGGCATAGCAGTGTTTGAATGCATATTTACAAAGAAAATGTTGCTTCAGGGAACATGAGGGATGTGTTATTCCCTATTCTCTGAGTTCAGTCAGCGAAATCTCCTCGATGGATGTCAACAGTCAGTCACAATTTTCATCTGTAAAAATAGGAGCAGGATCTGACAGCCATACAAATTACATCTGTTCCACTGCAACCATCTGTAATTCAATCTGCAAAATATTAATCAAGTTTATCTGACATGATTTTTCCTCCATCATCAGTTCATGATGCTTATTGCTTCTTGGTCTGTTACCATTGTACACCAGCTTTTTATTCTCCTTAATATTTATTACTTTACTTTAGGAGAGATTGAGTTAGATTTGTTGGACAATGCTTTTAAAGATCAATAGCCCATTACCTCCTTTTAGTCATTCCATACATATCATCTGCTTGCTATATGGCTCTCCATGGTCTGGCCTTTCTTTGCACTGCTAATCTAGCATGATATGTTTAGGTTTCACAGTACATTTCAGTGTTAACACTCCTTATACACTCAGAAATTAGCAGGTCAAGCACCATCTTGCATTTTATGAAAACTTCTTAATTTCATTTTATTATCCTGAGTTCTCAGGCCTTGCTCTGAAGTCGGGATACATTTCATTTTTTCCCAACAATGACAAGGGCAAGAGTAATTCTCTGCCCTCACCTCCCTCCTTTAAGAAAAGCTAAACACACACACTCCCAAAGCAGGTTGAATTCCAGTATCCTAGAAGTCAGGCTTAGAGTTCACTACTTTCTTAGTCTGTAGAAAGCTCTAAACACTAGAGTGAAATTCAGTGGGGACAACTGGACAACAAGGAACACACTTAGCCACAATCAAATCCACTGCATAAAAACATGGGCAACAACTTGCTCTGCAAACGTTCTGCTGGAGAACATTTGGAGGTTATTGTAGATCACAGGGTGAAAATGGATCCCCAGCACGTTAGAAAGAACAGACTGTACAGAGAGGCACAAGCAAAATCCTGAAGGAATTCCTCTCAGTCCATGGGAAACTCACAAGGCTGCAGGTAAATACAGCTTCCAGCTCTCTGTATCACATCTGAGGAGGGAGAGAGGCAACACAAAATTTCAGCTCCTCACCCCAGCCAGTACAGATTTTTATAATAAAATGCAACATCTGAATACTTTTTTCACAAAGATAGAAGAGATTCTGCTTCAGAATCTGTGAGTCTTCATATAAAGCAAAGCACCTCTCAAAGATCCCCACTATTTCTTACGCTTCTTTTTTTTAAACTTAAAATTTCAGTTTTAGATTGTATAAATTTGTCAGTCAGTTTTGAGAGAAAAAAATTAATTAAACATGGGCTAAATGTTAAACATGAACATTGATCTTAAATATCGAAATCTGAAGGTTTGTGATAAATAAAGCAATCTCTCTGTATCAGGTGCTTATTCTTTTTGTCATTCTTCAAATGAGGCTTCAAATTAGAAAGGTTTGACCTTCTCATTCCCTGATACAGTTACCAAGGAAATCATAACTGACAAGAAGAGAGCTGTTTCTACCCAGCATTTCCAAGCAAAAGTCAAGAATCATAAATTAAAATTACCTCAAAGTATCCAAAGCACAGTATCAGTGTTAATTCTGAATTCTAATAAAATCTCTGTAAATGTTTTGTACTTCTGGTACTACGGCTCAAGAGGACATAAATTACTGTTTTGTTCCCAGAGGGACATTTAGCCTTCTTTTTAAATCAATTCTAAAACCTCGTAAAATCTACACAAGACTCTCCACATTTGTACACTGCTTTGCAAATATGAAGGGTGCCTGGATTCTAAAATATTTTTAGGCATGTCAATTTAACATACAGCAAAATGTAAATTGTCTAACTTTGGCCTGACTATTTGGCCCAGCTTTTTGTTAATTAAATCTTAGGTAATGTCAGGTAAAGTTAGGGAAATTTAACTAATTTCAATAGCAGGCAGTTGTATCAGAATACTGAATTTACTAAATTTACTAAACAAAGGACGCATTTACAAGATTTTGTTTTATCAGATACAGTGGCTAAAATCTCAAATGGAACCACTGCCTTCTGCAAAAATTTGAGTTTAACCCTTAACAGACAATATTGCTACCTTCAGATACTAAAAATCCTAACGACAAAACTTATTTTAAAATTCTATTTTGAAAAAATTAAAATTGAATTCCAATTTTACTCATCTACCCTAAAGTTTAATCCATCCCAATTACAAAATTTACAGAGTTACCACAAGAGCTAGAGACATCTAGGAATCAGGAAATATGCTGGAATTAATTGATCCCTTCCTCCTTGTCTGGCTGCCAAGTATTAAATGACTGTAAGACATGATCCTAACTATCAGAATTAAGATGACAAACTGAGGTCTAGGGTTCAAACCCATGATTTAGCTAAGCTGTTGCTCCTTCCCTTTCCCCATGTTTATAACAGCATTTATTCCCCCATATTGAGCAGCAAAAATGAAGAAATGAGGCAATTTTCCCTTCTTCCCCTCATCTGCATGGCCTCTTGCTGGCCTGCCTGCTGCTCAGTGCATGAAGCATGTGAGGCCCATTTTGACACGTCATGAGCTGCTGCCTTGGCTTTTTTGATGGGAAGAAGAGAAGAAACTTTAGAATTGCAGCGGGTAGGGATGATTACAGAAGGCACTCTTTGTAGCTGCTGCCAGCTTTGCAGGAATTGGCTCAGTAAAAGAAAGACAAGTGCCTGAAACATTTCATCGTTGAGCCCTCCTGCCTTTTCCTTATCAGCAATTAGCATGAGTAGCAGAATGTGTGCCCTTCCTCAGTGGAAGTAATTACTGTGTAGAGCTCCAGAAGTTTTCAAACCAAAGCTTAAAAGACATTTAAATGACATACACCTTCTGCAGGGCTTCTAGAGGGACATTTTTTTTTCCTCTCTCCTTCAAAAAGAAAAGAAAATTAACTATTTTTTTCTTACCACAGAGATAAAAGACAGCTTAATAGTGACTAGGCATGGCTTCAAGGCTGGACCAAAATTCTCCTCTACTGTCATCATGAACCATCAGAGAACCAAGAGATATCTAGCACTGTTGTCCTGATCTTAAAGCAATTTTTCTGCCATTAATGAGCTAAGCTATCCACGCCAGTTTTACTCCCATCTTTCACAAATTAGCTTTTGTTTTCAGGCAGGAAAACACTGCAGTCTCTGGAAGGAAGAAAATAAAAAATTTGTAATGAGGAAAGAAATTCGAACACCTCTAAATTTAGGTAAAACTCTCTCATTTCTGCCATCCACACCCTGCCTCCTCCCAATTAAATACAATAAATCTGTGTTCTCTTGGCAGACCTGCTTCTTCAAGACACACACCCACTCTTCAGTCTGAGGCAGAAGAGATCACTGAGGTCATGGGGAGGCAAGGGGGCCTCTCAGGGGACTGTTGGAGACAATGAAGTGCACCCAGCAGTCCTGTCTTCATGCTTGTCACTTATTTGTGAGAGAAAACCAGAAACATTTTCAGTGGAAACAGTTCATGATATTCAAGGTTGGGCAGAAGGAAAACAAAAGCACAGACCAAAAATAGTGTGTGAAGGAGGGAATTAAAAAAGAGAAAAGCAATGAAGAAAGAGGGATAAAATAATGCACTGCAGACAATTACATCTACATAAAAAGAGGTTTTGCTGTTGGTTCCTACAGGGCCAAAAGCCATAACATTGAAGAGAGCAATTTTTCCTGGTAAATATGGGAGAATGTCATGCTGCCACAGCTATGAATAGATGTTCTTTCTCCAGGAACTGGAAAAGTGCAGCGAGATGTTGAAGAGAGATGCAAGTTCCCAAGCCCCAGACAGCAGCGTGGGAGGCCCCAGTGCCATCCCAGCAGGTGAGTGTCAGTGCTGTTCTGGAAACCATCTTCAGCTTGTACCCAAATTAACAGCACATGGAGAACACATTTCCTGTACAGGCTTCTAGGGAAGTTTCAGAGACAGATGACAACATGATACCAAACTGAAGCCAAATGTATCTTATTTAAAAAAAAAGATAGACTGTCTTAAAATAGCTGAAGACTAAAGAGTCTCCTTAAAGCCATAGAAATAGTGGTTCAACAACATGTGCCAGAGAAACATGCTAAAATAAATTCAGAATTTCACCTGTGACTCAGGATCACAGATTTGGTTGTTGGAGAACTTTGGTTTTGATAGTATGTTTTGTGTTCAGTGAGGAATGGTAAAGCAAGAGAGTTTGTGATTCAGCCTTCAGGGCACTGGGATGTATTTTTTCCCTAGAGTATGAAAGAGAGCCTCAGATACAAGGTCTATCAATATTGTCATTGGACGCAACTCACTGATTTAATCTTGCTGGTGGCCTCTATCACAATGAACAAAATAAAACCAATTTTTTCTGACCAGGGTCAGAAAAATCTAGGTACTTTGTCCCAGTTGAGATCTTTGGGGAAAGTATCTAAGTATCATTGAAAATAAGATCGTACTAATACGATTGAGATTTTTCCTGTATTTGTAAGTTCTTAGGGTAAGCCATTATTGAACAGGCATGGCAGGTTGGTGGGTCTGGGTCTTCTGGTTTCAGAGTGCAATTGATTTATAAATATAACTTGTGACACAGGCCAGATGCAAAAATTACTCATCTGCCTCCTCATGGATGACCAGACAAATTATGGTTTTATTTTACTCTCTGAAATTAAATCGGTTGACTGAAAACTGAGTGACTCATACTTTCTACAGAAAATTTTATCATATTATTTGCTGCTAATATTTTCCCCTCCCATTCCCCTTCAAAGGGTTTAACATGGCTGGACTTGGTGGATCCTTTGCCTTTTAGTTCAGTTCATGGGAAAAGGTACAGGGATCAGATCCTCTGTTCAATCACCCAGCACATTCTGTTGGTATTTCCCAGGGAACATCAACAACTGCATGAATTCTTAGCCTTTCTGTACCTCTGTGCAATGCCAAACTGAGCCCAAACCCTGGAAATGGTTCCTTGCCTCCATTCATTCTCTGGAAGGGGCTCATTCCATTAATCACACAGACAGATGGGCTCACATTTTGTACCATTATCCTACCTGACACTGTTTTTTTGGCTTTCACATCAAGACATTCATTATTGCTAATGTTCAGGGTATGGCAGGTATGCTGGACTTGTGTAGCATCCAAGTGTCTCCTTGAAAAATAGCATGGCCCTGAGAGAATGTCTATCTGCTCTACAAGTGCCTTCCCTGAGATCCCTCCAGCCTTTTTCTTCCTGCTCATGTCTGGAAGAAAATATTCAATTCAATAAATTGAATTACGGTTGTGAGTATCTGACCACATCATTTCTGAAAATGCTTCTGCCTGAAAGAGCTTTGTGTTTGCAGCACTTATTAGCATGTGCTGCATAATTGTGTGCATAGCCTCGACCCTGTGTCTCAATCAGCTCAGGTTTTGCTGCCTCAGAAGGTGATATTTAACTTCCACTGGAGAATCTGGGGCTCCAAAGGTGGAATATGCAGGTGCAATTTAGGGCAGGTCTGACAGAAGCTTGATTAACTCTGAACTCTGGGACAGCATATTTCTCTGCTCCCAAGTGTTTGTAGAGACCCAGCCTATGTACTGTTGGTCACAAATGGATGTTTTAAGGTTGTTTAAAGAACTCTCAGATCATAATGTGACCTGGTGGGGGTGGGGAGGGGGATGCTCGAGCATACTTTTTAAAAAAAAAATATAATAAAAAGGTGAGAAAAAGCAATTACTTCGGTGTTAGGAAAGCCAGGTATCAACCCCTGGGAGTGATGAACTCTGTAATTCATTTGCTAACTCTCATGTGTCTGAGGACTCAAACAGCAAATAATATGAATAATATAAGCATATGGAGGGATGTCTCTTGGTGGAGCCTCTAGGAGTGGCACATCCAGTATGAGCTTAGCTCAGAAGTGAGGAGCTGCAAACCATCACATAATGTTAGCTTTTAGTTGAAATGAATGTTTCTTAAGTAAAAGTTTCTTCTTAGCCAGCCCTCTCAATCTTAAATATTAATACTTTTGCCTCCACACTCCTTCCACTCCCAGAATCATAGACTACAAATTGTCTCAGTTTGGGGGCATGTAGGTGGTGGAAGTTGCTGTTCTGGATTCCAAGCACACAGAAGCTCTTCCTTCAGCCAGACCTACTACCAAGGAGCTTTATCTTGCCATACAACATGCTGCAGGGGATTTCCTATGCTGCTTTTTAAAGACACACTATCCTTCCTGAATGGGCAAAGAGTTCCCTCCTAAGTGAGCAAAATCAGGTGAGAGGAAATAAGATTGCTCCACAGATAAGATTGCCAAACTTGCAAAAGACTGGCTGCAAAAACAGAGATATCAGAAAAACCCAGGGACTGACCTTGAGAATAGGATTTTTTAAATCAACCTTCAGACTCACCTATGATGCATGAGTTTTACAGTATCCCATAAAAGATGTTCTTCCTTTCAATGAGAAGTTTATAGGAAGGACCATATCTTTTATTAGAGCAGTACAGATAAACTCTGCATATTCTTGAGTCTCAGCTCAAGGTAGTGCTTTCCTGTCCTCAGACAGGGTCCATCTCTCAGTTCCTTGTGTCCTCATTCTCTTTGATTAGTGGTGCCCACAAGCTCCCAGGTGTACCAGGCACAGCTCCTGCCTGCTATCCATGCTGTAAGCCTGTCACCCAGAACCATTCTGCTGGGAGCTGTGGCGGCATCCCATTGCTCCTGATGGTACATCAGAGCAGAGCACACCATAACAGATCCCCGTGCAAGGGAATACAGAGGCAAGCTTTCCTGTCAAGGAAACCCCAGCTAGCTGATCACAGGAGGGCAGCAGCCTGTGACATCCTTCACAGCACTGATATCACACAAATGACAGAGAGAGGAGGATCCTCAGTGCCATCTGTTTTGACCGACTGTTCCACTCTTGTGTGCTGAATTACAAAAGCAGACAGAGCCCAAGGGAGCTAATTAGTTCCCTCCAGAAGAGAGCTGGAGAGTGAATTAACATATCCACAAGCACACACAATCAGAGAACCAGCAACCAGGTCAGGAAGCTGTGTTATATGACAGCAGAGATAGACCCTTCCTCATTTCTTTTTGCAATGATATCCACCAGTCCTGTAAGGAAACAGAAACTTACAGCTGTTAGTAGCACCAAGGTAGCACCATTTGCTCAAAAGAATAGATGCTATACTACAGTCTTTTTCTTTCTTATCAACCTCTCCTACTTGAATAAAAGAGATGTAAAAATTTAGGCAGATCTCTGCTATGAGTGGGATACAAAGGCACAAGCAACAAGCAATAGGACATGGGGATATGACCTCAAGTTGTGCCAGGGAAGGTTTAGGTTGGATACTATGAGAAATTTCTTCACTGTAAGGATTGGCAACTAGAACTGGCTGCCCAGGGAAGTTGTTGAGTCAGCATCTGTGGGAGTGTTTAAAAGCTAGGGAGATGTGGAACTTTAGACATCCTTTAGTGGTGAAGTTGGCAGTGTTGGGTTAATTGTTGGACTCAGTCTTTTGAAACATAAATGTTTCCATGATTCTAAGTGATAAGCAGTGAAGGATGAGCAAAGCATTAAAGATATGGGATTTCTTAGGGAAAAAATGTTACAAGTAGGAAAATCAGTTTTACTTAGCTCCTTCCATGAGAAGAGCATTTAAACTCTTGTGTTGACTGATTTTGTAAATTGGAAGCAAAGTACCCAGTAAAAATTCTGAGCCCAAGCATGATGGGAGATGAAGAACCAGGAACCATCAAGCAAGTTCCACGAGTCCTCATTGTTTTGTAACTGGAAATCTGGTGAGCAAGCCTGTGAAGGAAAAAATATTAATCCCATATGGAATTCACATTGTTTCATTTAATCTGGCAAGATACCTGTGTATAATCGAAACAGTCTGGGCCCTTTAGCATTTTTGTTACATGTCCAATGTACAGGTCCAAGAGAGGCCCAAGAGCACCTTCCCTACAAACTTTGTCTGTCCTGGATGTTCAGATAATCAGGTTTACAACAGCAATGCAACTGTCTCTGTCTTACAGCTACTGTTATAAGCAAAAAGAAGAGTTGTGTATTAACATTTGTATTACACAAGAACACTGTATTGACCCAGATTAACTTTTTCTGCATTTTCCCTACTGATTAAAGGGTTTGAAAACTTTATACCCACGTATAAAGTGGGGTTTGTTGTTTTCACTACTATACCAAAGTTTCATTTACAACACACAGAGAAAGCTAATTTATAGAGAGTTAGCACCACAAATTTGTTTCTTATAATTCTACCATTTAGAGTTGATAAGAGCACTCCTGACTCCTTCTCTAGGAAAACACTGTCTGTCTCCCCCAAGTCTCATTTTCCTTGGTTTACTGTCTGATAAACATGAAAGACATTTATCACATCCTTACATTCTTTAAATACTTAGCTTTTTAGAAAGAGCAGCCTGTAATCCATAAACGGTAAAAGCTTGTTGTATACTGAATATAAAGACTTTTGGGAGATAAATTACAATAGTGAATACCCCTCAGTATAAACACATACACCTCCCCTACCTCCCCAAATAATAAGAACTGTAAATTATATTGAAGTATGAACTGAATTAGTCAAATATAATTATCTCATATATGACAGTCAGAGACAGTCTTGTCATTCTTAGAAAAGAGAGAGAATTTCTACTCCTTCTTAGGCCAAAGAGGGAACTGGTTTCTGAATATGATGCGTTTCCAAGACTATGGGGTTTATTTTTATTTTGTCCCCTACCAGGCACTGAAAGTCTTTTTTAGATGTAGCCCTACTTCTTGATGAAATCCAATCTCACAAACAGAAAATAAACCTACTGAGAGGTTAGATACCTGGAAGCCTCTGTTTGATAGATAACTTATTTTATAATCCTGAACTATTTAATGAAATTTGGGGAGAAACAAAGGAGTCATTTTGTCTCCACAGAATGGGAGGCACTCTTGTGAACTATTTACACCAATTTTGAGCAAAATTAGTGGGAGTTAAAGACTCCCTTCAGCTCCCAGCAAAGCTCAGAATCTTGCAGTAAACCATAAATGAGCAAGAGGATAAAATCCTTACACTGTATTTCAGTGCTTTTAGAACAGTTAAATATAGGCATATTGGCTAGATAGAATAAGAAATGCATGTTACCTCTGCCAGTGGAATGAAGACTGTCAGTTTGGCAGCTTCCAAGGGTATAATTTTGTACATGAACTTTTATCAAGAAAGTTTCCTTATCCTAGATCAACAGTGGAAACAGTACACAGAAATACATGTAGTCTCCAGCATCTCTGTACTTTCTTATCTGTATGACTCATCTCTCAAAATAGAAGATATTTTATGCCTCTGAGATCCTTGGGCTTTCTACTCTAAATTTTCAGCTTGGATGTCAAATACAATTAGTGTCAAACATATGATGGCTGTTTCTGAGACATGAAGGTCCAGTCAACTGATCCCTAACTTTTAGCCAATTTTTTTCACTGCAATTGTTGGGCCCTTTACATCTTTCCTGAGCAGATAAAGCTATAGGCAATTTGTGTAACAGAGGGGTGGTCAGGACCCTCAATGAGGTAGCACAATTTATAGGGTATCTGTGTAGAAATAGATGAGAAGGCATGACCATAGCAACCAACAATTTCCAGATCTGGGGCCCTAATTTTCCTCTCTATTTTTGCACCAGTCATAGCTCCTGCCTCTGGAACTGGGAATTTATTTATTCCTGTAAGGTACTACATGTAATGCACATAAGTATACGTAAATGACAAATCTTATAGAAAAAAAATTATTGCAAGAAAATGCATTGATTTTCTACCCATTTCCTTCTTGTCATAGTTTAACACCAGTCACCAATTAAGCAGCACTCAGTTGCTTGCTCACTTCCTCCTGGTGGAATGGGGAGAATTGGAAAGGTGAGGAAATTACACGTTGAGATAATTTAATAGGTGAAAAAGAAAAAGACAGTTTAATAGGTAAAGCAAAAGCCCATGTGCAAGCAAAGCAAAATGAGGAATTAATTCACTCCTTCCCCCTGGGCAGGCAGCTGTTCAGCCATCTCCAGGAAAGCAGGGCTCCATCACCACAGTGGCTACTTGGGAAGACAAGTAAAGGGGACACTCTGGACACCCCCCTTGTCTTCTTCTTGCCCCAGCTTTATATGCTGAGCTGATGTCTCATGGAATACCCCTTGGATCAGCTGGGATCAGCTGTCCTGGCTGTGTCCCCTCCCAGCTGTTTGTGCCCTCCCAAACTCCTTTTTGATGGGGTGAGGAGCAGCTCTGTGAGTAATGGAAACATCCCTGTGTTATCAACACTGCCTTTGGCACAAACCCAAAACACAGCTCCATACTGGCCACTGTGTGCAAAATTAACTCTCTCCCAGTCAAACCCAGCAGAAATACATATAAATTATCATAAATACCCACCCATAAGTGTCTTCAGCTCCTCAGACAAATCAGAGTGGGAAGGCTGGTTTTCAATTTGTCAAATTCTTAGGATTTTTTCACACACAATTACTCTCAAACTAAAATTTCATTAAAAAACCCTACAAGTATTGAACTGTTTATTTTTCATTTCTGTTAATTAAAGCATGATCTCTCCTTTTTTACTCTGCCTCTTTCATAGTCTTAATAAACTCATGCCCTGTGGTGCCAGTGACTTTAACAAATCAACTTCTCAACTATCCATCAATCTTTACACGGAGCATTAATGTTTTATTGTTCTTGTTCTGCTAGTAATGATTTTTCACTTCCTCTGCTGATTTTTTTATCAAAAGTAATTTACAGCACTCTTCATCAAGATGAGCCTTTGCCAATTCTTCATACATCATATGTGTGTTCTCTGCCACTTGGCCAGTTCAGAAATTTGACTTATATGCTTTGCTGGTTTTAAATCAAGCCATATTAGGTAATAAATTTAAAAGGTCTTGTAGGAATTTCCTTAACCATTTATATATAATGAAAAAAAATTATTTAAGTCCCTTAAAATTCTGGAGGGTTTTCAGTAAAATGTTTTTGTAGGTAATTTTTTTTAGTTACAACTGCATGAAAGCATCTATGATCTGGGGTATTTAAATTTAAAAAAAGCAAACAGGTCTCTTAGTGCTTCCATATGATTTGTCACTATAAAACAATCACTTTGGAAATTACTAAGCTGGTTCTGAATAACTTGAAAGCTGCTCAGAATCAATATGGATCAACACAAACACTTACCTGCCTTTTCATTTATCACCTATTCTACAAGTGAGGTCTCTGAGACCTCCCTTAACAGGTGATCAGCTTTGCCAAACATTGACCAAATAACTGGCATAGGCATCACTTTCAATTCCTTGCTGTGCAATAGAGGTGAGGCTGTTTCCTTTCTAACACATTAGTTTGTGTCTAATAAGATCCTTGCATAGCTTTTTACTATAGGTGTTGTATATTGTTTTATTAGGAATTATAGTAAAATTAAAAGAATAATACTTATTAGATCTTTCCAGCGGTAATTTATGACTATTTGCTAAATGCTCAGAGAATAATTTATGTCTTTTTTTTTTTACATTACAGCAAGCAAAATGTCAGCTGGTTACATCCATCTGTGAATCTGAATGTACTTTATAACGTTTTTAATGCTTAAACATGCAATCAGTATTTGTTAACTTTTCTAAATTAATATTTAAATTTGAATATAGTTGAAATATTGTGTGTCTTGGAAGTTTTTTAGAGCTGAAAGCAAGAAATTATCTCGTCCATTGGCAGGGACATTGTAAAAATGGTTTTTTCTGTCCATCTCCCTGCTGTTTGAGAAATAGGCTGATGAGATCACAGTTAGTGTTTCTTGCTTCAGACCCCCTTGCCAAAAAGCTTCAGTCTGCAGAAGAGAGTTTCTTCTGGCAGTGTGTAATCCTTGAATTTTGAACAAGCTTGACATTTATACTATATAATTAGGAGTAGCAGCTATGTTGCTATGCTGCTTTTCCCATATGCTCCAAAAACCCAGCATCAGAAACGGCAAGTTCGTGACACCACGATATATTCAATAATCCACCTTCACTGAAATACAATATTCCCTTCTCCTTTGTGTTAGACAGTGATCCATTTTCATGGCAGGGAACACTGCCAGGCAGAGCAGCAGGGGAGCTGGAGTGCAGAGGTGTGTGGGAGAGGATTTGGTGCAGGGGTGAGTTATCAGCTCACAAGGTGCAGCACGAGGACACAGAGTGGGCACACCAGACCAAAAACTGTGCTTGAAAAAGAAAAAAACAAAGCAATTTAACAAAGAACAAACAAACAAGCAAACAAAAGCTAGCCTGCACTGTGGCTGTGCACTTTCTCTGAACCTCAGGCCTCTTAAAGTGTTTTTATTCAACAGAAATGGAAAGCAAAGCTGCAGCTTTGACCTACAGAGACCAAAGACCTACAGATCCATATGCTGCCTCAAGCAGCAGCTGAAACCATACCAGTATCAATCAGAGATGAGAAGAAAAGGCAATGAAGCCCCCATATCATTAAAAATCACCCTAAAAACCATTTGAAAGAACCTGCATGAAACCACACAACTTATCCACTGGCTTATTCTGTTGTATATCAGAATGTATTTCTTTTATTTCAAAATTCTCCACAGAATTGCCACAAGGATGGTTATACAGAATACAAATATTCAAATCTCCAGTATTGCATCCAAACATGCTAAACCTTACACTGTGAAGACAATATTGGATATCTATTAAGCAAAAGTTTCATGGGGCATAAATCCTGGGGGAAGAGATAGGAATGCAAATCAGCTTGTTCAAAAAGAGTCTCAATTATTCTTTAAAACAGAACAAATTAAGTCCATGGTCAGTTCTGTAAAAAAAAAAAATTCTGCTCTCAAAGTGTTACACCAAGGTCACAATTCAGATAACCTCAACTTTCACATACTCCCTGAATGCAAAATACATCATTCAGGCATAACCTTGATGTGCAGAAAATGCATTTCTCATGAGCCCTTCTGCCTGCATACAACCCACTAAGTAAAAACATGATCAAAAAAAATTCACTTTTTTTTACCAGAAAATAGAGAGTTCAGGGTATATTTGTAAAATTCAGATTATGTCACTCACTTTTACCACTACAATAGTATTTTTTTATATTTTTGTAGCACTGAAGAAGCTCAGCTCTTTTAGAGTGGCATTAACTGGAATTTGGTTTAGAGGACCTAAAACTTTTTCACATATTCAGGACTTGAAGTGAAAAAGAAGAAATAAGTAATTTAAAAGCTGAGATAGAAGGATTTTATTAACATCAGCTGCCCTTTTTCATGGCATACAAGGAAAGAGAGTAGGACTATGTTAAAGGCAAAATAATTAATCTAGCTTCCTTTAATATTCTCAAAGCACCAACAGGGTCTTCAATGATATTAAATGTTAAAGGGAAATATATGTTTTAGAGCCTGCCTGTGCATAGAAAAATTGCTTTATTCACACCTCTGAGTATTGATGCAATCACAGCACTATTGTAGACTAATTACAAGATGAGAAGGAAATTGAATTATACCAGTGCAATTTCATTCAAATAACGTTTCACCAGGAATAAGTGAGATGGAGGAGAAGATTTAAAGATCATACTCAGGAAGACCTTTTGTGCCAGGAGAAAAACCATGTGCAGACCAAACCTTCAGTACATGGGACTTATAAAGTCTCATTAGTGCTCATTTCCCTTTTTTTTTCTTTTAGAAAAATTAATGGAAGTAAATGCACATAAATGAAGATTTTGGTCCTAAAAGTCACCCTGGTCTTTGAGAAAGCCATCTTCAGGTGTCACTGCTGTATGAAGATGCTATTGAAGGAGGATAATTATTTTCATTAGATCGTTTTATTTCATGTGCTGTCAGTATCAGGACAGTTACAAGACTGTGCCTGCCTACCATTTCCCAGTGTTTGGCAGCTTCAGTGCTGAAGCACATCCTCTGAGTCTGCTGATATCCCCAGGGACAAGGTAGCACAGTAAATACATAAATAAATAATTAAGGACACTGAAATGGTGGCACTGAGCTTTCTGAGACTGATGTAGGAGTAAGTAAAAAGTGACTGGTATCTGGTAAGTGATGGGAATGCAGACTCAGGGACACCCTACAGTTTGTTGCAACATATGGGGTCAGGAGTCTCACAGAGAGATCCAGATCCTTCAGAGATCCTCAGGAAGCCTTTGTGCAGAGAAGGAAAGAAATGTAGGGCTCAATAGGATGCAAAACCCTGTGGCCAAGTGCTGGCAAAGGTCTTGAGCCCTAGGGACTCAAGAAATTCTCTGGTTTCTGAGAATTACAGATACCTGCCCATGCCTCACCTTTGTCTCTCCCTCACCATATTCAAGGGAATATGACACTTTGTCTAATGGCTGTTGTGTGATACTCTGATAGAAAGGAGCACTTAAAAAGAAAACATTTGTCAAAAGTTTTACACTGATTAGTGCTCAAAGTCTCCCAGGGCAGAAGAAAAAAGGGTTTGAGAAGTCTGCATCAGTCAACATCTAATTTATAAAGGGGAGCTGGAAAAATTGATGGAATTATGGGTGGAATGAACAGCAGGACAGAGAAAGTAGACTGCAACAAGCCATCAGTGAGCCAGCAGTTAGAAAAGCACATTACACTACCCTCACCACAATGTCTGGGGAGGGACTGACCACAGAAGTGCTGGAATGATCAGAAGGGGGTACAGTCCCTTCACCAACAAGGTAAATGAGAAAGAAAACACACAATTATTTCTTTCTGAGCACCTGTAGGAAACAAAGTAAAACAGAGCAGCAGGGAAAAATAAAAAAGCTGCAGGATTGCCTGTGAAAGCTGTGATGATCTCAGACTGTGCCTTAGCCCCAGAGACCACCTGCTGTGTGAATTGCTTGGGCTTTTATTAAAACTTCAATTAATGCAAACAGTTGTAATAATGGAACAAAAACTGAAAAATGGTTCTATACAGCCAATACACAGTCCAATAATCCTGCTTCCTTTCTCAAGCAAAAGCCTAATAAAAACAGCAGTCTGCCTGGAAAGGAGGGGCTGAGGGTGCAGCAAAGTGAACAAGGTGGTCAGACTCTGCATTTGGAGCACACAGGCTCCAAACCCATGTACAGTCTTAAATCATGCATGTGGCTATAAAGTCACCTCTCACTCTGAGGCAGTTTGCTGCTGAAATGCAGCTGAACACAGCTGTGTGTCCTGTGCTCTCATGGTATCTCCCTGCCACGACTGCTCAGTGCGTTTTGGCCCCAGGTACAGATGCCCCCATCTGCAGCAAAGGCCCAACATCTTCTGGCAGGTCCTAAGCAGAAGAGGCAAGCAATGCCTCTCCACATTCATTCACATTCCTGAATTTCTCTCCTTCTTTGGAGATATTCAGCTGAGAAAGTTCTTCCTGCAAGAAGCTTTTCCTTTGTGGTCTCCAGCAAATAAAGCTCTGAAACAGGATGTCAGAGGAGGCATAAATGTCACAGAGGAAACCAAGTCACAGGCTAAAGATCTTGGGATGAAAAACCCTCCAATGTCTAAAGCTCCAAGGAAAACAGAAGCTTCTCTCTGCCATCTCCACAAAATACATGCAAACAAATTATTTGAGACCTAACCTAACTTTACTCATCAGCACAGGAGGACAAAACCCAGCTAACCAACTAGAAACATCAGACATCTGCCATATTGTGTTGTCCAGCAGGAGAAGATGATTAAAAGAAAAATATGTGACAATTTCAAGCAATCCATAACATGTTGGGGGGTTTTTGTTAGGTTTTTTCCCCAAAAATATAAATATTAGCTGTTGGTTGCAAAGCCTAGCTATCCAAGAAAAAGCTTTATCTTTCCAATTCATCAACTAAACAAATTAATTCAAGGCAGGGAAATAATTAAAATGCCAAATTAAAACAGAGACAATACGCTTTGTGTTCACAGCCCCCAATGTGGTTTGGAGTTTAGTTCACATGGGTTTATGCTGGCATGATCAAAGGGAAAAAATTGTAATTAAAAGTGTGTATCAAATCATAAAGCTCACACAACTGGGAACAGCACTACTCAATTTGTATGTTTCCCCAAATAAAATATTCAATATAAAACGTGATCAGAAATCAGCCATGCCATAAAAGTGCAAGACATAAGTATTATTTTTACATCTCACTGTGGCTTCTGCCCCAATTCATTAGGTCCTTTAATTAAGAAAGAGAAAACAAACAAAAGCAAACAAACAAACAAAAAATCCCAATTTCAGTATCTTTCATAACCACATAAATGAAATCGGAGGTTAAATTAATTTTTTTGATTTAGCAGCCAAGCAGGCTCATGAAGCTGTGTCCCCAGTACCTCCACTGGCAATCCTGCAGGCAGTTTTTGGAGAAAATCAGGATGAATTTCATACTGCTTGGCAGTGGCAGCCTTTCCAGAGCCCAGGAAGGCAGGACAGCTTCCTCAGGGCCGTGCTGCAGACCAGGAGTGGTGCTTCTGCCTTCAGAGGGCTCTCAGCCTAGGAAAGGAGAGATTGTCTCTCTGTCTTCCCCCACACCCAGGCACATGCTGAGATGAAGAAAACAAAGCCTCATAAAGAGCCCAAACCCACTGGATTATCTTGTGCTTTCTATGATATTTATATTTTTACTATTTAATCCCTGTATGCATTACAAGTTCACAACATATATGTTAAAATTTAAACCTTAAGAGAAGCCACTTGGGTCAGTGTCACCCCATCTCTCTCTCCCAGCCAAACACATTTCAATTAAGAACAATTTGACATTCAAGAACTTTCACTGGGATTGGTGTGCAAAAAATCAATCTTATTGATGGTGCCACATGGGCCTGTGGCACCATCCTGTCTTGATTAGGGTCACTCTTTTACAAAACTAGCTGCTTTTCACATGGCTTAACACTTGCTCTTCCCAGCACTCTGGGGTAATATATTTCTTCACCACTCCTTCTAATTCAGCAATATTGGAAGAAGAAAAAAAGAATATTAAGACTATCTTAGGGCAACAATGCTACTAAATACTCTGAGTACTATCCCATAGATGCATTTCAATATTCCATAAACACACATATGCATGCTTCTGTCATTAAGGATTTAATTTTGTGTCTAAACTGTTCTCAAGACTAACCATTCCCACGATGGTTGAGCAGTAAATATAAATATCAGCTGAGCCCAATTCTGAAGTTTCTGTTGCATTTTTACATCCAGGATCTTGGCTTGCCAATCACACATTTCAGCTGCATTGTAAATGTGCTTAATCTAGCCTGATGTTATCCAAACAGAGCTGTGAGTAAACTGGAAAAGGTTTGTGGGTTTTTTTACATATTTAAGAAATCCTATGTAAGCTGTAACTTTCCTGCATGCATGGAATTTATAAAGTTTAATTATTGTATAAAAGGTAATTATTGCTGTACCTTAAATATAATGAGACAAAAACAGTTCAAAGTCAGAACTGGTGCAGGTGAAACCATCCTCTTAAACTTCATAAACCTTTACAGGATGATTCAAAGCTGGATGTTAGCAAACAACTGCAACAGTTCTGAAATTTGCTGTGAAAGGCAAATGCTGCTCTATGTTTTGGACATGGATTATGCTAGGAAACCATCCAGCCTAATCCTTCTGTTGCTTTTATGTCAAATGTACTGCTGCTAGTTCAAGCGTAGTGCAATTTCCTTTTGCTGAATCTCAAAAACATCTCAAGAATTAAATCCATGCAGGAGCACTGGGCTCTAACCAGCTTAAGGGCACAGCATGGGATTGCACCCATGGCATTGCACAACAAAGAGCACAGAGCACTCCCCATGGTGAAGAAGCCCAGGAACCTCTTACCCTTGCCTTTCACAGCTGTTAAACTACAAAGCTAACAGGTTTGGAGGTTCCAAACCTAGGGAACCACAGAAAAGTTTTTTAAAGGTGAAATCATCGTTTTTCTTACTCCCTTCTTCAAAACAGCTGTCTTAATTCACATTACACGTCAAAAATCAGCAACATTTTTTTTATATTTCCAAGTCATCTGTTTCTATCCATGAATTTCTTCTGATTTTCTAACAGCTGTGATATATAATCATAAAAAACAGAGTTCTTAACATCACAGATGAAATTAGGAGAAATACCGTGATACATGCTTTGAAAATGAAGAATGTTCTATCTTATTTTTTCTGCAATTGAAGAAAAAAGAGATATTCCAGGAGACAACATACTTGAAATCAATGCACAAGAACACATTCTTTTACAAGGGACAGGCATGCCCGTAAAACTCATTTCTCCTAGAGAGCTTCAGCTTCTAGACATAGCTAGACTTCCTCTGGAACTTAAGTTCATGTCCCTGTCCATAGTTACATTGAACTGCTTGGAGATAAAAACATATCCATGCAAAAGGTGTCTGCTGCCATGAGAAACAAAGAATTAAGTGAGCAGTTTAGAAGGGTTCCCAGGGAAGCAAATATGTAAATGGGGAAACAAAATGGGTTTAATCGGCAAAAATTCAAAAAATAAGTTGCAACACTAAACATTTTGTCTCAGGAAACGGCCTGGCACACCTGCTGAGGGAGTGCAAGGAGTCTTTCTCTCTTACCTGGCTTCTTAGCTGCAGAGTTCCTCCCTCTGATGCAGCTGTTGGTGCCACTTGTAGAAAGAACTGAGCAGAAACCTGTGGGGTTTAGTGTGTTCCAAAGCAAGCCATATGCCTAAATGCTTTGCCAAATGGCTCTCCTGGACTCTCAAAAGACTGCCCTGTACTTACTGACAGCAAACACCGAGCTACAGATGTAGTACCTCAAATAAAGGGAACCACTTCATGTTGGGCCATTTCTCACTGGATGAGGCTGACTGAAAATAAGAACAAGATTTATTGTTTTATTGCCCCTGTAGTTTTGTTGGAGACCTAAAAACAGTACAGCCAGGTTTCACATTCCATGGCAATGCTTTATTGAACTAATTCATCATTAGTCACTTCTCTTAACAGTTTGAAGAGCTGTGTCACACTCATTGTGACTCATAATCTGCATATAAACATATCACATCTTGAAATTTCACTGCACTTCTTCTACAGCTCACTTCACAGACTCTTGGCTAGAAAACAGCTGAATTTACCAATTGATTGGGACTGACAGCAATGACAATGATGATGAATCTAGGAAAAACTCCAGAATGGCAGCAACAATTGAATAAACAAGTGGATGTTATGGAGTTTTGGGAATTCTTGATCTTGTGCTTAGCAGAAGGATTGCTTCGTGCATCTCTTCTGTTTTTATGGAACAGCTAGAGATCAAGCACCATACACCTCTTCAGCAGAATTGCTGCTGATTTCTTACTGATGATTAGTCTGCCATTTCATATGCAGTACAACCAGGAAAGAGAACTTTGGATTTCCAAAGAAATTCTTTGTAGTTTTGATCTGTTCCCAATGCCTCTGAACAGAACTGGGAGTTTCACTTTTCCTGCTGTCATCACATTGCACTGGTTATTTATAGTGGTTCATCTGCACCAGCAGTTGAATGAAATATCAATGCTCTGAACCTCCATGTCACTGCCATGAAAGCTTTTCATTATGATAAATCTTGTCAGAATCACATGCCTAGGCAATGTAGGCTGATATATGGCACAAAACTTTGTTCTGGGGCTCTTTTCTGCCTTTAAAGTGTTTTCTTTGGTATTTTCTGCATCACTTTTAAACTGAAGCTGCTTGCTGAAAGGAACACAATCCAAAGAAATATAAAGTGCTGATAGACATTGCTCTTTGTTCATTATTACACACATGTCCTGCTTCTTTCCTCTTCTTATTTCATTCTAATTGGCACCGGGGGAAGCATTACAAAAACTTGGTATTGTTGTCTTTTCTTCCATGCTTCAATTGCCTTTACATACCTAAATAATGTGTCTGAACATTATGCATTACTTTTAAAGGGTTCATAGATGGACACACACACCAAAAAAAGGAAAATAAAGCTACACCCATTTAGAGAGCCCCTTGTAAAAGATGAAAATGTAGGTTCAGCAAGAAATGACTGCAGTCTCTCAAAGTATTAATAATATGGCAGTAGAACTACTTCAGAATTGTGCTTACATCCCAGAGGCAAAAATTATTCCTGAGTTTTAATTAACTAAATTAAAAAGGTGCTTTGGGGTTTTGAATACAATATGACATCATGGATACATGTGTCATTTGTACAATAAGCTACCATGGCCCAGATGTTCAGAAAAGAAGGAGAATTAGGGAATCCTTGCTTAGCATTTATAGTCCTTTCCCAGCAGATAAAACTTTGGGCAAGTCAAGTGATCTCAGAAGGTTGAATTGGTGCTACTTAATTTGATATGTGTTCAGCTAATGCTTTGTTTGATTTTCTGTGACATTAAGGTCTCAGATGAAACCTGAGTTGTCCAGACTTGATGTCTGGTCAGCACAAACAACACTGTGGTCCCTGAAGAGAGCCAGCAGCACGTCCAGAGGGTGGTACATACAAGGGAGAAGTGGACCTGTCTCCTTAGACTGCTTCTCTCGACCTAATGATTGCAGAGGAGATCTAGCATGACTCAATTCCTGACACAGAGACCTCAGCTAAATTGCTGATGGTGGGTAGGGCGAACAGGAGTGGAAATGTCATTGCCTCTGAAGTCCCAATCTCAGAGGGAGTCAGATTTCATTTAACAGGAGTGGGAAAATCTTTTTAGAAGAGTGAAGAACTAGAAAAAAATAAAAATCTGGCCAGGGCACCACTGTAAGTACAGAAAGTCCATCCAATTTTCTCTGTCCCAAACACTATTCAATCTCTCTAACAAATCCACATGCAGAAAACTAAATCTGTCTCTCAGAAGGCCAACAGAAGTGTTGCAATTATCACCCCTTAATTCAGAATTTAATTTAGGAATGATGATGAGATGACAACCAAGGTATAATAAATAAGTTTTGAGCAGCATTTTCAATAAAGAAGCAGTGTTGAGCAGGGTTTTAAGCAACCTGGTCCCTGCCCATGGCAGGGGGGTTGGAACTGGGTGGTTTTTGAGATCCCTTCCAACCAAACCATTCTGTGGTGCTATGCTTGACAAACAAAATGAAAGGGTGGATGAAGCAGAGAACATGCATCAAAAGAGCCACTGAGGTAGGAAATAGAAGACAGAATGATAAAGCAAGAGCATATGTGAACAGATGAGCACTGGCAGAAAAAAGAGGAGGAGTGGTTTGAAGTCAAGGGATCACTCCAGACTGACAGTCAAATTCTAAGATCAGAAACTACCTTCTTATTTTGCCTTGGTAACCAGAAAAATAATTCAGGTTTCCAGAAATTGATTATCACAATCTAGAATCAAGTCATGCTTCTTAATCCAAATATGTCACCAGTGTAGAATGAACAGTGCACAAACTGCTTGTTGAATAACAGATTGTGAGAAGTCAGGTTTGATTCCATTGTTTCCATTATTACCTAATCTCTAGAAAACAGCTAAATAGCAAGACCAGTTTCTCTAAGGAAGCATTTATTTCATTTTGTGTTCTCATCTTTGAATCATGCAGAAAAGATGTGGGAGTACATTTTTATTGGTATCACTAGCAGATCCAGCTCAGGTTTCACAGGATTTTCCTAGAGCAGCATTTCAGTTCCATTAGCATTGATTAACCTGGTATTAACTCAGTATTACCTGTCACTAAATGAGAATTCTCACATGCTTCATTTAAAGATCACATCATCTCAATTTTTCGTATGGCTGAACTCTTTCTGCCTTCTTAAACATTAGAAATCATGTGACATCTCTTGCTTTAGTGACAGTCAACATCGCAAATTCAGTGGAGCAATGTCAAATTATTTCAGTTATGAATTTGTCCAAGGTTAAGAGTAATTTAAAATTCCAAGAGCAGGCCATAATTGTGCAGCTAAAAGCACTGCCACAAAAACCACCAGTAATAGGGGGAAAATAATTAACTTCACCTGCTTATTCTGGGTCTAAATAAATGCACTTAATGGCTGTGAATGGTTAGAAGAGCTTCAAATTTCAATGTGTTCTTCTTCAAACAGTCATGGAAAAATAATTTAACTCTGCTTTTTAATTTCTTTTTTCTTTTTCAAATAAGGATTTCTGCCTTAAGGGGCTGCCATAAAATTAGTACCTTGATAGGCTTCAAAAAGTGGTAGCAGATCACCAGTAGTTGTTATCAGCCTTATTGTGGATATATTCAGAATTATCATACAGCTTCAATTTTAATTTAAGAATTCCAGAAGGAAAGGTTATGCCATATTGCTACAAAAGGCTAATCTGGTCTTCTTTCAACTGAATAAAATCTGTGTTAGGCTGGTATCCTGACATTAGAGTCAGGCCCAATGCTTTAAAGGGAGAAGCTTTTTAAATACCATTATTAAAGTCCATTAGGGTTTTATGGTGAATTTCATTCCCTGCACTTGTTCAGATCCACACCTAAGCTCCTTAAGCCCTTCATTTTTATGTGGAATGAGCCCCTTCCTTTCTGTATAAAGCAGCAGCACTGTAATGTGAAATTCCCTCTTGTGGTATTTTTTGTAGCCAGACACTGAACAGAGAGAATGGAGCACTGTTTTCATTTGCTGTTATTTTCTATGCTACACAGTTTCATAAAGTTAACCCAAGCAAAACTGATGGCATGGAATCCTCTGACATTTCAGGTGTTTTAAACTGCTAAGAGGGACCAGTATTTGCAGCAAAGGCAAACCTCCAGGGAGAAACAGTCTCAGCATCTGAGATGATAGATTCAGAGCCAAATAGCACTTTCCAGCTCCTGAGCCTGACTGCATGTGAGCCAGTGGCATCTGGGCTCCTTGTCATCCTGAGATTCAGATGTATATTTGAGTTGCAGGAAGGGGAACACCAGGCAATGTGACAGTGCTAAGATCTACTTATTGAGGGAACCGAGCAAGGGATGAGCTTGGGCTGAAAAAACCACCTTCACTCATGCACACACAAACCAAGACTCACCCCAGTTACCACCTAGGCAGGTTGGCTCAGTCTTGCCTGGAGGCAGCCCAACACCCCACTGCATCCAGACCCAGGGTCAGGCTCTGTTCAGTGGCTCAGAACCAAGAGTTTCACTGTGTCCCCCTCCTTCTCATCCATTCCTCATCCAGTGGTGGATGTCTGCATAGCAATGCTTCCCTGGATCCTACCTGAGGGTTTCATAGCCACTATTTGGCACAGGCTGCCAGTCAGTACCCAGAAATATCCCTGCCCATCTTCCCAGCAGTTTCAAATAATGCACTTGTATAACATGTTGGTCCATGACCATGCTGAGGCTCAACACACCCTGTTCCTGTTTGCACTTTCTTGTCAGCTGTTATTCACTATACCCAACAGTGAAACTAAGCACAGTCATGAAGGCACAGTGACAGCCAACTTTGCCTCCTTTTCCTCTTGATCTTCCCTTTAACAGGTCCTCTTCTGCATGGCAGAATCATTCAGAGAAGAAAACCAGAAAATCAGAACAAAGGTGTTCCTGCAACACGCTCCAGACACCAGTCAATTTGCCTTGTCCAGATACACCTCAAACTTCCAGATTCAGAATGCCTGTGCAAACAATCAAAAAGCAGATCATCTACCTGTTCCTAAAGCAAGTTCCTGTGTGAATCCCACCAGACAATGTCCCAAGAAAGTTTTCTAATTTGTCCCTCTTGGAGCAAATGTCCTCCAGAGATCCTTTCCATTTTATAAGGTCCTTTCCAACTGTTTTGCTATGATCCTCTGATATTATCTCACTTCTACACAAGCTGTTTGCTGCTGACTTTGTTGCTTATATTCTTTCAGCAGTGAAACCCTGAAGCAGGCCTGAGGCAATTTGCATGTACCAGGACAGAGAAATCCACAGCTGAACAGTCATCAGGAGAGTTTTCAACATCTCTTCAAAGTACAGGGTAGAAACAAGCTTTTGAAAAATATGTTTTCAGGGCACCTATTCATTTTAATAATTGAAAGTGTCACTGATAATGAATTACTGTTCTTGCTACTGGCCCAAAACCCCTTTTTTTCTATTGGGTTGCATTCAGTAACTGTAACATGTTGATTCAATGCTGCAACATACTGAAAATAAAAGCGGTGTTGATGCAATGCAAAAACAATCTATTCATCATCCTGACACCCAACAACAAACTTTTTTCTTTAATCTGGAAATTGTGGCTGTTCCATGTTTTGCTAAGTCATGATATTGCTATTCTACAGAGGGTCCTTATTGTTCAGCTTTAGTTTTGGAGTTTTTTCTTTTCCACTGGTACATATTTCCAGCTTTCTCCTTCCCTGTGCTATTGTAACATCTCCTTTACAGGGGAGGGAGCATGACATGAGCTACTTACTACATGTAAGTAGCTCCACATGAGCTACTTACAGCACGTAGCTCACACATTTGTTATTAGCTACAGTTCTCAAGAGCTGTACCAGACAGTAAAAAAATTGCTCTCCTCAAAGACTAGCCAGGATAAAACCAGCACAACTGAAAGAGACCATCAGGAAATCCCGCTGGGATGAGAAACCCCTATCTAATATCCACAGACTGCCTTTCATCTGACTGCTGGTACTCCTAATCAATACCAGTGAGATGTTACATTTATTGAAGCAATTTCCCTTCATGCAAATGATCTATGTGCAAATTCTCTATTAACTACTAACTTGCTGCTTTTTGAGATATGAAAAAGTTACTTCTGGGATAAATCAGACCAGAGATTCCCTGCTAGGTATTTGTCATATCATTTCACTCAGCATATGCTTATTGCAGCTGTGCAGCTTCCACTGGATCTATTTCACACACCTTACTCAGCAAACCCCAAACATTTCCCATGGGGCATTCAGCTTGGGGAGCTAAACCACAGCACCTTTCCATCTCTCATTACTAACTTTCCTTCATCTATGGAAGAAAGGACCAAGGAAAATGTCCAGCATACTCATCTGAAGCTAAAGTTCATGTTCACAACTCCAATTCAGAGTCATATCATCTTTACCAGCATTAAATGCAATTTCCAGTCCATTGGAATTAGAACAACCATAGGCTAGTTACCACTAGGAAAATAAATATTTGCCAAGAGTTGCCAATGCAACAGTGTGAGAACATTAACCTCACCAAAGATATTCAATTAGCTTCTAATTAGAAATATGGTTTAATGTTTTATCACCCTTTTTTGTTTCCTTTTTAAAACATCCATATGTTTGACATTTCGTTAATAAGAATATGAACAAAAATGAACAGAAATTAATTCTGGGTCTATGGCTTTAATACATAAGGAGATACATTTTATTTTTGTTTTTTTTCAAGTGTAAGGCATTTTTAAATCTTCATTTGTCAAGTAAAAACCAGTAATGTACATTCATAATATACCCTGCCACACAGCTTCATTTTTAGTAACTAATGCTAAATATCTGACTAAAGAAGCCAGTAGAAAAGAAAGGACTTTTGCCAGAAAAACTACATTAAAATTTTTAAAAAGTGAAAAATTACTTCAGAACAAAATATTTCACTTCAGAAACATTGCCAATCAGGAGACCAAGAGGAAGTAGCCTTCTAATATTTCTTATTACTAATCTCCCTGACAGATTTATCTTTTAGGCTTCACATTGTGTCACTGTTGCAGCATAATCTTTTGCATCATGGAGAAGCCAGGTATATCATGGAATTCTCTGGTCAGAACACATCAAGAGCAATTCAATGGAGCTTGAAATCTCTGTCTTATCATCTAAGAAAAGACAACCATTATGCACTGTAGCAGAACTTTTTAATTAAATGTCTTATTATAAGTTCAAATACTGGCCTATTCAACCATCTCTATTTTTGAAGGAAAATAATAAATCCAAGTGAGATACTTGTGAAAACGATTTTTGTCAAAACCCAATATTTTTTCTACAAAATAGCGATATTGACTATTAAAATCCCCACACTCAGATTATTTGGAGCAAATGGAAGTAAACACATATAGCTACATTGGTAAAGGAAATTATTTGCATATTTAACTTTGCCTTTGTGGTCCTCAACTACTCTATTTCTCTTGTCAAGGCTGGATTTCATGGCAGCAGCACAATGGCAGAGAAAAGCTGGGCTACAGCTTCCTCTGACACCGTGCAGGCAGAGTGAGTGACACAGTCACCTTTAAGGTAAATATTGCTGAGAGGCTTTTGAAATATAGAAACAAGATAAAGCAGGGAACTTTATTAAATGGAAGTTACCTTCTTGAGAAATACCTTTTAGCCTCACACTTCTGCATGCAATTTCATTGATTTCTGTGGGATTAACTGCATACATCTGGTTTGTAAGAGCCTCTGGCAGATAACGTATGAGTTGAAAAAAACCAAATTAGCTTTCTGAACTGCAGTTTTGCATTCAAAACAAGTTATGTCTCTGCTAGCCAGCTGCCATAATTATTATTGTTTCTTCTGAATGTTCATTGCATTTGAAATGTCTCTGAACAACATTGTTCTTACAAGTTATAAAATTATCCTTATAATGGGTTTACCAAATTATTGATTCAAACCTTTTTCATAAGTCAGCCACAGAAAACAACATGTTCCATAAATAATGCATTTTGCAGAGGAGTAGGAGAAAAAGTAACTAGAAAAAAAGTTTTTCTTGCTTCTTTTACATGACTTCCTCACCTCATTTCTCTTAACTGTATTGTCCATAGTTGATTCAAAACTATGACATTCCTATGCAAGAAGAAAATATCTGCTCAGTGTCAATTCTCATATCTTGACTACTACAGTGAGTGAATTTTTGATGCCCAAGTTCCCAGAGTCCTGAGATTATATTAAAAATTAACAAACTTTTTGAGATAAATGGAGAGAGTGGAGAGGCTTGAGAATAAGCCGCACACATTTCCTCATTTTTCAGAGAGCTGAATGCTTTTTGAAAAAGAATTAATGATTTTCACTGACCCTGGAGGGCTTTTTAGAAGTGTAAGTCCATTCTGACAATTTTTTTATTACAGGAGTTTGATTAGCAGTTCTTCACAAAAGAACAGTCAGCTATTTAGGGTGGGTCTCTAATGCAGTTCATAGCCCAGCTCTCATGGCATTACATCCTGGAAAGGCACTTTTTCCATTCCAGGCAAAGGAATGAAATTCTCTGAATTACAGAACATTCTGCTGAAGCAACAGCCTCTCCTTGACTGCCTTGTAATGGGCTTTGGAGGGTGATTTGTCTTGGGCCAGGACGCAGGGCAGGCATAAAGTGCTGCCCACTTCCATTAGCAGCCCACGGGGTCTGTGAGAGCTGCCTTGGGCAGGAACAGCCAGGACAAAACTCTTCCAGTGATGGAAAGTGCATCAGCTTTTTAAAGGCTTTAGGAAGCAGGAGGCCAGGAAGGGCTCCCTGAGCATTGAAAACCCCACTGTAAATCCTGTGTGTGTGCAGCAGCACGCCAGGAGTCATCCCTCACCAGCTCGGGGGGTGCTGCAGTGCTGGTTCCCCTGGGCAGCGTCAGAGCCAGCAGCTGCAGCACCCACAGCAGCCATCCTGAGAGACCCAGCTGAGCCATGCTCCTCCACAGCAGCTCCCCTGGGCTGCTCAGGGCTCCCTGCTCTCACAGCTACTCCCAGCTGGAAGCTGGGGCCTGACAGAGCACTGAGAATCCACATTTCTGTCGCCTTCCCTTTCCGTTTGGGAGAACTGGCACACCCAGCATGTTCCAGTGGATGTGGCAGCCTGCACCCAGGTTATCAGCTCTGAGTGCTCCCAGGCTCCTCAGCACACGAAGAGTTCAGCAAGGCCCAGCTCTTACCAAACCCTGCATTTCTTCCAGCAACAGATGCTTTCAATTTTTCCGTGATCAATACCTTTAGATTGCACACCTGAAGCTAAGGTTGATTATTTCAGGATACAAGAACTGATTTGCATAAATGTCTGAAGATCATAAAAACACGGCATGGTTTGGGTTGGAAGGGTGCTTAAGATCATCTGGCTCCAGCCCTGCCTTCCCTGGGCAGGAGAGCTTTCACTGGCCCAGGTTGCTCAAGCCCCAAGCTCCATCCAGGAGCCAGGGCAGTGTATACTTCTGAAAATCGACGGCATTTCACCAATAAAGCAGCTGTAATATATCTCACAATAAAGTAAACTTTGAGTGGAAGGGGGCTTTATTCTATTTTTGTATATATAACTTTGAATAATTTAAAATTTTAGAGCTATCACAGGATATTTCAGGTTGAAAAGCACCTCAGACAAAAATATAAAGACCTGCTCATGGATTTAAATTTTTGTTTGCAACTGCAGTGATCAATAAAAAAACGTTTTATTTTTCCTAGTCTGTGTCTCTAAAATTTTTGTTTACTTGAAATAAGGTAGGAGACACATATAGAAGCTTTCAAAACTAATGCACCATGTGGGAGAGAAGCCTGTGTGTGCAAGCCATCATTTTGCTAGGACAAGCCATGCCTTTCTTGGGGAATTAACTCTGTTGAACAAAAGTTGTCTTTAAATAAAGCTCCTGGAATTTAGCAAAGAGATAATGCTATGCTATCCAATTACAAATGGTCTCCCTCACATTGTCTACAAACATGGCAAACACAAGGCATTAATTTTCCAAGGGGGAAATTGTCCAACTGTGGCAGAACCATTCCCTTGCCTTCACTGTCACTACATGAAATATTTGATTTGGACAGATACAAACACCTGGTGTGGGGACAGAAGATCCCCAACACAGAAGAGAGAAAATCTTTGCCTCAGACTAGCAGCAGTTACTCAGGCATTCACCTTACTGGTGGGAGACTGTTCCCAGTGGTTAAAATGGAAACACTTCTTGATAATTACAATAATAATAAACATTATCAGCTTGGCTTCAAATATTTTGCCTTCAAAGTAATTAATGTTTGTGTTCAGGGATTTAAACTGTTTCTTAAAAGTGCTAAACAATTTTACTGTAGCAAATAATAGAGGAAACAAGGAGTTTGTTACCCTATTCACATAATTGTTACTTAATAAAAAGTCTGCAAAAAAATATGTGGATTGTTGTTATATGCATTTAATACTACCATGGGTCTTTAAAGAAGGCTTTAAAAAGCAATTTTTGCAAAACAACTTTGCCTCAAGGACCTTGTAGTTTTAATTAACCAACTTAATTATATTCCTTTTATATCTAAAGATGGATATTAGATATTCAAGTATAGGAATCTAAACATGAAATTAGGTGCTTCCATCCACTTTGAGATGTGCAGCATTTTCACAGACTGTTTATGACCAGATAAGATCACTGGATTAAAAATTTAAAAATGCAGAAAATTTGATGGAAATTTTTAATTTGCTATTTTCCTCTCTTAGTTTTTGTCTGCTTTTATGTTTTGAGGCAAAATAGCAATCAGAGATTATGAGATTCTGCATATTGTGACAAGTACACTTCTAAGGAACTTCTTGAGCTCAAGCTTGTAATCTCCTGAAAAAAAATAATTTGTGCCATGAAAATATTTAAACAGAATCTTAGTGTTTGGTGCAAGTTACTCATATTAAAAACATTTTTTAGTTTGAATTGTAAAGCAAGATTTTTGCCATTTTCCTTTCTTTTCTCCCTGTAACTGGGTTTGGTTTTGGAAGCTGATTCTTTCATATTTGTGACACAGAAGTCTTCTGGAATCAAGAAATAACTTGGGTTGGTTGCACACAACAGGAAGAATGGCTGAATACCTCCAGGAGAGTTTAGCCTAATCCCTACTCTTTCCTTCCAACTTTCCCTTGCAAGGTGAAGCAATTGGAGAAGGAGATGCCAAGCAGCTTGACAATCACCATGTGTTGCACCCTTGAAGTTCCACAGACCCTGTGGATCTGAAACAAGGATAGTTTCTTGCTGAAGGTGATCTACAGAGTGCCTAATAATTAATTAATTTCTGTATTACCTCAGGTATTGACAATGAAAGAGTTTTTTGATATCTTTTTTCTAATGTGGGTTGTACCTAGCCTATTAACATCTTTGTTTCTTTCTTCTCAGACTTTTGTTGTATTATTTTCTAAAAATAATTAAATAAACTCCAAATTTAATTTTATAATAGCAATCCAAATCACTTGCAGCAAATTCAATGGCAGTGACAAATGTAGCACACAGTGTTGAGCATAATTATCCAACTTTTTATACCCACTCTAATGTGTTTTTTGTTACTGAGATGTCATTGAAAAATGTCCATTTAAACATTAAATTTAATGAATTATAAAATAAATATATATAAACCTAAGACACAAAGGTAATGAGCCTTATGACTGCTATGGGCTGGAAATGAGGGATGAGAAAAATCAGAACTCAGAAAGGAGTCACGTTCTTACAGGTAATAATTCTGAAGGCAGGGCATTTTATAACGGAGATTCCATTTCTTTTTTTAAAATAATTTAAAAATGTACTTTGCTTTAATTCAATAACCTACTTCAAGGTAACTTGCTAGAATAGGAGTGTAATAAAATACAGCTCTAATAAAGCAAATAAACCCAGAGCAAAAGTTAAACCCAGGAGAAAAACTACCATCACTATAATTAACTAGGAATACAGATCACAACCCAGATGGAAAAGTTTCTTAATGAATCCTTGGTCTGATCATCAGCTGATGAACAGAAAACAACATTGAAATAAAAAAAAAAAGTATTGATTTATAGCTACTAAGAGTCAGCTGTGGATCTGACATGATAGACAAGTCTGATGGTGGAAAATTGAGTCAGAGCTCAGTGGTGACAAATCTGCAGAGACAGCAGTTGTTTGAAGCAGCAAAACTCAGATTGATTGTATGTAGTCTATGACAAAAGATATAAGGCTTGGATCATTTAAAACTGGACCAGGACATTATCTACTGAAACATGGTAGCCATTTAGTCCTGCCTCTTTTTTAAAATTTTGTTTATAAAAATATTCTTTTAAGGAGATGTATTCTTAGTAGAATATCACGAGTATGGCTACATTACTGGATTCTAGACTGGATTCTAGAGAAGCCCCATTCCCAGGTAATAGCCCAGAGTGAGTCACAAAGTCAGAGAATATATTGAGTTGGAAGGGCTCCACAAGATCATGAAATCCAGCTTGTGACCCTGCACATCATCATCCCCAAGAGTCACACCAGGTGAGTCCTTTCAATCTACGTGTCATTGACAAGTGCCTTATGGATATGAGGAAACACACATTGCTGTTCCCCACTGTAATCTCTGGGAGTTTTGCCTTGATCAAGGGTTAGGAGCTGTGTAGGCTGGAGACAGTTTGAGGGAGACTTATCCATGAATAAATGACCCTCTGAACTCCAAAGACAAGCAGACCAAAGCAGGTGACTGTGTGGGGGTGTTCTTGCACGCCTTTCTCTTTCAGGTGATTATCTCCAGCAACTCTCTTCTGTATTTCACATCCAGACCAGAAACCACTCTTAATGCCTGAGGCATGCTAATTTAAGGATTCTATTGAATTAATAGATAAAAGATCACATGAGGAAAATGTGTCCTGGCATAAGGACAATTTCTAGTTCCCCTGCTGCCAACTGAAGTAATGCAAAGTTCAAGCAAAACAGTCACTGCATCACAGTGCTTCTGCTGCAGGAACAACTCAACTGTTGATGCAGCAGATACTGAATCATGGCTTTGAGTCCAAAATATTTAGGAGAATGGGCACTACAGTCAAATTACTTTCATATGCTGGGTTTTAAATTGTGGTGGTTCAGCAGAAGTATTCAGAGAGTAAATATGCACTTTGAAACAAACTACTTAGGTCATCCCAGGCTACAGCTGTGTCTGATAAAGGAGAAGGATCTTAAAGCATGCACTGAAGATCTCTAGATAAGGCTGCACTAGTCTGAAATGTCCTGATAAGCTTGCTGGCAGGGAAGCTGCTGTAAGGCACAATTCCACTGAGTTACAGAATAGCTGATGGCAAAGCCTCTAAACAGAAAAATGAGCAATACATATATTTAAAGATGTTTGGTTGTCTATTTCTATTTTCTGTTATCTCACTGATACGTAAGGTCATTACCCACAGAAATAACAGATACAGAATAAAAAAAGTGTATAGATCACAATAATGTCCAGACCCAAAGAGAGATATGATTAACAAAATCTAATCCAGTTGCTCCTGATAGCACAATATACAATAGATCTCTATGGAAAAAAATAGCAATTAAAATTTTCCATAAAGGATGCTCTTCAACATAACCACAACCAAATATTAGTCTACTTCTCATTTGGTCCTAATTTCCCTGTTCAGAATCATTTTATAAACCCTGTCTGTTAAAGTAAGTAATTTGCCTAAAGCTGGCTGTTTCATTTTTATAAGATCAACAAGTTTTTAAGTATTCCTGGGAGCTGTTTTCAGGAGTTAGTTATAGGGTGAGGAAATGGGAGCATGCAGGTATGTGGCCTTCAGACTTGGAAAAAAGGTATTCACTTATGAACAAAAAGAAACAGTTGAAGGTTTGAGATCCCTGGCTTTGCAAAGAAAATAAATAAAACAAAACACCACCCAAAAATGCAGATAATCCACTTGTTCAGTCAGACATTCCATCTTCCTTCACAAGATGCCAACAAATGATGAACATCTGGTAAGATGGGAACTCACTGAGCTCATCCTACTCATAGCCCTCACAAGTGCTGTTCCACTAGCACACACACAGGTGACTGGCTCAGGGAATGGGAACAGTTGCTGCTTTTCCCCCAGAAAGAAATGACAGGAAAACAGCAGCATTTTGAGAGAATTATACTGTACCTTTCAGGATACCTGTTCCAAAGCTGTTCCAGTTGTTCTGGTAGGAACTTGGCCTGCTGGTGTTCAGACTTCATTGGCATCAGACCAGCAGTGTCTCAAAATGTGAACAGTTAATTCTTCAACATTGAGACTGTGACAAACGCAGCCCCTTTTAGGCTGTGAGCTCTGTGGTGTTAACTCGAGCTGGCCTCAGGCTGCAGCTCATGCTGGCTCCTCAGGTGCCCCTTTCTCATCCCCTGTGACATGACTGCCCAAGCTGCTTCACCCATCCATTAGATTCCATTTTTTTTAAAGCAGCTCCTGGAGGGGAATGGGGCTCAAAGCATGTTTGTAGGAAACTTATTAACCTTCAAGTATTATAAAACTACTGTTGAAGAAGAAAGTACTTAAGCCAAATCAAAGTGCTTTTAAAACCATGTTGGTTAAGAAAAAAAGGAATAGGTATCTCTGCTTGCAAATACTCCATTCAGCAATCCAATCCAAAATTACAATTTTGATGAAAAGGCAGAATGGCAAGCCTCTTGAACCATGTTCAAATGATAACTCCAAATCCTCTGTGAGAGAGTGAAATCCTGCATGGACAGTAAAGCACTAGTGGGAAGCAGCTCTTTTCCATGCTAAAAGCTTCAACAGCTGGCTGTGCAAGGAGCATTAAAACACCTAACTAAACTTTGCAGAAACTACACAAAGAAATGGAGAACCACTGAAGCAGAGCTTTCTAAGAGACAGCACCACCAAATTCTCTGTGTTGTGTGGTTCAGGTGAGCAAACCAATTCCAGTAGTGCTAGAACCACATGTTTGATTCTTAGCTTGGTGGTATTTCCCATGCTGCATACCAGAGAGCAACAACTCCACCTGAACTTCGATAAGATTGGAATGGGAATCATGCCTTAGTGACAGAGGAGACTGCAAGTCCTTTGATTTGTTGGGGGGCAGGAGGGGAGAGGAAGGTTGAATAATTTCAGAGCCTTTATTAATCAATTTACTGCTGCTCTCTTCAACACAGTTCCACTCAAGGGAAAATAAGCAGTTCTTGTCCCTTTTCAAGAGCCTGACGAAAGTACACATTTCTGTGTGCTTTTGTAATCAATTTAAAAATTCAGATCAGATGCAACATCTGGTTTGTGGCAAGATTTCTCTTTCCAAAAGATAAACTGAATTAGTCTATTATGAATCTTTCAACAATATTGATATTACAATCTGAGCAGAAATAAATGTCATAAAACTACCCAACAGTGAACACTAATGACAGTAGGGGACCTAACTTCAAAATTTTTTTATCATTATTTTCATGAATGTTTGGCATTCTCAGTTTTCTGCCATATCTCTTGAACAAATGCTGAGGCACTCCTTTCTTCCTAGCTCAGTTTATTTTCTATTTGGCATTTCACTCTTGGAATACAACAAATGGCTAGAAAGGGAAAACTCCCTCTGCCTTAAGAGTTGCCCAACACTTCAGAGTCTTAGCATAATTCAAAGAAAATTTGTTCTGGGTGGAGAAGGTAATCTCACCAAAAGATCCCCCCAAAACCAGAGTTTACTAATGTGTTCCCTACATCGTAGGGCTCACAACTCTCACACACACAAGGTGATGAGCAGTTTTCAACCCCAGTGTGCAGTGGGGTGACTCACCACAATGCAGCTGTTATCACTTATTATATGAACCATTTATTCTGAGAATTCATTTTATGTGTGCCTTTGGTGAAAATTTGCAGTCTGTGCTGCACTAGAGACTCTGTGTCTGCGTTGCAAGTCAGCAAATGAGAGGTCAAGTTCAAAAGCTTCATCCAGATACAGCTATTAAGCTTCAAAAATTGAAGCTATTGATCTGAATTATTTCAGTTTAGAGACAGGTCTCATAGAAACGTTATAGGAGCAAGGAGCTCTTAAATTTACCAGAGCACAGCTGGCCAGGGATGTCTATTCCCAGAGACTTGTTTCAACTGAAAAAGAGAAACGCTCCAATTTTTTTTTTTTTTGTCTTGTCTAAGTCTTAACAAGAAAACTTGATTCTCTGGGTATAGTTCTACAAGCTTTGGCTTTCATTTCTGGGATTAAAACAATACTAGCTTGCATGCCTAAGTAGACTTTTTTCCCACAAAATAATGGCAGCAAAAAATCAGTAGATGCTCAAAGTTTTAAAAAATCTTGGTAACATCCCCTTCTTTTGCCTCACTTCCCAAAATAACCTCTCCGTTGATGCACAAATCATAATCCTTTTAAAGAAAAATCTAACAGTGGGTTTTGCTCTCCTCTGATTTTAAAACTACTCAGAAGCCAGAAGAACTCATGGGAGCCAGAGATCTTTCCCTTATCACAGGAACTGCTGCAGCAAGGGCAGAGCTGTGACTGGTGATGGAGCAATGACTGATGTGTGAGTAATGCTTCTCCAGCAGCAGCTCCTAATCTTGTTATATGGGGGAATGTGAGGTGATTAGAACAAGAGCAGAAGTTGCTGTCAGAGGGACTTCCCAGTATAGGTGCAAACCAAATGCATTGCAAAGAGCAGAATTAATTTCCTTAGCAATGGCACTGACAGCTGGGCTGCTCCCAAAACACGCTATGGGCACAGGCTGCACCAAGCAATGCTAGCAGGAAAAACTGAAGCACACTGAACTTTTCATAAATGCACACACTCTGATCCAGGCATGCAGGAAAGACTCATCTCTGACTGTATTCAAAGCCTGATAGAGCTACAGAATATCTGACAAGATCTATTTAGCTGGAAGCCAGGGGTTTGGTGGAGCAGACAGTATCAGCTTTCAGCAGCGTGCAGAGCCCTGCATTTATATTTGCATGACTATGCAAATATGTGTTTGTATTGAGAAAAAAACAGTTGTTGTCTGGGGTTTTTTGTTTTTAACCTGCTTGCCAATAAGTAAACTTATTTCTGTGCATTTCATTTCTTGCATTTATTTTAAGTGCAAGCAAGCGATTGAATGAAGCACAAATTAAAAGGCGGAGTGGGCTCCCAAGAATGTCACTTGAAGCTTGATTTACTGAAAGTTAGCAGGATGTAAGCTCTGATGTGCTTTTCTTCCTCTTGACATTGAAAATATGCCAGCATTTCCACTCCTAAGTGCCATAATCATCTGGTCTTAAATTTACTTTTAAAATTCTTTTTATGATGCACACTAGATGGTGCTCAAGTTAAAAAATGAATGGCAACTTCCATATACTTTTCATGAGATTAGCAAAATACATTAACATACTTATATCCTGAAATCAGGGAAAACTGACTACTCACCTGAGCCTCTTCCTGACTGCTGATCATTTTACTAAAGCTGGCTTTTTGCTGACTCCGTTCACAATCACTCCTGATTTTTAGTTGCATATTTATGAAACTTTTGCTGTGATTTATAGCATCCTGCATCAGTGAGAGCGGAATGAATTACCTGAATATGTGTACACAGCTCCAAACACCATGGAAATGCACTTCACCAGCCATCAGAAATTCAGTAGCTGTGTTCATGACAATACTGAATTTGTGGAAACATTTGAAAACAGAATTATTTCTTTCTCAGTGATCATATTGGATTAACCTATTCGTTTGTGGAAAAGTTATCATACTTCTTGACATTTCAAGCAAACTGTACCAAGTCACTGACCTTTTTCCCAACCACAGTCTGAGTTTTGAGAAGATCAGGCTCTTTTCAAGCAATGCAGAGAGAAGGGACTCAGCAATTCGGTGTCTGACAGTATTCAATAGGTGTCCAGTCCTGACAGACCCTCCTGAACTGGCAATGATGGAACAAAAGTGGTCACAGACACAGGTGAGAACACAAAACTGGTGAGGAGCAGACACTGGCCGCAATGCTGAACTTGCCACAGGCATGCAGACAATGAATTAATCAGAAATATACAGATGCTTGAATCTGGCTGATGACATTACACTGCTTAATTTGAGATATTTTCTACTTTTCCAATACCTTAATAGCTCTTCATGGAACGTTATTTATTTCTGCAGGGTTGATAATTCCTTGGGCAAACCCAGAGGCTGACTTGGGCTGCAGACAGATGGCCACTTGCAGATCTGGCTGTGCAGCTGCAGATGCTTCTGACCTAAGCTATTTTCTTCCATGGCCATCAGAGGTTTTCCCTACTCCCCTCTCTCACTGGCAATGAATTTACTTGAATCCTCATTCTCTCATTTCAGAACCACAGAGTTAAGCCTAATTTTCCATCTAACTTTGAAGCAAACAGCAGTCCATCTATTCTCCCTGCTGAGAGAGGGCAGGAACTTTCAGCAGTGAATTAGTAGCAAGCAGCTGTTTCAGGCTGACATCTTCAGCCAGCATGGCAGTTTGCAAAATGAACACCAAGCCCAGCAACACCAACAGGGCTAAAAGGCTTAGCCCAGACCAGATACCAGCTTTACTTTTGGAAAAATCATGACAAATTATTCAAGAATTGCAAATCAGTTTTCTAGGAGAAAAGGACATAGGAAGCAAAACTAATTGAATTTTACAGTACTTCTCAAATCCCCGTAAATATTTGATCACAAAACCCAAAAGTGATCTTGATTCCTTTTATCCAACACCTGCTTCTCTGTCACAGATCAACATTAAAAAACAAATGACTCCAATCTGCTGGGAATAACAAAAGGTAAGAGAGTGTCAAGTGCTGTTTGCACAAAGAGGACTGTGCAATAAAGAAGTTCATAAAATCATGAGCAAAGTTCACCTTTATCCTCTACAAATAACATTTCAACTTCCCTGTGTGTATATAATGAAAAAAGCAATGTTTCATCACACACAACCACCCTGTATTTACAGTGTATTTGCCCATCTTTTTTTGCCATGAAAGGAAAAGCATTTAACAAATTGTGAACAGAAATCACCATGGATTTAAATGTGGGGAGACCAGTAGGAACTAGAAACCCTCACCCAGCCCTTTATTCAGAGAAAAAGAATACATCTTTTTCTTCCTCACATCAGATAACAACACACATTCTCTGCAGAAACCAGTGATACCCACTGCTACATCTGTCTAAATACAGACCCTGTATACACTACCAGCTCCTGAATAGTCTTTTTTTTCACCCCAGACATTGCCATGAGGCTATAAATCTAAAAAGCATTTTTAAATAATTACAGGAGGATATTAGCCCTAACCTAAAGAGCTTACAGCTTAGCCTACAATCCTTCTTCAGGATTCTTTATTGCTGTCCTGGGGATTTGCACAGATGCAGCAGTTTGACCAGAAGGCCATTTCTAGGAGTCCACATGATTTCACAGAGATTAATTCTACAGTTCCTATGGTGAGCGTGGGGTTGCACCAGAGGATCCCCAGGCAGAATAAACTCATCTGCTCAGGAAACCATTTCTGTGACTATGCAACTCTGAGATACTATCACCACATCTGAGCACACAGAGAACTGAATGGATAAGGAGGAGTTGTTTTTCTATAATCACTCTGATTCTCTTTCAGCCACAACAGAGAATTAATTGCAAAGTAAAGCCCCTTCTCTCATTGAGGATTTTAGCAATAAGGAAACAGAGGGTTGGAGTACCCTGCTGCAGACAGTGCTTTCCTGGGTTATTTAGGCTGAGTGTCTGCCTTTGGTTATGTGCACCAGTGAGTTTAGGCACTGGATTTTGAACAGTACATGTAGGTTGGCCCAGATGGGCAGAAGGCTGAAATCAAATCAGCAAAATGAAAAGAGCTAGTGAATCAGATTTTCTCAAATTAACTGCTATTTAAAAATAATAAGCAACTGCAATTGATTCTCGTTAGTGCATCAAGGGAAGATGGAGAAAATCCAGAGCTAGGCAGTCACTTCATTTATATTCTTCTATTGAAATCTTGTACATTTAATCCATATGAGCAGTAAACAGAAGAAAGCTACTCAGCATTTAAGCAGTCAGTGTAATTACAGGCTGCCAAGGAATGTGCAATAGGTGCAGTTGAGCCAAACCCTAGAGCAGAACTCCTCTAAAAAAAAAGCCAGACATCTTGAGATTGCAAGTCTGAAGCAAGCCCCCATTTTTGGAAGGGGAAAATACAAAACCACTAGATCCAAATAGCCAAGAAACTCAGCAGGTTTAAAATATTTATCCGGATTTGAGTTCTGACGATTTGGCCAGTACACTGTCTAGGCTTATTGAGCTATAAACCCACATCAGATGTTTGCTGTCCTCACCCCAATAGGTATAAATATTTTATTTTGAAGACTATGTAATTTAAAATAAGGTCTGATTATCAGTAAATGAAAGACCATCAGAAAGAAAGGTGAAAAGGAATGCATAATGGAGAAAAATAAATGACCTTAAATTGAAAAATGAAGGGGTGAGGGAGCAAAAATTTCTAGATGTTTATAGTATCTTGATTATAATCTTCCTTGACATCATTCTGAAACATGAGTTAAAATCCATAGAGTTTAGGGTTCAACAAAGCAAAGAAAATATAATATGGCAGGCTTAGGGCACCTGAGCATTGATGAAGCAACTTAGAAGGGGAGTGGATCCAAACATACCATGGGATCCAAATACACCATTAAATAAGAGGGCTGGCAGTGTATTCCAGTTATGCAGCAGTGGAATGGGAGCATCTCCAGAGGGCTCAGCCACTCCAAACCATTTGTTATATATACTCAAAGGAGCAGCAGTGCCATGGAGCTTCCTTTAGCCACAGAGTAAGATACTCTCCTCCCATGTGTGCCAGCAGCACCAGCCTGTCCCCACACTTAGAACTCCAGAAAGAAGAATCAGAGTGGTCTGTAGTGCCCAGGACAGTCTGTGTGCAAAGGGACAGCCAGCAGGGATCCAGCCTTTCCTTCTCCCAGGCACTCAGCAGCAACTGAGCCAAACCCACACACCTGGGAAGGAGAGCATCATCAGGCTTTCCTTTCTTCTGAACACGTACAAGAAAGAGGAAAGCAAGCAGAAACCATAAAAAAAGGAGAAAATATTTAACCATACCTAAACTGCGCCTGTACAAATGGCAGGATGGAGCCTGGGCTGCTTGGAAAAGCCAATCAATCAATACTGGACTTACTGTCACTAATACAGAAAATAAACAATGTGGCAGGGTTATCCAACAGCTGGGATTGAGTCAGGCTCCTGCAAGCAGACTGTGCCACATAACTACCTGACTATAGAACAAATGCATATCCTAAGGATCAAAGGCATTCAGTGTAACTTTTCTTAGATTCACTGCCTGATAAAAAGAGTAAAATTCCAATGGAAATCATGGCTGAAGGAAAGTAAAGAAATATAGAGTCCTTCATCAATATTATAGTCTTTAAATTTTCATTGCATCTGCCCCAGTAACTTATCTTATTGAAAAGTTAAAGCATGAGAAGTTCATTTTGCCAGGGGTGACTGGGCAGAGCAGACAGCACAATGGAGGAGTTTGTTGAATACAAGAAAGGCAAGTGCAGTGTCCAGAGAACAGTAACAGAAAGGACACTTGAGGATGATCCTTCTGTCATGAACACTTGTACCCATTGAACAAAAGAAAATCACATTCAGTGTCCTAGTCTGCTATATCCTGCTAGTTTAATGTTGTATACACTTACTTCTTAGCTTCCCACAAATGCCTGTGATTTTTTTTTTGCTTTTATTATACAAAATGGATTTTTATGTGCCTAAGCAAAAAAAAAAAAAAAAAAAAAACTAGGAAAAGAGCCACTTTTAACCCAAAGGTGATACGAACTGCCTTCTCCACACTAATAAAACTATTGATCAAGATTATTGAGGAGGAAAAACTCCAAAGCAATAATATAGCTAGCCAGCAGGGTAAAAAATCCCTAAAAATAAGTCAGAGAGTTGCCATGTTCCTCCAGACGCACTGGAATTTAGTTTTGGTGAGGAAGTTCTGCAGTCATGAACCAACAACTTGGTAAGGAAAAGAATCAGTATCAAAATCTGGCTCTAAACCATTTCTTCCAATTATAACACCCAAAGCAGTACAGATCAAGATTTATTTCCTGAAGGTGATTCTCTTCCTTAAAAAATTCCATTAAGCCATTTAAAAACAAATGTTCTTTCAACATCAGTGCCAATTATAATGCTTAAGGAGCATCCCAGCTATACAAAGTGGGCTTTGATTTGAGTGTATCTTAAATATTATTGGCCACAGACAGTTCTTTGGCCTGGCATCTAGGTTTCATCATCATTTAAATGAGTAATAATAAGTTTTAATTTCCATAAAGATCCCTCTGCTTAGCTTATAAGGAGCACACTTTAGTGTGTACACAAATAATGTGTATTTGAAGAATCTTTGGTCCTGCCACAGCAGTAATGAGTGTCTGTAATACAACAGGGCCCTAAAGCTCACACAGGATTTTTATGCTTCTTTGGAAACATTCATGCATCAACTACTTACCTTGTTTTGTAAAGCAACCATGATGCATCTGAAACAATGGAAAAGTGTCACCATGTCAGACCACCCTCACAGAAAGGCTTTCTGTATTTACAGTGGTTTACCAAAGTTCTGCATGCAGCACGGATCGAAACAAAACTCAGCTCTTAGTAAAATATCTTCTCCAATAATTTCTGCTTTCAAGTAGATAGCAGAGCCATCTTTTGTTTGCTTTTTGGGTTTTGCTTGTTTGGTTGGTTTTTATTGCAGGGGTGTTTTTTAAGATACATTCTTTTTCTTTTTTTTCTGACTGCTCATGCAAAGGAAAGAAGAAACCTTTCATGTCCTTTCATTGCTGAGGCTTTGTATGTGTGATCAATACCTTCACAGTGAACCAAAGAACTGGGAGACTAAAATTATCCCTTAGATACCTATTTCACTAGACATGGGAAAGGCTGTACAGCCATACTTTGAAAGCAATGAGTCCCTTGGACCTTCTATTTTACTGAGATTCCTTGTGAGCCTGTCCAAGTCTGCTTGAAGAGATTCCCAGTTCCTCAGCTCTGCCAGCAAAGGACTGCTTCCAGAGATTATGGCCTCTATGATACCAATGCTTCACACCCAGAAGGACTACTAAATACAACTCATTTTGCCTATTAAATCCAAACACCACAGAAGATCTTGAGCTCTTCTACTTGGATCTACACAGGCATCTTTGGGGGAGAAGGTGGAGGGAAGGGAAGGAGAAAAAGATAATCCATTCTAAAACAAACATTTGAAACAATATTTAGCCTGTGGACTAAGCATCCTGCAATGCCCAAGACAGACTGGGGAATTAGGGGATGGAAACAGTCACCTTGAACAAACCTGTGAAGCACCAGTCCTTACCTCTGTTCAGAAGACCTTTATACGATTCTCCTCTGGAAAAAAATCCAATTAATTTGCAAAAATTAGCTTAGATGTCATTAAAGAAGAGGATTCAGATAATGTTCCATATTTACATAGAAGCCACCAGTTCCAGGTGCTACCAACAGAAGATATGAAGTTTTTTGACGCTAATACTCACCTGAGAAGTTTAGATGGGCCAGTTCACTGGAGACTGAAATGCACTGTAGCTTCTGGTATTGCTTTTGTGGGCTATGAGTCCTCTTGCCTGGAATTCAGTTCAATCCTAAGCAGCCTTCTGGTGTTCCAGTGTAAGGACCAATACCTCATGTCTCACTTTCCCCAAATTCTGAGTCTTCTCTCCTCATCCCCTTGTTACCTATTCATCTTTTAAGCTCTCATGTAGTTCACCAATCTTCAGTCTTTTGACTATTCAATAGTCTACTGTGAAAAAGGATGACAGTATCAATGTAGAAATTTAGTTTCCTGCAAAAACGGTCAAGAGTCACAGAGTTTGTACACAAAGACACTTTAATGCAAATCAAATAGTACTGTTTCATTCTAAGGTGCTCCACATTCTCAAACACCCAACACTGAGCTTCCCAGTTTTACCATTCCATTGAGAAATTCACTTTTAGTCTAAAGAGCAGAAATTTTAAAAGACAACTCTTTAATTTTTACTTTTTTTTATTTAATCAATACAGTATTTCAATACCAACTGTTAAATCTTTATGAGCAACAGGAGCATACTCTGCAAATTTGTTGATCACTATATAGTACAACCTCAAAACTCTTATCCAAAACCCATGTATTCCAAAATTAGGTTTCCTCCCTCAACATGCAACATCTGAATAGAAAAGTCCTGACTTACTCCAAAAAAATCCACTATGTAGTTATATAAACTCAGATCTTTTGACAACCCCTCTGGCTTATGAAGACACAGGTTTATATAAAGAAGTTTCAAAAGAAAGTGAAAAATTAATATTATTTTGTTGAAATTTCCAAAGGATTCTAACAATTCCATTACCATAGCAATACATACACATAAAGACACTGTGTCCAGTAATATAATATTTCTGAAGGACTATAATTGTTCTTGCAAAAGGCTGTGGCATGTTATACTGTGACTATATCAGAAACTACTGTGCAGCCATTCCATTTTATTTAAGCCTTCCATAATTAGGAAAGTATCTCTGTTGAAATTATACTTATTAAAAAAAATAAATCTTACTTTAGCTTACTAAAAAAAGTGCACATTTTGTAAGTGCAGGCTCCATTTCACCATTTCTACTCCTTGTTTGTTCTACATTTCAGTTCCAATTCCCAGTTTTTCATACTATGCTGCAGGGCTTGGACTGCAGAAATGAAGGCTATATTTGCCTTTAATCAAAACACTGGTTTTAAAGATGTTTTCATATGACCAAGACATTTCAGGCAATCTCAAGTATTTCAAAACATTCTTTACCATCCTACAGAATCAAAACCTCCACCACTAAGTTGGGGCCTTTAAAAAATAATCTGAAAACAGTATACACAATATTTCAAGAAAGCAGAGCAGCTATAGAGTTGAAAATGGCAACACAGACATTTTAAACATTAAAACAATCCTCCTACTTTCTGCATGAGGCCTCTGGACACAAAGACATTGTGCATTTCACATGTTTTTTAGCCCCATGTTTGTAAGTGGAGAGGCAAATTTTCAGAAGGATTTCTTATTTAGCTAGCAGAAAAATAAATCACATTATAAATGCAGTGCTGTTGCTGCCTTGATTCTCTCATATCATGGCAAGTACCAAACTTGTCCTTGCTTACAAGGTTCATGTATATACTCAGTGTCATTGTTGATGACTGATATATGTTGGCTGGTTTTAAAATAAGTAACTTGGGAAGATTGATAAAGAAGTACAGAGCTCTGATTTGTTGTGGATATACTGTTTCAGTTTACAGAGGAATGTGTCATCTTGCTCACAGCCAGTAAAAAAATATTTTAACTCAACAGAAAGCATGGAATTGCATGATATTGTGATGAGGAGTTTCACAATTCCTACAAAAATTTAAATCATTATGCCCAAACCCAGCAGGAGGAACAACTTGAGCACATCTTCCATCCACACTCTCAGTCGAAATTCACAGGTAAATCCTGCATCCATCTCTGGCGAACATCTTGAGGTACAGATGAAGAGAGAGCAGGTAAAAGCTAAGGTGCAATGCCTGGTGTGCAGTCACTCTGTGCACTGTGGGCAGTGTAGGAGAGAGGATGTCTCCCTGCAGCTGCATGCAGAACTGTTGAAGGACAGAGCAGAAGTTGTTCCAGCTATCAGTCTCCTCCATGCCTTACCAGCCCCAAGGCCGGGCTGCTGCAGCCTGGGGAATGACTCTGCTGGGCAGAGCTGGAAGATTATTTTCAGTGTATCCAGAGGAAGCACCTCAGCTTGGAGCTGCAAAGGATTCTTCCTTACCTTGGCTATTTGATGCAAAAGATAATGGTATCAGGCAGCTGGCTGCTGACAAGGAGCTGTGTTACCAATCTCTCTCTCCTCAGAGGGAAAGAACAAAAAATGACTTCACATCAGACTATTACAGATACAAATACTTTTTGTCAAAAGCAGGAACACACATTCTACAAAATACTGTCTAGACACTGGAGCACACTGACTAAAAGAAATTATTTGAGTACAGGCTTAATAAGGCAGGGTAAAAAAATCTACCACCTTACAGCTAACAACACTTGGAAAATGAGTCTGCTGTGTGTGATTTCAGTGATGTCTGAGGGAGACAAAGCTCATTATGTTCATGTTTTTCATACTTTCAGTCAAACAGATTGCTGAATAATCATGTTCTCTTTATTCTAATGGATGAGGAAGCTATTATACAGAAGGTGTTTCCATATGTTGCAGTTAATAAAGGCAATTCTTACTAATAAGAGTAGGTTGTCTCCACTCAGTTATCTGATAAAAAGCCCTCCTGTTTAGAGGAAAATGCAGATCCGGTGCCTAGAAGACTTCTAGAGCTGCACATTTCAATGGCTACTGGAAAGTACTGTAGGTAGATGAATCCCAGGTCTTCTCCAACTGAATCTGAATCAATGACATTCACTAAAATGTTCAGGGCACTACAAGCAAGAACTCCATGTCATCAACCTCTCCTTGTATCCACCCTTTTCTTGCTGGTGAAGGACAGTGGACAAGACCTGGATCCATCATTACGGAAAATCATCAGCAAGTCCCTTCAAGAGGTCAGAGTGCTTTTTTCTTTCAGGAAGCAGCTGGGTCACTGTCTTAGGAGCTCAAAATTCTACATGGAGAGTATGGCTAGTTTTGGGCTGAGATCACAGATACTCTTTCAGACTGAAACAAAAAAATGCATGGGGGGAAATAATTTTGGGGGGATCACCCAGAAGCATGAGATGTCACTTACATACTTGTCTTTCTAACCACAAAGCTGGGTGCATGCCCACAACTGGATGAAAACCTCACATCTGTACTATGCTGTTGGAGCTATCTGGTAAACGGAGAGAAAAAAAAAGTCTTGAAGCTCATCTCAGTTTGCTCTGATGTGTTCAGTGTCTGACCACGCCTTTAAAGCCATATGGAATCCAATCCTATTGAAGGACAACTTGCCTCAGATGATTGATATATCCCAACTAGGTTCACACAGCAGTTCTACACACTGGATTTCTCTGGATTTCAAAGTAGGGCAGAGATTGTTCACCTGTAAGTACCTGAGGAAAAATAAAAGACCTGCCTCTGTTGCCATTCCCACCTTCAGGGAGACTGACAGTTTCCTACAAGAAGTTACAAAAGGCACATCATCTCTCCATGGTAAGTATCCACCTGTAGCCTTACATTTATGAATTCAAAGCATTCTGCAAGACCTCTTTACATTTATGAATTCAAAGCATTCTGCAAGACCTCTTTATCCAGACATATAAAAATGTAGAAATTATTTTGTGGAGAGACATTACTAATAGGAAATAAACTGTTTCTTCATGTCTTCTGGGAATGGTGTTCTGCTGGTTTTCACTATTCAGAATAGGCTTCAAGAAATGCAAAAAAATACACAAAGAAATAGGCAGATGCTTTCAAATACAGAGACAATGGGACCAGTTCCTACACATGCACCTAGTCTGGCTGGATATTTACTGTCACACATAATACTTTCCAGGATTTTAAACAAAGCTAATATGGCCAACATTTTCAAAATTGGACACTAATGATGGACATTTCCTAATTCAGTCTAAGTTTCAGAACAGCCGAACAATACCTTGTTCTTGTGAATATTCAGTATAGAAAATCAAACCCAAGGTGACTCAAGACAATACTGAAAAATATGAACACTCCAAGTTTGCAGTTCTGTTTGAAAATGCAACACCTCAAGGCTAAATCCCATTTTAAAGACACTGCAATGATTTTGAAAGCTGCATATTTTTTGTTGAGCCACAAGAAGGCATAGACAAATGTGATGGGTGGACTCTGCATCCATTCAGTGGGACCAGTGCAAACAGCCCCTCCCTGACCAGCCAACACCGTTGTCTGGGAACAGAGGGAATCCAGGATAGGCCTGTACAGTGAACCAGAAGTAGCCCTGGCAGAGATGAGGGAAAACAAGGGCTGCTGTTGGATCCTGCCCAGAACACAGAACCCGGCCACAATATGTCCACACAACATTTCTGTCACAGAGATGTGGGAAGTCCTGTTATGTCTGCATTCACAATTAGACATGATTTTGACATTATTATGGTGCTGATGCTGTTATATCTTCAGTGTATGATGGGTCCTGGCTCTGTTCGGGCCTGCCTATTGTTCATGAGAGACTTTGTCTTTGCAATGATCGGAGAACAAGGTGTTCTGGAAGCTCTTTTCAGCTGTGACCTGGTGAACTTCTTACGGATTTTTCTGTAAGGAGGGAAGGAGAAAAGGAGGGAAGGAAGAGAGAGACAACAGAAGAGATAAATCTCAGTCTTTAACAGAAGACTGCACAAGAGCCAATAACAAACATAACAAATACTCTTACCAGAGCAGGAAGGCTAGTTCATGGAAAAGAGACTTGCAGTCAACAAGAGTCAGCCCTGTCCAGCAACTGATGATTCAGAGTTGTCTGATAATGGTTCATCGAAAAGTGAATTGGTGTTAGATAATACTTGAATAATAATATTTAATTACATGAAACCTTGGGCCAGAATGCCCAGGTAGTGAATCCTCACATGTGATATTGGTAGATTGGTAGTGGCATGAAGGACCACAGAAGAAAGGACTGTGTTAGCACCCAATGAACGTGCTACCTCTGTAAAAGTGGGAGCAATTGTTGTTATTTACACTGTACCACTTCCACAGATAACACATGATCCAGAGCTCCAGGCATTTTTACTAGGGCCATTCAGGTACAGTAAATTCATTTTCACTGTTGACTTTCAGCTGATAAATGAAACATATTAACTCCAGGTGGCCATGTTGTTTGTATTGTAATCCTAAATATCCAAGGATAGTTAATTTTGAAGCATAAATACTTGCTATGTTTCAACTGCTCTGTCTCTTTACTAGTATAAGTCAGTAACCACAATGCTGAGGGTATCCAGGGTATGGTATCAGAAAAGGTACACACAGAGTATGCCAAGAACCATCTTCATTGGCAGAGACCTGAACATTAGATGCTGCTGGAAAATGACCTATTTTCTGAATTTACGGAAGAATCCCAGTCTTTGTTTTGGTAGTTTTATAAATTAAAGGGATTTTGAGCTTATGGAAATGAATTAAAGGAAACTGGGGCCTCTAATACTTAATGAGATCAGGCTTTCTAAATCAGACTTTTTGACTTGAAAATGTGACCTACAAACTACAGGGTGATGAGGTGCCTACCTGCATCAAGGTTCTGAGATGGAACTCAAGGAGTGGTTTTTCCCTTTCATCTAAGTGGGCTGTTACCTCTGAAATTGAAAAATGGTGGCACATGGCATTGAAAATACATGATCAGCTGTAAATAAATTCTATTGAATTCTAAAATAGTGATTGGGATATTAAATTTCAAACATTAGTTTGTTACTAGTTAGTTACAGGTTGAGTGGTCCCCAGGGATGTAAGCTTCCATGTTAACTGGGCCACAGAAGAGAACATAAGGGAAAAAAATAAAAACCAAACATGCAAAAAGCAGAAAAATATACTCTGCTATTAGATGTTAAAGGGAGCCTGAAAAATACATCTCTTTTGGTTAATATATTTTAAAGGTTCAGAGATGTATTCCGTTTTGAAAGAAGGATGTCTTCATGTCCTGGAATACCAAATTAGGCTTTAGCACCATTCAGCAATAAGCAAAACAGAAGAAAAGAAAAGGAATCATCAGAAAATTCGGTTTCAGCTTTTCACACAATCCCACTGAAGAAAAAAAACTTGAGTATATGGTCATCCTAAATTAGACAAAAAAAAAAAAAAATCGAATGATTGCAAAGATATTGCATACCTTCCAGAATGGTAAAAGCATACAAATATAATCTTAGACTCCAGAAATGTATCTATCTAAAATAGTGAGATAGTCAGGTTTTATGAATTCATGTGAATAGACAATAGCTATTACCCACACCAATCACTAAGGGGAACCATCTCCACAAAACCTTACAGAAACATTTGTTTGCAAAACTTTATTTACAGAAGGAATGTGGTCATTAAACATTTGAGAAGCGCAAGGTTCAAATAATATCAGATCATTGCTTACCTTTCTGAATTTTTAATAAGGCAACTTTATAAACTGCCTAGAGGTTCCTGCTTATGAAAGTAATTTGCAGCTGACACTGCATGGAAGGACAGTAAAGGATTTGAGATTACAATTTGTCATTATTTTGTATGGACAGTAAAGTAAAAGATACAGGTATTCCCATTAACCACTGATTCAAAGCCAACACAAAAAAAGGCAGAACAAAAAGGTCATCACATTATTATATCAAGCAAGCCACAAACAGAGTAAACTCCTAACTGAGTACAAAAGAAACCAGCTCTATATACTCTGTCAGAAAAAACTAATCTGCTAGGCACTCTTAAAAGGCAATACAGCACTTCTGCTTAAACAGGATTGTGAAAATGCTTCCAGAAATTAGCTTTCTGGGATACAGCCTTTCAGAAATAAAACTGGAAGGATGGAAATTTCCACTGACTGCATTACATGTTATATTTAAACAATCATTTCTTAAAAGCCAAAACTGTTCTTTTTACTGCAAAAATTATAGAAGGTAGAATCTTTATAATGAAGAATTTAGCATCTAAATACAGTCTAGCCATTTGCGACACATTCATCAGGTTTCATAATTCTTCAGAGTGTTTTTAACACTTAAACATGCAGTTTGAATATCTGTCTTTTGTCAGCTATTATTGCAAGATAAAATTGTTGTCACCCTTTCACTCATAGCACTTTGCCCTCCCCCAAAGATACACTGAACTAAGGGCAGAGTCAATTTTAATGCTCAATTTCCTGTCCCTCTTTCAGTTAATACCCACCATATGTTTTAATTACATCAAGCTTTTATCTGGCAATGGCAATAAATGGCTTTAATATCTGTATCGTTGGTAACATCCTTTGCAGTTGTTACGACAGATTAATTGCCATTTCCCCTGGTTTTTTTTCTTTGACTTTTGTACTAGTTCTTGAAGCATAATGCATTACAGGCTTGAAATGCTAATTCAAAAGTATTTTAAAGCCTTTGCTTTGAATTTCTAGTCTTCTTGAGACCAAAGGTATGAGAATGAGCTAAATATTTAATAGGGAATCAGTATGTAAAGCCCACTGTGCTCATTTTGAGGTAAAATGTGATGTACTAGTGTAATATAGGAATAATACACATTTTTTATGTCTGCATGACACTTCAACTAGTAACTGCAGATAAAGGTACACAAGACCCTTGGCACATAGGGAAATATGGAAATGTACATAAGTCTTACTAAAGGTCTAGATGAAAACCTAATGATTCTGTTCAAGTTTCATACACAGACTGAAAGCTCATGGGTAGAAATAATAGTTAGGCTGTACAGGGCATTTATGCCATGCTTAAATTTAATCGGGCGAGTCATTATAATTAACCAACCCTTTCTCAGGATCCAAGTGTGTTCCATGTAACTCACCATCTGCTGAAGTGAAGCACAATCCTATATAATCTATTCTGTCCAGATTTCTCAGGAATAGGATAACTGGGAGCAAAATTTCACATTTGCAAAAGCTGACTCAAAGTTCCCTTCTCTAATTCTACCACACACTACAACAGCATCAATTTTTAAACTTGAGTCAAATAAAGAGAGGCCTCCAACTGGCATTAGTCAAGGCTGTGTTTTCAAGCCTTTTCTAGTAGGACTGGAAGGCATTGCCTGCTTTAAGTTTGTTGATACAGACTGTAACTGTGTGCTATATATAAACTGTTGTGCATCCATGTTGCCTCCTCTGCATTGGACTCAAGAGTTGTGATGACTACACTGACTTTGGTCTTATCAACTGTACCAACAGGACTTAAGAAGCAATATTAAATAAATACAAGTTATGCAACAAGTTATACAGAGAAATAAATTAATTGCATGCAAATGCCTGCTGCTATTTCAGCAGATGACAAACCTTGTTTTGAAAGAAACCTTTTCCTAGGAAGAGGAATTTCCTTCAACATACATGCACTTGTGAGCTGTCCATAACTCTTCTTAAATACCAAGGTCCAGAATTGCTTTTGGTGCTCTGTTTCCACTAAAAATACTTTAATGATCTAATACAAACCTGGCTACAGAGCCTGAAGCTCAAGGACACTGTTTTGTTTTCTTCATTCTCCCTAAATTAGTTCAATATTTTTGCCAGAGTCTTTCTCAGACTGATGCCATTAGAGTAACATCCTCATATGTAAGGACTGGTGCTGTGGAAATGCATTGTTATCCAATTGCTGGTAGCACAAGGAACACCCCCAGTTCAGCAGGAGGCATAAGAAAACTGATTTCCTGCACAATCATAGTTGAAATTCCATATAATCTCTCCATTGTGGTGAAGTACTCTGCTACAACTTTCCAAGTGTAAACAGCAACATAAATGTGCTAGATGCATAAGTACTGCCAACACTGGCAGAATTTTGTGTTCTGGCACAAATTATGTGTGAAACTTGCAATCAGTCTAACCACAGAGCCATTCAGAAAGAAAACAAGGAAAAAAATGCATTCTAGAGAAATGTTTGTGAAGTTGCTGCTGCTTCAGGGCAATATAAATTTTGTGCAATGTAAATTTTCGGTGCAAATTCAAGATCACTTAGAAAAAACAAGTATTTAAAAGAATAACCATAATTCTTTGGTGGTTATTATATTAAATAATCATTTCTTTCTCTGAAGGCTTCTTTTATCCAGAGGTATATTTTAACTATTCAGTGAATTAAATTACAGGAGGAGGTACTATCCTAGAAAGCTGATAGGCTTTTTATTCATTTCAACAGGTTTTAAACATAGTGAAATGCCATAAAGTGTGCAGTGCTGCTTGCTGAAAGGGAATTTAACTGGGATGAAGCTGTAGGCACAGGTCCTTAGAAACCTGATATGTTACAGACTGAAGGACTTAGAGCAATTCCTACATTTCTACCTGTGTGCAAATGAGAAGTATTTTATTTAACTCTTTGGCTTGCTGCTTTAGATTTTGTTTTCCCCCGCAACACTTTCAGGATGAAGCTTTCCCATATTGCATTCAAATTTTAATGGAACCTCAACATGACAGAAAGGAGTTAAAAATATTTTTGGAAGGCAGAAGTGGGTTGACACTGATACACTTTTTAAAAATAAGGGCCTTAGGAAATGGTAATTTATAAAAACAAAAGGGAAGACTTTAATAAGCATGGGACTACTGGAAGGCTGTTGCCATGAGCCACATAGCTGCATTATAAAACCCATACAGATGGCAGATAGAGTGATATAACCTTTATGAGATTAAAGAGGTGCTGCTGTAGACACGCCAACATTATTTAAATGTTTTAAGAGCTTTTCTTATTTTTCTCCTCCTAGCAAGGAAATGTTTTCCTTTGCTAGTGTTTATCTTCCAATATTTTATCAATATTTATGGAACAAGACTGTCCTCTATGAACAATAACTTTTAGACACATCAGTTACAAATTACAGCATCAGATCCTCCTAAGCAGTTTAAGATAATGTATTTTTTCAAGTACTGCATCACCTTGAGGGCTTCTCTGATGTTTTGTGTTTCAAAGCAACGACTTATAGCTACTTTGTATACATAGAAGGCCATTAAAAATGGGGTTAAAGCATTTTCTTTATTGGGAGGAGAAATCTCAGGTTAAGGGTTTAAATCACAGACTTCTATGACTGTCATGCCTGACCTAGTGTATGGCACAAGCCACCTCTGTCTCTTTCTACCTGCTGCTGATGAAAACCAAAATCACCTTGGAGCAGAAATCATCTCTTTATGTGCATTTCTAGAATGCCTAGAACAGTTTGATCTACTATTGAAATATCTACTGCAGAAATTATTTCTATACAGTTTAATTGCAAACAACTGCCATGGCTTTTGGAATAATCAACTAGTTCAATAGAGTTTTCCATATTTTCATTTCCTCTGAAAATATTTCATTAATATTCCAAAGCAGTTTAGTAGAGAAAGAAATAAAGAAACAAAGTCCTACTCTCAGCACCACTACTCATTTTTCAGTTGAATGCTGGAACTGAAAAAACTTCTAACCCTAAGAAACATTATGAAGAGGTGCTGTCATAGACTGGTCATCACATGATGAGTAAATCTCCATCCCAACAACCAGCAGTGAGGCTGTCCTCACAGTTCAGCTGTGAGTTTGGTGTTTAGCACCAAGAGGCTAAGGTTACCTACTGCTGAGACAACAAAGGTGACACATCAGTTTGGGTGCAAGGCTGACTTCCCACAAAAGCCAGCAGCACAGAGGCCCTACCAGGGGTAGAAAGATTAGAAAACCCCTCGATCTAGTTGGTAGGGATGATGGACACCACAGAGTGAACATGGACTTGCCCTGAGTTTTGAGCTTACAAAGCTCAGCAGGGACAGCACCTCACGTACAGCAGCGATGATGGCAGAGCCATGCACAGAGCTGTGTTTCTCAAACAATCCTTCCCTCAAGCAAGGGAGAAAAGCCTCTCTTTGAATTCATGGCATTTCACCAGTATCCAACTTTGTAGAGTTACTAAGTCCTAGCAAAGGAAGCTTGATGGAATGGGTAAAAAAGTAAATTATTCATACTCCTTCAAACAAAACAACGGCTCAGGCTGCAACAGACTTGTAACCTGAGCTACAGGACAGCTGCTCTGCACTTTATCTGAAATTCATTAGCCTCCCCTTAGTTACCTTACCTTGCAGAGCCTGCAAGGCAGGAAGTCTGCTTTATCCAATAAAGAGTTGCTTAACCTCTCCTCCCTGGGAGGGAACACACAAGATCACTGCAGATGTGTCAATACACCAGCACTCTGGGAATCCAGGGAGCCAGAAGTTCTTCCACAGCTCACAGGCACAAATAACAGCAGATTTCAAGGCAAATCCTTTATTTTTCCTAACTATATCAGCAGGGTGAAGATGAATTCCTACTCTACCAAGAGGAATTTTCAAAATCATCTATTTATTCTGCAGCAGGATGGCCATTCTGTATATTGATTAAACATCACCTGCTATGAGATGAAAAATTTACCCACCTGGCAGCATATAATTTTTCCTGAGACAAGCAAGAACCTAAAGAGAAGGTGCACCAGAGCAAGCTGGCCAACAGTGGAACACAATGTTGTTCTCAACTACTCCCCAAACACCTTGCATATTAATTCACAATTCCAGAATTATCCCAGACTCTAAGATGACAAAAAGGTACAGAACATACAACTTCTCTTTCTGGCCTTGAGCTAGAGCTACAAAAATTAAGTGCCATTTCCCTAGCAACATTAAATACTGCATTGAAAACTTTCAAAAATATTGTGTCAACTAAATATGTTTATTTAAGTCCAAGATAACAGAAAACTCCCTATTATATTTTTCCTAGGAAAAAAAAAGTGATATTATACTTCTAAAATATCATTAGTATTTTTCTGTCTTTCTTTTCTTACCTTGCTTATATAATGAAGTTTTTGGCCTGAACACTGTGATTTACAATATTACAGCTTATAATATTACCTGATTCTCAAAAAGATTGACAATATGCTTCCATTTTATCAATTATGCATACACTTTTCCTGGAATAACATATGTACCAATAGGGTATAGTTGGAGGAGGTTCTTGGCATCCTGGATACTTGCTATTAAGCAAGGGCTGAAAAATAAAAATTATTCAGTCTTACCAGAAACAGTTGGAGAGCCAAATTTCCCTCACAAGCCCATCCCCTGGGGCATTTCTTCACACCATCAACCTCTTGCATAATCAGCATTTCTCTACACACAGAAGCTCCAGTGCAGAATATGGATTAGAAATCTGTAGTGTGACTTCAACAGAGGAAAGCTTTGCCACAGAATGATTTGATGCTGACCTCTAAGGTCATTTTCATGTCAAAGGTTGAAGATTTTTTAAATTTTTTAAAAATATTTATGTGACCAAAGGTCTATTCAAGTTCATTTTCTGCCACTCATCCTGCTCTCCATATTTATGGCCAGCACTTTTCACATCAGTATCTCATAGTTTTTGTTGGACTGGTTAATTAAAAACTGGATAGCATCCTAAAAAGAGTAGGTGTACACCAATATCACTCAAGCTTACAGACAAAATGGTGGAGCTAGAGGAAGGCTGAATAAATTACTTGTCTAGTGTCTCACTAGAGGCAACCTCAGAATTTTAAACTTTGGATCTGTATTTTCTTTACAAGAAAAACACTTGAATAGTATTTTGTCAAGTAAATGTTTTAGCTTCTACTCATAGCACAAGTTACAAAAACAGACAGTCGACTCTCCTTAGATGTTTGACAAGAGCTGTTAGTTGTCTCTGTGATTGACTTTCACAGTCACAGTCAATATGTTCTCCATGGTATTTTATATTTAAAATGCCTATGTAGTTACTTATGCAAGCTTTTTTCACAAAAAGAGACCAACTAACACTTGTTTTTCCACAGCCTTACCTACATTTATGCCAGAGGGTCATGAGTTTAAAAAAAACCCAAATTGTCAGGGAAAGTATTGAGAATGAATGATTAAATACATACAATGAAATATGGAAAAGAAAACTCTGATAGAGGACAACTTAGAAATTAAATTTAGTGGGCAGTTCTGTGTGAATTTTAAGACTGTGAGGATCACTGACACCATATTTTTGAACATACTCACCATAGTACAATTTTATAATTTTTTTTGCTATTTAACTTGAGCAACAATGTGTTCACCACAGGACTTACTTAGGTTTCCCTGCCTACATGTACATTATTGCTGTGCATTTCTCTGCCTTTAGATGAAATAATTCTTAACTCTGTGTCCAGCTTCTATGAGTTATTGCTCACATAGCACAGGAATCATAAAAAGTGAAAAATATATCTGAACAGTGATATTGACCAGTATTTGAGGATTACAATCATCAATATCTAAGATCTAATGTGAGAAACTAACAGGGTTTATGCATAGGAATGGTGAGAGTAGACTAATTTTAGCCCTTAGCTGATGTTGCTCTGGCCTCATTATAGGTAACAATTGTATTATTAATGTTATCTCTATCTTTACTTTGATATGGAGCATGTTGGTCTAACAAGTTTTCATTTTTATTTTGCTTTGTTTCCCAGAGCTTTGCCAGAGAAATTGGCTTCCCATACAAAGATGCTTATTTATAGAAAAATTTCTTCTTGTTCAAAACCAAATTGGTTTTAACTCCCACAATAGAAGGGAGCCAAATATTACAAGATGACACATTCCCACTGGGTATGTGGATTTAGGAAAAAGCTAAGCAGCAAGCTAACAAAAAGCTAAGCCCTAAGACTTTCAGTTAAAACGTTCGATAAAGAGGATTGCATTCAGCTACATCAAATCCTCTGTGCAAACACAAAAAACACCCTTTTGAAACCTTGCCAACCATACTGCAGGAAACTCTAAATTTGTCAAGAACTACAAGAAAACAGGTTAAAAGAACAGGTTAAAGATGCATGGCATCCCAATCTAACCTCAGACATACAGAGTGTATTGGGGACTACGTGATGTACTCTAGCTGATGGACTGAGCTCAGGAATGGGTTTAAAGGCTTTGCTGAATTGGGTCTGGAAGGTCCAGCAAAGAAAACAAGGTTTTTGGAAAAGTCAAGTGCTTATATAGGAGCTTCCTTAATGCATTTATCGTCCCTATATTTCATATAAGTTGTTGAGGTTTTCTTTCCCTCCCAAGTGTCCAAAAAGAACAAAAGTTTACAAAAAGGCTTATTTTGGAAATTGTATTTCCCTTCCCAAATGTAAAATTTTCTGGCTATTTCTGCACCTACTGTATGAATGTGAGAGAACATTTCTCAATGGCAGTGGAGGAGATTGCAGGTGGCTGAGTGACCCTTCTAAACATGCCTTTGTTTTTAGCTGAGCCATGTGAATTAGCCACATTCAAGCTCTGACCTAAGATGCAATTACAAAGCAAACTTTGGTATCTAAGCCTCCCTGGAGAGGCAGTATATTTGAATTTCTGTTTACAACAGGGCAGGATCATTTCACAAGAGCCAAAGGTGTGACTTTTCAGGCAGCAGTAACTAGGTCGTTTACAGCCATCTGTTCCTAGCCTCAGCCTGCCTGCAGTCATCACCAAAGCTCTGTGCTAATTAATTTTCACCTGCTAATCAGTGCGGACAGCTCTGAAACTAACAAATCATCCAGTTTCAGTCAACACCTTCTGGATTCCTGTGGGTGGCATTTCCATGAGACTTCATTACCAATAAAGGTAAAGAGTTTTCTTTGAAAGAAGATCCCCTCTAAGGCTTCTGACCTGCTCTGTGTGGAGCAGTGCTCTGGAAGAATGAGAAGGCTTCATCTGAGTCTTGGGAACAGGTGTCACCTGTTCTTTGCCAAATCTTCAAGCAAGCACTTAAGCACCTTCTTAATTTTGTGTCTGAGGAGTTAGGCATATAAATGCTTGGAGGTATACACTTTAAAAACCTGATTGACATGCCATGGGAGGTCTGGGAGGAAGCAGGGAACTGGATCATGGTTTTCCAGGTCCTAGGCAAGCTCTTCAAACACTGCAACATCCTTCCACTGCCATGTGGCCTCAAACAGGGTAAGCAAGCAGCTTACTGCAGTGCCACTGAAACGCCATTTTAAACAGGAAGATTAATCCGCAGCTCCAAACCAGAATTGGATTGTATTCCGTTTGCTCTGAAGACTGATAAAGCAAACCCCTTAACAATCTGTGTTTTTCAAACCTCCCAGCTCTGTCCAATGGCACAACTTACACTGAGCTCTGAGGGGTTTTTGTAAACATGTTTTCCTTGTATATAGCCATGATGCCCTAAGTTAAAAAAATATTCACAATCTTCAAATGAGTTGTTTTAGCTCCATGGAATGAACCTGCTTTTAAAAACAAACATTTGCATTATGACAATAGTGCTACTTTGATTTAGTAGGTACTTTAAAGGGTCCAACAGGAACAAATCATGTAGGTAAATACTGAAAGAAAAAAATGTCTTTAGATCCATGAAAGCTGCTCAATGAGAAATGAATGCTAAGAGATTATGATCTAGTTTCTATACTGCTGCTCGTGATTCCATATCACAGTACCTCAGCTGGGACTCAGAAAATTATGGTTTATAAGATGTGAACAGTGCACAGCATTCATGAATAGACCGCACGGAATAAGATCAAAATAACATCTCACAGAAACTATTATGCTCTCTCATGAGCATATAACAGCTTTGAATGGAAGTTAAGTAGGATGGCTCCTAAACTGTAGCAAGGAAAATTCCTCCTCAAATTCTTCACATACAGTATTGTCACAGAGACTGAAGAGAGCTGTCAGTTCACCTGAACTCAGACGTGGTCAATCAATAAGATATTTGCAATCCTATCAGCAGGGATTAAACAGAATTCTAAGGGATATATTCTGTAATCCCTGCTTTTCAAGATGCACGACAACTATATAATACAACAGAAGTAAAGGAGATGGAAAATTACATCCTTAGAGGTTGATATGGCTTTTTGTTAGAGAGCTGGTGCATCACATTGTCAGGCTTGCAGCTGATGCTCCAAGAGCAGGCATCTTCTTGCAGCTGGTTACAGGACTGGGGTCTAAAGGCCATGGTGCCATGCAGGTAAGAAATGAAAATACACTATGCACAGGATCCAAGTGTGGTGTAGTTCAAAACCAGGATCAAATCAAATGCCTCATCTTTACAAAAAGCAAAGGCCCAAAATACCTTTTTTTGTTTTGGCACACAATTTTTTTTTTTTGCACAGTTGGGGCCAACTGGAAAAGAAAGAGTAAACATACCCATGGACATTTGTGTGATAGGAATTGTACGTGTGAAGAGGAAGAAGGAGCAGAACAGTTAGCACTGGAACTCTGGCTCAGATGTAGACCTGCAGCTCTGCAGTGTGTATCAGACCCCAGGCACCAAAGCCTTACTCCTCCAGTTTTCCCTTTTCTCCTGGCAACGTGCTGCAACTCAAGCACTGTGCATGGCCTTGCCTAAGCCTGGATTAAAACACATGTGGGAGAGAGAGGGGGCAGGGGCAGGTCACCCACAACTCTTAACTCAGGCTTTGGTTCCAGCAGCTTTTCCGTTTGTGTTTCAAGGCACAGGGTGGGTTTTCCACAGATAAAACTGCACTGCAGAGAGGGCCAGCAGCACGTGCAGGAGCACGAAGGGTGATGAGCACCAGCATGGCTCTCCCCCACTTCTGCATGAGAAGCAGACCACTGACAGCACAGCAAGACTTAACATTCTGCAGAAGCTGGTTGTCAGCCTCACATTCTCTTCTTTCTCAACATGCAACTTTGGATTTTAAGCTTTTTTTGTGTGTGCTATGAGACATGCATAAATAAAAATGAGTGGTACCAGGTAATTATCACAGCAGTTGTGATATCCTTACATAGCACCTCAACAAATCAAGGGAAGATTTTGCCTTTTGGAGACAGAGCATGAAGTGAGGGATAAGAAAATTGCCTATATAATGCTGCCACAGGGATGCCTCTCAAATCATTTTATCAGCAAAAAAAGGAAGCCATGTCTGCTGGTACCAGCTAAAGATCACGTTCTAATTTTAGCAGTTGCAGTTAACTCATTCCCAATGGAGTTGCACTTACCGTGAGAAGGTTTCTAACTGCTTCAGCACTGAAAGGAAACAAGCATTGAGTCATTCAACTGCAGATCTATATGCAAATATGCTTTTTGGCCCATGAAGGGAAAGCACATAGAATCCGCTGCTATAGCGCAGGCAGCCAAACATTTCCACACATTTCTTATAATGCAAATGCTGAAAAAAAAATTAATTCATTTACCAGCCAGTGTTTTAGCTGTCCCTACACAAGTGTGATCATTGGCATGCACATGCACTCTGCTAGGGACAGAGCCTGTGTATAGGAAATAGAGGCACACTGCATACCTAGAATTGGTGAGAAAAGTTTTTGTCAACAGATATATTCTCCTTGACATTGAATGGTTCAACAGTAATATCATTAATTTGAATCAAAGGTTATGTTTATATCATATATAACTCCAGATATATTAAGCCAATATATTAAATTTTAGTAAGGTTCTGAAGACCATAATGATCAATTTTTTCAATGATTAACTCCCAGAACAGCAATTCTGTATGAAGAATTTAGTTCCTCACAACATGGTAATTTTCTCTGTTGACCTCTATTGGGCCTACAATAGAATCCACATCACCCAAAAAACTTCCTTATAGCAAAGCTGACTTAGAACAAAGAAATGAATGAAATGCTTTAAAATTAGGAGAATACTGGCTTATCCTAAAGCATGCACATAGTGCTAGGAGACTCCCAGCAACTAATATCTAAGGATATTTTAAAAAAGTAAGGACACTCTTCTGGTGAGCAGTGATAAACATGAGGCTCTTTAAAGAACGACTTTTTCAATGAATTGTGTAAACAGATTTGCACTTCAGAATAAAATCTTGAGCAAGTTATTCTACAGTAGGGAATATGAGTTTCTTTTTCATTTGAAGAGGATACAAATAAAGAAAAATATAAAAATATTAAATCCAGTAAAGGTCAATAAAATTACAATGTAATATCAAAAGGTAAGTGTTCTCAAACTGCCATGTGGTTTTCTGCCTAGATTAATCCCTGCCTGTGTCTGATCAGAGGCAGGGAAATCCCATGGGAGCTGGTCTCACACAGGCATCAGGGAGGGTTTGGAATGAAGAGTGCAGGTTGTCACCAGAGATGAAACAGCAGAACTGGGGACCTCTGCATTCCTTGTCAAAATTCACTGAGCATGCTGACAGTATTCAGAAGGACATCCACACACAGACACGACAAAACTCATGAGGGTGATCCCTTCAAGGCTCTAACATGCAGACAGATGGACAAACCCTGTCCATCCCCCAGAGTGGCTGTGGGCTGTAAGGACTGGGGCTCAGCACCGTGTTAGTGTGCAGCCAGCTCTGCAGGGACATCGGGCTGGGAAGGAGGGAAACACAAATGGGAGTTCTGCTGCTATTTTTCCCCAGATGTGCAGAAACTGATAAACAATAGGGGAGGAAATGGTTTCCAAATAGCTACAGCTTAAAAACAAAGCTGAAATGTATGAGGATGTGCATTACAACATTGTATGTATAAAATACATTCCTGTTCTACTCAGAAGGGCAGATTACCACCCAAAAATAAATTCAACTTCAGATGTAAACTCCAGTCCCTGTGTTTCCATGATACACGATCTCACACTAATTTTTAAGAGTACCTGGAGGCATTGTTGAACTCTGGCCTGAGTGTAGAGAGAAAGGTACTGCCCTAAAATTCTAGGGCAACTGCAAGGGCTACCATGGAAAGCTTAGATGATATATAATTCCCATAGTTATTTTCACTGCTCTTAATAGTTCACATCCATTGCTACAAATATCTCAAATATGTGAGCAATTAGATACAGAAAAGTTAACTTTAAAGAAATAATACTGCTGCTTAAATTCAGAAAGTAAAGGGTGATTGTTAAAAAATTAATATTATTAAAATTTCTTCTAAAATGGAGTGATAAATGAATATTTAATAAATAGATAAATAAATAGATATATAGATATAAATAGATAATACATATTTACCTTATATAGGATATTTATAGATAATGATGTTATAATAATAATAATATTTATAGATAACAATAGATATTTACCTTATCTATTGATAAAAAATAAAACTGAGAATTCTCATGTGCATCTTGGGTTTGATTAGCATGAAATAGACTGGTACCTCCTCTTTTAGTCTAGGAGCAATATTATTACTCTTTTTTCCTCCACAAATATCAACAGTCTATTACTGGCTTTTTAAGCTAAATTTCTGTGAAAATTTACCCTCTAGACTCCCTACTTGATATTTTATAGAAATGTGCATCTTAAGCATTCATTCACTAGACAAAAAATAATATTTTGGGACAGAGAAATGAAAATTGTTATGGACTGTTGTAAACGATACTGAAAACAATTTCCCTTTTTGCAGGCTTCAATTACACTGAAAAATATTTTTCCTTTTTCTATAATTAGCATGTGTCTCTCTCATATGTATTTTTAATGAACAAATTCACATGATAAAACAGACTGGCTCCTGATGGAGCACAAAAAAGTTCCCTAAAGAACCAGTTGTGACCTTAGATGGGGTGATTATTTCTGACCTGAGTGTTCAGAACATGTTCAGAACCTAATAGCTGCTCCCTAGCAGCTCATTCTTATTTGTTGCCTTATTTTATTTTTTTTTTTCCATTCTGTGTCAGGACTGGGTAAATTTTGTGCTGCTTTTTCAAACACATCCTCCCTAGTCATCTCTTCCCATTGCAATTATATTGCTTCCAGCTTGGCTTTTCAACTTTGTCCTGGCAGAGCTGAGCTGTGATCTCCTATCACAGGACAGGCTGCCTGGCAGGGACTGCTGTCTGTCTCCAGCTGCCCTCAAAGAACAGAGCATTTCATTGTTCTCTTGGACATTGGGGCATTCCTAGCAGCAGAACCAGGCAGGGCTTTCCACTTGGAGCTCTGAAGGCTGGAGACTTTCAGAGCCCAGAGGAGAACAAGATATCCCAGCCCTAAATAATCTCTGAATAAAGGTGAAAGGAATCAAAGGAAAAAATTAGAAAGGAGACACATGTGAGGGAAGGAGCCAATGGAGACCGTATGAGGACAGGAAAGTACCAAAAGAAAGGAAAAATGGAAAACCTCTGTGAAAGACAAGGAACAGATGTCATGTGAAATAGAGTTTCAAAGGATAAAAAGCATTCCCTGCTGTGCTGCTCCACACCTGCCAGAGTGATGTAACAGCACATGTTCAGGGACCTCCTTGTTTGAGGAGTGCCAGTGAGGTCCAACTTCACTGTGTTCCCCATACCAGGAGGTTTCAAATGTTACTTTAAACTGTTCATTATTTGGAGAAGAGGAGCAGACACAGACCCCCGAGCACTAAGAGCCTTGTTTGTGCCCCACCCTGGCTGCAGAGCCAGAAACAGCTCTGCTTTCTCCCTGGTCTGGGTATGGGCTCTGCAGCCCTGGAAGTGGGGAGGGGGATTTCCTAGGATGAGAACAAGCAGATCTATCACAGATGAGTGATTTGCAAAGCCAGGACTCATCCCACTACACTTCAACTTAATTTAAACATCTAGTCCAGGTAAGTTGTCTGGGAGAGATCACTGGCCACTTCAGACTCTTCTCATCCTTTGACAGGCACTTCTCTACAAGACTGGGAAAAAATTAAATTGAAAATTCTAAAACTTCAAAAGGTAATCAGTTTCACTTTCAGGACCCAATTGCTAGGGATTAGTCTGATATTACTAAAGTCTTTGTATCAAACAACTCAAAAGGCCATCTGGGCTGGAATCAGAAGCCTAAGAGCTCATCAGCTCAGCAGCCTCTTACCACTCTCTCTGAATTGTTGCATTCCTCATAAAAAACCCAAAAAGTGCCATAATGAATTATGCTGAAATAACCAGCAGATTATCATGTTATAATCATGTGCTAGTATGTTAACTTTCCTAGCTGAATCTGCCATTAATGGGATTAAATGTGCACATTTTCCATGTTTATCTCTATATTTGCATATGTTCTTTCTCTTCCCTCTTTATATTATTTGCATTTTTCTTCAACTACCAGATTTTCTAGGCTTGTGAAATAATCACAGAAGTGAGGAACAGTCTGATGTTACTTGCTGTAATTAAGCAGATATTAAAGGTTTTTAAATAACAGGCCCTTTAAAAAAAGATACAAAAAAACCCCAAAAAACCCAGACTGTAACTTCTTGTCTTAGTCTGAATTAAATCAAGGAAGGGCCCGACAGGGGAAGACAAGAACAAAATAGAGGAACCTCCAGAAAAATAGTGACTCTTCCATGCTATCAAGCATTTCTGGGAAAGCAAAAGCTTGTTAAATTTTACCAATTAATCTGTAAATGAAAGGTTGAAGGAGATTATCATCTCGGTTGTTTTTAAAAGAAATCAACTTCTAGCCTGGAAAAGATGCTATCAGCTGTATATTTCTCCACTGTACACTATTTTTCAAGTTCTGAAAATTTCAGAGGATAACCTACACTGTAGATGCATTTATATTTTGCTGGATGGCCAGAGGTGCCCTAAACCTCATTGTATATGAACTAAAATAAGTGAAATTTAAAAGTTCTAATCTTTGCCACAGAGAAGTAGCACTAAGTGTTATTAATTAAATGCTGATAATATTAGTAGATAGAAGATGTAAAGTTTGGCATGTGCCAAGCATGGCTCTTTGCTATAATGCAACTTCAGATAATAATGTCAGAAACTTATTGAAATAGTGGATCAGTAACACGTATGCAGTGAAGCCTCATTCCCTGCTAAGATTTCATTTTTTCTTACCTGGTCTCTTCTGTAGCTATAAAGAAACCATCATCTGAAGCATCAAGCCAGTTTTGCCTCTGTCTCTTGATCACAGGGATGGTGCTGGTCTTAATGGCACTTGCACTGGCTTGCAAGGCCTTCCCATTAGTCATGTGGATGTGGGGAGCAGCATGCTGAAATCATAATAAAAGGGAAAGGTGTTTGCCTGAGAATAAGCATAATTCCATTAACAAATTCTGCTGCAAAGGGCAGCCTACACAAGTCTCAAAACCCAGCTCATCTGCCTCAATCATTACCTGGGGGCAAGATAACAACCAACCTGTGCCCACTGACATGTTTTATGCATAGGTTTTAAAGCTCTTTAAAAACTAAATTAACTATTGCTAATGCTATTTTATACAAAAAGATATTGAGACATGAGTCAATGTGATGAACTAAGCAATTCAGAAACAGAAACCCATTGATTTTAGGAGAGAATTAACATTTTCTGAGCAAAAAAACTAACATCCCAAGCAATAGACACAAGACATATTTTTTTTCATCCAACTGTGGTATTAAACTAATTTTAAAAAATGCAAACTTCTCACTTTGCAGGTCCTTACTCTGCCTGTTTTTGTTTTTAAATAGAAGTCATTGAATAAGATATGTGGTTTGGTCCTGCTGTTAACCTGAACCTAAGCAGGAAAACAAAGGTTTATATCACCATGTTGATGCCATGGTTCTTAGGTTTACTCACTGGTCTTTATCTAATTAGAGCTACCTGCAATACCTCTGCATTCATTTCCCAGCTGATAACATCAAACTGAAAATGAAGCACTGATTTTCCACTCAACCTTTACCCAGAGTAATTGTGCAATGAGAGCAAGTACTCAGATCTAACAAGAGAAGCTGCCTTCTTTCGCATGAGGAGAGAGTGGAAATGTTTTCCCTATCATCTGTAGCTAATGTTTTGGAAGAATACACCATGACAAAAACGTGAATCTTGGAAATCTTAATCTTGTTTCCCACGTAATCGATTAGCAGCAGGACGAACAACAATTGGATAGAACCAGTTACGATGGAAGACATTATACAAAGATGAAAATTTGCTTACTTTATCTCACATGGATTCAACATCATGCTTTCTTAGGAAGGAGTACTATTTTCTTGGTGAAATAACACCAATATTCCATATTACTGATAGCATTTTTGTTACATTCCTCAAATGCACCCAATGGTGCACATGTGGAGCACCCCCTAATTAGGGGATCAGCACCACAGTCATGAGTAAGGAAGGGACTGGTAGCACCCACAAAACCAGCAGAACAGAGCACAGAACTGATCTCTTAAATCATGTCATAAAAATATAAAAGCCAGAAAATATAAACAAGAGCATAATTTTTTCTGAACAATTCTTACACTCACATTCAAAGCATATATTCACATAACGACAAAACCCTGATCCACACCATTTGCTCTCTCCAGTAGGACAAATTTTATGCATTGGACAGAAAATTTCCATCTATTCATTATGCTGCTGTGAGTAACTGAGCCATCTCCTCTGTGTTTCCTTAGATCTCATGTAACAAAACCAAACAAGAAGAGGAGAAACAAGACATCATATTTGAGTGAATCACATATAAATCTTTCTTAGACCTAAAATATTTTCCTTTGTCTTAAAAACAAAGAAGATTTAGGGTGAATTTAATTGTTTCACATAGGATCATTAATCTATCTTTGCAGCCCTTTAAAAATATTTACTTTTTTTCCATTTTTTCAATCAGTGTCTAGACAGCAGTTTAGCTTTCACATACTTTTTCATATTGGCTCTGATGGGGAAAAATACCTAAAAGACATGCTACTAGAAGTAATTCAGCTGTTATTTAGAATAAATTCAGGATAAAGTATATAGGTGCTATGAAATTAGAAAATCATGAAAGTTTTTACCTGCTGATCTCTTCTTGTACACAGTGGGTGGTGCTCAAAAAGAGAGTAAGGAGTCATGCATGGAAAACATTGACACACATCAGATTTCCCATTCAATATTTGTATCTGGCAATTTCCTGTGCCATGCACTACAGAGGAACATTCAAGGGCTCCAATGGTATGTTTTTGTTGTGTTTCCCTACTCCAATAATGGGTTTAAGGTATCTCAGATCTTTTCCCAGGCTCCTTTCTAGTACACCATTGAATGTTTCCTTTAGTCAAGATAAGAAGTGCAGGCAAAAAACGTTCAGAAAATGTACAAGGTACAAAAAATGTCTTTCCTGTGTCATAAACTCTGAAAAACAGTAAAGCCTGATGGAAAAAGTACTTGTCTTTTCACAACACTTTTTCCCCTAGCAGAGCCAGATATTGCAACTAATTCTGAACTTTTGTTTCTTTCTACTTTTATTAGCCCCTAACCCTCATTTTGGGCAAGAGATAACATTATAGAAAATGACACAAGGTTTATAATATCATCTCATTTCTGTTGCATCAAATTGGTTAGAATTTTCTCTTTTATTTCCTTGCTACCCCAGCCTTTTCAAGCTATTTGAAGAAATTAATTACATTTCACAGAAGGACAAGAGAAAAGAAGACCATTGTTCTCCAGTCTGTGCTAAGGACCACATTAATTTCAAGTTAATAAAAACAATTGAAGCTCTTGACCAGGAAATCAGCTCATTAGTTCCTCTCAAAAAATATATTCACCAATGCATATGAAAATGAGCATACCATGCCACTGTCACACTAATACCAACACCAAGAGCAAAATGAACTTTCATACAAAGTGCTCATTAAATGCTTTTATGATGATGGTGATCTCAAATTTTCCCTCCTAAAGCACAGTTATGCTAGAAAGGTTATCAAAGCCTCAAGAGCACTCCCTGTGCTACCACAGAAGTCCTTCTCATTTAAAACTCTTCTTGCAAAAAGCCTCAGTAATTTCCTCAGAACACCACCGTGTGCAATCAGCTGCTCTGCTTTGATTTTGACTGTGTACATCACTAATGAGGTGTGCTCTGAGTTTGTAACACAGCCCCTGGTGTAAGGGTCTGCATGCCAGGGCCACGTCAGAGCAGCACCTGAGCATCAGGAGTTTGCATTGTGGACAAATCTTCCTCTGTGATGAGTGACTCCTTTCTCCCAAGTTCCTCACCTCAGTCTGAGCACATTTATTGAGATATCTTGTTCCTCTGGAACAAAACTGTTCCACACTCAAAAGACATCAGGAGAAAAAACTCAGAGTGCATTTGGAAGAAAAACTTCTCAAGACAAAGGGAGTTCTGATTCAGGCAAACTTACATCCCTTAAACACAAATATTCAAGTCATCATGGGGTTCTCTCTGGGGAGAGTCTCACCTGCCAAACCAAAAAATGGTGTCCAAGCTGCAGAGTGAATGCACCCTCAGAGACCAAAGGCAATCCTTCCAAGGTCTTCAACAAGGAGGACTTTACATAAAGGCTGGTTGGTGTGCAGCTTCACCTGCCCCTTGCTGATCCATTTCTCTGCTGCTTGCAAGTGCTGCTCATCAAAACTCACCTGGTAAGGGCATGAATTTCCCATCTGCACACAGTGGACACCTGAGACACCTCCAACTTCCAAGAAACACGGGTGATCCCTTCACAAAGAAGCTACATGTCTTTGTCCCTGTCAAATCTTCTGGGAGCAGCAGCAGTGAGTTACAACTGCAAATCAGGTCTTTCAAAACAAGGTACACCTGGCATAAGGCTTTGCTGTCACAGGGAAATCAAGGAAATTACTGCATAGGGTCACTATACTCATGATATCTGCTCTAGTGGCAGCCATGAGTCCAACGAAGTCTGGATACCATCTCAAAATCAACTTAAATTAAAGTGGCAACTTATTATAGCATTTTTATTATCGAGAGTACATCTCCTGTCCTCACTGGCTCCCAGAAAAGTACAAGGACACTGAGATGCATAATGGTAAGACAAGAGAGGAATCCTATACAAATTCAGAAATGGAACCCAGATCCTAAATTCTAGCCAAGGTTCTTGCCTATAAGTTGCCCAGTTTTTTATATTGCTATATAAGTGGTCAAATATTTATTCATTGAGAGCCACTAAAAATTCTGAAAAGACACTCAGATCTAAAAAGACATTCAGCTTTGAAATAAATACATAACACTCAGTAATTCAAAGAGTAAAAATTAATAGTGAACCTTTGTATTATGGCTGAAGGAATGTTTAACTAGACTACCGTAAATTCCTAAGCGGATTTCTATTTATGATTTCTTATTTTTTTCCCCATTGTTTCTAAAAGGAAAACATTCCCTTTGCCTTAAATTAACATTTTTAGGGTATTTTTGTTGTATCTTTAAACAAAAAAACAAACAAACAAAAAAAAATCAATTGAAAGCAAGCAGAGCAAAAGATGCTCTCTACAAGGAGAAAGAAATCACTAGAATAAATCAGCTATGCTCAGATGACTGGAAATAATCCATATTAATTGATTCCATATATTTTGCATTGACCTAATTATACAATACATCATTTAAAACAAGTTTAGAATTACTTTAAGTTTAATCAGGTATTGATTCTCTTTTGCCACACCTGAGGTATTCCTATTTCCAAAGGGATTAGCATTATACCTTTAATAAGCATGAAGGCTTGGGGCTGGTTTACTTATTCATAGAAACGTGAGATAAATACAAAAATTAATACCCAAAATCTCTACACAGCATGAAATTGCAAATGTTGATAATAGTATGCAGGCACACAATCACTTTGGGTATAGAATTTCATTAAAAAACCCAAAGGCTATTAAAAATGAAAGATGTTCAAACAACAGATCATATACAAGAACATAACCAAGTACTCAACACAATTACAACTTTGGAACCTCTGGTTTTGCTACCAAACATTTCACAAACACCTACAATAGTTGTAATGCTGAAAATGTTGTGGTTTGTGTGAAAATGCTGAAAATGTAAGGCTGCAATTGCTTTTCTGTGCAAGGGAAACAAATCCACTAAAAAACCCCAAAAGAAACAGCCCTCCTAAAAGGTGACAGCTGACTTGCCAAAGCATCTGGGCCCAAATACTGCAATGTTTACAGTCCCTGTTTGTCATATATGGCACACACAAGCTATATAACCTCTGAATACATAATGTCTTAGAAGATATAATTTTGAAGTAAACAGTTATTTATGGAAATCGGTAAATTACTAATGAAAGATTAAGCTAGGCAACTATGCACAGAAGAAAAGGAAATTTATTTTATAGTTAAAAGAGAGCATGCTCTCCCTCTCCCCTCATCACACAGATGCTTAAAATATTTTCTGGGTTTTTATTTTTATGAACAAGTATCTGAAACAAAAAACAGGCAGCTATTATTGCATTTAAATACAGAAGAAAAATTCTTGTAATGTCCTCAGAAAAACTGCACTTTGTTTTTTGAGCAGAGCACACTCTATACCTCGCTGGCTTTGACTTCAGCAAAAATCTGAATCTTCAGAGACAAGATGAGATTTAATGCCTTACATTATTTCAACACCTATAAATGCAACTTTAAAGAAGTGCAAAAACTTCACCTTGGTAGGACAAAAAGTTCTTTTACATCAAAGCAGCCAAGGCAGTAACACAAATTTGCTGTGGTACCTCTCGCATTCTGATGACTACAGGTCATGCTTTAATTTTCATGTTAAAATATAACTGTAATCAGTCAGGAAAAGGGGACTTCATTTCAGAGTAAGTATTTATTGCAGTAGCTTTTTTACATTGGCTCTCAGCAGCATTGCTTTACTACATCTGTGGTAAAGATGTAGTAAATGTATCATCTCATACTGCTTCTAATGTAAGGAATTCCATATTTCCTGGTTTTCCTGACAGTTTCTACTTACTCACTGGGGAGTAAGAAATTTTCTTTTACACATTCAGTTATGCTTTAGATGCAGAGCAGAGCAGATATTGCTATAACAATTTCTCTCTAAGAAGAATACTTACTTTTATTTCTACCTTTATTTATTTAAGTGCAATGAAAAATTACTGCACACTGACTGCAGAAAATTCACTTGAGGTCTGAGCCATCTGAGCTGTCAGCAGAGAGGTCTGGAGAGGTTTAAAACACAGGAATCTCAAGAACTCATGTTATTTAAAAACCTTTTCCTTCTCTCTTTAAAAGTTAGGACATGTTTTGGTGTGAGAAAAAAAAAATATATAGGAAAAATCCTCACTCTTTTAGCTCAGATTTTAGAACTGTTCTGATATATTAGTGGAAAAGAGAGACTGAGTATCTTCAGAGTACAATTAATAGGATAAAAAAAAGTAAAGGTAAAGCAGAGTGAAGAGTTCACCAGCTTCAACACAATTGTCCTGCTCTTTTTCCCAAACCAATGCAGCAGGGAAAAAACATTGAAAAGTTTTTCAATCCCTTCCAAAATTTTATAGCAGAGGAATAAACTTGAATAACTGTCTTCTTTTGAAATGCGTGTGCTTAAAACAAATTCATGACCAAGAAGGATTACATCACATACAGTTGGAAACAGAAACATCACTTTTCCAGACATCTCTACTATTTTGAAATCTGTTGTGCTCTGTAGTCCTTACCTATTTATAATTCCTTTGCACTGGATTATTAATGCCCATTGATGATAAAGGCAATGAACTATATTAACCCTTTATCCCCTGCAGAATGAAGAAATCCATGGGGGAATTTACCTGTCCCATAAATGCCATACATAAAAAAATATATAAACTTGAAGGGACAACCTAAAAATTGTAGGAATGGAAATAAACAAGCTCATGTCATGATTTGCTGAGGCTTATTCTAAAATTTCAGCACTCTTTTCAAAAACTGGTATTTTCCAAAAGCAGAAAGCCCTCTCCTCAAACACCCACAGGACAAGCATCAATCATAAGAGACTGAGAAAGGTTTTCTCTAAGTGGATTGTAGTTCAGCCCTTACCTAACTTTATTATGAGTTTGAAAGAGACCAGCATTTCTCACCCTGTAAAAATGCAAGATATTCACTAAGTGCATGACATTTTTTTTATATAAAGCTTTCTAATCTCATTTTTGAAAGTGCATCTATCCTCTTAAACATTTCCCATTTCTGGAATCCAAATTATAAAATTCAAGGTAAAGTCAGAAACTAGCCTCTAAGAAATGCTATGCAAAAAATTACTCAGCTATTGTTCAGAAATTTAAATGTGCTCTGCCCAATGTGATATAGATAGAATGCAAGAAATTTTATCGACATTAATTTGACATAATCAAAAATCACTTAAACATAGAGCATAGAATTGTAGTTGAATTTTTCAGCTATTCAAACTGACAGCACTGTTACCTCTTAAGCTCTTTAATCTCTGATTTTTGCCCCAAGATTTCTCATTAAATAAAGACAGACTCATTTTATGTCTACAGTGATATTGGAATAAAAAAAAAAAAAGGCAATGGCTTAGGATACTACTATATCTACTTGGTTTTAAAGGAAAAAATCATAGCTAAAGTCAGATCAATACCTATAATCTCCTCTATACTTACCATGATTGTTCTTGTTGTACGGCTGGATGATTCTGGAAAATAAAAGAACCACAGCACATTAGAATGTTTTCTTTATCCACAAAAGCCCTGTGTTCCAATGCTCACCCTGAAGGCTAAGATGCTACTGCTCAGCTACAACAATGAACACACCAAAAATGCACAGGCTGGAAAGATTTCTCATGAAATGAGCATGAGACTCATCATTGGTCCTGAATATACATGGCATGCTATAATATGCTGTTAACTGCACTCGTTCTCTTTGCTTAATTATCCTGTTCTGCAAGAAAATATAAAAATGGAACTAATTCATAATTCATGATTGAAGAAGTAAGGGCTTTTTCATTTTGCTTTCAACATGTGGCATCATGAAGGGTTAGCTCTGCAGACAAAAATACAGATAGTATCAACATAATTCCATTACTTTTTTCCATTAAAAAAAAAGTTTATAAAACTAGTAAACCCTCTTTCTGAGAAATTTGAGGTGGATGCTCAGTTTGAAACTGACAAAGCTTTTTGAGAAATGCATGCACTAAAGTTAACAATTGTTTCCCCTATGATAAATCAGGAGTCAATCAACTGAGCTCATGGTTATATTTATACAAATTGCAGAGCAATCACTAGTAGGCCAATAATTAACATAGATTTCACCTTGCTGTTTAACTCAAATTACTTTTCCTTTTTACTTTCCCCAAGAAGAGAAATCACATTCTCTTTGGCTTAAAATGTTACAGTTCCCATATTAGAGATCTTGTTCTTTTTCAAAGCAGTGCAATTTCAGTAAAAAAAACAAACAGTTTAAAAACCTGCAAGGAAACTCACTGCTGGTCTATAAGATGAAAGATGATACTACCAGCAGTCTCACAGACTTGCTCAAAAATTTGGATAGGACACCATGTTTGCTATAGAGAGTTCTTAAGGAATGGACATTCATCAAAACCACATGTTTTTATAAAATGTACACAAGGCTGAATGAATTGAATCAGCAGAGTCTCAGTTCTGCAAGCAAGATAAACTCTAAATAATTACATTTTTTTATTCTTGGTTCCAAATTGCAACTTACAGGGTTTCCGACTAGTATCACTTACACAAAGAATTCTTCAGGGATTTTATTACTGTTAAAAATTGTATTAAAGAGATTAAAAGGACATGAGAACAGCTGCATATCTCTCTCTCAAAAAAAATGTAATTACACTCTTAAAGTGGCATTTCCCTTTCATTTTGAGGAGTCAGCTTAGTCTGAAGGTATAGTTCAATCACCGATAGAAAAAAGATAAACCATTTTAAACATCTCAAACTATTTTTAAACTCTAACATTCAACAGAAATTCCAGTATCTAGTTTACATTTACATTTGTACAAGCCTTCATCCTTAATCAGTTTTAAATAAGAAATATTTATATCACTAAGGTCACATTGACAGTACTGTAATGTGAATACCTACCTAAAGCTGGCAATATCTCAGTTGTGAGCTCCTCTACCAGCCCTCTTTTCCTCTTTTTTTTTCATGCAAAAGTTATCATTTATTAATACACTAGGTCACTAGTCCTCAAGGCAATTTTTAAACTGGTAGTATAAGAACTAAATATTGTGATAATCTACTGCTTCCTGATACTTGAACATATTTGGCACTATTACAGAGTAAGAGAAGATCACAGTAGAGTAAAGAACTCTGTAATCTGTTAAATTTTTATCTTTACAATAATTTTTGTTATTAATTTTTTTTTTGGCATCGCAGTAAAATAACATTTCAGGACCTGAATATTCCGAGGAAAACACAGAGACTGCATTAATGGAATAATAAATGAGACTAAGATTCATTCCATTTATAAGCATAAATATTCAGAAAAAAATACCCCACCCAACCACCTTATCTCCGACATCCAACCACCTCATCTCCAAGAGCACAATATTTTCTGAAGAACCCCGAACGTAGGCAGAATTATCCACAAAGTATGGGGCTTCTTGTCTCTTGAAATAGAGAAGAGATGCATTACAGAGTGCTTTCAGTCACTCTCAAAATGATCAAAGCCCACAAACAAAAATCCACATTTTTTATACAGAGATACTTGAAACCTTCCCTCTTACTCAGAGGTGCTGTGCTTTTGGCATAGCTCTATATGCCAAGTCTATAAAAACTGTGCTTAGCCATGACTGTCCCAAAATACACAGACATGCTCTCGCTCAGTTGTCTGTGAAACTGAGAAGATCTCCCTAAAATGAGCTGAGGAACAACTGAATTTTCCTGGAAATTGTTAAACAGTGCATTTCTGAAAAGAACCTGACAGACGCTGTTAATGCAGTGCCAGCAGCTGTTAACTCCAGGATATTACCATATTGATAATCTAATAATAAAACCCAGCCAAGGAGTCAAAAATATGTTATATTTGTAACTATCCCTGTTATATCATGCAAGAGACTCATTCTCTTTTTTTGCATGTATTTTTCTTGCTGTAGATACTGAAATATCATCTAAGTTGCCAAATATCAGAGACATGACTACATCCATAAATACAAAGGTAGGAAAAGAACTGTTTAATAAGTAGATATAGCCAAAAGATTCTAGGATCTAGCATAGAGTACTAATTAAGGTGCCATTGTTACACAACTTAAACTCTTATATACTCTGATACACAAATATTCAGACTTCAGAACTGAGCAGACCCCAATTTCTTACAGAAAATAATTACACCCTGACTTGGCAGGTTCTGAAAAATACTTGTGCACGGACACACCAGCCAATTTTGTGGAAAACCTTTAACTAAGGCAACTAAGGAAGAAAGACCTTGCTTAAAAAGGCAGTCACACAGCATTAGAAACCTTTACAAAGGGTCTGCGCACCAATGCAAACTCCAGTGCAGCTCAAGGGGATCAGATATCATTTAAAAATCACAAAATTCTTGGTGTTGAACAGAACAGAAAACAGAACTCTGGATTTTCATTTTTATCTGGCAAGTTCTACAATGCTTTAGGGAACTGATATAATCTGGCTGGAATCGTAGTGAAACTGGCACCCCTGGACACTTGGTTTATAAGTGAGTTCTCACAGCAAAGGACTTTATACAAGTCAGTGATCTGTACTTGCACCCCTGCAGTAGGAAGGGAACTCCAGGATGGAGATTGTTTCTCCCCTTAAAGGGCAATGAGTGCCAGGGAAGTGGATTGCTCCATTTTAAGCAGAAGTGACCAGACATCATCACCACTAACAAGGGTTTGTAGTGCTGTCACATGGGGGATATTTAGTAAATGCAGCTTCAGTGCTGATAAGATGCTTATAAGTTTATTAGTGTGGAGAAATTGATGTACCAACAACAGAAACTGCCTAAGATGCCCCTGTGCCCTTTCTACAACATATTTATTTGAACTCAAATAGAAATGAGTAAGCTGTAGGAGGCATTTCCTCACATTACAATGTGCTTTACCAACCATATTGATCAATCAAGCATTTCTCTCTATTTCCAGGCAGTAGGACACCATAAAACTTTCCATTGTAAAACCATTGAAGGCTAAATCAGAAACAGTGCATTGCTTAGGGATGGTGTCAGCCACATAATTATTTCAAGTTTACATATTATTTCCCAACAACATGTTATTTTTTGTTACAGATCAGAACTCTTTTCCAGCTGTTCGTGTGTTATTTGTATATGTGATATTCTTTATTTCTGCTGATAGAAAACAGAGTTTCCTGGCATTTCTCCTCTTTGTGTAATGGGATCATTGACAGTAATAATGGGTGAAACATGTCCTACTTCTAAAACTTCTAGAATAAATATGCTTGAAGATAATGTGATTTTGACAGGTGGAAAATAAAGGCAGACTGGCAATATCAGAATGGTTCAATACTAGCAACATCTCAGCATAAGACTTTAAAGGTTAATTTCACCAGGATGGACCACCTTATGCAAAAATCTGAGAAAGGAAGACTGCTTCATTATTACTCCTCCATTTGTGTTATGAATGTTTTGACTAACCAAACATAATTGGTTTTTTCTCCCAGTTTGCAACAACTGAACAAGTGAGATTTTTAATTCAAAAGTATTACTAAAAATATATAAATATATATGTATGTGATAGTAAGAATTATTTTTGAGAAAGACTGTTGTTCTCTCATGAGAGAAATTTTAAACATTGGAGAAAGAATATATGGATGGAAAAAAGAAAAAAGAAAGAAAAACAAACAAAGAAAAAAGAAAAAGAAAACCCAAAAAAGAAAAAAACCCCACAACCAACCAACCAAAAAAACTCCACAAAAACCCAGACCAAATATCACAGACCAGTCAGAGGATCTTTCCAGTTCCACTGCCTAAGCACTTTGTAAAGATGCCTTCCCTACTGCATTATGTACTAAAATTGTTAGGAACTATTGCTCTGCAATCACAACTTACAAAAAATAATCAACCTACTTGCCAGTAATCATACACAGAAGCACTGTGAGTATGAACTCCAGATCCTGAATCCAGAACCCATAATTCAGGAGGTAATATGCTGCTAATCCTGTTACCAAACAAACAGGATTCTCTTTCTGCAACTATAATTCTTTAAAACAATGCTAGGGGAAAGTAGCGATTCTAGGAATTAAGCTCTGGCTATTTGCATTGTGGTTTAAATGTTAACTTAATTACAGCGTTGTTTCCTGTTTGAAGAGCTGATTCATTCTGCCAATTAGGAAAGCCAAGGTTACTGCAGCTTCATGTCTACACAATACCTGACTCAACAGCAGAAATGAGGCATTTTACCATGAAGTGCCCTTCCCTGCACTGGGATCCCACTTGCCTTGCTCCTTCTGATCCCTGCTGCCACCAGTGGCAGCAGAAACATGTGTGCACTGGTGAGTTCAGGGATGCTAAGCACCAATTTTTCATAAGCATTCATTTCCTTGGCACAACAAAAGCAAAGTGATCTATGGCACACTCCAAGTAGTGCTTTAAAGCATGAATGTGACTCTGGATTTTTGCTTTTCTTGTGAATCAATTGTAGGCAAAGAAGCCTTACAAAACCAAAGAGAGATTTTTGAAAGAAAGGAATAAGTGCCAAAGGAATCAATAATAGTGCTTTATTCAATTTCTAATGTACTTTCACCCTGGGAAATAATTCACATTTCTCAAGACACAGTAAACCTGAGCATTTCAGTTGAATGGATATTGTATTTTGACTTTGGTATTACAAAAGTAATCGCTCTCTGTATTTTAAAAAATACACAGCATGCTTAGGAACAGCTTTTTCTCAGAGGAAATCCAAGGAAACTTGGGTTTGTAGAAATGCTTTTGCTCCTCCCAAGCACTCCTGTGGGCAAATTACACTGCTTACCTTTTCTCACTGAAAAATACCCTGCAGTTTAAGCAGTCATCAGACAGAGAATGGAAGACTGTCCTTTTATTTGTACTCAAAGGAGCTCAAATACTTGGAAGATAACTGCAATGTAAATTCAATATAAATGTGAGATAATGTACCTTGTGAGACAAGAAAAAATTTTATCAATTTTAAGAAATTCTAGGGGGAAAAGAAATTTCTCTTCTATTTTTTCAGACAAAAGTGTTTTCCTCCTACTTGGTTATTGTTCATGTTAAGTCACAATACCATTTGCATCACTGGGTTTGGAGAAATGAAGACCAACGAGGGAAGTGGGGAATCATCAACTCACTGTTTTATAGCACAGAAATTTAAATAGGGAAAAAAATTTTTCTTGATACTTGCTAACATGAGATGCAGAATCTTAGTTCTACAAAGGATTGACAATGTCAGCAGTAACATCCTGGGGTAATTAAGGCCTGTGTCACCTTCCAGGCACATTTTTTGGGCCCTGGAAGTTGTCAGTAGTTCATCATCTTCAGTATTATGATTTGTACCTCTGCAAAAACAAGTGAATTTACTAACCACAGAAATGTAAGCTTTAGAGCATTTTAGTTTCCTAATAAATATTTTAAATTATTGCTTCCAACTGCACAGTGAAAATGGAGAGAAATTGGCTACTCTTGTGCAAGTTGCAAAATTTAAATGTAAAAAAGGTTGTTAGGTCAATCTCTTGAGGGTCAGAGATGGTTTTAATGACTCTGTATAGAAAGGCAGGACTAAGCTCTTAAGTATTTCCTATAATGATATAAACATAAAAGCAATATATTGCGGGAAGTAACTAAGAGCCATAAACACCTTTTCATATTCCTTTGTTTTCCTCAGTAAATGACAGTAACACAGCATCATTTTTTTCCTGAGAGATCTATTTTCCATGTTCACATTTCCATCAATACCAGTGTACACATTTGACTGAGAAATCTGCAGCTGAATATTTTAAAGCATTTTCTGGCTATACCAAAGACCAAAGCCAGAACACACATGTCCTAAGCAAACTTCAGAGGGAAAACTGACTGTGGAGCAATATATAGCTTTTGTCTCTCACTTTTGGGAAGAGTGAGTATACACAATCCAGCATTAATCATATCTTGTGCTTTAGGGTGGAAGAAATGGCAAATTTTCACATAGCAGCTTGTTTGCCACAACTCATTTCTACTTTTTCAGTTGGAAATCACTGGTATATTAAAGGAGGTTTATAACAATTTTGGTAGGTTTTCAGTTTATTAATGTGTAAGAGAAAATTTATGGTTTTCTTTTTTAAAGTAACAGAGCACCAGATGTTTTTTGATGAGCAATCCATGCTGCTCCTCTGCCACCATAGGAGAACATCTGTCTCTACCAAAACACAGTATTGTGATAACAATCAGACTTTTGAGAAAAAACAACTCACTCACTGCTGAAAAATTCCACCCTAGAGTGAAACCTCCTTCCCTTTAATGTACTTTCACATAATGTTAAATGTATAATTAGGTTCATTAATTATAATGAACTTAATTATAATAATATAATATATAATTATAAATATATAATATTATATTATATTATATTATATATATAATTATTTTCTCTGTTTCAAGAAAATTTGGGACAGGAAAGGTTTTAGTCTCCCTGTATGTCTGTCAGGCTGCTGATGTTTTCATCTGTTTGTCATAAATTCCCCATGGAAAACTAGAAGTGAAAACTAAGCCTTTCTCCTTGCTCATCTCCTGAACAGGCAGTAGTATCAGTCATAAGCATAGAGAGAAGGATTGACCAAAACAGTATCTAAGAGAGAAGAAACACCTTTTTTAGGTTTTTTTTACATTTGTTAATTTCTCATGTCCCCTTCTCATCCTGCCAGGCCAGAGATGTGTGGGTTCCTAGGAAAACAGACCCCCAAAATTGTTGCCTCATAATACTAGATACTTCATGTATCTGCTCTGCACTTCAGTAATATTCCAGAACTGAAACTGGACTGTTGAAAGCATCCTCTTGAAGGCAGCAGGGCATGTCAGACTGAAATACAGCACTGAAGTTATGGCAGGGAAGAAAGGAGGATCAGGGCTGTTAACTCAAATCTCTTTAGCTATGAAATGCTGGCTCTTTTATTTTTGTCCACAATATGAAAATGGTATCAACAGGCACAGACAGTTTTCTGTACCTCATCAGTGACGCTGATGCCTTGGACATCCTGTGGATATTCTGGTTCTCATGCATGAAAGGTAAGGAAATGCATGCCAGATGACAGAAATTATTCTTGTGTAAAATACCTCTACCTGATGTTTCCAAATACTATAAGCAAAATTATCATTACTCACCCTACCAAAACAATAGGCTGACGTAAAATTTGACTATTTGGATGCACTGTTCCTCACAGTTAAGCAGCTTGTGGGAGAAAGTAATTGCTTGGAATAATTTCAGACACTGTAATTTAAAGATCAGATTCAAAATATCTAAAGCACTTTACAGTCACACCTAAATCTTCCCATCATCAACTCCAGTAACAAAATTGGATACATGTAACCTTCTGCAACATCGTGATTTTCTGAAGATGGAATTTTCCCACTTGAAAGAGGCTATCTTCATGGCAGAGAACCACTTAAATATCGTATGCTGACTTTAATTTCAGCAGCAATTGAAATGCTGCATCTCAGAGTAGTTAAAAGCTCCAGCATGTATATTACACAAAAGCTTCTCAAAGTACTGTGAGTTTTCCAGAACAGTACTTTGCCATTTCACTGGCATTTTTTATTACATCTCACAGAATGCAAGATTTGTTGTTGTTTGAAAATAAAAGGAAAAACACTTTTCTAAGACCATCCAGCAAAACTCTTCCTCTGAATAAGGGACACAAAAACCTACAAGATCCTCTCTCTAGCTATGATACACAATGCTTAAGCAAAACAATTCCACTCATATCCATGACTGACAATAACAAGATATCAGGGCACAACATCCTTATTAAGAAAAGATAAATGAGGGAGCTCATTTATCAATTGCACCAAAACCTTTCTGCAGGTGCATCCATGGAAAACTGAAAGGGAATGTTGTGCTGCATTGGCCAAAAGCAGAACTCAAGACAGTGTAAGACTTGTACAAGAAATGCTAATCATATTCTTGTTTATTATTCTTAAAAGCATTTAACTAAATATTAATGATGCTTCTCCTAATCTTCCCCCACTTCCCCAAAGAGGCATAAAAATGTGCCATTTCCATAATGTACTGCTATATTCAAAGCAAATAATTATTAATTTGCTTAAAAAGAAATTCAGCCAAAAATAAGGCACTCATCTAGGCAGCAAGATTGACTTAAATTATGCTGATCTAAATATATATTTGCACAAGCCTAAGCAACATTTATTTGAATGCTGTGAAATATTGTACATCTTAAGTAAATATATTTATATGGCTTTCTCAAAACAAATATCTAATACTGTTGGAGAAAAGGTACACTTGAAAATGCAGACATTTACATGTAAATAATATTAAGATTATGAAAACAGCAAATGAGATTTAATATAAATTCCCCGTGCTCCTTTTTGTTTGCTCATTTCACCAAGGCATGCACTGAAAGGCAGAATCTGTCATCATCTCCATATCAGGCCTTCTGGATACTGTTAATTGATACAACACAATCAAACCTGCAGCAATCAATAGTATTTTGGAATCCAAAAGGCTTTTTAGTGTATTTATAGTAACACAAAAACTCTGGAGGCTGTCAAAACCTTTCACTGCACAAATAGCACACTGTGGTCAGGGAAATTACAGAAACCACCACTTCCCAAGCTGATCTGGTATTGAAGAGAAGCTGAATAAAACACAAGCAAAAAGAAAAATATATTTTATATTTACCAATAACCTGGGGAGGAGATAAATGGTGAATACTGAAGGTAATCAGTTTTAAGTCAGAAGAAATGGAATCCGTGCCGTTGAGTATCATTACTACTGGTTTGTTATTTTTTCATTTTAATCAGAGAGTGGCAAGAATAATAACAAAAATAGCCATTTTTTGTACTAAGATAGTAATTTTTGCACCAAAAAAAATACAGATTTCACTTATTTAGGATATATGCTTCCCAGTATGTTGTTTCCACAGGAAACAGATAAGCAGAAATATTGTATTTTTGGGGTGCCCCATGGCAGGAAGGAATTATGCATCTGACTCCATGTTCTTAGAAAGCTAATTATTATTTTAAGATACTATATTATATTAAAGAATACTATACTAAACTACACTAAAGAATAGAGAAAGAATACTTAGAGAAGGCTAACAAGACAATAATGACTCTTTCCAGAGCCCTGACACAGCTTGGCCATGATTGGCAACAAGTGAAAACACTCACACCAGAACCCAATGAAACAATCACCTGTGGTAAACAATCTCCAAACACAATCCAAAGCAGCAAAACACAGGAGAAGCAAATTAGATAATATTGTTTTGCCTTTTCTCTGAAACTTCTCAGCTTCCCAGGAGCAAAATCCTGGGCAAAGGGATTTTTCCAGAAAATATAACTACCACACAAAAATATCTCCTAAAGCAGTGACTTGCAGTTCTCAATACTACTTTTTCAAATTAGATGTTATTTTGTGCAAATTGCTTTAACACAGGTGACTGTTTGACACACACTAATTGGTGTAGCTAATAACTGGTTTTACACACTCTTTACTTTGAGGAGAACATCAATACTAAGTAGAAGAAAAATTTTGCAGATTTCCAAGCATGCCTCCTTACAGAGACATAAGGAGAGGTTTAATCATAACAATTTCCTTCAACTTACTGCTACAGCCTTCTCTGCTGGAGAAATGTGCAGGTTGCAGCAAGATGGGGGTCAGTGTCTGCTCACAGATGAGAAATGATAGGACAAGAGGAAACAGCTTCAAGTGATGCCAGGGAAGGTTTAGGTTGGATATTGGGGAAATCTACTTCACTGAAAGCATTGCCAAGCAGTGGAACAGGCTGCCCAGGGAAGGGGTTCAGTCACCACCATCCCTGGAGGGATTTAACACTTGGGGCATGCTGGGTTTAGGGCTTAGCAGTGCTGAATTGAGGGCTGGACTTCATATTTGAGGTCTTTTCAACTGAAAACACTCAATGATCACCTTTACATCCAAGGGAAACTAATTCATCACTCAGAGCTCTCATGGAGAGCCCAGTCTAAAGGCCAGCATTGGTGGAGGGGGAGGCCTTTGTCCAGATTCTCATGCAACAACTACTAAACCATCCATACAGAACTTCACCTTCAAAGATGCAGTGGAAAATCAGCATTTTTGGCTCTGCCTACTAATGCAGATATCATATTTTCTTCCAGCTGCAAGACTTTCTCTCATGGTGTCACCTTGGTCCCCCAAAGAGCCTGTGCTGCCATGAATGTTGCTTGTCTGTGGTGTAATAGCTGCATGCTGAGCAGAAGAGCAAGCAATCCTCTCTTCCTTGTATTCTCAGTAACCACTTCTTGTCAAAGGATGTCATGATTCCTATCTAGGTGTTATTAAATGTACAGTAGGTGTTTTCACTGCAGTATACAAGTAGTGTTTGCAGTGACAGAAAAACATGATTATGGGGAAGATGATGGATAATGAATCAAGTTTTTATCCCCTTATTTGGAATACTATTTCTATGAGCTTGTCTGAAAGGCAATTCCTCTCCTTTCTACCTCAACCTATTCTGTGAAGCCTGAAAGCAGACAGTCACCTCTTTTGTGAGCATTTTTGTGAACAATTTCTCCTTTTGTGAACATCATCTCCTTAACAGTCTATTTGAGAGCCCAACGTCTGACAGATTTCTACCCTCAATAACCTTATTCAATTACAGAACAAATAAGCAAATGGTTTACAGAAGTTATATCTCACAAAGAGATATCAGGAATGCAGGCATGCCTTTTCTTTTAGTGTAAACATTATATTCTGCTGGACTCTCCTCTTATTTGGACAAGGTAAAATCGTTTGCAGTTAGAGTCGAAAAATCTTTCTGTTTTATAAAGATAAAAAAAAAAATCATCAATAATGTACAGTCACTTTTCAGGATGAAAAATAAAGATTATTTGAGAAAAGTTAGTCTTACCCAAAAATTTCCATACTTTTTTTGTTCGTTTGCTTTTTTCCACACATCTTCATTCCTGCTCTTAGTTTGCACCGAGGTGTAATGAAGTGTCTGGATACACCAGGCATAAAAGTCACCTCTGGCACATCACAGTGCACAGAAAAAGCCTCTCCTGCACCTCTGTGACACACCTTTTGCTTCCTGCTCTGCAGGCACAATGGCTTTCTAAGGTGCAATGCAAAAACCCAAAATAAAACAGGCTGCATCTCTGCATTCACCAAATTGGTTTTATCCTTTTCTTGTCCTTTTTTGGTAAATCAAGATCAGTAAGAAAAATGGTAAATGGAGTTTTTGTAAGAGATGATATTAATATACCTTTATCCAATGAATAGGCACCACTATTCATTGCATGGATGCCATAAACATGCCATCCATATCTTACATTTTTCTAAGTCTGTACCCTCTCATTTAATGTTCCCTCAGGTTCACAGAAAGTTTTTCAATTCAGAGACTTAAAGAATATTTAATTTATACTCCTTGACATACCATCAAGCCCGTTATGATGGCTGTAGTTTCTTTTCCCCAAAATACTTAATGAAGAGTGGTTGGAGGGTGCAAGCAGTCGTTTTGCACTTGGACTTTGAAGGCTTGGTGTTGACCTGATTACACTGGGTTTCACAGCAGGATGTATCTCTGTTTGAGACAAAAAAGAGAGAGAAATTATATCTACTTGATTTTAAGATAAATAAAACAATCTATTCCACATATGAAATTTGCTTCTGTTTTTCAGTGAAAAGAAAATTCCTTCTGCACTTGTGTGTTTATAAGACCTTGAACAACATGAGTCCTCCTACCCACAGGTCCTCCAAGTAAGAAAGATCTATTTCACTTTAGGTTACCCAAGCTCAATTCCACAGTGCAGACATGTAAGGATTCAAGGTTGAAGAGCTAATAAATACAAAACAGTCTTAAATAGGTGTGTTTATATTTTTGTACCCTTTTGAGATTTGTATTGAAGCTACACACCCACAGGTTTCTGCAAGCAAATAAAAGCATTTTACTGTAGTGAAACTACCTCAATACCTCTAGCTATTCAGTATTTTCTGTCACAATAACAGGCTTTAGAGGATCTTCACACACAAGTCACAAGGTGCAGGAGTCAGGGGGCCAGACACTGTAGGGCTCTGCAGCTAAAACTGCCCCAAAACTGCAGTGGGAATGCTTCCATACTTCCCTTACTGGGGAGCTTCAAACATCCCAGAGTATCTGTTTAATGGAGCAAGATTATTTTGGAGAAAAAGGAATAAAGAGGGTATGAGGCAGCAAAGCACATCAGGCCAGCACATTTCAGGGTGGCACCTGCTGTGTTTGCCAGGAGCTGACACAGCTGCAGGGAAATTTCTGTATTCTGCCAGATAAAAGTGGCAAATGGAAGCCTCGGATGAGTCTGCTGGTCCCTCACCAGCAATTTGCAGAACCAATTAACTAATTCCCATCACACATTTGGGTTCAAAATGCCACCACCCTGTCCAGCCTTGGGTGGAACCAGGCCTGTGTGGGAAGCCAGCTGCCCAGGGCAGGTCCTGTCCCTGTGTCACAGTGCAGGGCACCAGCTGCCAGCACTGTGCAGGGTATGAGGCACTGCAGCCCAATTACAGCAGCCCTCTGATGAGCCCAGGCAGCAGAAGAGGCTGAGAAGGTGAGGGTAGAGGGGCTGGGAGTCAAATCAGAGTCAGCTGCCCAAGGCAGGTGAGATCAGAACACAAAAATTGAGTACTTTCCCATTTGCAGCCCAAAAGTGCTTCTTTCTTATAAAGTGCTTTTTTTCTGTTTATAAAATGGAACACAGAAACTGGGAAGATGCAAAATCTACAGTGAGGCCAAGTATCCAAGGAGGAGCCTCTCCAGCCCCTGCCACCCAAGGCCATCATTCAGGAGAAAGAGAAAGCACTGCATTAAGTCAAAGCCCACTGCAATAGCATGTTTCTCCTCCTTCAGGAATGCCCAAAGTCTGATATCCAAGTGCTCGCCTGCCCTGCCTGGAGCTCTTGGCCTCATGGCCTTGGCCAGGCTGTACTGGAACAGCGTGCCAGGAGACAACCCCAGCAATTTTCACACTGGAAAAGACTTTGCTTAATTGTTCACCACTGCTTTGGTTGGGGCTTCAATCACACTCTCCAAGTATGAACACACTCCCACGAGAAGCCCCAAGAGAGCCAGGTAAGAAACAGCAGGGCAGAGAAATACACAGAGAACAGCAAAGGAAGGCACAGGTAACCAGTCACTTCAGGGCAGAGCTGTAGATTTGATGGCACCAAATTCCCCCCCACTTAATTAGATAAGAGCTTTTTACAGCCATTCACTGCAGAATTCATCTGCTTTTCACACAGAAAAGATTTCACGGCATGTCCTGCTTTTCTTGCTGTGGGGAGCAAGCATCTCATACTTTGCTTTTTTTAGTAAAATGGGAACAGAGGCATGCTTAATGTTATGAACACCACTGATTGCAAAGGCAAAACTCTAAACTGAAATAGATACATGTGTGCTGTTTCCAGAAGGTAATTGGAATTTGCATTCTAAAATGTTCATTTAGCAATCTTTTCCAGTTTTCTGAAGGAAATGGTAGATTCCAGGGCTAACACTACTAAAATCTTATTTTATTTGCCAAAGAGCTCCAGCAGCAACCACAGTAACCCCAGCAGTTGCTTCGACATATGAGAACTCCACCTCCTTTCATCTGCAACCTACAGGAGAGACAATTTCATATTTTCAGGGTGAGCAAACAGTTGAGGAAGGAAGCATTTCCTTCCTTCAACTTCTCTTCAGTTCAGAAGTCACTAATCCTCCATTAGTTTACCATGAAGGCTGTCTTTTCTCTACCTGCAGTAGAGGAAGGTAGCAAGACCAAGCTCTACATTTAAGTTGTAGAAAGAAACTCAGTTAAACAGCCAGGATCACTTCCCAATGGACTGAGTCCTTCCTGTGCAGACCTCTATATCTTAGTTCACTCCTCCTCTACATGCAGACTTGCTTCAAATATTTTCACGCTTTATAACCAGCACTTCATAACCAGCTGCCTCATCACACCCAAGCAGAGTAATGAGGCATTTCAGTGGTTTTGCATATTATCCCTTCATATAATTGTATTATGGAATAGTAGTAATCAAAATCTTTTAATTCCTGCTGCTCTTATGCTTGTTCTATTGTATAGCACTTCACTGAAAATCTTTTAGCCAGCTGCACCTAGTTCTTACTCAGAGAACTGACTATAGCATTCAAATTATCTCATGACCAGTAGCAAATAGCCAGTCAGCCACATTCTGAAATAAAAATAAATAGGAATAAGAGATAATGTTTCAAAAACATAGCAGGAACCCATAGTAGGTTCCCATTTTATAGGACCAGATTTCAGCCTCAAACAAGTAAATAACAATAACAACATTAAAAATTTCTCGCTTTTCCACTATGTAAGTAGGGTAAAAAAATTAAAAAACCCAAAGTAAACAAAGAGAAGCCGAAGTCTTCTACTAAATCACCTCAACAAACATCCCAGATTCCAGAGGGGCTTAGACTGCTGCACCTTTCCCTCACCTCATCTCCTCAACATGCATCCCAGCTGGAGTGTTAGCCTGGTTTCCTCATAACTAAGAGATAATATAGGACATTTAATTAGCCAGGGGTTCACTACAGCAGCTTTGTTTTAGGAAGCACAGTGATGACTGATGAGATTGAGGGGATTAGCCCCAGCTCCTGAGAGGACAAGGCCTCATTTTAGTGTTTGTCTTACCTCACCTGTGGAACCTGCAGCCAAGATGCAGAACCAGGGTAAAGGGAAATGATGACCCAGGATATGCAGGGCACTGAAATCCTCCCTGCCTTAGCAGAAAGGTTGAAAGCAGTAGTGCCCTGACACATCGTTAATCATATGCCAATAAATTTCTGTGAGAATGGCACAGCATGAATCTTAAAAAGAAAAGAAGTGCCTCCTATATAAGTTATGACATGTTATATAATAATAATTTTTATGAGAAAAAGAATGCAAGATTTACTTATTTACTGAAACTGCAAAAATCCCAAATAAACTAAAAAGATCACAAACAAATTAAACTAAAAAAATTTAACCAAGATACATAGCAAACAAAAAGCCATTTTCTAGCCATCCCTATAAAGCTAATTCAGATGAATGTAATCAACTGCACTGAGTTCACTTCACATCCCCATAACACACATTATTTTCCTCAGCTGTACTAAGACACTGATACTTCCCATACAGTCAAATTCTAAGCAGACTCTACAGATTTCTGGCATATTTTAGCACTGTTAATCTTCTACCAGACCTTCACATAAGTTCACAAAATGCTGCCTGACACTATTCATCCATTCATTCACATTAATCCTACAAACTTAGACTCCCAGAGGGGTCAAGACAACTCCTCAAAGTCTCTGAAACATGGCACTAAAAACATGTGGTGTCTTCTAAGTTTCCCCACGTTACCTGTGGAAATTACCATGTTTTTTCCTCTTTAGATGCACAGACAGGTCAACTGGATGAACCATCCCCTGTCCAGTTTCCCCCCCCTCACAACCACAACTCCACCAAGTCAACCAGAGCAGTCCCTTCAATACACATAATACACACAGTTGGGATGTCCGTAGGGAATTATCCCTGGCTTTTTTCTTAAACTCCAGGGCAGGAGAAATCAAAATTCAGTGAGAATGGCATTAATTCCTCATTAGCCACATTCTTGAAGTTAGCATTTTGACAAAATTGATGTCCTGGAAGAACAGTTATAACTACATTAATAGTTGATTTCTATTTCAGTAAGGAGAGAGACTTACTGTTTACTTTGATCTAGTACAAAAAAAAAAAACCTCCTGGTGACTGAAATTATGAGCAAAACATCTAGACTAAGCTCTACACTGAGCTGTAGAGTTCACTTCTGTAGAACAGGATTAATACACAGCATTCTTACTCACTGCATCTCTGATCAACTGATTGATTTCTATCCTCATTTGAGGATTAACAGCCTCTGGGGTCACCACAATTCTTATATGACTGTGCAAATATTTAACAGTCAATGATGGCTTATTGCAAGGAATCATTATTATCAGAATTTTTCCTCTCCCCATTTACTTATATAGTTTCACGTCCTCTTGGTTGTGAACTCAGTACACATTTCATTGCACCTTTTAAACTTAGGTCATCAAATTACAAGGTACGCATCTTAGCGTGGCTGAGCTCCCCTGCTCTTAAGTAAAAAGTAATATTGCAAATGGATACAAAGGCCACAGTAGAGCAGCCCTGAGCATACTGAGAATCTCCCCTTTGAGCAGTTCTTCTTTTTATTTAGAGAGCCAGACTATTTTTCACGTTCTAAATTACATCAGGTTTCACTCTGACACTAAACCAGTATCAGGAGGACTTCTGCCTGCATCCTGCAAGTTCAACCATGCAGTTTTGCAACTCACAGGGGACCACTATTATTATTAATTTATTAACTTCAGAATTTTTTTCACGTTACTAAAAGCATAAATCTCTCTGTGCATCCCAGGTTATGAAGCTTCAGTACACACTGAAAGTTTGTTTGGTTTGTTATTCTCCGGAGGCAGATACGCACCTAAATACCCAATGATACATGACAGTGGCTTCCTGGTGCTTTTTATCTTCAGAGGATTGCCAGCAAGTTCACAATGTCGATCTGCATCTGAGAATTTTAAAGAATAAAACTCAGTTTAAATATTTTACTATTAGAAACAGATTTAGGACATACCAACCAGTCTCTGACTTGCATTTTTAACATAAATTTATTTTTTTCTTTTAGCCCACCTTTTAGATTCTCCTTTTTATCATCAATAATTCTAATCATGAATATTTAAGGGTAGGACATGTCCTCTTTCATGCAAATGGTGTTATGACTTTTTTTTTTTTTAAGTTAATGTAAGTTTTAACACCAGTTAGATTGTAGCTTTTGCTTACAAAGTCATTCTGGAGATAGACAGCCAGGCAAATGGAACATAGATGAAAACATGTTTACTAAAAAATGCAGTTTTGGCTATTAAAATGATTTTCATTGAATTCTTTTTTGTTTTCTACACACTTCTCTGTCTCTAAATGGGGCAATACAGAGTCAAGGATTTAAAGCTGGGACTACTGATTTTTGACATACAACTCTTCACTGTAAACTTTGCAACAAAATGTTCAGTTGTAACCAAGTATTACAGAGCTCAAAGGTCTCAAAGATTGGAACTTTCTGCTAAGTACATGAAAACTAGCAGTGCAGCACCTGACTTAAATTTCCTGCTGCTACTGTGAATGCACAAGCAGTGATTCCATCCACATGTCCCAAACACAAAATGTTAACACAAAGAGGTTCATTTTTAGACAACGAAGTCAGTCAACTTAAGGCAAAAATTCACTAGATGCCAGGTTTCAGTAAATAATTTCAAGACAACTGGAAATAGACCATCTTTTTTTTTTTTTATTTTTAAGTATTCAGAATGATTGGATTTCCTGTCTTCCAAGAGCACATAAAAACCCCCATAGAGAGCTTCCAGTATCCCTAGAATACAGGTATTCTGGTCTGGACAAAACTGCATTCATACAGTGATTATATAGACTGAGAAGTGTCTCAAATGGAATAACTTCCCACAAATACCTACCTACAAGTTTTACAAGAGGGACACATTATAAATAGATTATAATTGCAAATCCTCCCTGTGTTTCACTAAACTCTTCCTGTTTGCTTCATTCCAGCACATGAGACACAGTAAACAGTAACAGGAAGAGGATAAGACACCATGTAAAGAATTCACAATCCCTTTTATCGATTCTAATCTAGTTCTGTACAAAAATCATGAAGATGGTGAATGCACAGCAATGACTGGAATAAGTATTTCAGATGTTCAAGAAGATGTTTTCAGTGCAGCAGACAAAGCACAACTTACTTTCATAGATGAAGGAACCTACCTAAAATTGTGGAAATACCAATGGGTTTCAAAGGTTCCAGAGCCCTAATGCTGAGTACATGAAGTACTTTGTTACTTTTTCTTAATCACAAAACATACTGTGCTCAGGAAAAAAACCCAAAAGGCCTGGTGCCTGGAATGATTTTAATATTGCAAAGCACCTGAAATTGTTTAAGTGGTGGAGTAGAATGATGTGTCTCCACTGACTCCCTCAGTAAAATAAGCAGAGGCTATATAGTATTTTATAGCTACTTTGAGAACAGCAAAGCATCACCTAAGAAGTAATTAGCAAGAAAATTTTTCATCTACATATCTTCACTATAAAAAAAGATATTGAATCATGTTGTGGTATTTATATGCTGACTGGGAATACATACTGGAAGGAGAGCACAATTTTCATGCTTGAGATAAAGCATGTTCATCAAAGGTGAGTCTTCCAAAGCACAACTAACTATTGAGACAGTAAAGTAAGCTTAACAGCAGCAAACTTTGATCCACAATAAGGTGCTCCCATAAAAAGTATAATAAAGTTTATGATCTTTATGCAGAACACAGAGAAGAACACAGCAGTTGTATTGTGCATCATTCTCAAGTGTAAAACCAGAGAATAAAATTTGGGTAGGAAGATATCAAAACTCCCAAAATTTAAAGCAAGTCCTAAAATCAAATGTGATCTTTTACATGAGCAATAAGAAACTTAGTAAGACCAGTGAAATAGTGGAAGCTATGAGGAAAAATAAAAACAACACATTTACACAATTATAACAAGAAGGAATCTGATATTTTTCAGTATATTTTTCACACATAGCAAAAGCAGAAAGTGTGCTGGTGTCTGTAGCAATAGATTATGAAGGTGTGAGGAAAATACACAAGAAAATAAAGGCACAGCAGAAAAGCCAAATGCATTTTTTGTATCACTGTTCATTGCAGAAGCATTTAAAGAAGTTCACTTCCAAAATACTTTCACAAGGAAAGTATGAGAACTGCATCACATTGAAATGTCCATAGGAAATATTTCCAAACAAACTGGTTAATCAGTAGAACGAAGTTACCAGGACCAGGTGGAATTCATCCAAACTGCTGAGCAGACATGCTACTGGGGTTTAACAAATGCTTAAATGTTCTTGGTTGAAGAGAACAAAACCAGGGCAAACGTGATAACATCCTCCAGTAAGTAGGTCTGCAGAGTGGCAGAAGGTTGCATTATTAATAGAGGCACATGGTTAAATTTGGAAACGTCAAGGGAGCCAACAAAGGCCTTGGAAGGGAAAGTAAGTTGAGGGTGTTCTCATGACTGGTGTCATGGTGTCCTTGCAGCAGGAAGGACGGACAATGGCGAGCTGGGCCTCGCGTGCCCGGCAGGGCTGGGAGGAGGTCACCCCTCCCCTCAGTCCATGGCAAACACAGCCAGAGCCCGTGTCCAGCTCTGGGGTCCCCACCAGGGAAGAGATACAGGCACAAAGAGCAGGACCAGCTGATGGATTGGGTGTTTGAGTGCAGCACATCCCAGGCCAGGGGAAACTGCTCTGGGCAGCCCTGAGAGGGAAGGACAAGGGAACACATGGCTGGCACCTGCAGCCTGCCAGCACAGAGACACTGAGCCAGAGCCTGCGCAGAGGAACACAGGGACAGGACAATGCCACTCCTGTCTGTGGCAGCAGCCAGGCTGGGAGACAGGAGATTGTTGGGTACAAGGATATTATTTACTCTGACGTTGATCAAACACCAGAGCAGGTGCCCAGAGAAGTTATGAAGTCTCCATCTGTGGAGATACAAAAAGCTCATCTGACCTAAAGGCCCATGAGCACATGAACCTTCTGCAAGAGGTGGGACCAGAGACCTCCAGGGTCCCTTCCTACTTACATGTCCTATAAACCAGAAGTGCCAGTCTCATAGGCCTGCCAGGATCTTCTGAGGGGACCATGACCTGCCCACATGCAGCTGATCTGGCATCCAATTTGGCACTTCAGACAGCTTTTACCAAACTGTGTCACCAAAGTCCTCTGTTGTCCAGCTGTCATAGGGTAAAAGGGGCTTTTTCAGGAATTAAAACCTTATTAAAATTAATTGTCTATGTAATCTCCAAATCATCTGTGCTGTTCAACATATAAAAGGGCAGCAAAAGAGGTGATTAGAGAGTTAAAATTTCCTGATAAGAAATTTCTAAGCATAATCAAAGCAAAAACTGATAGCAAAGGACAGGAGCAGCATCAAGCAAGGCATGAATTATGAAGGGGTAAAATTACCATAATATATAGATATAATGATAGTTCCTATACCATCACAAAGCAGAAGAGTATTCATGGAGTCAGGATCATAAGCTTTCTAAAAAAATCTAGACAATGCTAAAAAGAAATCAAAATCAGAATTTTAGAAAACATGATGATGGGAAAACCAAAAACACAGCTTCCTAAAATTCTGGGAAATTTATATCCTGAAGTGCACATAATATGGGGCTCCATAACCCTAAAGAGGATACAGCACAACCAGAAAAAATCAGGAAATAACATTACAAACCAGAGTGTGAAACATATATTTTTATGAAGCTTTAAAGCTGCCAAGCATGATGACTGATGAGGGCATTACAAAGGTGAATGAAACCAGTAATGTCAAGATGATAACAAATGAGGCTGTGCTTCTAGAAATGAAAGTATTTTCTAATTACTTCCTTTTTAAAAAAACTGGATTTGTAGGTCTCTTAAGCTTAGAGAGACTCTTATTAGCAAGTTATTTCTCTTTGACATTCCATCATATCTCTGTGAAAATGAAGATCTAATGAATGTACTGTATTCCCTGAATTGTATTCTCACAAACTTTGGAAAAAAATATTATGCTCTATCAATTATTTTGCTGGCTATTAAAATCTGGCACAAATTGTATTCAAAGATAACAACAGAAGATATTTCCATCCTAGATACAGCTAAAAGCTCTTCCATAGTTATCAAAATCAAGGATGTAAAATATAGTTTGTGAACCAATACTCATAAATGTTACTCAATTTAGATGAATGGGTAGCTTTATATTATCAAAATTCAAACTTTATGCTTACAAAGACAAATCAGTAACATTTTGCATATTCTACAGTTTTCACTTGTCTTTGTTGCATCAAACTAGATCACTAGCAAGTACTATGTACCATATTTGTTAATAAATCTGAGGATTTAAATGTATAATAAATTTTCATTGTGATCAGTAAACCCATTTCCGGATAACTATACATATATTATACAGATACTATATTTCCATGCACTGAAAACATTTTGACAATCATGTCTACACAGACAGCATATAGTTATCCAGATCTAAATTACTATAATTAATATATATAGTTCTAGTGATAAAGCTACATCCAAGCAATGAAAAAAACCAAGTCCCTCAAAAGTCTCCCTGTGCTGAAGCAATAATGTTTACAGACACATGGCTCCCTGCCATGCATTTATCAACCTGCCTGTGAGCTGCAAACAGATCCAGTCTCCTCAGTGACTGCTGAGAAGAATGCTCACTTTGCTTTTTCTCTAATTAAGAGACCTTCCTCAGACAGGATGGTCTTGCTTAACTTTCTAAAAAAAAAAACCCATGCAATATATTCAAACTAAAAAAGGAGGTAGTGCATGAGATTTAGACCACAACAATTTCATCTTACCAAAGCAGTTCGTCAATTCTAATTAGTCCTGGAAAAACCATCAGACAAGTTTATTGTCACCAACCACAGTGAGTCTGTTAAGTTCAGACAGAACAAAGTTTGAGCTTTCCATGATGGGCTGTGTGCCTAGCAGGAGGTGCTGTGCCTCCTCAACCTCCTGGTGGCCATCCCGAGATTGAACTGGGATGTAAATGCATCCTCTCCACTACCTCCTGCTGCCATCTGAGCAGGGGTTGTGCTACAGGCTTCATTAATGAGGAAAATCTAATTCTCTGCACTATCTGAAGGAATAAAGAACTCAGAATAGGACCTTGTTTTCTGCCAGTGGATATAATGGGCTGAAGGAGAGGATGTGGGTGGATTTCAATAAGAGAAAATATTCTGTCGAAACCTGGTTTTCAGCTAAAAGATGCTTAGGCCTTAGGTTATCATTCCCAGAAGCTTCCATTCTCCTCCAAGACATGAGAAAGGAGTGTACATTCAGGTACACAGGTGGAATGCAAAAACCAATTTATTTTATGACTGAGCTGTGACACGCTTGTTCAGACAGCCTTTCTCAGATCTGGAAATCAGTTTCATTTACAACCTGGCACTTCAACAAATTGCACAAGACTAAGCGGGCATAAAACCTGGTATGGAGCTGGGATAAGTGCCCCACCAATCTTCTGCCTTCAGATTTTATGGTTTCTGAGTGTTGTTACGGTGCCTAATGCAATATGGTTGGGAAATGCAGTTACATTTTCAAGAACTGGTTTGGCACATACAGAGTCAGGTGAGTCTGACAAAGCATCTAAGCAGCCATTAGATTCAAGTTTCAGCAAACCAACAAGGAAAACAAATTCCAAATCAGTTCTTGGGCCTTGTAACCATCTCATGCCACATCACATCATGGGCGACCTGGTACCCTGGCCAGGTTATTAGTTAAGCACAACTGTAATATTTCTAACACCAACACAGATACCCATTCAATACTGCAATTATTCAGTAGATGCAGCATAGGAAATAATTACTGCTAATTAAGGATCTTGTTTAAAAATTCAAAAATCCAAAAATTCAGGAAAACCTTAGAAAAGGATTCAGAACATCCACAGACAGACTATTTAGTTATAACATTTAAATCTACAGAGTGCTCTGAGAACAGGTCACCAGATGACAGTACAGGAATAAAACTACAAAATATTCTTTTTTGCCTTTACTAGAGCAAGAATATGACAATGACAATGCAGGCAAGATCACTGTAATGATTCCACAGAAAGAGAGATTGCCAGAAACAGAACAAGGATTGTGGATATGTGCATGCACATGAAGAAATTAGTTACTTAAATGAAGAATTAGTGACTTAAATTAGTTAAGGTATAATTTGGTTTCCACTGTTAGAAAATTATTTCAATGTTGTGTTCAAAAACCATCAATTGTGACTTCTTTTCTTCAACATATATTAGGTCTAATCAGGAAGCAACAGAATTCAAAGAGACAAAAATGACAAGGTCCAAAATTTGCTCAAGTAAAACGAATCATGAAAGACAGTACAGGGGAAAAAAGAAAAGTCTTTTTACTCTTGCTGTTAATCTCATGCAGAACTCTTTCACTCAAAGCAAAGAGAAAACACTCCCAGCACTGCCATTTGAAGCAAGAATGACTATTTCCTGCTGAAAAGCTCAGCTTTTCATTCCTTTCTTTAAAGGTTGAACACATGTTTAGTATAAAACAGTTGAATGACTTTTTTTCTTCTGTTTTTCTTCTCCTTAAAAGTTTCATCTTTTCAATATTTTTTACTCTAGTGAGTGAGAAAAAACAAATATGGATATAAAGATATGAAGTTCAAGTGAACTTCTGAATTTTCCTCCATGATTCAGCAAAAACATAAATTTAAAAGTTCAATACCTTTCTCTCAGAAAGTAGCTTTTATTTTGGATTGAGGATTAAAAATATAATCTTAATCCATCCTTAGACATACTTCTTCCATGAAGAACAACTCATTTTATTCTCACAGCTGACACACGGTTTCCTGAAATCTGAAAGTTGTTCCTGACTTGCATAGATTTAAAAGAGGTAAGAAAATGGCCAAAATAACTAAAAAATTAGACAAGGACAATGAACAGAAATATTCAGCAAATTCTGGAGTACTAAGAAGTAGGTGAAAAGTTTGCATATGCATAATGGCTGGTCTTGAAGTACATAAAGGGAAAATAATTACTCAAAATCAGATTTTAAGCCTCTGTGGAGTAAATTTCTTATAAACAGTGCAGACATCATCTGCATCCCAGATAAGTCTGCTGGGAAAACATTCAGTGTTAATCCAATGAACATGCTTATAAACCCTACATCTAACCATCTTAAAAGTTCTCTTCAATTCTAATACAATTGACAGTACAATGAACCAGCATGCCTCATCCTGGAATACCAAGCATCTGCTCCAAGAGCTGTATCTATGGAAGACTGGGAATCATGGCTAGACAGTATGAGCAGTAAAACAATGTGCCTGGTGCAGATATAAAAGCTGTTGAAATATTCAGTGACTTTGCAGCAGAATTTACACACGTATGCAGGTGAAGAGACTTCCTGTTGGCATCTACAAAAACCCTTTGTCATACTACTAGAAATTCATCAGGTCTTTATATTTTGGCTAAAAAAAGAACAAGCATAATATAGAATTTTATTTAGAATTACAATTTAAATCTGGAACAGAAAAAACCAAAATGATGCAACTATGATGAATAAACGTGGCTATCACTACCATCTGATTGTCACAGTGACAAAAGACTGTATTGCATACCACATTTAAATTATTATGAAACCCCAGCTCCTGATTCTTTGGCCAATCCCATTGAAAAAAAGTACAACATGTACAGATGTATAGCTTCTGATCAGTAAACAATTAAAAAAACAACAACAGAAAAGCACACTTCTTTCATGCTGCCTAGTAGGAAGAATGTATGGTTGTGGCACTGATTTTCCCTTCCTGACCCCCATTTTTGTTACTGTCAATTTTTGAAAGTGAATGAGGTAATAGTTTTTAATTAACTAGAAATGCTCCCACTGTTAAAGATCTGTTCAAGGCAACCAATGTGTCGGTATATGCTGGACAAATGAAAAAAATAAAAATGAAAAGCAAAAGCGTATAGACAAGAAATGTTTATTGAAAAAGAAAATAAAATTAAAAGACAAAAATGGGTGGGAAGCACAGCACACAGAACTAAGAATTAAAAAAACATCTTACATTCTGCCTTAATGGCAGCACAGTTAATAGGGACAAAGGGACGTCGCGCTGCCTGCCGCAGCCGGAGGGTATTTTTGCAGACCTGCCGGGCCAGTTTTGTCCAACAGGTGGTGTGCAGAAAGAAAGCCTGCCGCGTTTTCACCGCCGACTTGGGGCTGCCCGTGTTCCGCACCGGGGTGCCCTGCGTGGCCTGCCGGGACAGGTGCGTTCGGACGTGCGGCTCCTGCGGGACAGAACACGGACAGCGTCACACACAGCTCAGTCGCGGCACCCAAACAGCCCCAAAAGTCAATACAGCCTCGGAAAGGGATTTGGGACATCCGCAGGAAAAGACAGACTATTCAGGACATCCACAGATAACCTTAGAAAAGGATTCAGAACATTCAGAGAAAAAGAGAGACTGTTTAGTTATAACATTTAAATCTACAGAGTGCTCTGAGAACAGGTCACCAGATGATAGTACAGGAAGAAAACCACAAAAGATTCTTTTTCTTTTTTGCTTTTACTAGAGCAAGAATATGACAATGACAATGCATGTAAGATCACTGTAATGATTCCACAGAAAAATATTGCCAGAAACAGAACATAGATTGTGGACGTCTGTGTGTACATGAAGAAATGTGACTTAAATTAGTTGAGGTATAATTTGGTTTCCACTATTAGAACAGAATTTTAATGCTGTGTTCAAAAACCGTCAACAATTGTGACTTTTTTTTCTTCAACCTCTGTTAGGTCTAATCAGGAAGCATAAGAATTCAAAGAGACAAAATCACAAGGTCCAAAATTTGCTTAAGCAAAAAGAACATAGTGTCTGTGAAAGACAGACACTACAGGGGAAAAAAAAACAAACTTTTTCTACTCTTGCCGTTAATCTGACGTAGAACTCACGGGAATATGTGAATAACATGTCTAAGCACTTTACAAAAAACAGGCCAGTGCAGGAAGCCACAGAGCAGACAACTCTATTGAAAACAGATATATAATGCCATCCTAAATGAGACATTGTATAGTAGATTTAACATTTCAGAGATAACACACCATTTGACAGACAAAATGACACTTATACACTCAAAATGCAGGAAGCACATGCTTGTTCATATAAGAAGTAGTCAAATAAAGATATGGCAAGGCCTAAGCACTGTACAGTTCTACTTAACACAGAAAAAGGATTAATAAATTGAGTTTTGTAATACCAAAGTCGAACACATACATGAAAACCACTCCATTAAATAATCAAATCACATCAGTCTTGTGAAAGGACCATGTTTTGTTTTAGAAAAGTTTGTCTACACAATCCTACCTCTGTAGGTTGGCTGGAAGACAGCTTATCTTCATCTGTTTGTGTGGGCATTTTCAGGCCACCATATTTCTTCCAATAAATCCAGCAAGATGCACACAACCTACATTGCATATTAGGAGGGCCCCAAGAATACCATTGGTGAGACTGCGGAGCTAAGGAGGAGAAAGCAGCACAGGTGAACTGGTGCAAGCTACATTCACTGCAATCAATCCAAAGGCTGTAATAGATGACTACATACAGCCATAACACATTATATGGATAAATATGTAATGGATAAATATTTGACACAGAAAGTAAGAACTTGAATTGTTTGTTTCTTCATTTTTTTACAAAAGCACCAGAGAGGTGAACTCCAAATGGAAATTCTGGAAATGCTTCTAAAATTAATTTCAAAACAGGAACTTTGTATTGCTGAAAAACAAACCCACTAATTCTAATCTCACCCTGGAAGGCAGGCTAATTAACTTGGATTTTATATCTGCTCTCATATAACCTCTGTTGAGGGCTGCTAGTCCAAGAAGTCCAACTAAAATTATCACACAAAAGACTAGAAAGAAGCAATAGTCCTCCCCATCTTCCCCAACAACAACAGAGGGGGAAAAACATTCCAAAACCATTCAAAGAAAAAAAAAAAAAAAAACCAAAACCCCTGCAGCCTTAAGAAAAACCAAAACTAAATTTGAATCTAGCTTTGTGAAGGTAAAGGAATAATAGATCAATGCCACCATTTTACACTACTTAATCTTTCTGTGCTTTATGAATTGTTTAAAAATAAATCATAAAGAAATTTGAATGCTTTAATTAATATACTGAAGGCAGCTCTTTAAAGATATAAAGATAAACTTTAAAGATATTTCTGCCATAAGAGCAATTGCAAATTATCCTCTGTCACATCCTAACAAAATTACGTACCTTTTTTTTCTAACAGCACATATTAAGATTCACCCAGACCCTTGAGTCATTAAAAATATATTTACTTACTATAGCAGCTTTCACAAGCCCGACCTATTACTGTGGCTTGTGCCTGGTAAGAAGCTCCCATTGCTCCGTTGACTGCAGCAGGTTTCCCATTGTTGCTGGATATTTGATTGGGATTTGGTTTATTGCTTTAAATAAATTTTTTAAAGGTTGCAAAAAACAAAAAAAAAAAAAAAAGCAAAAAAAAAAAAAAGTGGTTTTATTAACTGGTTAGTCAGCAGGAAGACAAACAATCTAATTCTGGAAATCTGATGTGTGCAGACTACATCTATAAAATCTTCTCTAAACAACAAGACTAATTTTCGTACTCCTCTATTACTTTCAGCATTGTCAGACACTTGCTATGTTAGGAGCTGCTCTGACAGTCCAATTTGCAGCTTTTACTGTGCTCACATGGTCTAAACTACTTGGAAAGTTCACAAAAGACCAACTCTCAGGGGTCAAAGCATTAACAAAAGCCTGACCCACCATGGAATTTAAGAAGGTGGTTGTAGTCTACAGATAAGGTTTATGAGTTGAGGATGGACTTTGAGTGAAGTACAACAAGAGGAGCAACAGTGCCTGTAATACTACAAGGTTTTTGATCCCAGGAAAGGGCCAAACAGCCTCCTGTCTGAAAAAGGAGTACACACAGTAATACAAATGTCTTATAACCACAGTAAAACTCACCCATATATCTGGTTGTTCTGTCTCAGGTCTCTTCTAAATTACTTCCTGTCTGAGAAGGCTAACTGTTTTTTGGATATTTCTGTTTGGCTTTTTAATATTATTGTACTATATCATTCTCATAATTATTCTAACTTCTAATACTTTAGTGAAGCAGGACTTCATTGGTCAATTAATTCAGAGAGCATTAATATAACTCCTCACTAGATTAAGTGCAATGTTTCCAGAGTTTCAATTTTGTGAGTGTTAATTACCCTCAATACAATGCAAGGCTGGATACATTACTTCCTAAGATAATTATTTGTCATTTTAGGCAGCATAAAATTCATTAAAGAAAAGTTGAAATGACAATTTAAGAAACCTTTGCTGTATCAAATGTATATTTCCAATGCCAATAACCCTGTCTCCTGCCTTTTCCTTTTTCACTGTATCAGCAAGAGACAATTCTACAATTTTCACATATTCTTTATCCTGGTCTCAAGGTACAGGAGAAGAGCATGAAAGACAATTAAGTCTTCCACATTATGATCTGTTGCTTAGTTACCTTTCAGAAATGCCATGAATTGAAAGGGACTCTGGAATTAAGGACAGTACCTTGCAATTACAGGAAATATCTAATGATCAAGTTCAAAAAGGTACTCAGCTCTGAGAATCAATTCTATTCAGATTTCAAATGCAATAAATGAGTCTGGAAGCAGAGCATTTAGCAATCCCATGACCACCACAGCTAGCAAAGCCTTGAGAAGCCCTACCATCCTCCTACTGTTGACTAGGGATTTTGTCTTGAAATAGAGGCAAAAGTAAGATAAAAATGCAGAAATCCCACCTTTTGAAACACATTTGGTCACCCAATACAGCTGGTCCTTACTGTGAACTTATTGAAAAGCCATAATTGTCCACATGGACCAAGGAAATTAAATTGAAAAAGCATAATGCAAAGTCTGAGCACGTTATGGTTTTCCTAAAGCAGCCACTCATCTGAGAAGGTTAGGGAACACTCATACTAGAGTTTTTAGCTTTTTTTTTAAACAGTATGACTTATGTGAACTTCAAAACTCACAAAATTTGTTCTGAGATAAGATTAAAATAAATTTAACAGTCTGCTGCTTTCATTGTAGCATCTGTTTAAGAGCGAAAAGCCAGTATGAAATATGGAAATGAAACTCTATTGTATGTAATTTATACAAGCCATCAAAAATCTTTGTGAAGTACTTCCTTTGTTATTACATTCTTCTGTTACACAAACACTCACAACAATAGGAAGTTCATATATAAGTAAATTGAATATACCCACAGAAAACATTGTAAAAAGTGATTTGGTATCCTTTCTCTTGTCATAATATTGAGGAAATTATGAATATGTAGGAGGGATTTTATTTTTTTTCTACAAATCACATGTTAACAGAAGCAGATATAGCATCCAGTTTAAATGTAAAAGAAATACAGATCAAAAACCCCTCAGAAGAAAACAAGATTGCATTAGTAGCACATAGTTAAAGATAGAAGATCTGGGGCTGTGTGCTACCTTTAATTTAGAACCAGAATATCTCTTGTCTCTAGATGAAGAACAGATTTTATCAGCCAGATAAAACTGTAATGGGAAATTATCTCATTTTATTTTATGTAACTACATTAACAACTGCTTCTACTTTGAAATATTGCATTTACACAAATATGAATGTTGTGCTGCAGGGATTTGGAAGAGACTGTTTTGCAAAAACTGCTTTTTGCATTAATAGGCTCTTCTTGCACATGAACAGACCACAGGTAGCACTTGATCAGCCTTTGTAAAACTTCTTATTCCAGACAAAAAGATTGCAGGTCAAAAACAAAGATCAGTAAAGTAAGAAAGTTTCACTTAAAACAAGAGTGTCTGGCATTTTTGGATTATATCTCTGAACATAATAAATCCTGTAAAAGTAACCATTAGAGAGATGACTAGGAAAATACCATGCATGTAACTGCATGTTACTGTTTCAATTTTACCTGTATATTATTCAAAAAATGAATTTATTGTTATACTCACTAGGTGGGGATGTATACTTGTTTCAATTTACTTTCTGCTTCAGCTGCTTTCAGACGTTTCTAGTTGAAAAATTAACACATTAAAATATTTTATTACATTAAGGTATGACATTTCATAAAACTGCACACAACACATCTTTAAATTATTTCTATTTTGTGATTTCAGAAGAGCTTCCAAAACAAGCATAGAAATCTACACAATGAAAATCATGAAAAACAAGCTCTTCATTTTTAGTATTTGTTTGAAATCATAACATGCTGTCCTTCCCAGTAAAACTCACAGGCCTCACATATGACAACAAAACTGTAAAAATGACAATGACAGCTTACATAGATCACATCTGTATAAACATGTATGACACTGTGACTACCCCTCATTGCAGAATTAAGTAGAAATTAAATTAATGAAATTGTGTCCCTCACCAGTCATGTAACAAAACTTGTCTGCTCTGTCCAGACTGAGGCTGAGCTTTTATATCACAGTACTAGTAACAATAAAGTCCACTGAGTCTTAGAAATAACTAAACACTTACTAGCATTGAATGCCATCAAAATTGTGGCTCATGAACATCACAGTAACAGGACAGCTCTACTATTGTCAAGATAGTAAATTCACAGACTAAATTATTACTTTCTTCATACTTGCAACAAACTCAAACCATTTTGCATTTCTACAATGTTGAAAAGTTTTAGTAATTGCCATATATTATACAAGTAACTAAGACAACAGGTTTTTCTACAGTGGCCCAAGAAATCTAGAGTTCAGGCGTCCAAAGGTTTCCCAAAATATTTGTATGTAAAAGATGAAGAAAAAACATTATTTCCCTGCATTTTCTGTACTCAAGGCATTACTTCTGCTCACTTGAGAGAAAAAAAGGAAAAGCAAGAGAGAAAAGAATTTGAATCATGGTCAATTCCATTACAGAGGATAAAAAAAAGGAGGGGACACATTTATAGCCTGCAATAATAAATCAGTACTACCTGTCTTTATAAGGTGATTAAAATTCAGTCCTTCATTTCACCTGCAATCACCACTTCTCCTTTCTGCTGTACTCTTATTGTTTTGATATCCAACTTTTGCAAGGTTTATAACTCAGGAAAATATTTCCCACATGGAGAAAGCTACCATGAGATGCCTCTGCTCTGGGGGTCCCTTGCCTGAGCCATGAGGTGAGTTACAGGGTAATTCAGCTTTACTGGCCCAGCAGTCTGACTAAACCTCCTGGTGTAAACTGCTGTTCTTCTGTTCTTCTCCATTTCATTAAGTTGCCTCTGTGTTGTCCATTTATATAACTCCCACTTATAAAATTGCATCTTTAAGGAGTAATGTGTAACAAATAGACTTCTAATCAGTCCATGCCACCATTAATTAATTCCTGTGCAATGAGAGCTCTCCTCCATTTATCTCCAAAGCATTTTTTTTTCCTTACAGCTTTTTGCTGTTCACAGATGCCCAGTTGTTTGGAGCTACACAAGTGAATCCCATTGACACTGCTGGTACAGTTGCAATCTTTCCCCAGTGCCAGACTTGGCAACACTGCTCTATCCTCAGCAGGCCTATAGAAATATGCAAACAGGTCTGCTCTGCCTGCTTGGGTCAGTTTTAACAAGAGCAAGGAGAAAGAACAGCAGCAGCACCATGCTCCAAGTCTCATAAACTGGTAGTTTTTAATCTGAAAACATTTCACAGCTCCCAGTGGTGAACTCCCTCTGCTTAACAGCAGGACACAGGTTTTCCACAACTGTCTCTTATTCCTTTTCTTATTATATCCAACAGTATAGAACTTGTTTGCAGCCTGAAAGAAGCATGTGAAACTGCCAGGCAATGGGTTACCACACGATCCTCAGAGCTTCCTAACAAACTGGTCCATTCTAGAAAAATGAGTAAATCTCACTGCACACCTACCACGAGCAAAAGAGAAAATATAATAAAGGGCAAAAAAGGATGAAAGTAGCCCTGAAGGAGTGTCAGAATGTAAAGGCATGTGTAGGAAGCTGTATTAAACCCTGATGGCACTGCCAATGAGAAGTGACTGTATAGACATTAATTAAATTTTAGCATACTTTTAGTACTGGCATGGGGGTTGTAAGGAATGCAATTTAACAATTGCTTTTCTCCTTTATTTACTAAAGGGAATGATATACTGTCTTCTAAAAAAAAATCATGCAACGTCATTTCAGTATAAGCTATATTTTTATATATTAAAATTATGGTTACCATTGGTCTCCAAAAGCAACAGAACATGTCACAGCTTGAATTCTCACTGACATACCAACTTCTAAGTACAGAGAGAGAGGAAAGGATGCAGAAGGAAAACTTCCAATAGTTGCAGTTTCTGAGATTAAACCTCTGTCTGTTGAAATCTAGAGACAGAACTGGTAAAAGCTGGAGGCTGAAACTGAAAATATTTAGACAAGAAACAAAGCACCAGTTTGTAACAAATCCCTGGAGCAATGTAATAAATTACTGGAGCAATGTAACAAAGAGAGCTGATGCTTCACCTGGAAAAAAAATTTACATCTTAAAAAGTATTTCAAACAGGTCTTACAGACTGCATTGCAGGGAAGGTCAGACTACACTAACCCAGTTTTTCATGGAGTCTAATGCTAGCATTGAAAATGAATGTTTGTGGGTTTTAAGAACTTTTGTTAAAAATATCAACTTACAAATATCCCAAGAACTGACCACTTTCCTAAATTAGAACTGTTTTCAACAGTGGAAATAAATAAATGAGAGGCAAATGTAATATATGGTTGCAGAAGAGCAATTTAGCTACCATTTAATGTGTTCACTCTTTCCCTCTTACAGAGTCTCAATAAAGTCTTTTCCCATTGAATCAGACTTTCAAGGAGAACACCACAAATAAGTTATCATCCAGTAGAATCAATCAATCAATCAATCAAACCCGGCCTTCCTCAAACACTGTATACAACACAGTGGTCATGAGAAGTGCCCTATCACCAGGAATGATTACCCAAGGCTGAATTAGTTTTGCTAGACAAATTCAGAGAACTTTAACATATCTTCCCTTCAGTTTGACTTGAAGGGAAGATGTTCTCAAAGCAAGGTGGCAGCAGTACCTCCACTGCCATTAAATCACCACATTTATAACCTAGCAAGAATAATATTTCTTAAAAATTATAAAGAAATCTTTTTTATGCCTGACACAACAAAACCTATTCACACAAAGAAATAAAGATAGTTAAAGGAATTTTTTATATTAAATCACACTGATCTAGAACTCAGAGATTGTATTTTAGGATTCAAGTATGGGCACTGACCTTTTTCATCTTCCCATTCCCACAAGTCCCCCTGCCCCTCAAGCACGAGACTTAGAAAAGAATTACTCTGAAATTTCCACTGTATTACTGAATAAATTTTCTCCCTGAACTACATGCAATTATCACTGCTTATTCTTTTTGGGAAAAAAAACCCCCACAGATATTGTTTGTCTGAATGGTTTCAATTTTTACCATTCAAAAAAAAAACTAAACAAGGGCATGATGAAGTTCTGATCCCTTCTTAGGAAGGACTATAGAAATGTTAACCAGGATAAAAATTAAACATTTAACTTACACTGGTTTTATTACTGAAGATCACATACATGACCCTGAAAGAACATGTCTAAAGAATTCCATCCTGAGGGTATTGCCATGGTCTGAGTAGGATGTTGGAAGTTTATTTAGTTTCAATTAAAACACAGGCATTTATTAGAGCATTCAAGTTGCAGACAACCATAAAGTCTATGTGATTTTCCTGCAAAAACCCTAATCCTGTGAAAAGAGATGCAATCTTAACAATAGACTTTGATCATTGTAGCAACAGAATCATAAAGAGCTCTAGAGAACTACAAAAGGAATCTTAGTCTTTCACCAACTACTCCAGAGGTGCATTTCAAAAAAAAAGCCACATTTTTATTTGATTCTTAAAGATAATCTGTTGCCCAGCCATTAAGAGCTGACAAGATACACAGCAAATCTCTGCTGACAGCACTTCTCTAGGGTAAAAACCAGCAGTGGAAAAAAAAGGGGGTTAAAGTGAAAGGAATGGTGACAAACCTAGAAAAACATGCCTTTATAGGGAACATATTATATTCTATTTGTATTATCCATAGAACTAAAATGCCCTAGTGATACTCCAAGACTTTACCATGCAGTAAAAAACCTTTCCCTTACTTTCCATGCCCTAACAAGATGATGTAGAAACAATTTCAAATAAGCCAGAATAACCTGAACCATCCCTCTGACACATTTAATTTGAAACAAGTCCAAAGACCCATCTAATAGTACAGTTGTAGTTATTACACCATAAAAATTATTTTCAATACACTGTCCATAACATCACCATCAATTACGTGGCAAATAAAGGAGGTTAGCTTAAACATTAAATGGAGCAATTAAAATGGAGCCTTTTCAAGTATTTTATGGTCTAAACCAAGGAGTAAATATATTAAAAGTACAGTATATAAAAAGCATCAACACTGACATTTTGCCTAAACCTGCTAAAAACATCTCAATATTGGTGCCCAACATAATCTTGATGTGTTTTTGCTCTAGAGCAACCCAAACAGTTGAAGATTCAATCAGAAGGATGAACAAAACCACTGTGTGCAGAATGGTCTCAATTTTGAAATGCTGGTAATGCTGAAGTAATGCTTCATCCAGAAGTACCAACTAAGGGTTCATAACACCAGCAGCCACTGTAACACAATGTATTTTGTGCTTCCTTCAGTCCCATGGCAGAGATTCACACTCTAAAGCATTTGCTCTGCATCCCATTTCCATCTGATCCCCTACTGAAGGAGGAACCAGGAATCCTACTGCTTCAAACCAGCATAGAATACAAATAGGCTAAAAAGCTCTTCACAGCTATGGGATGTACAGCAGAGGATTCAACAATGCAGCCTGTAACACCACTGGTCTATACCCCAAAATATTACCTTAGGCCTCCCATCACGTATCTTTTCAAGAACACAAACAGATTTTTATGGTTTAAGAAGATCACTTTTTTAAAAGAATGTCTCAGACTGATTCATTCTGAAATAGTCATTGAATTACCTGCTGCACATATCTGTCAGTGGTTTTCCACATGTAGTAATACTCAATGATGCTAGTCAGCGACTTCCAAGGGAGCTGAAAAACATTTGTTACAAGTGAAAGTGGTTCCAAGAAATTGCAATGTCCACTTCTTATTAAACACATGTTACAATCAAGTATAGTTGAGGCAAATCCTAAAACTGAATGTGTTAAATAACTGCATTAGAATCCATATGCAAAAACCCCACATATTGCAATTAATAATACGTAACCATTAACAAGTATGCAGAATTATGGTATCATCCATCCAAATCTAAATGTAATTTATTCTGTTTAAGCCATATAGTTAAACAAAATGATAAAACAGAATGCAGATTTCCATCAGAAAGCACAGAGGTAATATCTCTTTTGTAAAGCGTGTCCGTTGGAGAATAACGTTAGGACTACAAGAAATCATCTTGACAAGACTGTGCTTGAGTCTCATGATAATTTTACTCTTAAAAAATACAAAGGATACCATACATAGCTCAGATTTTTCATGTCCCAAAACAACTCAGCTGCTCATACATTACCACTAGTTTTGCATAAACTCCCACATGCTCTCAACTATTATCAAGAAACAAAAGGATGCAAGGGACAAATGTTACCCCGAGCAACACGAGTGAGAATAAATATTTCACAAAAATCTCTGTACAAACAAGGTGCCTTTGATAATGACAATTATTTTGGATGCCCACGTTCATCAGTAAAATAAAAATGCGTTAACCTAAGTGTAGGGGAGAAAATTAGGCAATCATTTTTAATTATCACCAAATAATCTATTTAACTCCACAAGGTCTTTCTATAATTTAAATTAGGATGTCTCATCGAAAATTTATGCAATTTTTCTTCATAACTTGGAAACGTAATTTGTGTGTTGTATTTTCTAGAAGCAAACATTAATGCAAATATTATCTGCTTTCTAGAAATGAGGATGATGTTTAGGCTGTTCCAGAAAATACAGGTGTGGAACCTGATCTTTCCAACCATACTGACCCCACTAGGCAGCTTTCTGAATGTTTTAAGCAAAAAGAAGTGTTTCCTGCACCTTTGGTTAAATTCCTAAAACACCAGAGGAACATCTTCTCAAGCTCCTCTCCCTGCATGCAGGAGCTGACTACAAAAGGAATTTTTCAAGCTGCTTGATTCAGGCTCAGAGTCACAAGTGTTCCACACTGTGTGAATCCCTGAACATTTGATCCAAAAGCAGCAGTATGAAATGTTTATGCTGATGTCTCAATAGTAACACAATTCAGGTTCCTAAAATCCTTTTGCTTTCTCAGGTAAATTATGCCTAGAGAGAAATCTTCCCTCAAAAAGGCCAGTGACAAGATGTGTTTGATGTAAGGTGACAGATAAAATGATTCTCAGTCTTCAGGTCCACATTCCCCCTGGCATCCAGGTGAAATGCTGTCACCCCAACTAACTGCCATTGACAATTAGTACATTTTAGCATATCCATATTTATTTTCCTTTCTGAATATTTATTAGCATGTTCAAGCTACAAATGTTTGACATTTCTCTAGAAAATACTTTAATCTGTTTTAACTATGGCTGTGATACCAGTATGTTTATTTATTCACTAGGTATTTACAATTGAAGGAAGGTAATTAAGATGCTTGGACCAAAAAACTGTAATCCTTTTATAGTTTGATTGAAAACTTGGAAAAGTTGTTTGGCAGATTGATTACGGATAACCTGTATTCCATTTACCTATGCACTTAATGCTCTGAACTGCCAGTGAAGCTGTGAACCACAGATTCATACATTGTCATTACCAAATTCTGTTCTTGAAAGAAGTAAATATGCTCATCTGCACAACACTTTTGAAGGAGAAAATTAGCAAAAACTATCAGCTCTACAAAAACAGAGAGAGGGGAGTTTTAAATTTCTTTAGTTTCTCCAGGCTAAAAATAGACCAATCAAATTAGATCAAGAAAAAATTAGGATTATAAAGCATCCTAAAATGAACATGGTAATTTTAAGGTATGTTTTCACAATTTCCTAAAGCTGGAAAGCAGCTGCTCCTGCTTTCTATAAAGAGTCCCTATTCTTGATTACTAAGGTCTTTCTTGCCATATCTGAGATGTAATAGTTACAAATTTTAGAAAACTGTTGATAATGAAAACTAAGAATTAACAAGTGTATCATCTTTGTCTTACTGTTAGGAAAATAGTTACATTTGGAGAATATAGAATATCCATTCTTTTTCCATTCTACTACTCTGGGATGTGAAATAATTCTAGCATATCAAGTAAATTGAATTAGCTTGTAAGGTTTAGCTTGATTAGGATTCACACAGAATCTTAAAGATAGAAGAACCTCTCCTACAAGACTCAATGAGTCAACAGTTGATGAAAATTATTATTCAAAAGCTACATTGGTAACTTGATTACAATTGAGCATCTCCTAGCCATGAAAAAAACATAAAGAACTGTACACCATTTAACTTATAACAATCTTGTTTACTAACATTTAGTGTTTGTAGCTTAATACTTGAGCTGCACATGGAACATCAGACAGTGGCAGTTCCCAGTAACTGCTGGAAAAGTAAATTAATCTGCCCTTTACAGAACTGTCGTGTAAGGCTGCAATTGCAGCAGCTGTGCCTTGCAAATCTGGGCTGACACAGAAAAGGCAACTCCTGTGGGACGTAATGACTCAGGCAGGTACTACATCACCCTCCTGCTTCAGCAGACTGCTCCCAGCCCCTTTCTGCCATGCAACATGACTTTCTTGCCTGTCCTGTGGCACCACTGCATGACTGCTGAGGTTGGAGTTTAATCTCAGGCACAGCAGATATAATTTTATCATTAGATCCTACCTGGAGACTCAAACAAGTTCACACGTACACTATCAGCCCATTATCTTCTTTGCCCTTGCTCTTAACAACACATCTAAGAGTACTTAGCAGAAGTAAACTTATCAATGGCTTGCCACTGAAGAGAGAGAGGGTAACAGATGAAAGTACTATGGTGGAAAATCACTGCTTACATGCTACATAATTATACCTACATCACCTTGCAGAAACTTTTCACATATCCGTGATCTAAATCTCAAAGGACTATTTTCAATGATTACTTAAAAAGCAAATGTGTGTTTTCAAATCCCTGCACTTTTAGATTGCTACATAGGAAGTGAGAACACATAAATTTTACACAAGAGAAATAAAGAAATCCCAAGACTACACAACGGCTAACATAATTGAAAGATTTCAAATTACAAAGAATTAAATAAAGACTCTGCACTGTTCTTAGTACCATATAAATTGAGATATAAAATAGATGTTCTTCTAAGGATGTTTTTAAAATTACACTTTTCCAAAGATTAAAAAAAAAAAAAACTGACTAAGAATAGATAATATCCCTGTTCTAACTAAATTAAGCTGTAACTAATTAGTGCCCCACATCCATTTGTGCTGCACTCTGACTCTGACTCATGGTTAAGGAGCCCTCAGTAGGCTATGCAATCCTATCACCAGATCTCTGTGTGTCTCCTGCTCTGGGGGGAGACCAGGGCAACATAGCTGCATTTTGGGAAGGAAGATTTAGTGAAAGAGGGCTAGTATTGGGACAAAATTTTATCAGGGTATCCAAGACAAAATTTTAACATTGTAAACAGTTTCTATGAAAGTCATTCACATATCTAGCATTTGAATATTATAAATGCAGAAGCAATCCTTGCGACACGTTACTACACTGCACCACTTTAATGCAGTAGTAGGTAACACAGAAATTATACAGAAAATAAAAATTCCACATAAATACCAGAGACAAGCCTTCTGCATGCCTGTTCACAAATTGTGTTAGGACACAACTTGTAAGCAGCCAATAAAACATGTTATATGCTTAAGGCATTTTCAAAAGCCAAATATTATATATTAGGAACCATTTAATTAGAAGACATAGCTCCTGAACTATTGTACACTTACAAATGAGACCTATTTGTCTGTATAAGAAATAATAAGGAAAGCAGTTTACCTTAAGATTTCTATTCTAAAATATCCATAAATATTGTTTTTCAATAATATTTTGTGACCTTAAAAGAGCTGCTTCAGCCATGATGCAACGTTCAACCTTATGTCATCGATGTAATGAACATTTTCTCCCTTAGGAATCTCAAAATTAAGCATGCAGATGTAATGCACCTATTAAAATGTCAGTTCCTTAGAAAAACAATAGCCTTCACTTCCCACCTTCATTCAATTACCTGTTCCATTTCAAATCTGTGAAAATGAAGGAAAGACAGCTCATTGCCAAGCCTCCTCCCACTGTCCTGTAAGGACTTCTGTCTTGTAAGGACTTCTGCATTTACCCTACATTTTTCCCCCTCACAAAGACTATTAATAACCTTCTGTAAAGAAAATTTTAAAATCTGAGTTCTCAGAGTCATGCAGTATGAGATGAATGTGAAAATGTTTCAATCGACTTCAGTATTAAAAAATTGAATTCCTTTGGTTCAAATCTTAACTTTTTCATGAAGCTCGACTTGAACATGGTACAACAGAGGAAATATTTTTCCTTGAAAGAAAAAGGCTCTTCATAAAATGTGAAAAAAATTGCAGCAAATTACTAGCAATTCTAGCAATCCATTTAATTTCATTACTCTGCATTAGAATTAGCAAATTAAAGGTTTACTGCCCTATAGTGTGATACTTCAGTACAAAAATGATTGTAGTTAGAAAATATTGGAAAATATTTATTTTACTTTTCAGAACTGCCAAAACATCTAATATGTCAAAACAACTCCCTGTAGTACATTTTAAAACCTATCTGAATTCAAATTTCTCTCTGCTAATCATAGTAGGAAACCCCAGCTTTCCAAAAACACCCAGGGGAGTCAGCCATATAGCTGCTAATGAATTTCACTGGAAATTGTGGAAACACTCTGCAAAGCTCCTGGATATTTTTCAGATGCTTGGAAGTTCCTTGTAAAAATCCTTATTGGAGTGTCTCAGCATGAGACATCCTACCTGATATGAAACCACGAAAAAGATTATCTTCTGTCACCATCTTTCCAAACAACAGCAGTGAACAAGAAAGCATATTGGCTTTCAGACAGATAAAATGTACAAATATGTTAATCACATGTGTCAGCTACACAGATTTCACCCCTAGCTAAACCTTCCAAACCTACAGAAAGCAACTATGCTCAACCATGGCAAATCACAGCTCCAGGAAAGGGCACTGCCTTCATACTTACAAAGTCTTGTCGAATGTCATTGAAGTCCTTGCCATACTTTTCCAAAGCCTCTTCAAATAAGCTAGCTTCTGATGCTGACCACTCCTCCATTTCATCTCTACACAAGACAGGCCCTCCCAGGGGCACCAGAACACCGATGGCACTGCTCAGGTCATAGTTGTGTTTATGCAGTGTGTCCATTGCATGAAACTGGCAGGGACAAGGAGAGAATAAACACGTGTTTAAACTGACACTAGTCCATCTCACTTAATGCAAATTCAATATATTATTCTCTACAAACCAAGCAAGGAGCCTCAATTAATGCTAAAATTAGAATCAATCTTGATATCGTATTTTTCCTCTGTGGCATATGAGGAAAATAAATGGTTTATTACTTAATCTGGGAAAGGAAATACCTTGATAAAATGTTTACCAAAATGACATTAGTTTATTAGTTCCTGAAAATGAATAGCAAACATTTCTAAAGAATCTCTTGTTGGCAGAAACTGGTTCCGAGGTACCCAATAAAGACAGTGGCATATATTGACTGTGGGTCCATTTTCAATTAACAGAAGCTCTAAATAATAACTTAACAGCTGCTCAAACATCTATGAGCCCAATATTCTCATTGCTGGAGAAGGAAGACATTTATTGTTTTCATTATCATCATACTGAAAGAGCAGCAAAATTTTTGTCCCTTGCTCAACACTGTTAACGCAGACCAGTAAATAAGGTTTCTTTGCTTGATTCCCTTTCTGTTACAAAAGGGAAAAACAGAAAACAAACAAATTAGAACAATCTTCCCACTGTAGGTAACACTGAATGCTCCCATTGCTAAGCAATGATGGGGAATATAAAAAGTTAACAAATCCAACTGTTGGGAAAATGAGCAGCACGCAAGAAGCATTTCCAACTCAGGGTCCCAAAAGACCCCAGCAGCACAATCCAACTGGCTGTGCTGAAGGAGATATCAGAGCTGTAAGTGTGATAATGTCTGTGACTCTCTATCAGTCCCCTCCCAATGTGTCTCACCACAGTGCTGAGCTCCACGTGTAGCATGCAAACTCTCACAAGAACACAAACCCAGCTATGAGAAAACCTTGCAAGGAAGGAGCATTCCTGCATTTTGCGTCAGTAGAGCAATTCCAGCTGAGCTTCTGCATATAAATCCAGTACAAATAACGGATTTTTCTTGTTTTTTGCCATCTTCTATCAATGACTACTGTCTTTCTCCTGTGCTTACTGTAAGTTTTTGAGTGCTATCAAGCATGAGATTCTGGAACTGTTTTGTCTGCAAGAAGCAATGTCACTATTATCCTGCAATGCATCATTTTACTTATGGTTCAATCAAATTCACCAGTCTGGAGAAAAGCCATTGTTAAAATCAAGTATTCCAATAGTAAAGTATGTAACATAATGCCTAAAATCCATCAGCTTCATATTAGAGAATGTACATTGAAATCACTGATTTATTGTTTACTATTCAGGCAAATGAGTAAACCAGGTCTAAAGATTGAACTCTTACAGTAGATGTGCTACGGAGGTTGAAATCTGTTTGCAACCCTCATAGAAAAGCAGTACACACAGGATGTCTTCCAAGCAGCTGCTGAATCTAGATCTATTCACTGATACCAACTTTCATAAAAATGACAACAGAAGTGAATACATTGCAATCTTGCTCTTGCTTTACATTCAGTTTTCATCTATAATAAACACCTGACTCCACAACGCTTTTTTGATATTACTAAAGAAAAGATTTATACTGAACTCTGTGGATAAGTATTGCCTTCACTGAGCTGTCCTGTGACAGAAGACCACTGACAAGTTCTTTGATAACAACTCTGCCTTCTACAGGGTTGTCACCCCTGACCTGCATCAAAGTTCCACATTGCAATGCAAATTGTGGTAGCAAAAGCATGAGAAGCCTGAAGGCATTAGCAGAGGCTGAGAGAAAGTCCTAGGATATCTTCTTTTTATCTGCTTCACCTGAAGAAGCAGGAGGCTGGGAGACCTGGCATTGCCTCTCCCAAGCAGGAGCCTGAAGGACAGAGAAAGAGCCACCCCTCCCAAAGAGCTCTTGCCCAGAGCATGTTAGCCATGCAGCTAAATGGCAACTTCAAGTCCAAATATAAGTAGGTAGAGGAAGAAACTTTCCACCAAAAGCTAAGGAAGGGCTGCATGGAGCTGGAATAAAGGGCATGAGAGGGAAGGAATCCAGCAAGCAGCCACACAACACAGTTCCAAAACCATCTGCCATTCCAGAGTGAGCTGCCTCCAACAAAGCACTCACACTGGAAACAGAAAGTGGATTCTCCAATTCAATCATACTTTAAGTGTGTTTACCTTAGGACCCACATATATGGAAGACTAATAAAAATCATTAAAGAGATACCATCCAAAATGCAAAGGAAAAGACTGCTCATACTTTTCATTTTGAAGAGACATCCAATATCAGATTTAGGTCCCCACAGTAAGGTCACTTAATCTCTTCTGAACAAACCCAGCACAAGGAGCAAGCGATGCCATGAGCCTGCTTTGCTTTAAATGGCTTTCATGGTGAGTATATGCACTATAAAGTATTTAGGAATCTGAAACAGAAGGTCTTCCAAGTCTTTTTCTCTTCTTAGAGATCAACTTTCATTATGAAATAAAATTCTGCCTTTGAGAAGGCCAGAAATGCAAGTTTTAGTTGGTTGTCTCACAATTCTTGACCACTGTAAGAGAAGTCCTTATCATCTGAGAAGGTAAACACATTGTTTCACATCTTCTGTAGGGTTTTCTAAAAGCAGGGAGTTTCCTGTCTTGTCTCATTACCTTCCTTATGTTTACAAAATAAAGGAGCCTGAAAGCAGCCTCTCAGTTGTTATTCATCTACAAGAAATGTGTACATCAGCCCTGGATTTATCTACGTTCATCATCGAGGTTTTTGTTTTGTGGGGTTTTTTTTGTTTTGTTTTGTTTTTCTTTTAATATCACTCTGTTTACAGTTACCTCTGATTAAAACTAAATAGGATTAAAATCTAATTAGGAACCCTGGGAAGCCAGTGTGGTAAACAGAAATCCCATTAATATCACCTCAGGTGCAAGGGTTATCTGCCTTGCATTAAGAAGATAGATGAGAAAATTTTTTTACTGTTATGCACCTATATGAAAAGTATAAATGAGAAACACCACAAGTTCTGCAAATGTCTCTACTAACTTTAACTGCTGCTGAAAATATGCTCCCAAATAACATGGAAATGTCTGAAAAAGTAACTATTATAATGACAAATATGTCTTTTCTTAATTTAGAAGGAAGTACGTTGCCAAAAAGCTAAAAAAGCAGGGTTTTAAAAAGCTGAGGGGGTAGGAAAATGAGAAGAGACAGACACAATAATTAAGCCTAGGGTGGCTCCTTTGATGCCTCATTATAAGATATGCCTTTCATTAAGTATAATGGAACTTAATGGATCATTTGCAATGGAGAAACATTAACATGGCACTCAAACAAAGTACCCCTTTATTAGCAGCATTGCACATGTACTTTCAAATGAGAAATTGCCATAAGGATAAATCCACTCTATTAAATACTGAATACAGGATGCAAATAAAGAAGGGATATGCAACATGTGAAATTTCTAATAAATTCTTAATCCAACAAAATATTAATATAATGAAAAATGTTAAGAACTATTTTGATGAACAAAATTAAGTATTTAATATGAATAGAACTGTGCTGATAAAAGTCATATTAGCAACGAAACAGAAAATTCATTTTGAGTAGTACTGAAAGCATTACATTTTGCCCCTGCCTTTATGATGTTATCATAGCCCAAACTAAATCAATTTTCTGTTCAATAGTCTTTAAATATACTGCAAAATTGCGCTTAAATAAGAAATTAAATATTTTTCTCATCATAATAAAAAATTTTATCTGAAATACAAGAATTGTCCTACTGAATCAGACCAATCACCCATTTAACTAAGCATTGTGTCTCTTACAGTAGCACCAAGGAATATTAGCTAAAATATTCAGGTAAGTCTAATCACAGTCTGAGGTCAATTCCCATTTCACTGACCAGCATCTACAAAGCTTCAGAATGAGGACATTTAGAAGGTACACCTTTCCCTATTCTCCTCAGTACTAATTTATGGTCTATATTGCTACATAATTTTTCTAACTTTTTTTTAGCCTGCTGGTACTGCCCATTCCCACAAAATTTTGTGCAACTGAATTCTAGGGGCTCTCTATTCACTTTATAAGGCAGTGCTTTAACTATTTTGATCAAATCTGTCAGTTTTATTGAGTTTTCTCTAATTCTAATACTCCAGTATCTGGTAAATTGCAGGTCTTCTTTAGTCTAAACTATGTGATGGTGTTTAGGTACAAAAAGGCTAAAATAATAAAACAACAGTTGATTTTTGTGGAAATCTAAGTCAGATTTGATTCACTGAAACAGTAATATTTTTGGCCTCACATAGTGTTCCTGACATACTTTATTTACTGCAGCACACCTTCTCAGCTCAGCTAGTATAATTATACAGAAACAAACCTGCAATCAATATATTTTTCACTTTCTCTAAAAGATGCAGGTGCTTACATTAACAGCATACTAAGGAAACATAGTGGAAATATGCTAATTGAAATGTTCTTTAAAAATATGCTTACAAAGTCAGATTGCTTATCCTTTAGAAAATATGGTGACATATATATCCAGTAAGTACAAACCATTATCCACACAATTTTTAGTCAACTTTATTACCACATGAATGACACTGCCCTGAATGAGTCCCTATACAATGTGTATTATCCATTCTGCTGTGGGTGTGGGTGATCCACAACTAAAGCCAAGTGTTACACAGTGTGATTACAAGGGCAGCACCAAGAAGCTTAAAGAAAACACACAGGATTTTCTAATACACACACACTCCCCTTTTGCTTGCAGGTATCTAAAGCCAACAAGTGGAAAATGGGGACTTTGGAATAGCAGACAGTGTTGAATTCATGGCTGTAGAAGTTGTAGGATATTTAAGCCACCTACCAGCGTGATGTCTCGGGAAGCAGCAGCTGCACTCATGTGTAAACTGGGTTGCCTGACAGAACTGCTGCAGTCCAAGGCTCGAGCAAAGGTGCCAACCGCACTGCAACAGAGGAGCAGGAGCAGCAGTGAACACACAGAAAGATGTCATCCCAAGTATCAGACTGTGCCATACCTATAAAAGTGTCCTTTTCCACATGGAAGTCACATACTGATACTGTTTTTAGATCTTTGCTAACAAAGAACAACTTGATAAAGACAAATCACTAAACACTGCAGCAAAAAACTCTGACCTGCCCCCCAAAAGTGATGACATACATATAAGGAACAGCAGCTCAGAAATAAAAGATACTCAGAGAATTCTCATATATCAACCTCTTAATCTACAGACTTTTCAATTAATTATGAAGTCAAAGGTTCTCCACAGTTTGAGGTTTACAATCAGGACTATTATTTTTAAAATTTCAATGCTATAATAGTGTTTAAAAATTATAATTCTAATTAAAAAGGGGGTTCACCATGTCCCCATGAGGAAATTAAAAACATATCATTCACTTCAGTAGTACATGTCTTCTACTCTCATCTTCTACCTTTCATGGCAGTGAGCCAAAAAAAGCATGTTAGCTTTGTCTAAGGTACCCCCAAAATTCCTGGTGTTGTCACAGGTTTCAAGCAATACCGAATAAATGGATCTCTCAAGCTACTTAATTAAAGCATTCCATTAATGAAATGGAAATTTTTTTTCCAAAACTTTACTTTCTTTTCTACTTTTTTTGATGAATTGCACATGGCATCTATTAGACTGTTCCAAACTCTAAATATTTCTTGGAGAGGGGTAAATATTTCTTGGAAGCACATTGAGGTATCATGAAAAGTGATGGAAAAGGTGCATAGAGAATTTGCCTGGGCCCAGGCGATCGTACAGGAAATAAACAAAGATGCAGTGATACAAAATATCAATAAACAGATCAGAAGTTTCTCCAGTACCTGGATTTGTATAATGACTCTTGAGGTGCATTCAGAAAAAACCTATTTATAGCAGTTATGACATAACCCCTTTTAAATGCAAAGACCCAGTTACAGATGTAATGCAGTGCAATCCTCTGGCATAGGGACTCAACAATTATGCCCAACACAACTTACAAGTGCAGAATTATACCAATGGTGAATGTCACTGACAAATAAACACCTTGCTGTATTCTATAAATCTGTTACTTAACAGTAGAACAATGTGCACCAAGACTTTAACTCACTGAAGTTACAAATGATCATGGAGAAACAGATAATAAAGTATGTTGCTGCAATTTTATCTTGAATCTCAAAAAATTGATTACTGAATGCATGTTTCAGTACTTGCTGCCACAGTCTTAGAAGTTAAGATTTAAGAGCAGTGATTCAGACCCCCAATATTAATTGCTTTTCTAAAGGCCGTGGAATAAATAAGTGATATTGAAATGTTTTTCCACAACCTTTGCTCTCTCTTTGTGGAGATGGCAAATATGAGACGAGAAAACACACACACATTCTATTTTTTTTTACCCCCAAAGCTTGGCAGTACATAAAACAGTATTTGTCCACAAGTCACTCCCAAGAATAAGGCTCTATTATGAACACATTTCCTGATAGTCTGTCAACCATTTCAACATGATGGCATTGGGAAGGGCTGTAGCTGAGCAGTCTTTCTTGTGATCCTTCTGTCCCCACTGATGAAACAAGTGAATGTGGCATGATGGTATTTCCCTTCTGCTGCTACCTGATCTTCCTTTGCATAGTTAAAATTATTTTCTTTTGACCATATTTCTAAAATAAAGTCTGAGTATGCTATGACCAGTACAAAGAACGTTCTCACAGTCATTCCTGGCAGATCAAACTTTTGAGGCTGACTTCAGAGCCCAAGAGTATTTTGTTGCTCAGAATGTAAAGTCAAAATTAAGAGACAATATAAATAATAATTATTATAATATTATTAATAATAATAATAATTCTGAATAAGTGATAGAGAGGTAAGAACTGGTGCATCAGTGGGTATTGCTTCCAGTGCTGCACAGAGTAGAAGATTGCAACTGTCGGAAGAATGCTGTGTGGGATTTTGGAGTATGTGAGTGCAAAACAAACCAATAATAAATAAAACACACAAAGACAAAATAAAATAATTAAAACAATAAAATGAAAGATAATAATAAACACAGCATCAAACATAATGGAACAAATATTGTAATAAAAATATGATAGAAACAAATGCTTAATACATAATGAAATGCAGGCGATGTACCCTTTGGGGTGTAGACAGCAATGGGACAGGGGCTGTGGAGACAACAGGACACAAACTGGGGGGTCTGGAGGTCTGTGCATGCCTGTGGCTCTCTTGAAATCAAACTAGCTTCTAGTTCTCCTTTCCATAGAAACTTGTGAAAAGCAGGCAATTCCCAACTAAGTGTAGAAAGTCTAGAGCAATTGGCTGTCAAATAGTAACTAGGTTCAAAACTATACAGTGCTATACAATGTTTTAAGGAATCGAGCTATGCAATTCACATCCAAATTCAATATTAATTTTAGAAATCACTAAAATACCTTATTATTTATGTTTTTCAATTAAAAATACAGATATGAAGTATATCTTAAAGCAAAGGTCAAAATCTACATTGGCCACTTCTCCTTGCATGCTTTTTTTCTAATTCCACTATTCAATTGTTTTAGAAAAGGAACAAAATAAATAACTAAACAGCATCATTTCCAGAAGAGACAGTATTGTCTTCATCTACCTAAAATAAAACTCAGTATTAAGCCAACACAAGCTAAATAGAGAATGTACATTGGACATGTACATTCCCCATTGGACATGTACATTCCCATTCACACCCTAACCACTCACTTTTCTTAACAAACTTTCAATATTAATGTCTTGTTAAGCTTGTACAATTCAAAGAATAATTGTAAATAGCTAATTGAAATTATACTTAATTCAATAACAATAAACTGACAACACAAAAAACTGTGCTCAGCAAGCTACTTATGAATTATTCAATGTGTAATTAAAATTCTTGAACTTCAAACAGAACCCAACACTCCCCACATTTTCCAAAATAAGCTAAAGCCAGAAGTCACATAGACAGTGAATTACACAAGTGGCAGAGAGATGGACAAGGCAAACAATTGGTATTATCAGCAGGAAGATCACTCTCTGCACAACCTGCATCAGCAAGCAGCTGTAAGAGCTTTAAGGGTTAGACCAAATGATCCAGTGTTACTTTAATTTGGTTTTCCTTGGTTTAATTATCTTAAAGAGCAGAACCAAAAAGATTTATAACAGATTGCAGATGACAACCATACAAACAAAACAAATGGATATAGTTCAGTGCCAGGATCTAAGATTGTGGAATAAATCCACAAATTCAGCAAAACTCAAAAAGGTCTATGTCCAAAAAACTTGAGAGACTGCTGCAGTTGCTATGCCTATGTGCCCTGCATTTGGGCAAAATTTCAGATTAGATTTTGAACACAGAAAATACATTGCTCCAAATTACTTATAGCTCAAGTCTAAGACTCTAAAGGAAATAATTGTTCGAATTTTTGTGTAAGATTAAATAGCAGTAGCCAAAGAAATTAAGAAGCAGCAAACATAAGAGACTGTCCTAACAAGCTTCCAAAGATAAGAGTTATTATTTACCAAATTAAATCTGGAACTACTGCAATTCTACATCAGGATAAAAATCTTGCTTCTCCCAATTAGCAGCAGCAGTCCAGCATCAAATCAGATCCAGAAAGTTCTGGGTGCAGGCAAGGAATTGTCAATTTCCTTCTGCCTTGTACTCTTGAAAATCCAGCCAAGACATACATCCTTCTCAATCTGAGGATGCTGACTTCAAAACTGTTCACTTTTTTAACACTGCTTGTCTGTTTCACAAGCAGTGAGTATACTCTGGACAAAGCTGTTGGAAGTGAGCGACATCTGTGCATACATGAATTTGCAAATCCACAATTCTCCACAGATACTTGCAAACTAATGAATGAGACCTATGCCTCACTTCTGAGTTAATATTTTTGAGGAAAACAATTAAGTGATTGATCTTTGGTGGTTTTCTACATATTAAGAAAGAAAACCTTTTGTATTCCTTGTCTTTACTCCAATGTTCCTCTTCAAACTAAATTGGAAACAGTCCTAAAAAGTGACGTCTCAGACTGGTCTGAACTTAAAAAACAGCCAATTAATATTTGAGTCCTCTTTAAGAGAATATCATGATACTTAAAATATTGGAAATAAGGAAAAAAAAAAACATCTTCAGTGAAGACACATGCAAGTAACAAAACAGTAATTTAAAACTGAAAACACACATGAGATTTTTACTACTCAGTTCTGCAAAGTCTGACCTGCAGAATATATTCAAAGTAAAATGATGCTATTAAAAAATATCTTTTCTTTGCATTTCTAAGCAACTGCCTATAAAGTGCTATGCTTCATTATTATCACTTCAGGTATATACAGCACAAAAGGAGATGGCATGATGAACATGAAAAGTCACCTGCCACTATTCTTTTGCTGAAAGACTTTTAAAGTTAGAGTAAGCATGGCATGATATATAGATGTACGATACGACCATGCATTTCATTGCTCTATGAATAGAAATGAAACATATGTGAAATCTTTCTTATTCAACAGAAATAGAATCCAATATAGGAGTTTAATTCACAGGATGTTATTTAAGGCGTCATCTCTATGCCATCCTGCAATTCCACAGTTACAGAGGAGGAGATGTACAGCCCCCTAAAAGCAGGTCTATGAAAAGTCTGCTATGGAAATTTATTCTTCATACTGAAATAGATCAAAGGTCATGAAAAAAAAAAATACAAAAATAAATTCGGTTCCAAGTCTGAATTAGTTCTTTGCAAATGTATTTGGGTCAAGAAGTACAGTAATACAAAACACACAAAGGAATAAACATATACTAGCCAGGCATGAGAGACAGGCAGAAACACAGAATTTTTGATACGCCTGGTAAACTTGATGTGAACATATTTTTCCTTTTTACTGCCAAACCATCTGCATACCATTAGATGCTGTAATTCACCTTGCTAGCAAACATCCAGTTTTGTGAGCACAGCATTGGCATCAAGATTTTTCACCACTTCTGCTGCATAATTTTATGTTGCAATTCTGCCATTAAATTTAATTACCTCTTTAATGAACTTCAATTCCTTTTACTTCTCAGCACCTCCAGAGAATCTAGAAGCATTGTAATACTGAAGACTGCAAACCAATATCTTTTATGTATTTATTTTCATTTATGGGCTTTGGGAATCTGGTCTACTGCCACTGACTACAATGAATTATTTCAGAAGAACAGAGCACTACTTTTTGATCACACCCATAAATGTTTTTACTCATGGTTCTCAGTTAATGAATGCATTATTTTCCTCTGTATAATGAAAGACACTTTGCCAGTTGAAGCTGCATTGTTATCCTTTCCCCATTGTAAGATAAATATAACAATTATAGAGCACCTACAAATACTACAAAATACTGTGAGCACTTATACCATAGTAGACAACAGAAAATAATTATAATTAATGTCCTAGAGCAAATGGAAAAGTGGGAACAACACAGGAAGGATAAAGTTTAATTTAACATGACTAAAAACTAATTTTCCATTCTTATATGGTTTTACATCGAAAAATAAGCAGGCATTCAAATGAAGAGAAATGTCAGATAGAGATATGTAATTCCATTTTAATGTCATAGAAATCAAAGTACAAAATTTTAAGGTAGAGAAGCAATGCTTCAAGGCTATTTTAATTAGATTTCAAAACTCTGGTTTAGTTCGGAATAAGCTGGGACCACAAACGTCTGTTAAATAGCTTCATTTAGAAATATATTTCTTCCAGAAGACTATGTTAGCAATGTAGTTACATGAAGAAGAATAAAAGAACTATATTCTTAATGGTTTCACTGAATCATAAAGCACATAAATGAACCAGAATGTACCACAAATGTATCATGCAATGAATTGTAGACCAAATTAGCAGATAGAAAGATTTAAAAAAATAAAAAAAAAGGGTCATTTCTTGAGCTCTCAGCATCTGTCCACACCTCCTATTACATTTGAGACTGGGCAAGATATTTTTTTACTCTAAAAAACCAAAAGAAGACAGGACTCTTATGTTATATAGACAATAGGAATGCTTCTATTTCCTAACACTGCAGCTTGGGACAGAATTAGAAAAAGAACATAAGATCTGGTAATGAAATGAAGTACTCCTTGTATATTAGAAATTATAAGAGGTTGATGATTGGAGGAAACAGGGTGTATCTAAATCAGCTCAAATTAGGAACGCTGTATCCAGCATTTTTATCTACTTCATTTTAGCCAGCAACAAAAAAACCTATCTCAATGCATCCCAGCTGGGTTCCTGTTAGAAGTAGTCCACACTCACAGATATTTAGTCCACAGGACTTGATTAGAGTAATGACTAAAAAAAAAAAAACTGTCAAAATGTGCAGTGGGGACACTAGGCCCTCAGTGCCAAATGTTTCAATTCTACAAACCCATTTTTACTATCCTGAACTATTTGCTAATGTGGGCAGATTTTAATGGCTGTTTAGCTTCTCAAACTCCTGTCCTTTGAAGCTGGCAAGCACAGAACATGGCCAGTGTATAGGACAGAAGGCAAACTGGTTGGTGCAGTTGTATCTTATTTGAATGCAGTACAAAATGCTGTTGGACTTTTCATTATCACAGCACCAATATTACCCAAAAGACAACTCAAATCCAGAACACATTAGTCTGAGACCTCAGGCTTCTCCTAACAGATGCTTTTCCCAGTTCAAGCAAGAGTCTTTACCCAAATCATGCTTCAGTAGCAACAATAAGGTACTTTCAAGATTTGTGTGTCAGGCAAGACTACTTGGGGAGACCAAGTTTGTGGATCTTTCCACTTTTTTCCAAATCTCCACCATTTTTTGGGCACTGTTACCTCTGATTTCTGGACAGAATAGGTATATTCTTCCTTTCTATCCAGGAAATTATGGAATAATAGGGCTTAGTGAGAAGCCCAGACTGACCAGGCATACAAACCTAGAGAAAAAGGCCTCTCATTCCTGAGGCAGTAAACTAACCCTGTAAGACCAGGAAAGTTACATGTCCAAGGTAAAAATATTTATATACTTGTAGATGGGCAACACACACAAAAAAAAAGAGTATTTAAACACCTTCTGAAAAAACAACAAAGCTGCCTGTGAGACAGAAAAAGCTAAAGCTTTTAAGGACAAAAGCACTTCTTCCTTCAACCAGATGAGACTGGGGAAAAAATGAGAAGAAATAAAAAACTCAATTCCTTTGAATCAGCATCTAAAAAGGATCACTTGAAAATGCTTTTAAAATGTCAAGCACAATAGTATTCGCATACTTAAAAAATACCACACCTGGGAAGGTACTCAAGAAAAAATTATTCTTGTCATATTGTCAGATTTGCAGAACTAAACATAACCATTTCCACCTGGAAATCCAGCAGGCACAGCCAATACCCAGGGAACCTCAGTTAGCAGGGGTGTCTGTAAGCACTGTTCACCACATCATAATACCAGCTCTTCACTGTTTCTCAAGCAGCTTTTAATGGTTCTGTACACTGGCCCAGTATAAATCCTGTACCCACACAACATGCTGAATTGAAAGCTGCCACCAAATCATCACAGAACTACTTCTCCAGAAATTCATAAAAATCTGTCTCAGAACCCACTTAGAGCATCCTGTGAAAACAAGTATATAGGAGCTTGGAAACCATTTCTGTCAGTTGAAAAGCAACTTCTAAAGATAAATGGAGGTCTGTGCAAGAACATCCACAAAGCTACACCTGAGCAATACCTGATGACAGATCAGGTACTACTCTTGTGGTACCCAAGTACCCCAAGACCTTGGATAGTAATAATTAATCAGCCATGATCCACTATAACAGAAAGCATCTTTACAGAAATGCATGGACTTTAAAATAAATGCAGTCTTGGTAAGGGATGCAAAGGATGTCTTAAAAAACAGGAGGAGAGAAGGATATTCTTCTTTATTTATTTAATCATTCTCTATTACTTCCCAGCAGGCTGCTTACTGCTACATTCCTCTGGGAACACTTTTGGCTCCCCAGAATACTGCTTCTGCTCCCCAGAGTGGCTGAGAAACAGCAAATAGTGGTATTTTAATGCAATGAATGAACTCTACCAAAATTCCCAGTCTTTATACAGATGTTTCTTTAGGGCACACCATAATAAACTGGCCATACATATCCAGATATTATATTGCTGGTGAAAAAGTAGTTTGAATTCTTGGTTACTATGGAACATCTACCAGACCCTGTAACTTTTTGAACACCTGTTAACACCTAAACCCCTCTGTCTTGCTTGAAAATTCAACAAGGGTATGTAAAAAAAGAAAAAAGTACTTTATAGAAAGGATACAATATTTCAAGTGGAAGAGGAAGGAAAAAAAATCAAGTGAACCAGCAAATGAACTGTAAATGAGTAAATCAGCATCCCATATCACTATACACATAAGCTGGAAAATATAGAACTACTTTTTTTTCTGTTTTTCTTTCTGAATTTTTTTTTTCAAAAGGGTGAGAGAAAAAAAATCCCAAAAACTAGGACCCATGTAGAAGGATGATTTGCCTAAAAAGATCTGAGATTACACTAAGCAAGCAGGTCACATAAAATACAGGAGATGGATTTTTTCAGGATAAAATCCATATGTGAACTGTGTTCTCTGCTATCATTACAACAGCACCTTTGTAACTATCAATCAGAGGAAAGGCAAAACCTGCTATATCCTATGAATGTAGAATTTCCCTTCAGTAAGAAACCTACAAATTTTGGAAAATGTTTTTTTAAGTAGATACATAATTTTTAAAGGTATTTATTAATTCAAAGCACTTTGATGTTGTCTTCATAAATCTCCATAATCATGTTAATTTATAAAATTGAGCTGACTTGATTTTTTTTCACTAATGAAACACATGACTTCAAAACTTTATTTCAATATTCATCCAAAATAATTATTCAGCTTACATGCATACGTGGCAGGTTCTGCACCCATTTAATTTTTTAACATTTTCTTTATTTCTACTCTTAACCTCTATTTTACACCATGAAATTCCAAGTACTGTAAAACACAAGACTATTATTAGTAGTACTGAAACAATTTATTCTGAGAGGAAAGTAAACTGATATCTACATTCAAAGTATCAAATTCTACTATAACCTGAAATACAGGGAGTGTATCATTATTCCAAAACTCACTCTCTTTTTCTGCCTCCTGTATTGGTAGCTTCAACAAATTACAAAGGGTCATGGTCTGATTTCCTCTTTTAGCTAACTGTGGGAAAGAGAAGGGCTCACAAAATGGCAAACAGGACGAGTAACACGATATAGGGGAATGAATAGTCAGTAGAAAAAGGAAAAGGATTTTTAATGAGAGGATTTTAATCTTACCGTGCTACAACTAAAAACTGGTCAATCTGACGGTCAGTAAGGGGGCTATCTGGATCCCATACTTTTACTTCCAGCTTTGCCTGTTCTCTGTCATCTAATTCTCCTGTCAAAAGGCAGATGGGACAAAACACTTATTACTCACAATGGTTTTTTTTTTGTGTAGTTCTTGCACCACGTTTAAAAGAGACATTGTACATTTTTAAACATATACACATACGGACACATGATTAACAATTATCAGCAGTTATCCAGGTAAATTCCATAATGCAGCATCACCAAAATGAATACCTTCCCTTAACATCAGCATTTCAATTTAAGGAGACATCTTAAGAGGTGAAATACCAATGAACCTTAAAAAAATGTTATTATAAATTTGAAACCATACCCTAGGTAACCAACCAGTGGCTTCTTTAAATTGCTTGTCTAGTATATCAAAGTTACTGTTGCACTTGAGCCATACTAAATTTAATTTTACACTTAATCAACTTTAGCAATTAAATTCTATCCAATTTGTATTCTATGCCCTGAAAAAATAAATCATTACGCAAAAATGTTGTCTACTGTATTTAAGCATTTTTTAACCTCTTCAGCCACTACATTATCTGTTTTGTTAAAAACAAGAAAGTTACTATATACTGCATCATCATTTCCCAACTTCATTTATGTGAACGAAACAATTTGTGTACATGCACATGGCTGAAACAGTGGGGGTGGCTCCCAAAATTTATTTTGCCCTATACACATTGTTACGAGAATACGATTTGTACTGCACGGAAGAACAGTGAAGTGTGAATTTGGTACAAGGATTCACGTTCATAAAACTTGATCTTGTCTTGCCTACTACACCAATAACATCTGTAAAATAAGAAACATTTCAGAGGTTGATGGAGGAAGCACCACCTGTGCTACCAGTACAAGGAGATTTTCTCATGGGACGTAGCCAACACATTTGTGGCCACCAGAGATGACAACAGTCAAGTCAGAATCACTGTCTTTCCCTGCTGTTTTAGAATAGGAGGGTGTTCTTCCCTCAGGCAACATGCAAAAACCACTAATGTTTAGCTGGTTGCCAGTACTTCTCTGTGACTTTTACAATCTACTGCAAGAATGAAAACCTGTTGTCAGATCCAGCCATTCCACTGCCTTTGAAAATCTAGGCTGTGTAGATCCCTCTCTGATCACACAGAAGATTACTTTAGTCTGTGCTGTTTCTTATGACAGTCACATTCTCAGAAAAACAGCCAGCCTAAACATGCACAGTATCATCAAGACATGAAACAACCTGTACACTTAAGAGACTGGAAGCAGACTGCAAACCAAGTACTGGCTCTTCTCAAATCACATAATATATGATGACTCCTAGCACATTGATTCTGCAAAGAAATTAAAATGTGATATATATTTATCCCTAGCAAACACACAAGTTAGAACTGCACCATGCTCTCTGGCTAACGTTTCAGGAACAAATTTCACAGTCATATTCTCAGAAAAACACAGTAAATTACTTTCTTCCAACACACAGGCAATAAAGCACTAGCTGCCTAATGGGACTTCAGCTTCTGTTCAAGCTAATTCCCATCCAAAACTGAAGACAAACTGTTAATTTCTGGCATCTTGGAAAGGATTTTAGATCTATAAACTTATTCTATCGATTGTACACCCGTCAATACATTCATTTCTTCCATCTGTGACAGACACATTGTGGGTGATGTTCTAAATATTCTCTGAGCACTTCATTTCAATCTGTTAATATTTAGTTTTAAAATACCTTTAATGTTAGTTAACCATTTCAGGACATCATAGTCCTGGGATCAAACATTATTCAGGTAGATTATACTTCTCACCAAGAGAAAACATCATACAGACTCAGAACCAGTATTCAAACAAAACATGTCTTCTGAATCAAGTTTGCAAAAAGAATAAAAAATTGCAATACTACAGTTCTTACTTCAATTAAAGGAAATTAAACAATTGCTATTATAAAGTGTTGTAACACTTGATAAAGGTGAATCTCAAATATTGCCAAGGAGCATTTTGTAATGGCAGTAGACATAAATAGGATACAAGTAACGGAATAGCTATATCAAAATAATCTAAACACATATAACATTTGCAATATTAAATATCACTGCAACAATGGTAGACAGAGGTTTCCAGAAAATAGGTGGAGTCTGCCAAGCTGCTCTTTAAACAGCTACATAATTCCCAATTTTCTGCTTACGTGGCAGGATATAACCACTTAAACAGGGAAAGTAACTTAAACAGACCAAACCATGGAGGCAGTCAAGCAGTGCTATGAAAACCTTCAAAAAGTTAATTTCAGGAATAAGTATTTTGTTGACTTCTCTTGTCTGTGCTGAAAGCATCAGTATAGGAGGATAACATAAGACAAACAGGTCTTTGAAAATAATTACTATCAACCCTCTGTGTTTTGTTTGAGCTGTCAGTTCTTTGCTGATCATGCCAGTACCACATCCCATAGGATTTTTAACTTGGCAAACCACTTTAAGATGCAATTTCTCTGTTAGCACATCAACATTTATCTTATACATTGTTGAATTTGACATCAAAGTATAAGACATTCAAACTGAACAGATGATAAAGTTGTCATAGCATTAATTTGTTATATTGCAAAACCCAGCTCACAAAGGAATGGGGGAGTTTTACTTTCACGATTTTCAGTGCATCGGAGAAGTTCATTTTAAAGGTGTCACCTTCCCTTACCACCAGCAGCATATCAATTACAGCTTCTGAGAAGTATTGAGAAAGCAATTTCTTTTAATAACTGATATAACATACCAGTATATCCAATTTATTCTAGTCACTGCTTATAACTTTATTACAGCCTGTCTAACCCTGATGACTAATTTTATTGGAAAACATTAGCAGATGGTCAGAAATACATCTGGTTTACTCTTCATCAATCATTCAATTCCTTATTCCTCAAGAGTGTCTTCTAGTAAAAAGATTTTTCTTCAAAAAAAGTTTAAAAGTTCTGTATTTCAATTAGTCATTTTAGACAAATGAAAGCATGATGTGCCCCTCTAAAAAAAAGGAAGAAAAAATTTACAAAACAAAAGTAAACCAAATGCAAATTAAAATGTGGTACAAGAAATTAAAGATCTACCTATCTTTTAGATTTCACTTCCTGCAGATAAATAGACAAAGATAACTAGTACATCAGATTCAGCATGATTCTATATTCTTCTTGTAGCCAACTAAAAGAACATAACTTTCAATATAAACAGCTCCTTAGAGGGAAATTCTTTGAATTTAAACATAGTACTGTAATATAATATATTATTAAGAAACTGAAATATGATTCTATAAGTTAGGTTTTATTTTTAAAATGGTAGTCAATGAAACAACACAAATTTAATTTTTAATGAAAAACAGTTGATGAGGTATCTGGTTTTAAAGACACCTCTGATGTATAAAGTTTTATTTTTGTATTTTGAATGATTTGCACTATTTTTCAAAAAAACTTTTTATTTTCCTTCTCAGAAAGTAATGTAGCTGTGAATTCAATTCAAGCACGCATACTAAACACCTGCAGTGCTCAGCTTGCTGAATGGATCCACCTTTCAGGGTATGCAAAACAGAGGTGCCAGTTGCTGGATCCTCAATTCCACGGGACAGAAAATCTGTGGCTGTGGGGTTTTGGTCATAGTAAAGCAGCAGATCTCTCCATGGACAGAGCTGGACACCAAGAGTTGCAACCACAGAGTTCCTCCCAGTAAGTAAATTAATTTATTTATGCAACCTCCTGAAATCAGCCAGTTTTGATGTGTGTGTCAATTCCTCAGGCTCACCAGACACCTAAGCAGATAAATGTGGAGGCATTTGTAAAGGCTAACATTCTTAATGCTCATCATATATAAGAATTCAATCCAATGTCTTCACCTCTGTGGTTTAGTTTTGTACTTGTGGAACAGGAATATCTCTCAGTTAACATTGCAAGGATGAGGAAGAGAGGTACTTGCTGGCTCTTACCCTCCCCTAGGTGAGTTTAACATCCAACACAATGAAATTTCTGTCACTGAAATATGGATTTAGCAGATTAGGCATTTAGCAGGTTGTTGCCAGAACTCTTTGGGAGTATACTACCTGTAGGTAATCCTAAATGGTTTTTTGAACATAGTTTCATGTGCTGTTTGTGTACCATTGTTTTAAAAATAGGCAACAAATTCAGTGAAAATGAAGTTTCAGTTCATGAATCACATTCTCGTGCTGCTATTTAGACAGTCTGCAAACATTTTCTCTAACTTGCAGAGGAGAAAAATAGAATCACATTGAAGTTTCTTGCACTGTATATGAACAAAGTTCCAGACATTAAACCTGTCAGTCTAATGCAAAATCTGAGCTTTCTCCTTGGATGAAAAGTACATTAGTTCCTCACTAAAAGAGTCAGTATATTCATCCTGCATAAAATTCTTATTACTCATTTTTAATTAATTTTTTTATCATTTGAAATTCTCACCAGTACAGATAAAAAAAATTCAGAAGTGCCAAAATTTACACTTAACTCTACAAAAAATATAATGGAGTTATGTGCAAATAACTTCTCTGATGAAAATAACACAAGAAAGCTTAGATGAAAAGCGTAGGCAAAAGAAAAATTATTTGTTTACCTTTCCATTTCAAACTAATCTCCCCTCTGCCTTAGCTTGCCTGACAGAGCTATATTCAGATTTCAATTATTCAGGTAAGGAGTTATATGTTTATGCAAATTTCATGGTAAAAATTTATGAATGTAAGACACATAAAGGAACTAGAAATTAAAATCAGGCTATGTAGAGAGACTATAAATGAAAAATATCATGTGATAAAGGCATGTTACTTGTCTATAAGCATTTCAACTGCTATTGGGCATTTTTAAAGCAAATAAAACATGCAAAGTCCAGTCATCACTTATCCTCTAGAGCTTGAATGTATAAAAACATTTAATCATTCTGCACTTGAAAAATCCCTTTTGAAACAGAACTGCCTTCTATGACCTTAAAGTTCTCTCAGTCTTCAGCCTTGCAGTACTTATAATTTAATCACTGATGATCAAAAGACAAGCACCCACAAAACAGTCAGAGCTTCAATTCATCATGTTCTAAATTCCTAGAAATTAACAGAAAGAATTGCACTTGAGCTCAGAATAAACTGATCTGCAAACACATATTCATGACCAACTTCTACATAATGCAGCATCAAGGATGGCTGGCTTATGGAAAAGCCCAGTGCTGGAAGGAAGGAACAAGTGAGGCTGCCTCTTTCTCAAAACCCTATAGAACAGCTTTCAATTTTGCTGAAATTCCTGAAATAACAGATGAGGCAATAGAGTTTTCAGGAAAGCATGGTGAAAATTATTCTGAGTGCAAATAAAAGAATAGTAGAATACTACATATGAATATTAATAGTATTTAAAATACTTGCTTTTAGAAAAGGGATACTATAACGCAGAGACATTTATTCTCAAAACAAACAAACAAAAAAAACCCAAAAACCAAACCAAACAAACAAAAAAAATCCCACAAAAAGCCAAACAAAAAAACAAACCACATACCAAAACCCTGACTAAATTACAATTAAATCTGTGGTCCTACAGTTTTGGGTTGTGTTTTGTTTGTTTTTGTTTGATTGGGGTTTTTTTAAGCCCTAATGTTCAAAATATGCAAATTCCTTGATACTTAAGCATTCTAAAGAGAAAAAAACTTTTTGTGTTAATAAATGTAAACAAAACACTTTAGACAAGAACTTTTTGTTTAGGATGAAACATATTTTGACTTTTCAAAGTGTTAAAAACCGCATTTCATCTGCATCTGCTATTTGTTTTTTCATCTTCTACAGAAAAAACTTAGAAGAAAAATCAGACTTGCAGTAAAACAGCAAAGAAACAAACATCTGAACTTACAGTGAGTCCTTTTAGGTGAAGTTACTGAGGTAGAAAATACCAGCAAAGTCAATTAAACACTAAGACGTTGCTGCTTGAAAAGTGACTGGAGTGCCCACGGGGATAATAAGCACATACACAGCACACAATAAATAACTGTACACTTCATAAGGCTGACTACCTGACAGAACTCATTTAGGATTTGAACAATCACAGCCAAGGCTCTACAGCTATTATTAGCAATAAAATCTTTCTGACAGCAATCATGCCCAACCTGCCACACCAACAGGCAGCACAGCCCATTCATGCTGCACTGCAACCACAGGGCCACTTTAACCATTTCCTTCAAGCAGTAGAGAAATGGAGCTTCAGAACAAACAGAACACTAATAACAGAAGCCTAAGTCTCCTCAAGGAGCTAAAGACAGCTGGGTACCATGGCTTTTTTTTTACAAAGACTAAAAACTCGACTGACCTCAAGCATAAATCAAAGCTGAGAAAAGCAGACCTGCTTTTACAATTCAGAGTGAAAAATGAACAAGAAACCAAACAATACCAGAAAAAACCCACTCCAGTCATCCCAAACAGGACAACCCAAAGAACTCATCTCTGTAAAATCTAATTGATAAACAGCACAATTTCCAACTCTTCTATCTTATCATGGACTGCTAACAGGAGTTGTAAATGATCTCAGAACTGAAGCTCAGAAATTTCCATCACCACAATAACTTGGATCTTTTTGATCAAAATTATACATGCACTTAATACCTCAACAAACTGGACCAGAAGGCAACAAGTATTTTTAAATAACATCACTGAAAACACTTCATAAAACACTATAGTTTATAATGCAAAGTTTCAAATACCTAATTGAGCTTTTGTAGTACATGTGGCTGCAGCCCTAAACTACAGATTTTCCTTACAAATGCATGATTAAGCTGAAGCAAATCCCTTCTTGAAAACAGGAATCAAAAGGCCATTTACATGTGTTTTGTTTAATTTCTAATGAAACTGATAAAATTAAATCAATGTGTTTTTAATTGTCCAGCACACAAATCAATAACTCAGCTCCCTAGAAGTGAGACTGGGAAAGGGATGTAAAGGATATTATAATCCGATTAAAATTTGACATGAACAACATTGTAAAGTGTATTTTATTGTTTGTGATAATCAAGTATTTGACAGTTAATTATGCAAAATTTACTGTACAAGCTTAATAGCAAAAAAAAAAAACTTCAAATCTGACAAGTGACTACCATGTTTAAATTGCCTAACCCTCAACAGCTCCTACTTTTAGAAGGTACTACAGAAAAAAAAAAATTCACGTTAGCTCAAAATCAAAAGTGCAAACAACAGAAAGCCCATTTGAGAACAAAATATATTTGAACAAATAATAAAAATTCCTCGTTATATATGCTGAGATTCATCTCATCTAAATATCTGATCAATTTTAAATATACATTTTCAGCTGAGATGAAGTCTCAGCAACATTTTTTTTTCTTTTCTGACCATAAAGGTGAGTCTTACTGGGTTAGCACCATCACACCTGTTATGTTGGGCATTCTACTGCAGCTTCCACAAATAGGAACTCCTAAATCTACTTGTTACATCTTTTGTTCCATGCATTCCTTCTGAAAAAAAACATTGAAATAGAAAGCCATCATCTTATAGTTGAACCAAGATTCTAACCAATATTTTGAAGTTATCATTTATTTTGCTGCTGATTTACCGGATTCAGTCAAATATAAAAATTTAATGCATTTCACACTGAACCTGGTGGAATCAATTTCTACAAGGTTCCTAGGCATCTGGAAGCAAACCTGAGTTGGGCATAACCATCTCCTTTTGTACTTGCCCCTAAAGGTATTTAATTTTTTTAAATTTCAGACTTGGAGCTTTGCTTTCTGCTCTGTGGATCCCATAAAGTCATCTCGAATTGACAAGAGCCCTGGTTTGAGACACTGACTGTGAACTCCCAATTTGCTGTATGTAGAACAAGGCAGGTATGCAAGTGAGTAGACACACTAGTTCCCCAATCCCATCCAGAAATAACTTTATGGTTGACAGCTGTATCCACAAAAACCTTTCCCTCACATACTGTTGATGGAAGAGCCTAAAGGTGCTGCTGTCGCCTTCTGTGGGTGCACAAGAAAAGCAACTCTTCCTTTGATCACACCTAAGCAGCTGGGTTTACTCTAATTCCACTTACTCATTCTTGTAACAGCACTTTGTTTCACTCACAAAGGAAACACTAACACGGCCTCAAAATTATGAGGCCTTGTGATTTTTTAAAGCCAGTTAAATACAAAAGGTCAGATAATATTTGTGAAACAGTGAACTCAGGAAAAAAGGTAATTTTTTCTGAATTTTATTTTTAAGAACTACTCACTGTATTAATATGTCCAGTTAATATCCAGCAACTGTCAAAAAAAAGTGATCACTTAGCGCAAATTACAGACCATATTTTCTGGAAATCAGTAGGACACAAAGACACAATATTTGTTTATCCTGTCAGATATTCCTCACAAACATACATTAGTCTGTCCTCAGAGTATCTGGCTGTCCAATTTTTAACTGAAATATTTGAATACAAAACCTTCTAAAACTATTTCATATCAACTATTTTTTTAAAAAAGGACTGATTATTATCCTCTCACAACAGCATTAAAGCACTGCAACTACATCAACACTAACAGAAATAAGCCAGCACACAGACTTTTGACAAGAGAATCAGATGCACCATTCAAATGACTGCTGCAGGTCTCTGGTTGTATCAGTGACTTTCAAATTCAGCAGTGGTTCAGATAATAAGTGGGAGAATTATGTACCACGAAGTAACAGAACAGATCCCTCCCCATGAGATTACAGTTGACTTTCACTAATCTAATGTATATTTTTATTGATTAAATAAAAAAAATGGTTATATGGGAAGCATTTATAGAACCAGAAAACACAATACACCAAGTCTAAGCAATCCTGAACTTTGATAATATCAAAAATCCAAACAGATTGTAAATTCTCATCTGCCTCTTTACCTGTAATCATGTTTAAACTTCAAATCCTGAAATTCCAATATTCCTAAACATTAAAAGGCTTAGACTGAGTTTAATAGTTTCCATTTGGTATGTTTGGTCTATTAAAAACAACATACTCTTACAATGGAGTTTCAGTAAAAAGAACAGAAACAGTGAAAACTTTAGAAACCACCCTTAAAAGGTGGTTAACTTATTCTTTTTGAAACAGAGGCATTTTAGAAACGTTTAAGTTTCTCTGTATGTCATCCAAAATTTGCAGCTTAAATTTGCCCAACTGCTCCCCTTCTTCCTATCAAGAACACAATTAATTGAACTGCATTAATTCTAAAATGCCTTGGCTTCAAAGATGAAATCAGCTGCACAGCAAATACTATTTCTAGGCACTCGTTGGGTATTTTCAGGTGTGCAAGAGGGACTCCAGCATTTAGTTTTGCTTACTAGAAGAAAAATTTTATTTAGTAGAAGAAAAAAAAAAATGCTTTGGACAGAACATCTTTGCTACAGGACGCTTCTTCCTTCATTTCAGAGACTCTAATTCCTCTTCCGCATGTCTTAGCAGGGGGTACTCTTGCTCCTTGCCCACTCCACATTCTTTGTATTGCTTTAAACGGCCAGAGAGAACCCAGCTGTGCCAGATCCCCGCTCCACAAAGAATTCCCTAAGGTCTCCATTCAAACCCAGATGCAAGAGATAAGCAGCACAGGGCTGGGAACAGGACTGCAGCTGGGAAGGGACCATTACCATGAGAGTCTAAGAGCGCCCCTCCAGGCTATGAAAACAGGAACTTGCAAACAGCCCGGAATTGGGCACTCAATTCGGACCGGCAGCCGGTGTCCCAGATAAACCTTTAAACCACATCGTACTTGCCAATGCCAGGTCGCTTGGCTCCTGCCACGTACCTCTGCACAGAAACTGAAAACTCATTTCCCAAATCAAGGCTAACCCGTCCTGCATCCATCACCCCACGTCCCTCTGACACGGCTCCGTTCTGCCCAGGCAAGCCTGGCTCTGCCTGACTCGCGGTGCACTCAGAGCGGGCACCATGAGCCCCCGGGAGCGGCCGTACCCAGGCAATGAAGGCAGCAAACATTCCCAGCAGACCCATCCCTGCTGGAACCCTAGCTGCTGAAATTTTTAACTTTCTGCACTAACAGACACTGACCCCCAAGAAAACACTACATTTAACTTGAAGCTATAAAGAAAGTTTCCAAAACTGCATGATAAAACTGAGATTGAGTGTGTAGTTTGAATAGAAGTGTGTAATATCACAGTAAAAAACTTAAAGATTTAAGATATAGTAACATATATATAAAACAAAATAGAAGTTTTAAAGCAGAAGGTAATCCTCCTTCTTTACCCTTTTCACCTTCTTCATGAGCTTAAGTAGTATTGTATATTTAAATTAAAAAAATCCACAAGTCACAAATAGTTAAGTTAAAAATAAAAAAAATTAAATACCTTCTTAATTAAACAATTTATCCTTTAAAAACCTTATAAAAAGAGAACTACAACTCAATTTTATAATTTATTAATAAAATACTATAGAACTCACAATTATAAGACTACAATAGAAATAAAAACTAATAAACATCTAAGTCCAAAGAAAAAAATACCATCTCATACATTTAATCCGAACCCTAACAAAAAAAAAAAAAAAAAAAAAAAAAAATCCACACTTTGTGGTGGACTGGCATAAAACAATTACTAAAAAAAATAACCAAACTCAAAATAAATTTTTAAAAAATCATAGTTAAATAATCTGTTTAGTTAACTAAATCTCACATCATTTTACAAAAAAAAACTTTTAAAAAGAAACACTTCCCCCGGCTGGGGATGCTGCCCAGGGGAACATGAGATCCCAGTGCTGGCTGACATCCCCTCCCTGCCTACCAGCACCACAGGATTTGACCACAGAGCTGCTTCTCTCAGCCCCTTCATTCCCAAATAAATTTCCTATACTTATGGAGAACAATTATACACTATGAACAGCAACGAGCTACTTGAGCTTGGACAAGAATCCTCTCCAGATTTCTACAGGATTTTAGGAATACAACAGCTACCAATCGAGATACATGAGCTCAAACCAAGTTGTGTTATACCTAGGGTGTGAAGCAGGGAATGTGAGCTGAGGAAAAAATGTGGGCACTAAGCACAGTCAAGGCTTACAGCCATGCTAGCCAAATCAATCAAAATTGCAACGAAGACACAATGGTCAACAGGTTTTTTATAAGTACTGATGGCTTTTTATAAGTACAGAAGTACTAAAAATGGATCCTAGAGGTTCATGAGGAAGCTCAAGGTGACAGCCTACTGGATTTCTAGTAGGCTTGAAACAAATTTTAAGAAAACTAGCAAACCCCAAGTGACAAGATTTCCTGCAGGGATAAATAGCTGATGGTCTGATTCACATGGTCCTTCCTCACTGTTGGGCTGGTTTTTTGAAAATCCTGATTTCAACACTTAAATATCTTACATTGCCTAGCACCACATTGTTCTACCACATCCTGGTAAACAAAATCAAATGCAGCATCAGAAAACTTATTTTGATAAATCATTTAAAAAAAAATCATAGGAAACTTACTCCAAATGGTAATAATTTTCTCAAAAATACAATTGTTTGGTTGGGGATATTTTTTTGCCAGAGAATTACAGCAGACAGTGTCACTAGACTTACATATCATGCCTATAATGCAGTCATGATAAAATTTTTTGTTAGATTTGTTTAGAAAATATCCTTTGCTTTGTCAGTTTTAATAGAGATTTGACAGACAGAAGACCTTTTTTTGACTTGGTTGCAGCCTTTCCACTTGATTCACAACACCATGAATGAATGAAAGTAAGCATTACTCAAGAAACCACTGATTTGGCCTATGAGGTTACTGTAAACAATTGGCTTCCTTTTTAGCAACATGACTTCAATTGTGCTTGTTTAGCTAAGCTGTCATGCATTTTATTTTGTGTAAATCCATTTAAATTGTGTGACAGCTGCAGTTAGGCCTATGATGGCATGCATGAGGCAGAAAGAGCAGCACAGGCATCTGACAGGAAAAACAATGCATTAGAAGCACTCCTACAGAGCAAAAAAATTTCCCATTTCTCCCATTCTTAAGCATTATCCTACTTCATAAACTATATCCCTAATGCCATGCTAGCACTTTTTCTCTCTTATTCTCTGCTTTTTTAGCCAACCATGTAAAACAAACTGTCACTGCATCAGTTATTGCACTGCATGAGACACTGGTTGAAATGCCAGAATTTTAAAAACATTTGGATTTTAAAGCTGTGAGACAAGATTCAATGTTATATAAAAGTCTACCAAGAATCTAAACCAGTTTGCCTGGGTGCAATCTCCCTGTACACAAAACATGACTAAATAAAATCTGCTAGTTAAAGGTGACAACAATTTGATCATATTCAGAACAATTTATAAAAGTATGCCTTGTAACCAAGTAACAACAATGATAATTTCTTGCCTATACCAACATAGGTAGAGGGTTTTGTTCTGCTTGTTTATGGTTTTTAGCTTTGCTTATTGAAGTTACTAGTCACAGACTTTACAAGCTGTTGATCAAATACTGTAGGTGAGGGCACCACACAGCAGCTTCTGGCCATCATATGCAGAGAACCAGACACCTCGCTCCTGTACTGAGGAGCAGGGATGCTCCACAGAAAAAAGACACTCCTTGCCCAAATTCATGCTCCTGATTCTCAGAGATAAACCTTTTATTCTTGCTCTGCACAGAGGAGAAGAATGTCACCCCACACTGGAAAGAGAAGTGGAAACAAGCTGTTACATCCACAGGATAAGCTACTGGAGAATGTGTTGTCCAAACAAAGAAAGGACATTCTTCAGTACCCTGCCAGCCAGAATTTCAGTCAGTGCTGTAGAACAGTCTCCTCTCTATCAGCATATTTAAAGCAACAAAAGACTCAAAATCTCCAAACTAGAGTATAGACAGACGGTAACACTTGGCACTGGGGGAACAAAAGACTTCACACAACCATAAAATCATTCAAATCTGACAACTTTTACTCCCAAGTTTTACTCCCAAGAATGGTGTCAACAAAAGTCAGAAGAGACTGTGGAAAGAAATCTGCTCTGGTCTTTCTCCAAAGTTACAGTCTTCACTAAATGTGTGATCTAAATGATTTAGCTACATCATTACAAACAAAAGTGGCATGGATTTACAAGGCTTATGCATTTTCAACCAAATTTAAACTTTGTTTGCATTTGTTTACTGCAATTGTGAAAGGATTTATGATTTAACATATCCTAAAGTGGAAAAACAGATAACAGTTGAATCTGGAAGACTTTATCAAGCATCTTGATTTTAATAAACCTTCCAGTCTTTTGAAAGTAAATGCTCTTTTTGTTTCAAAAATTAAAGAGCCATATAAATTTATCCAATACACCTCTGGGGCAGGGGGAAGCAAGTATGCTGCATTATACAAAGTTTGACCTAGTCACCTGGGTTTGCAGTACATTTTACTGAAGGATGCAAAAATGGCAAAATCAATACAAGGAAAAAAAAAAATCTATTCCTAAAAAATAACACATAAATGTCCAATAGGTACAAAAATCAAAATAAACACACCATAGTCTATTCAGATAAAACATAAGTTACCACAATATAGAGAAAGTATAAGCAATTTGAATTTTTAATCTACTAGAATTCATCACTGGATTTATAACAAATTAATTTCATGTTTGTAGAATTTCTTTTTACTTTTCAGCCATGTTGTGACTGGTCTTCTGAAGGCTAATCTAAACTGTCTTTAGTCATTTGAATTGGATTTATATGCCAGTAACTTTGAAAATAAAACAACTGATGGTGCGTGAATCTTGGATTTGTTTATCTATTTGTTTGTTTGTTTTGGGGATTTTCTGTAAATATAAAACACGCCTACCAACCACCTTCAAAAAGGTATTCTTCCTTTAGATTAAAGAACAAGTTTTATGTGTGAACAAATTCAGGAATGTTTTTTATTTGATACCATCTAATAATACTATTATTAGATGATATAAACTGATTTTTCTGAACTGACAAGATGTTGCCTAAATTCTCTCTTTTAACTTCAGGTGACGGCTCTACACTTCTAAAGAGTTTCCCATTAGAGCATAACAATTTGGAGATAGAGATCACTAGCCACTTTTATCATCACAGGCTGAAAAATGTACATAAAGACAAAAAATCTTTACAGAATCCCATAATTTCCAAATATAACTTTTCTAATCTATTAATTTTAAACATTGTTTAGATTTGTTTTTGTGAAAGAAAAGGCTTGACAGCAAATGGATTAACTTCCAGGCTGTCAGCTTATATAAAGACACAGCAACAGCTGAATCATCTTTTGTTTTTACTCCTAGGTCAGAGGGCTATGGAAACATTTAGAATAAAATCAGTCCAAGTTACTATAATTTAGATATTTTGATCCTCCCAAAACCAAACTTTTTTCCACCAGCCACTTGAAATAGGTGCAGATTAATCCAACCCAGCTGCTCAAGTGCTCCACGTACCAACAGATCCTTGGTTTGTGGGCAGCCTCGTGCTTCTCACTGTGATGGATTTATCATTTCCTACTGAAGGCAGCAAGAATGCACCACTTATTGCATTTTGGGGGTTACTGGGGTGTGAGGAAAAGAAGACACTAACACACAATGAAATCCTATTTTCATGATGTACAAGAGAGATTATCTACTCATTTTACCTAAACCAAGGACTTAAAACATTAAGCTCCAGAAGAACTTGGTAACTTAAAATATATATTCATTTCAACTAAACTAGAAAAAATCAAATAAGTAAAATTTGAACAGGAAAAATTTTCCTTTATATTTAACATTCACTATTTCATAATTAACCTCTGTCTTTAGAAATTTAAAGTAAGAAGAATTCAGTAGAAAAATACTTCCTGCCTGGCAGACAACCCTAGCTTATCCTAAAAAACCTACAGTTCAACCAGGTACTTGGGAATCAGATCACAACTTCCCAGTTGCCTCTCACATACATTGAGCCAGCCATTTTCACATGAGCCCTCTGGCAAGCTTTGCTCCTGAGCATATGAACATCTACAGGACTATTTTTTTCCTATGGCAGGTACATTTTACAGCAAGAATAGCAGTGGATCATAATCTATTCATAAACCTGTTCTGAAACAAGTCTGCACATTTTATAAACAAACCTGAAGTGACTTCCTATAGTCTATTTCTGGTTATTAAATGAAAAGTCAGAATAATAATGTAGGTGATCTATTAAATAGCATTCATTGTAAAATTATCTGCCACTTGCCAGAAATCAAATTATTCTTGTTTCATACATTTATTAAATAAGGTCTGTAGAAATTAGAAATAATAGGGGGGTTTGTTCAAGTAAAAGTATAGCAGCAAAAAAAAGAGTAGACCATGATGAATAGAAAATACAACATTTAAGGTTACAAATACATCTATTTAGGGCATTCAGAACTCCTTGGACTTACTGCAAGTGATGCTCTTCTCACATAATCCTTTCTTTTTAAGAAGAAATACCATGACTCTTGAAAACAGTATCTAAATCTAGATACTTCTGAAGAAACATTTTTCTTTTTTTAAAATTTAATTAGCAAACATGGTTGTAAACATAACAAGACACAGTTACTCATGCTTCTTAAATATGATCCAAATCATAAATAATTATTTTACTTGGAATTTTATTTAAAATAATAGTTCTACATAGCAAAAGAGGTATAGGTAGTTCTGTTAGGTTATAAATAAATAAAATGAAAATTAAAAACATCAGTGATTTTAAAGCTATGCCAAGGCTAGAAGGAGTTGTTTCAACCCTGCTAGAAAAGAGACGAGATGCTTTAAAAAAGGCAATATTTTGAAATAAGACACAGAGACCTGAATTCTCTATGCATTGTTTGCTTTAAAAGGGAAAGAAGAAATATATTTTCCACTTGTTTTACTACAGAGTCAATATTTTATAAATGGGTTGATCCTTAACATCTTCTCTCAATGCAGCCTACATTAAATAACTAACCAAAGCATATAATTAAATAAACAAATATAAAATGCCTATACACAGACTGGAAGTGAACATATTTTCAACAGCTATTTAAGTATCCTTTCTTTTTCCATAATATCTACTGGTGTTCATAAATTTTCTCAGACCTACCATCTTACTTTGTCTGCCTCTATGTATTAGCTTAGTTCAAAAAGTCAGCATGAGCAATAAGGCAATATGACAACTTTTATTATTTTCACTACTCAGAGATCAAGTATTTACCTTCCACAAGCATGTCTGGCACATCTGCTTGATATCTAGGCCCCACTCTGATTTCTCCCTTGTCTGCTAAAAGTGTTTTCAATGATGGATCATACACCAGTGAATAAAAAAAAGTATCCTAAAAGAGAAGAGACATGTTTGCAACAGCATCATAATTTTTAAAATAAGGTTTGCAAATTTGTAACACCTTCCATTTGGAAATTTGCATACTTTACAAAACACAGGTTTGGTACATAAATCTTTATTCTCTATAATACAGATGCTTGATGAATGCTTTTAAAAGGATAATTAAGACTTCTCTCATTGTTAGGACTTACTTCAGAAAAGAGCAATAATGACAAGATCCATACACAAAAATATATCAATGGATTTGAAGAGAATTGATGTTAGATGCTTACTGAATTTAACAAGTTTGCATTCATAAGTATCTCAACCATACTGACTTTCCATTATAAATTAATCTCAAAATAAATAAAACACTCTTTGTAAACCCTTCTCAGGCACTAAAACAGCATTGGCAAATGTGATATAGTCACATAAGTATAGGTCAAGTCCTGCTTTTAAAAATATTTTCACTGATTATCAGTGGTTTGGTGTAGAAATTTAAAAATAAAGACATGCTAATTTCAGTTAGAAAACACTGCCTTCCTGATGTTATATTAAGACATTCCAAAGAAAAATATGTTTATTTTAAAGGTATTTTGCAATCTTTCAAATTCTTGGGGAATTTTCTTCCTCTCCAGTAAAGCTAAGCATCCTCAGTATCTTCCAGAGGATGATGGGGAGATACTTTCCATACGATAAAAGGAAAAAATAAGGAGGAAAAAAAAGCACCATGGGAATTCCTCCTTCAGTATCTGCTACAGGAAAACATCTCTATATTTTCAACTGTAAGATGCCATATTAATTATTTCAAATTAATTATTTTCTAAATACAAATAGATTTGTAATAAACTTATCATTTAAGTGTGTCAATTAAATTTTTTATCAAATAATATTGTTTAAATCCGTGTTGTGAACAACATAATTTTTTAACCTATCATCCAAGATGTGATTTTCAAAGTATTGTTTGCCCATTTGTTAAAAATACAGAAAGAAAAATAAACATCCTAATATTTACTCTAACAGAAATCACAATTACCTCTTTCTCCAGGTATGACAGCACGGATTCTGTCTCATTGAGAAGTGCAACGCTGCATTTTCCCCTACACAAACACAAGAAAGAACAGTTACTTTGTAAAAAGTTCAAATTTCAAGTAGAGTTACTTACAAGAGAACAACCTAGATATATTTCAAACTTCCACACTAAAAAAATAAAAACATTAAAATATATAAAAATTAATATTGCCATACTTTAATAATACCAAAATTAATATAAAAGCAACAAAACAAATGGCTGTACTGAACCAACCATTCAAATACATTGGAATTCCATCAAACTGGGAAATAATTTCAGTGATGGAAAGGCAAAAGAAGAGAAGAGGTACAACGGCAAATAATAAATGCACACACAATTAACCAAAAGGCCTGGATTATAGAAACATCACCTCCGAGTGATTTATCCCCAGTAAGTTCAGTGAATAATTTGAAAAAAAAAATTCAAACTGGAAAGAACATAAGGCTTTACTTTAAGGCTGTAAAAACAAAGCACTTTTCTCTTTTGAATGCAAGCATTTTTAATAATGAATTGTGGAATTCTATTAGTTTCTTCTATGCCCACAATTAAGTGATGGTGAGAACATTTCTGTGCAGGCTCTTGTTGCCCAGTAGTGGTACAGACGTGCCCACTGTAACATAAGCAGTCACTGCAATGGGGCTTGGACCCCACCACCCTCCTCCCCTTCTCATCCCATCTCCCCCCAGCATTGTCTTGCCTCAAATTTCTCTGTCTCCAACTTCTCCACAAGTAACCTGCAGAATTATTTTCAACAAAAGGTATTTTAAAGAAGCACTCATGGATGTGGATGAAAAATGTTAAGTGTGCAGAGTCACCTTGCTAGCAACTTGCATTTTTATGTTATAATTTACTGAACTACCATGTTATATATACACATGTGTGCGTGTATTTATTTATATATATATATATATATATATGTATATATGTATGTATATGAAGATATATTTATTACCCCTGACACACAGCACCTTGTATTTCATGCATCAAAGTTTTACTCAGTTTATTTGATATTTGCCAGGAGGTTTCTGTGGCCTTATACATCAGCTGCAGGAAATATGCCCAGAACATCCACCTCCCATCTACCCTCAAGGAACAGACCAGAACACAGAGAAAGAGGACTTGTTTGCAGAGACCTTCTTGATTTTAAGATAACACCAAAATGGGTATTGCAAAAACCCCTCATTCTGTCAGGAAGAGCTGACACTAAGCTCAACCAGATGCATTAGAATCCAATTGCTAATGGCTGATCATTAAGTTCACATACCCGGTTAATGTCTTACTCATTGCCACTGCACATCCTGGGAAAGGGGGTAGCCCAACGTTACTGTCCTGAATTTCTCCTCATTGTCATATCTGTCAGGAGAACCACACCACCCAAGAAAAATGGGAAGAAGGGGAAGAAAAGTCGGACCACAATACACAACAGCAAAGGAAATCCTCCTGCAGCAGAGAGGTAGGAAACCTTCTGGATATCCCAGCATGTCTTTCTTTGAAAGTTTCCTTTAAGCTTTTGGTCTTTATAATTCCAAGCATTCACTTCTAAAAGTTAATTGTGTTGTAGCATGAAGTCAGTTTTCCAAGTTTATTTTAATATTTTATTGGGGTTTTTTTAGTGTAAAAGGCTAACCAAGAGTTCACCTTTCCAGTCTGGTTCTATTCCATACATCTCCAGTGTGCCCCCTCTCTCTACTACAGCCTGCCCTTATTTAACTTCAATTACCACAGAGGCATTCATTGCTCCACTGCCATGGTGACTGCAAAAGTATTTTATTGACCAACCTCATCTTTGATTGCTGGTCCGCTAAAAAATTCATTTTATTTCATTAAGATACAAGATTAGTCCCTGCAGCATGTCTTCTAAGTGAGTGAGTATCTATTTGATGCTAGATTTCTTTGTACTTTAACCATCCAATGGCTGGAGTCACACAGAGGTAACATTTTGTATGCATATATGACCTCTTGCATGGACTCGTGTCTCAATGTAGATAGCACTAGGTCTACAGTAGACACTAAAATAAAAATAAAATCAAAAAAAACAACAACAAAACTCACATTTGAAAAGAGGTAAATTACAGAAGTCTTTCTACTTTTGACTCTACTTTACAGTTCCCCTTTTCTGTAATCTAGAAACCTGCAATACTTAACCTAAGTGATTTAGAATCTCTCCCAAATTCATAAAAGCCTACTGTTTATAACTCTTCCTCTCCTCTCCCATTAGAGGAAAAGCTTCTCTGTAGAGTTGCAAGAGCTCTGCTGGACTGAATTGAGCATCTAGTTCATTGCATGTATGAACACTGGGCATGCCTCAATCATGGATGCTATGGTAAGAACTTAAGTGAATATTGATTTGCAGTAATATGCACCTTAATATTCTCCAACCACCACTGCACTTTTCACCCATTCTTCAATACTAATAATCAAACACCCTGGAGAAAAAGTTAATATGTCATTTAAACCACATTAAAGGCAACTTGGGAGTTAGTTTTTTAAGGGATCTATCTGAGAATCCATAGATTCTCTGAATTTAAAAATATTTTCCTTCTTACAGTGTTCTGGAGCCTTATTCCTTAATGTTTTTAAATTATTTAAGATAATTGAGGAAGATAGAGCTATATCAAATAAAAAAATCATTATAACAGCACACAGTCTGACTCTTCCAAACTAGACAAAGAAAGGGGGAGCTAGCTACCTACAAAAATAAATGAAAGAGAGTGTATGCTGCATTTAGCAGATTATAAAATCAGTTACACACCAAAATAAAATTATACTCTGTTCTTTCAGAAATCCTACTGTCTTTACATTTTGTGTATTATTTAGATGAGTGACATACAATGTCACACATTCATTGTTCTGTTGGAGTCTCCTGCCTGAAATGCATCATTAAACCGAACTCGGGTAAAAATTACAAAGAATTGCCCAGTTTAAAAAAAAATACATAAATAAAGAGTTGGCTACTGTTTTTCCACATATGAAACCTTCCTCCTCTTATGTAACACTGATTCCCTGATTTATGCTGTATTCCTCCAACAAGTAGCATTCTTGACTTAACTGGCATCATCAAGGTGAATTATTAGTTAACAGGAACAGAAGGTCTCAGTATTAACATGATTGATCTTATGTCTCCAAATGTCTGATTTTGACCTTTTTCTCAAATTAAAAATATTCAGAAAATTGGTTTTTACATCCTACAGAATTAGGCAAAATTTATCTTGTAGCACTGTTGAGGGAAAGCTTAAACAACCTCAGCAATGCACAAATAACAGTAACCAAAAAAGTGAGTTAGCTTTTATGTCTTCATTAAAACTTGATTTTGATGAGATTAAGTTGTGCCTTCAGAATCCTTTCTGCTCTTAGATTTACTTCATATTTAAACTGGTCACAAATAAAGGGTTGTTCCATTGAGCTGACAAGAATGCCAACAAAACTTATTACATAATTAAATCAGCCAGCAACAAAAAGTAATTTAGATGTCTTGCAGTAAAAGGAGACAATAAAACTCACCTATAAATATATGCTCATGGTATTGCTATCTTCTATCATATAAACCACTTAGGATTCAATTTCTTCTCCTGTCCTAGTAACTAGAGCCACAACTCATAACTTTCTTCTTTAAAGCATTAATCATGTGAAAGCTCCTTTCACATGCTACACCTTCCTTCACTCTCACTTGTTAGAAGCTTTTGTCTGCTTGTAATTTTTTTTCCTGTATGTTCCAGGTGACTTCACCAGTGAGTGGACAATTTCTGATCATTTACACCCCTCAGCTAAGGGATGGCTGACAAGCTATTCTTCCACACCTACAGCCTACCTCCATACCTCAGGGAAGCCCTTCTGTTACAATACAGAAATGAGATTCACACTCTCCAGAAAAAAAAAAAAACTCAAAAAATTTTAGTTCTAGAGTGCCTTAATGATTTTGTTGGAAAGGATTTCTTCAACAGCCCTAGCAGAAACCCAGAACCATACAGTCCCAAAATGAAAACTCTAACCATTGACAGTCAAAACCTCAAAGCACAGAGACATGATGAGGATTATAAGGAAATGGCAAGAAATACCAGTTACCATGGTAGATAGAAGTCTCATTGAGGGGAACATAAGGACTTGCTCCCCCTCCCCCCAGCCTTTGTTTTATGGAATTATTTTTCCTGGGATGGGTGGAAGGTTGTTTACTGTTCAACAAAGAAAAAGGAAATTAAATTCTAAGAAATAAGTGACAGCTTTGTGAGACACTCATAGGTCAGGCTGTCTTGGACAAGTCAATATGGAGCTCATGAAAATCAACACTCTATGTGAGATGTCAGTTACCATACCAGTCCTGAAGGACAGATTTCACAGAGTAAATTGAGGTAAGACGTAAGAGATCTTGAAAACTAAAGATAAAAACATGCCATGTCTCAGTGAGATCTAATAGAGGAATGAAAAACATGTGGGAACTTACTTCAGACAAGAATGTGACAACAATCAGTATTTAGATGAGAGAAGGACAAGACTGCCCTCACTAATCTGGTACAATGAAGGCAAAAGATGATGATAACCAGCTCAAGAGTTTAAGTAGCATGAAAAAAAGTTGCACCAAAGTTATTGTATCAGACAATGTTATCAAAAGATTTCAATAAAGTCTGGCTAAATAACCTAGACCAAAACACCAAATTGCCCAGAAGACAGAACTGAAATGCCTTCTTGTTTGCACTGCCTAGGGAATTGTTCTTAAACGAGCTCTTTCTTAGAGTCATCAAAAAATATCAATTAAAATCTTTATGAAAATTTTAAAAAGCTGATACACTTATATTTTAAAACTATCAAAATTAATCAACATCAACAGCAGTACTCATCTTTTACAGTGCCTCTTCATTTCAGCCCTAACTTTTATACCAGTGGAAACCTCTACAATTCCAGTTCTGCTGTTCTTGCAGGCTATTTCTTCATGTTTTCACCAGATAAATATGACACCCCATGAGATACAAACTTTTAAAAATAGAGATTTCTTGGAAGAGGAAGTATGCAAAAAAAAAAAAATTACAGAAAGAAATGACAAGAAACAAAATACCTGTTTCCTTTTAACTAGTCTGAATGATAAGACAGGAAAAGGCACATTCATGGGTTCAGTACCATGCCAACAAAATCTCCTATTGGAATGTAGATGTAGCCTGGGTGACAATGATGCAGTGCAAGAACTCCCAGAACTCATTGCTCTGGGTTCCCACCAAGTCAATGAAACTTTATATGCATTGCTAATTCAGATACAAGCTGAAGAAAGAAACACACATGCGCAGGCACCAGCCCAGAGACTTGGAAACAGCAATTATCAATTGCCCTCCTGAAAACAACAGAATTATGTTGGATAATTTTGCACGGATATATACCAATTGTATCTTGATGATCTGCATCAAGAAATGTTACTGTCTCAGTAGACATTTGGAACACAGAAGCATGAGTCACTAGCTAGACAGTCTGAGAATAAAATAACAGGAAAGAATATTAGGAAATATTATGCTGGTGAGAAACATCTGATTTGATTTTAACATATGCTGTTACTTCAATGGCAATCAGAGACTAAACTCCAATGAAGGTACATAATGAAGGAGGATAGAAAGGAGCAGGTGCAGGAGTAGAACTGCAGTGATCTTTCCCACATCCAGCATAAAGGGAGAAAAGGGGGAGAAAATATACATATACTGAGTAAAGGAGGAGAGAGCTACCTGAAATAACAACACTTTTTCACCTGAACTGTCTTAAATGAGAAAGTGTTCTGAAGATTTCCAATCAAACACCCACTTTGAGCCAAGTCTTGATCCCTTACAAGCAGCCTACACTGCAACGATGATCACCAAACCACAGAGTGGGAACTGCAGAGTCCAAAGAGCTTCTACTAATTATATGAAATTGATTCCCCAATCACAGCAAGACAGTACTAAGAGTACCTGTGTATTTCACTTTGAAGCACAATTTAAGGGGCACAGAATGTGCTGACAGACACATACCAATGTCTTTATAGCAAATTTCAAGTTCCCAAGACTGCAAAGCAATTAACTGGGGAGAAAGCTATTGCATAACACTAAAAACACAAAAAAAAATCATCATAGTGATTTAAACTTGTAATTGATCCCTAACTACAATCTGACTTTTAAAATATTCAATCAATATCTAGAATTCACAAAAAAAATCTGCATTGAATTGATTTATAGTTAATTGGCTCAAGTCTGTCTCTGTCCATTTACAGAGCCATCTCAAACATGAGGAAGAAAACCCAAACAAAAATTTGATAGGCGACTACTACTGGGATCTGTGCCTCTGACAAAGTAATACCAATCCTCTAAAGAATACAAGATTGTGTATCTGTGGCCAAAAGATAAATCAATAAATTTGGTATTATCTGATTAACACACATTTGATCAAATAAAATCAAAAACAGAATGCACAGCAAACTAATTTATGCACATCTAAATGAACTAGTAAATGCCTGGCATCTACACATGTGCATAGATCATATGGATGGATGGCTCAGGATTTTGATACTGCATGTGGCTTTTAGTCAAAAACCTCAGAGTTTTAATTTTAATTTGAGCTGGAGTGCTAATTTTGTGCACTCCAAATTGGTAAGATTTACAGATAGTCTCCTGAAGCAATCGTGCCCAACTGGCATGGATTTAAAAGTAATTAAAAGGTAAATATTTTCTCAACGTGACCACAGTAAAACTACATATTTTGATATCTCAAAACAAGCATAACTGAAGATGTACTTTCTGTAAACTGGAAACTGCATTTTTGCAAACTCAAGTGATTGGTATTTTCTGTCTAGGGATTAATTCATGCTAAAAAGTAAAAAAATTGTTGCCTTTTAGCACAGCAGCAGTGATGCACATGAACTGAACAAAACCACAGGAAGTGGTTAGGAATGATTTTCCATACATTGATTAAACCATTTAGGTTGGAGAACACCTTTAAGATCATCACATCCATTACAAGCTTCCCAGCTCAGAATCAACACACATCACTCCAAGCAACTAAAAGTAAAAGTTTTGCACCTTATGAAAGGTTCCTACTTTGTAATTGTGTCACCACAGAGAAATATGTACAGATTTTCAGATATTTATGTGACAGTTTTCCACTGATAAATACACCTTTTCTTACACTGCTACTAGTACTGGCTATTGCCCACATATGAAAACAGGATTCTGCCCTGAACTGAATTTTCATTTTAATTCAGATAAAAATAATTTGAATTCTACTGGAAAAGGAAAAAAGAAGAAAATAGTTAGACATGCTCCAAAAATCCCTTTGCTCCAAATAAACTCATTCCAGATGGGAAGAATACCTTGTTTAAATGATTAGGTAAGCATGTGCCTATGCAAAACAAATTCACTCCTTATTCTGGCAGTCTGTTTTATGCCAGAAAATAATCAGGCTTATAGGGATCATAGTAGGCTTTTAAAAAGTAGCTAGAACTTGTATATATATTCACACACCTTGTATGTAGAAGCTTCTAGTTTGCCAGGAATTCCAAAACTAGAAATCCCAAGGTAATACCACTAAATTCTAAAGTGCTCTGTCTTGAGAAGTAACACTATAAAATGACCTGCCATACCTGTCCTGAGCTTCAGAACATTTGCTGTGTTTTGAATGAAGGAATCCCACATTCAGAAAGAAAAGGCTTTCTCTACACCTTAGTTGTATCACACAACTTTCTTTTTTGCTGTTCTTTTTTCTGCATGATCTCATCAGGACTCACTAATATTGATACTTCAAACAACTGAGTCATTTATAACACATCTAAAGAGCACCACAAGGTTACAGTTTGTAAGCATGACATAGTCATATAAACTGCATGTTCTTAAGCTACTTTTTCTTCCACGTCTACAAAGTGGTACCAATCAAAGTTTCTTTAGTTTACCCAAGAGCAAGGTACCATTCAAAAACAAAAAAACCCCACCAAAATAACAAAAAAACCCACCATCACCAAATAAACAATTAAAAATTAACAAAACACTTAACTGAAAAAAAAAATTAATGCAGTGTTCTGAATTCCATTAACGTTCAGAATAATGTCAAAAGAGGGAAACCAAGATCCTTATAGACTGGTACTTTAGAAGTTTAAGTATACTGTTTTGTACATTTACATGTAAAAATATCCAGACCGTACAAATTGCTTAATAAAAATTGAAGAACTCTTCCCATGATCTGACTGTTTGGATGCTCTTTAACATCACATATGAACAGGCACATTCTCCCCAGTCATATAAATCAGCTTTTAATAAAACTATCTTATGCAATCACAATTTTTAAAAGGCTCACTAAGACCTTTCTGTGATGAAACAGAAGTAATAAACCAAGCCATTACCATCTTAAGACAGTTTTGAGGGTTCTTTTTTCTTGGTTTTGCCTTTTGTCCATTTTATAATAAAAGATATGTGTAACTATATATCAGAATCAATGCTCAGAAAGTTTTTCTTCCATAGATGCATACAAAACTTGAATTTGCTGTTCATGTCAAACAAATAGAATCCTCTAAAACACATAATAAACACTTAGTTTATCCAATTGCAGATTGAATAAACACTCCCCATTAAAGATTAGGGTGTAAATTTACTGCAGTTGTTTGAACAAATCCCATCATGACAAACATCTATATAATGTACAGATATCCTACATTTGTAAATTAAAATGAAAGAAAAATAATATTATTTTCTTTTTTCTTTCCCTGAAGGGGGTGGAGGTTTTTATTGCTGTATAAAGCAGCCCAAAAGATTCCCACCTGCTTTTATTATGACATCTGAGAATGCCTGGCTTATTTATACATTCCAAACACTTAAAATATAATCATCATCTTACATAAAAATTCCCCAATCCCAAGACTGGAACAACAAATAAGCAAACAAGATATAAGCAAAGATATTGAAATGGTAAGATGAACCTCGATGTATAAATAAATTCTTCTACACCATTCATAAGAAATATTTAACTTTAGAGCAACTACAAATTAACTTATACACCAATGCATTTTTTACAACAATATAAACATGTTTAATACCTATCAACACTTGAGAGCTTAAGAATGAAAAATAAATTTAAAGCTCAAAGCTAATAACCCAATGCATCTCCAACCACTGCAGATTTTTATACAAGAACCCACTTTTAACACGTGCTGAGTTTTATGGTGAATTTTGCAACACTGGCAGATAATTTCAACTTTCTGACACCTTTCACCATTCTTCGCCCTGTAACTTTTCATGCCTTTCCAGAATGCTCTATTTGGTAATGCTCAAACCTCTGAGAGTCCAAGTACCCAGCACTGGCTCACGAGGCCCTGTCTGGGATGCTCACAGGAGCCACCTGCACCGACCCTGGGCGCACTCCCTGTGTGACATCAATGAAGGACAGGGGCACACAGAGTCCGGCAGGCAGGACAGCTGTGACAAGGACACTGGGATTACAGAGCCTGGCAAAACTGCATCTGCAGCATGCAGGGATTAGGAAGGAAGGAGATAATCCACTGGAGGGGCTTTACTGCCTGCACACGTTTGAGCAGACAGAGGAGGCAATAATTTCACTTGTAACTTGACAAGTAGGCAGGAAGGTAACAAGCCTTGTCTTTGATCCCCAGACTGAAACGTGAGCTTGTTCCGTGCCACACACCGTGACTCCAGAGCAAGCTAGGTAATTCCACCTTCTAAATCATTCCACTGCAAGAGCTCTGTCCACAATGAACCATTGTCACACTTAATGACTACACTACCCACTTCTAATTATTTTCTAAATCTGGCTCTCCAGGGGTGTTTTTATGCCAAAACTTTTGCTGCTTCCTAAAATGGCATAGTGACAACTAATTTAAAGGGGAGACAAAATGAAGTCTAAAAAAAATCCCAGCATTTCTAACAAAGCAAATTACATATCAAAACAGTTACATATAATGTATATGTAACAAAATAAAAATATCAGAATGAGGGATGAAACACTATTTCACTAATACAAAAGCAAACGGATTACAACAGAAATATTCAAAACCCAGAGTTGCAGATCAAAAGGCTCCAGAATTAGGCATGCATATCAAAGAAATCTAACCCAATAAATTACTGCAAGGTAGTTACTCTGAAGCTTCAACTATGAAGTAACAGCAACAGGTGTATAAATGAGATATCATTGTATTTGGAATTGTGAACTACAACAAAAGCAACCTTATTGACAGTAGTAGTAATTTCCTCTACCATTCAGTTGGAAATACATAAAGAGGGTAAACTTAAAAAAAAGAAGACAGACAAAACAAAAGCAGTAAAACCTTATACATAAAAACTAAAAAAAAAAACATATTAGGTAAAATTCTTTTACTCCTTCAATTTCAACAAAAATGCAGTTAGTCTCAGATACTTTTCTTGGTTGAAGATGTCAGGAAAAGGTCAGGATCTGTAGCTGTCAAAAACCTCCTCCCTTCTCTTAAAATCAACTTGAATTTTCTCCTCTTCCTTCCAGAGGGGTTGAGGTTTTGTGCTCTTACTCTGGAGAAAACTTGATTTCCAACCTCCTATCTCTGCTCTATACCATTGTACCATTTACTCCTGTAAACCCAATTTTTCCTAAGGGCTAAAACTCTAAGTGCTTAGAGCAAAGGCCAACATCATGGAGCTACCCTGACTTTTATTGCACAAATATCCCCTAGCTTTCTATATGGAGGCAACTGACTTGGTAGACCAGTGACAGCAGAGAATGTCATTGAACCTGACTTCAGCAAGGCCTCCAGTGCCCCAGTGTCCTCCAAAAAGTTTGGAAACATATGGACTAGACAAGTAGACAATAAGCTTGGAAAAAACCACCAGACTGGAAAGGCTGTGGTGAGTGATACAAAGTCCAGCAGGCAGCTGGTTACTGGGGGTATCCCCCAGTTGCTGACCCTGAGAAAAAGAACCACACTTTCAACATGTCTGCAGCTGATATTAAATTAGATCTGTTCATTCTTAAGGTATGATCACTAAAGGGAGAAATTCTGCTGCTTTGTTCAATTAGCTAATGAAAAGATAGTTATCTAAGATGGCATCAAGCTCCTTTCAGAGAAACAGTGATAGGACACAAGGTAGTAGACAAAGTTTCAATAAATGAAATGCAAAATAGATGACGGGGGAAAAAAAAAATCACCGCAACAGACATCAAACACCACAACAGACACCCAGAGAAGCTGTAATACCTGCATCCTTGAGTATTCTGGAGTACTGATGGGAGAAAGCTAGAGGAACATCACCTCCTCAATATTTCTATCCTCTTTAGAGGACCAGCTAATTATTAAAAGTTAAGAAAACTACTGAGAATCACAGAATGTGAACACAAGTAAGTTAAAGACCTAACTAAGGAATACCAGGAATACCTTATAGTGTACTTGCCTTGTTTCTTTTTAAAACAGAGTTTTAAAACATTGAAACATCAAGCTGGTTCCAGAATTTGTCTGCTAAAGGTCTTAGTAACACGTGACAGCACAGTCCTACAACATTCATCTGTTCTGAAAAGTAGATGCAAGTCATCACTCTGCTTTTGCCTGCTGTGCTGTGTGGCATGTACGATGAATTCACATGTTTTTCTGCCTTCTTTGTGAGCTATGTACTGGAGAACCTCTATTGTATTTGCACCCTGAATTGTGAGGTGAGAAGACATTTACAATACTTCTTCTATGTAATCTTCCCTCTGCAAGGAGAATACCTTATTTCAATATCTAAATGTCAAAGTAAGTGAAAGAAACTGCACAGGATTATTATCTCCATGCTATAGTTGGAGCAGCAGAAAATTGACAGTTAAATGACTTTCTCAAAGTCAGAAGAAGGAGCTGAATAAAGCACAAGAAATTAATACAAAAATTTCCAACTTCCAGTTTTTGTGTTGTCAGCAAGAGAGAAAAGCAACCTCTCATCTCTGTGGTGTCCAGTGACAGGACCCAAAGGAATGGCCTGAATTGTGTCAAGAGAGGTTTAGGTTGGATGTTAGAAAAAGGTTTTTACACAGAGGGTGGTTGGGCACTGGAACAGGTTCCCCACAGCTCACAGCACCAGCCTGACAGACTTCAAGAAGCGTTTGGAAAATGCTCTCAGGCACATGGTGGGATTCTTGGAGATGGTGCTGTGCAGGGCCAGGAGCTGGACTCAGTGTATGTTTGTGGGTCCATTTCTACACAGAATATTCCATGATTTTGTGATTTGCCAATAAGAGAGAAAATATATGCAAACAATGTGCTTCTCCTGTTGGACAATATGTACCTCTTTTTTTGGCAGCTTCTAGACACTTATGGTCTGAAATAGCTTGGGGCAGCTAGATGAAACAAGAAAATCAAAACTCCGTAAGAATGCAATGTAAGAATGTATTTTTTCCACACTAAATTAGACTCTCCCCATCACTGTGGTATTTCTTTTCCATTTGTAGATTCATCATCCCCTCATTCCAACACAAAAAAAAGTTTTCCTGACTGCTAAATAGACGATGATGCGAGCACCTACATCACTTACAGAAAGAAGTTGACAAACATTTTTTGAGCTTTAGCAAGCCTCTTCCTACATTAGCATTAAAGGCAACTTAAAACATTACTTGGAATGCTTCTGCAACATTTAGCCAAACTCAGTCAAGACTTCTTCACATTTAGTGAAGTTGGGGTAATTTTAATTTTACATGCATGCAGCCATAAACTGCAGATCTGACTAATGAGTCACTGCCTCCATTCCAAATCCATCTGCTGTTTTCCAGGCCAGACAAAATGGTCAAGCTTCCTTTGGCCAGCAGAATAACTAAAAAAATGAGCTCTTCCAAAGTAGTAACAGACTGACTTTCCACCAAAGTATCAACTGATGCTATCAATTGACAAGCTAGAGCTCTGAGATTCTTGTCCTTTCTAAGGCTCAAACATCAAGCAACAGAAGGAAAAAACAAAGGTGCTTCCAAAGCAGTTCACGGGATAGCTTGGCCCAACTCAGCTAAGATCAGTGACACCTTTTTGCAAGGCTGTAGCAGTCCAGCAGATGGGCTATGGGCAGGCAATCCACCCAGCAGAACACACAGATAAATTGTATTTACTACTTCTTACCTGATATGCGTTGCTGGTAGGGACTCATACTGGCGAGAAAGGAAAAGCTCTCTGTGCTTCAACTGATGTTTCTGTTTATCAGTCAAATCAACCTCAATTGTAGTTTCAGATTCTTCTTCAACTTCTTCTGCAGAGAAGCAGAGCGTAGGTCGAAATTAACTGTGTTGCATAACATCATTGCAGCCATTTCATTTGACATCCCCCCCACCCCTTAGCAACCTCCTTTAGTATTTCAAAGAAAAGATGAGTTTAACAAGACTACAGTTTATGTAACTTGACAGAATGTTAAGTATTTTGAATTATACACTTCTACTTCAACCCTTTAAAAAATCATGCTCCTTTCCTCGGTACTACGCATTGATGTCTTTCACACTGTTTAAGAACAATCCTGTCAACATTACTCATTCTTTTTTCATCTTCTTTTCTCTGTTTTTTTCTCTTGCTTGCTGACCAGTTTTGGGTTTGACTTTCTCTTGCCAATATTACTAGTACTAAAACTTTTACAGAAGTCCTGGAGAAAAGCACACTTTCTATGAACTGAAATTTACTAAACATAATTGAAGTCCAAGACCGCAAAATCAGTCTAAGAAAACTGAAAAAGTCTAATGTCTTCCACTATGTTAACCTTCTTCCATACTGACAACAAATGCAGTGAATTTGCATATTTAAATAAGATTTAAAGTTGTTTCTATTTTAAGCAAGACAGGAAGAAAACAAAGCAGACACTAGAAAGAGTCACCTGTAGAATTGAAGGGCAATGCTCCCAGTGCTTGCTAACATGTCACACAATGGCAGGCTCTCCAAAAGAGCTACCCTGGGATCTTGATGGATTATATCTGCCTTCCTAGTGGATTTTTGGGACATGTGGAACTTGAATCTGTACTTCCTCCAGCTTCCCAAAAAGGGCAAAAAGTCTCTCTGAATAATGGATGCAAAAATACAGAGCCTTTAAAAACTTCTTTAAGATTTGGCAACTTTCTACCTGATAAATTATCCATCATCTGCAAAACCAAGTGTAGTCTACAAAATGTTTCTCAGAAACTCAACAACAGAACATCAGCATGAGATAGTATTTGATGTAACTACCTACAACAGAGGACCTCACCCTCTCTACTAATAATAACCATTTTTACAACCAACCTACAAAGACTATTTCAAATTGAAGCCTGCCTGCATCCTCATAGCAACCACAGTTCTCTTCAAATGCAACACTACTACTTTTTTTAATCATGCCTGTGTGTAGTTCATTCCACTTCTAATAGTTCTTTTCACAAAAGTGATATAATAACATACCCTGGTATAACCAACTTCTTCAAACCCAATTCCACTTTAAGTCTATGTTGCTGTAGACACCCCCATCCCATTCCCTGTTTTGGCATGTTTTGTGGAGAAAGAGAGCAAGAAAACAAAAATGAAAACAAGAATTTCATCCATCTCATTTGACAACCCACAGCCTCACCAGGCATACGTACAGGTTCCAGTCAAACTATAACTCAAATCAGAATTACTTTAGCATCTATAATACTGAAAATAAATAAACCTTAAAAGAAATCTATGCCAAGGTGAAGCATTTTTAAATTAGGCAAATAGTTAATTAAAAATAGAAATTCATGTTAAAAGGTTTATGGTTTTGCTGGTTTTGGCTGGGATAGGGTAATTTTCTTCAGAGTGGCTGGTATAGGGCTGTGTTTAGATTTGTTTTGGATTTGTTTATACCACAGGGATGTTTTCATTAGTGTTGAGCAGAGCTTACCCAGAGCCGAGGCCACTTCTACTCCCCACCCCATCAGCAAGGAGGCTGGGGAGGCACAAGGTGCTGGGAGAGGACACAGGCAGGACAGTGACCCCCGCTGACCCAGGGGATACCAAATGGCATCACAATCAGCAAATAAAGCTGGGGACAGAAGAGGGAGGCAGGGACATTTGGAGTGGTGATGTTTTGCCTTGCCAAGTCACTGTTGTGTGTAACAGACCTGGGCTGTCCTGGGGATGGATGAACACCTGCCTACCCACGGGAAGCACTGAATTAATTCCTTGCTTTGCTTTGTTTTTTAATTCCAATTCTTAGCCCATCCGGGGTAGTGAGCCAACAGCTGTGTGGTGTTTTCTTGCTAGTTGGGGTTATACTACACCAGTGTTTCCAGCAATTAATTTCTACAACTGTTTATTACAGTAAGTGACCATGACAAGCTACATTTTGATTGTCATGTTCAAGCATTAATATTTCTTCCAGTTACCTTGGGTTTGGGGCTTTTTTCCTAAGTAATTTAGGAATCCAAACACAAGTTTGGTCAACATATCAAAACCACCTGACTGCAGATAAGGCACAAAACACAGGACAATATGGGCCATTTTAAAGTTGCTGCAGGAAGCCAGAGATAGTATTCCAGAGTTTTAAATGGCTTAAGACACCTATGCTCATTTCAATATCTTCCTCAAGTAAGAATTTAAATTTAAAAAGTTAAGCAGAAAACCCATCACCTTCAAGCAAATTTATTTCACTCATCTTAAATAAGCCATGAAAATGTTGATCCAATAGCCTGAAGCTGAAACCAAATGTCTTAGACCCATCTCTTAAAACACTCTGAACCTAAATATGAAACAACATAAATTCTTCTATTGTATTTTTAGAAATAAAACAGATGTTTTACACAGGATGATCTGACAAGCTAGTTAATAAGTAGAACAAACCATGACCAGACACAGAACAGTTCCATCCACTCAACACAATTTACCATAAGGAAAATGTTACCATTTCCTGCTTCAGCATTTAAATATAAAACCAATGTTCACAGTAAGATTTAGTAAAACAAGTAATAATATGTCCCACAAATTATACACACCTGTACCAGGAAAGGAACCTGGATAGCATAAAGAAGGGAGGAAGTTAAGGTTGCTTCATAGCAACACAAAGAATTCTGCAACTGAAGAAACCTCCAGAGAGCTGCTTTTGAAGCAGGTTTTTACAATTATCAAGCCTTAATACCCATTAGAAGAAAAGTGGTAACAACCTTGCAGAACTTCTAGAGATCTCTTCACATCTTTGACCTGATTTACAGCACAAGCAAATTTCATTTGCTATCCAAGGAGAAAGTATTTCTATCAAAAGGCATGAAACAGAAGGTACCTACAGGAAATCATAAAGTAGCACCATGCTAAGCACATTTCAGCACTTTGGAAGGGAAGAAAAGCAATAGCTCAGAGTGAGCAAATATTTTTATGCAGCAATATGGTGATGACATACACAGACCTCATTGATCCATGATTAGAGAGACAAAAAAAAATCAATTTAAAATTGCTCAGCTAAATATAATTTTGAATCTTAGGTATGACTCCAAAGATTAATACTTCATACAATCACATTTTGAAAATTACACACTTCCCTTTAGGCCATGGGCAAAATTTAAGATAATGCTGTTTTGTGGCACTTCTTCCAGTTTACAGGAAATATTTCATTATTTAAAGGAAAAAATATTAGTGAGCAAAAGCAGGCACCTCCGGTGAGCTTTTAAAACTTGTGCTCTATTATATGTCAGCTTTCTAATCATCAGTGGTAAATAATTACTGTGATCCTGAAAATCAGAGTGATCTGGCAGTAGTACTTTCAGGGACAGTACTGCAACTTTCCCATCTGATATAAAGGAGATTTAACTGACTCACTTAAGCAATGGATACCAGAAAGAAACTGTAACCCTCACTCATTTTACATATGCATCGCCACTTTTAAACAGCATGAACACTCTTTTTTCCCTCTTCCATTTAATTTGTGGGATTTCATTTGTGTTAGAAAACTGTAGTGTTAGAGAGCCTTAGAAGAAAACTGTCCATGTCTGTTGTCATTTATTGCAAGGGTTCCACCAGACTGTCATCTCCTTATTGCAAAAGTTTCATACCTCCTTGGTGTTTCTCGTGGGCAGCTCCTCAGAGCACTGACCCTTTCTTCTTACCAAAGTGGCCACTGACTGCAGTTCCCCTCTCACCCAGCCACCCCACTCTTTTATAGCACTCTTCTTCTCATTGGTTACAGCTGTGGCCTGTTAAAGTCAGGCCTGTTCCTAATCTTTGATAATTGGCCCAGCTGCAACTCCTTAGGGGTAAGATTACTTTCTACACTATCTTTATTTTCTTATATTCTATCCCCCTACATATGCCACCTAAACTTTGTATACAGTATCTCTGTTTATAATTACATGATGAGTCAAACTTGCAATGAGGAAGAATTGCTTGTTTCTGCAACTAAAATGAAAATAAACTGAGGGCAAGTCCCTAGAAATACAACTCTCCCATTTAATAAAAATTTCTTTTTTTAAAGTCCTGAAAGACATTTAAATGTTTAAATGCAGGTCCAAAAACTGTATGGTTAACCAACAGCTAGCAAAGCAAGGTCAATTCCTTGGACATACTACTCTCCCTTAACTAAATCAAAATAATCCCCCATGCACTCTCCTTGTGTACTGCAAGAGTAAGAGAGATTAGTTTAAACATTGAAGACTATCTTCAGGGAAGAGAAGTAAATCTTCAATATTAAAAGAAAGGAGGAAGTTATCCCTCTATTGCCATCAAAATGCTGACAGCACTATTTCCAGCTAGAGTTGGAATCTGGAAATTCTACCAAAAATCATGGAAACAGAGTAATTCAGGCTGGAATAGGCCTCAGGAGGTCCCTTGAAAAAACTATACTTCAAAATAGGCTCAGCTGTGAGGTCAGTCCCTGGTACTCAGTAACTGAAAATCTCTGAAGACAAAAGACCACATAAGCTCTCCATCCCCCAGTAATGGAGAAAGGCTTCTATATGTATTTAATTAATCTGAATCACTCCCGTTTCAATTTAGTCACTGCTGGGAGTTCAACTCCATCTCCTGGTCTATAACCCCATAGGCACTAGGAGTCCACCTCTTCTCCAAATTGAGAAAAGTCAATTCCAGATGACTCTCCTAGAAGGGCAAGTGCTCATCATGATGGTTTTTGCTGAATGAATTCCAGTTTATAAGCAACTTTCCTTTTATTAGGAACCTAAAACTGGATGCAATAGAATTCAATATAATGCAATGGGTGCTGAATAATCAGGGAGGATAATCTCTTGCCTTGATCTACTGGCTATGTGCCTGGTGATACAGCCCAGGATACTCTTGGCCAACTCCCCTCCTTGTCAGGGAGCTGTCTGCAGCTTCAGGGCCTTTCCTGCAGAGCTGCTCCCCCAAGCCCCCCTGCTCTCAGCTTATGCTCCTGCCAGCAGCTCTTCCCTCCTAGGTGCATTTGTCCCTACTGAACATCATCACATTCCTGACAAAGCACTCCTCCTGCTTTCTAGGAATCCCTGCATACCAGCCCTCCCCTCAAGCCATCACCTGGCCACCCCCTCCATGCTTGTGTCACCTGCAAAGATGATAAGAGTGCAGCACATTGCCTGCTCCAGTCACTGCTAAAGAAGGTCCCCATGGAGATTCCCATGAGACTCCACACACATAGTGGACACTTGACCACCACCCTCTGACTCAGGCCATGCAATCAGTTTTTTATTCACCTAATTGTCCCTTAATCCAGGTCAATTCAATTGCTTGGCCTGCTACAAAGAAAAAAAAAATAAAGAAAAAGAGAAAAAAGCAGAAATAGGAGACTGAGAAGACATAACGGGAAAACACAAGACTCCTTCCAACAGCAGCACAAACCAATGCTGGATGAAAACAGCAGAGTACCCAAAACTACAGTGCATTAACTTCCTACCTTAATTGCTTGAAACCATACCTCAGCTTAGCTGTATCCAGCTTATGCAAGGATTCAAATCACCACCAACAATTTGTGGAGTTACAGCCATCTCACTGTTTGTTAAAATACTTTTAAAGTTGTATTAGATCAGTATGAAAGTTGTATTAGATCAGAATTTCATGTTCAAAGAAAGTCTCACTTTAAGAAAATTTTTCAAACTTTCTTCCTTTCCTCTATACCTTTTTCTTTGACGCTCAACCTAAAAGATATGTACATTGCAGGTATCAACAACATGTTTTCAAACCTACAGATAAGAGGCCGGGAATCCTGAAGAGCAGCAAGTTTACCACACACATCAAAGGAAAGTTGTCTGTGCAGAAGTCTCTAAGTTTAGTAGCAAAAACGTCAAATGCACCTTTGGTAGTTAGATGCTACAGCAGTAACAATCGTAAATATAGATTTTGGGGGAGAGAGAGTAAATCTAATTACTGCCAAATTTCATACAAAAGAAAAACAGTAAGTCTAACCATCTGAACAGCTTTATTCAGACTGTGAATGAAGAGCTCTCTTAGGTTAGCAGTTGGCCAATTTGCTCATCTGCATGAGGCTTCTTGCCACGTTTCATTGTACTAACTTAGCTGTGATATTTAATCCCCTAAAGCTGTAGTAAGACCGTTTAATCAACTTTGTGAGCTAGACTATGCATGGTTACACTTTCAATTTGAGTGAGGAAGCGTTTCCCAAAGCTGAATTAATTAGCTTTACATATACCACGTCTGTTGCAATGTTCAGATGACTTAGAATGTCTAACATCAATTTGGTATTTGCTGTTACTTTCAGATAGGATAAGAAATCCAAAGAACAGTTTGTATGTATTACAAGTCATGTAAATAGCATATTGCTATCTAAAGCATGAATCTGAGCAATTTTGCAGGTAGAAAAAAAAAGAAGTGATCACTTGTGTTTACAGGGAACATGTCTATTTTTAATTCCTGATGAATGGTATGGATTTACATGTGGCCTCTAAGGGATTATCCAGTTTTCCTACACAATTATCCAGGTGATCTTCCCACATTGCCTGATCACTATTTTTCTATATAAGGTCACAAAACAAAGAAATAACTACCGTGTAGCCATTAAGAACTAATATGCCACACCTACTGTCAAATAATAAAAATTATTTCCAAAAGAATGCAAAATGGTTGTTTGGATACTTCCAAGTAGCATGTTATGTTAATAACAATTTCCAGGACAATAGTCTGTCATAAGCAATTGGACAACCATATCACATTTATAACAGGTCTGTAGAGAAAATATTTTATGGAAACCATCACACCTTTCATTAGCAGAAAAGTTCACCTTCCCAAACGTGATGGGTGGGGGTTATTTGATAGCTGGTTCTGGAGATTTTTGAGAGCTAGGAGCTTGTGGGTGGAAAGCAAGGAAGGATTACCTCCATAAGTACTATGAATCATGATGTGCTACATTAATAAATAGATCCTAATAAATTAAATATAACATGAATAAATGCAAAAGCAAGCACAATAGTTCTTTAACCATTTTTCAGCACTGTAAGCTAGTTTGTAATAACACCAGAGAACAGAAGGGTCCTACAGAAGCATGAGATCAATAACAACACTGGCCACAGTGAAAAAGCTGGTTTATGTATCATAAACTTCAACTAGATTTTTCCCCTTTTACCTGATTTCTGTATCATCTATTCAAATGCAAACTCTCTCAAATGAGAAAAATATCCTGTTACAGGGCTCAGGTTGTGTTTGGTCATGTGTACATCTGTATCAACTACAGCAAGCTGCTGCAGGATGTGAGAAGCAAGTCCTGGGTGGTGTTTCTGTAGCAGCTCATTAAGAGCAGCAAGCAGCAGACTCAAAACTGTGCCATGGGCACTGGTATTTGCAACATGATGAACATCCAATTATGGTTGCATCCAGCTCATCAGCTGAATCAGAAGTCAATTAGTGGTTTTTCCAAAGTGGACATATGTTTAGAGCTGTGTGGGAAAGAAAGGAAATTTTAGTTCTACTCTCAAATCCAGGCTGGCAGACCACCATGAGCAAAAGGGTACATGGGTAATCTGACAGCACCCAAGAAACAATTTTTAAATCCATTATCTGGCTCAAGAAATACAAAGGCTACCTGAAACACTGCCATGTAACCTGCATGGATAACTACTACACCTGATTTTAATAAAAGGGAGATTCGTATATTCCATTTTCCTGAGACAGCTGCTATTAATAATTTTTCCCATCACTAAGATTTTCACCATTTTTTCTGTGAAAGTCCTGCTCATATTTTGTTTTAACAAGATTGTCTTTCCTTTAGCATAGGCAACAGGTCTGTTTGATCTAGTCGGTTAACAAGCTGCATGGTTGTCTCTCCTTTAGAAAATGCAATGTTAATATATAAAAAATAATAAATGTAGCATGAGAAGAACAAAGCACACAAAAAAATGTGCTCTTCTGTTTTCTGTAAGAATCCAAAGTCCATGTTTAAGATCTACACTGGCATTTTCTTGCACTGTGTGACAATAACCACAGAGTTTCAGAGATCTAAACTGCTTTTCTAACATTCAGTTCACATCCTCAAAAGCCGATAAACAACTTTTCAAAATTTGTTGGCAGAGATGAAAAGGCACAGATTGTACAAGAACTCTCCTACCCCTACTCAGAATGGCATATGATTCTGCTTATAAAACACAAATTATTTATCTTCTACAGCATCTCCTTACAGAAGGGCTGAATTTTGATGGATTTTTTGCAGGAAGGAAAGAAGAAGTAGGGGAAAATAAAAAGGAAGAAAAGGGGGAAAAAAGAGAAATAAAATAAATGGATTTGTATGTCCTATTCTTGGGTAAACACATTCAAGATACATTAAGGCTCTAGGTGTGGGATTAGGAAATGAGAAGAATATTATCCATGGAGAATGCCTGCTCCATGCCAACATGGTAAGAAAGCTTTGCTGTCTGTAGACCTGACAAGACAACCAGGAAGAAGATTCATTCACTCTGATGGTCTGTGCAAGACTTAAAGGATGATTATTTCCCATGTTTTTTCCATCAGCTATGTTAGTGATTTACCTTCCAGGATACATTATTTCCTTAATGCCGATAATTAGATCATAATTTACAGGAACTATACATATGAACTGAGAAAAGTGTAAAGAGATAGGAATACATGTATTACTTTAAATAATTAAAGCATTTTAATTTATTCATTCTGAAGCCAGAAGGAAAAACAAACAAAACAAAAAAAACCAGGGTAGGAATAACATCACTTTGCATTAGCTATTCAAATTTTAATACATATGCCATTCCCAAGTAAACCAACAAAGTTTTCCTTCTACTCTCAGTACGTTGCTTTGTAGACAACATGTCCAAATACCATTTTTGTTGCAGCAAGTAAAATATCAAAAATCTTCATTTATTCATTGCATACATGGTAAATCTTCAGTATTTTGATTCTGGATTTTTTTTCCTCTTATTAAAAACAAAAATTAAAAATTAAAAGAAAGGGGAGAGCATTATGAAGGCAGATGAAGCTAGCCCCCATTTGAAGGCAAATGGAGATATAAAAGCTGTCCATATATCAAAACCTTCCTTCTTGTATTATACTTGGCAACTGAGTCCTTGGCATCTTGAGGGCCTACTGAGAATAACTGCATCAGGATTTCACTCCCGACAGCAGCATCAGCCAGAGGACCTGCCTGAAAGCACTGCCACACAGCAACGGGCCACAGTACCCTGTAGGGTCTAGGTTACAGGTCACTGACTCTGCCAACACTATTTCTACTCTTCTACTCTTTAGTTTAAGCCAAAACAAGACTGCACTTTTAATACAGGAAACTGAAACCTGACTCCCTTCATCATTGCATATCACTGTCACAATCCTACACAAAAACAAGAACAAATTAAAAATTAATTCTATCATTCAGTGTATCAAAACCAGGAAGATAGCTAATTCAGTTGTGCTAGTTTTGGATAGATGTTTAACCTGTTGCACAAGTAGAAAAGGCACATGCACTCACATAACCCCTGGATATATGCATATATAGTGCTTTATGCATAGCCCAGCAACTCTGCAACCTGCACAGAGACATCCTATGTACTGTGATAAATCTTCAAACAGGTTTTGGATTCAGGCAGTAGGTGACAGTCAAAATGAGCTACCTAGCTTCCTGAAGTCTTTTAGGAATTTGATAATATAGAACAGGCTTTTACTGAAAAAATTGCGTTTTTTACCACTTTTTTGCTCATGGGAGTAACGTATTCTACATCAGTACAAAACAATCTCTCTGCAAGGATCACAGAATCATTTGTTGTATATCAAAACCAGAAGCAAGCAGATTCACACTGCAAATCTTCACTTGATCAGAGAGGGTTACAAACAGTAGCTGAGGTAAAAACCAAAATATTGATCCAACAGACAAACTGCACTGTGAAACAGCACAGCCACTCTGGCCACACACTCCATGTGGGCATGACAAACTCAACTCAATACTTGCTAACTTTGAGTCCTGTTACTTATGCAGGCTACCTTTAACAGAGAGAATTTACAAACAAATCACATGGCTACTTTAGAGATTCATCTTCTCTGCTACTACTACCTAGTCCATAATACCTCACACCACAAAAAAAAAAAAAAAAAAAATATATATATATATATATATATATATATACACAGAGCACTGCATGAATCAGCTGGGGTAGGAAGCACTACACTCATTCTCACACAGAGCCTGCCCAAGCTGAAAAGCTCCACCTCCACCAGCACATGTGCAGTTACAGGCATGCACACTTCATTCCATTGCACACTTCATTCCACTGCAGAATACAGACAATCAAGAATTACTGCTGGTAAGCCTTGAAATCATCAGATCTGATTCCCACATCACACATTTAATTGCCACTGCATGATGGGAAAGTCTTTCTATATTAATAGTGAGTTTACATCATTCAAATTTATAAATTATATAAACTGCTGGTTCAATTAGACTATCAGAGAACTCTTTGAAGATGTGAAATGCCTCTCTTATTGGAGCTTTACAGATAGAGATAACCTAGCAATATTTTTGTAGGCTAAAATTTATGCCTCAGGTGCTTCAGTACAGTGTGGGTGCACTGGGAAGAAAGTGGGAAAAGTCACTTAAAATTAGGAGCCAAGGGAAAACAAAAAGAAGTAGAACCATTTGAGATTATGGAAAGCTACTTATCTTCTTGAGACAAAAAGTTATGATAAATAATATCCATTTAAATACTACAAGTATTTTAAGGGTACCAAGAAAACAGTGCAGGATCACATGCATGCACAATTAAGAAACATGAAAGAGGCAGAAAAGCAGCTGAGAGAAAACAGTTACATGTTTTCCACAAATCAAAAGAAACCCTGAACAAGTACAGTAACAACAGCATGTGTATTTAAACTTGACCATGAGGAAATAAATCCTAAGGAACACAGGGAAATAGGGAAATGCACAATGCTTTGGCAATTTTCTGTGAATACTCTCTCCTTCTAAAGACTCAAATGTGAAGAATTTATTTTGGGAATAGAGCTCAAAACAGTGACACTTTTGTACCCTACTGAGTTCTTTACCAAGGAAACTTGCTAAATAAATACTTCTGGTATTTTAGTAATAAAAATAAAAACTGAGCTTCATATATCTTATAAACAGTTTTAAGCATAAATATGAACTGATATTTTACAGCTTTCCACTCTACACAGCAAATTCACAAAATTAATCCAGATTTTAGGTTTAGTTTATTTTACATTCAGAGAAATTGGCAGCAATGTATTCAAGCCTCTTAAATTTTGTGCTCCGAAAAGAAGATTGTTGAATTTGAAAGAAAATTAACCTACACACACTTGCCCAAAATTATAAGTTTATACTTTGGAGGTTTAAGATGAAGCTAGCAGTTACTAGCTAGCAAAAATTCAGTCCATGCAAAAATTCAGATGTAGTTATACAAATTGTAGAGAGCAGACAATTTTTTATATGTGAAGAAGCCACACATGATCCAAAGGCAGATCACACATACACAGGTGAAAAAAAACTTTAGAAGTGTTTATGCAAGTTTTCCATAAGAGCTAAGAACTCCTAAAATTATGAACTTAGTTGTAAATCCATTCATCCATTAGAAGATCATTAACATTCACAATCTAAGAAGCCATTCTGCACCAAAGGAGGAGCCTGACCAGACACTGAAGTTAATAACTCTACAAGATACTTGGGGCTGACAGTAAACTTGTTAATGAGACAATATAACTACTAATTCTAAATGTCTGTCACAAAAAGAACACTCAGATATTGTCAGAAGCAAAACACTCCTCATTACTGCTTCTTTATTGCTTTCCCTGTTGAGGAGAGAAAACATTCACAAGTTCTTGAACAAAAATCAAATGAAGAAAACACATCATTTATGACACTACCCAAAGCACCCTTGAAAAGAATAATTGGGAGTCTTGAGACAAGTTTTTCCTTGATGACAAGGAAGTAGTTTTCAACAGGGCTTTCTGTATTTCAGCAAGTTCTGAATTTTCTCCCCCCTTTTCAAATAAATTACAACTGATGGCATTCTCTTGGGTAAAGGAAGGAAAACTTGATGTTCCCTTGTCTCAGGAGATCAAAGAGATCACATCTTCCCCACAAAAAACCCCAAGCTCATTTTCAGTGAAAATGATAGTTAGACTAATATAAATGCCTTAGCATAAAAGCTACTTTGCCACTGATTAAAGAATTTCTTATCTGTATCATCCTTAAATGGTCCTCCTAGGGCGTGTCTCTCCCACATCACAGACTTCAGGATTTCCTGAAGCAACACAACATAACTGAATTTGCTACTGCTTCGTTTACATGTCTCTATCAGATGACTGTAAACAATATTAGCATGTAACATTCCAACAAAAGCAACTTTGGAACCTATACACCCAAATTTCCTGGCTTACTATATTTGGGTTTGTCTCCATTCACCAACCCAAGAGCCTTCTGATGAGCTGCTCACAGACAGGGACTTCTGAAGAATGCCTTGTCCTCAAAGAGAAGAGGGCAACTATGTGAGATCAAAACTAATTTTCTCCTAATTTTTGGGGTGGGTGGGTGTGTGTGTGGACAGAGATGACAGCACCAGGGCCACTGAGCTGCAAACAAACACTAGTTTATATTTACAGAAGCCTTGAGATTAACCAGGCAGTATCTCACTGAACCAGTTACACGAGTCTGCTCACCCACTCCTCAGGCACATCTAGCAGCCAAGCCTCCTTCCTTATGTACAATTCAAGAGACTCTCCTCCCTTTCATTCCCAGCTCTGTCTTTTCAGCACTTAGCTCCTTTTTCTCCTGTCTAACCAGAAAAATGGTATCTTTCATCACTGGGTGATATCAACAGGTCTCTTTTCTTAACAGCAAGCAAGAGAGGTCTGCTCACCAAGTGCTATTAAAAAATCAACTGTAACCTAACAGAAAATTTTCCAAAAGCCACAAAATTCCATGGAAGTGTTATTCACACTACTGTAAGAGACACAAACCATTTGAGCTCTTAAGCTCTAAAGACTTATTTTGTTTTGGGTTTTTTTCACCAACATGACCATAAGCAAGACCAAAGAAGTATTCACCATGGAGTTGATTTTTGTTGTTTGGAACTTTTTTTTTTTTTAAGAGAAACTATGAATTATTTCAACATTTAAAATTATCAAGAAAATTGACTGTATACAGTAGAAGAATTAATATTTGTCTCTTGGGTTCATTCCACCAAAGGTGCTTCTAACTGAACATAGGCTGCAAAGACAACAGGTATCAAGGGAAGTAGTGAAACAAAAAAAAAAGACAATTTAAGATTTCATATAAAATCTCCAGTCAAAACATAATTTTTATGCTAAGACATTATGTGACTTGAATTAGGTAACAGAAAAAGTCATCTTAAAGTGATTTTTCAGAAAAGGGATTGTGGTTAAAGAAACACTGTATCCTTTATGAGAACCTGTTTAGTTTGATGTACAAGAACTACTACAATGAAAAAGAACCAGAACCAAAGAAAAAAAATCCACCAAGTTTCTGGTTGTGTTACAATCTGATTGGACAGAAATAGTCCAGCTATAGTATTTTATAAAAGTTTTTAATTCTACTGAGTCAAATATGTGACAGAGATAATAGAACACTGAAGAACACAAGGTGTTTTAGACATTTTACTCTGGAGCTCTTTCCTCAACCCCAAGGGTCTCCACACCCATAACTTTTTTAATACAACTTTCTAAATTTTTTTTTAATTTTTGTAGAGGGCAGGAAAAATTCTTGTGTTTTTCCTGGAGTTGAGTATTAAAAATATTGCTATGCAACAGCAACCATATGTTGAAAAACCAGATGACACACGAAAAGGAATTCACATTTCAGTTTTGTGTATCTTTGGGAACATCAATGAGTAATCTGCTAAACACTACTGCTCAAGTTAAGCTCATTTTCTTAACATCTTCAATGATATCTGCTAGCCTGCAGCTCTACTGAAATAAAATGCTTCTCAAAAATCAGATGGAATATTAACAGCTTCATTCTCTCAGATGCATCTAGAATGTTGGCAGTTAACATAGACAATATGCAAAATATTCCTCCCCTCAAATACAAATCACCTTTAAGTGAAGGTAAGATGGCTCAGCAGCAGCTAAACTGCTCTGCAAGATCAAGCCATTTCCAGGAATGCTGGAACATTCTTGATATTATATAGAAAATAAACTACCAGTGTTTGTAAGGCACTCTGAGATCTTTTAATGGCAGCTATAAAAGCATATTGGCATATTAAATATTTTTCACCAACTTTTATAAGAACTTCTAATAGGAGCATTGCTTTACAGGCAAAAAAAACTGAAGTGCAGAGAGAACACTGGATTTGTTTCTGATTGCAACACATCAAAGTCATACAAAGGCAAGAACTGAGTACAGACTCCAACATCTGATGATAAAGTTCAGTGGGCATGGCAGTGTTCAAAGACTGGATCTTGGAGGTCTTTTCCAGCCCTAATGATTGTCCAACCAGGAATGCCTAGCAGGACTCTTCTTCTCCTAGATATCTATAATATACAAAAATTCTGTATTTTACAAAGCAATGTGACATGAAACATGACTGATCAAGAGCAAAAGAATAAAAGTTTTAAAAATGTGCAACAAGTAATGCCAGTAAGTGATCTCTAAAAAGAACAGCTGAGATTGAACATGATTTTTGTCAGCTTCTGTAATCTAGAAAAATTTCATTTTACCTTTCATCTCAGTCAATGAAACAAATCTCTGAGTAGTTTTTTTTTAACTGAGTACTGTCTCATTCACAAAGAATATGAATTCTGTTAATGAGAAAAAATACATTCTGCATCGGCTTTATCACAGGCCCAGAAATATTCTTGGCATTTAGTCAGCATCTCAGCACACCTAAATGAAACAAACCCTCTTTAATAAATCAGAAGATGAAGGACTCCAACAACAGTAATTTTTTTTATATCCTCACCAGATGGTTGACTTGGCAAAAGCTGGCTGAGGAGTTACAAGAGAATGACTTCAGACACAGTATTACATGATAACACGTGATCAGATAAAGAATTTAAAGTGCAAAGATCTGCAAAAAATGGCATCATGCACTCAGGTCACCCTACTCAGCTTCAAGAAAGTAGTAGTGAATAAACCTCAAAAATGGTATGGTTCGTGGAATGGTCCCTGTGCAGGGCCAGGAGTTGGACCCAGTTATCTTCATGTGTCCCTTGTGACACAGGATATTCTAGGATTCTTTGCAATCTATTGCAAAAGAAGGAAATAAGAACTTGAGCCCTTTGCTGTAACCCAAACCCAGTGCTGGTACAAAGCTGACACAGACTCCTCTCCACAGCTATTAAAATCTTGCCCGAAAATACTTACATTAACTCTACTGAAGATAAAGAATCCTCTACATTTCATAGATTCAGCTACAGCTGGCCATTTCTCAATCACACCATTTAGTTAGGAAACATCTCTATGTCACCCCTTTATGTTTGCTTCACCCATTTTAATGAGCTGAGTGTTCCTGTCCCACCTCTCCCAGCTCACTCGCTTACGCACTCGGGCATCTGTTGCAATATCTGTCTCTTGTCCTGCCTGCCATCCTCTCCTCATCTCTCTTCCTTCTTTTCCCTCAACAGTAAGCCTTACTCTGCTGCTGGTCAATTCTTTGATGCCAAGAATTTGAACAGCCCTCTCACAGTGACCCCGTGGTGATGACTACAACCTAAGAGAGTTAACACCAACAACAACAACAACCTGCGAGTGTCTACACCCCAAAAGAACTCCCTTACTAAGCTCAGGAGGCTGCACAGGACCAAGAATGTGATCCTGGACAGTATTTTGGTTTGTATTTCCAGCTAACCTTACCATAAACTCTATTTTATAGTAACATAAATCAACAGCGAAAAAATACAAAGTCCTCAAGTGCCCATAAAACATTCCAAATCCCTGGATTTAGAGTGGCTACAGTCAGCTTCTAGAACTATTCCCAGACCGAAGCTGATGCCATACATGATGCTGGTAGACAAATAAAAATTTCCTTAATGAAATTCCACCTGAAACACCAGGGAAAGAAAGAAGGCAATACAATTTCCTCACAGATTAGTGACATTCTTTGAAAACAAGAGAACTAGTCTGTACCCAAGTATTTTAGAATGGCCTAATGAAAATTTGATTTCCCCTCCCTCAATTTGTTTCAATATCTTGAAACATTTTGGAAGACAACTTAACACAAGAGGAAACAAACAAAAAAATCCCAACCAAATTTAAAAACCCAAACAAACAACAACAACAAACAAACAAAAACCAAACCCAGCAGCAATAACAAAGAACACCCTAGGAAAACAATATACCAACTCCTTACCAGTGATAAAGGCATAGATCAACTTTATTTCATGTTTCCCAAACATTCTTTAGAATAATTCTGAAACTTTTTCAAGTTGCTGAAATTTTCTTTTTAAAGTTCCAAAATATTTTCTTACAGAGCTCTTTTCTTCTTTTAGTAAATGGGACCATATCTACATCTCAAAATGTAGCCTTCAGAAATTGACATCTCAAAAAAACCCCAACCAACTGCCAAAATCTTGACAAATTAATAACTCAGACCAGTTTTCTCAATCATAAAGAAAAAAAAAATGCTAGCAATACAAAAAAAAATCATTGGAAAAGACCAAGCAGATCTTATACTTAAAAGACTTCTCCAAACAGGCACAGAGGAGAAATCAGTGGGTGAACTGGAGTTTCTATTCCTTAAGAAACTTGTATCTTTTAACATTTATTTTATACCAAACCAGGTAGAAGTGTTGATGTGTCAACATGTTTAGCTATATAAAACATTTCCAAAACATACAATTCATAAATATACAAATATTTTGTTTACACACATCATATTTTTAAACAGAACATTGTGTTATCCCAGAATGAAAGCCTTTAAATTGAATTGACATTTAGCTACATCTGCTCTATGAGCTATAGGAAGCTCTAGGCGAGCAATCCTTCACTATGTGCTGTCCCCTGTGACTGTAACAAACATCTCCCAAGAGAAATTGGCACTACAGATTCCACAGATTGGTCAGAACAAACAGAGACATTGTGTCCAGAGAAAATGTTCATAAAGAAACATAATTCCTGAGAGCACTGGGTTAGAAGGCTCATAATCTGTGAGAGAAAGGCATTCTAAAGATGTTTGTTGAACCAGCTGGAAGTCACATTTCTGTTTCCTCACTACAGAGCCACAAGAGAATCCCAATAGAGAAAAAAAAAGGAAGACTCCATGGCACTCCTAGTGACACCAACAAACCCCTAGTATGCTACAGGAGAAAAGCAACAGACCATCAACAAATCCTTTGTATCAAAGTGCTGACAAAATGGAAATCTGAAACTCAAAAAGGAAACAGAAAAAATTTACTCACTTTTCCATACTGAATGATACACAGGACTAACATACCCTTTTCTAAAAGATAAGCCAACTAAAAAAAAAAAATTACAAACTTCCTGTTTTAAAAATCAAATTTCAGGAAAAAAAGTATTTCCAATAAAGTTGTTACCATTTTCTTACTTTCTTGTGCCCTCCACTAGAAAAGAAAAACAAAAAAAAAGTGCTACAAAGTTTAGTGAAGCTCACCTAAAGTTCTGTGTTTCAATACATTTTATCTGGAAGAACTAAAAAGACTAATGATTGTGGGGGCTGGGGACCATGATCATAAATAGGTCACAAATTACTATGGAGTGTACCCAACTATGTAACAAAGCATCAAATCACTTTCTTAGTACATAAGCAAGATGGATTGTATTCCCATAAAAACCAAGCTAGTACTTCTTACTATGTACTCAAATCACCCCCACCTCTCTAACACCAATAAAAGAATAAAACAAAAGCCAAAGGTTCACTGTTTCTCTTTACTCACCATACCTGGATGAGCAAAATTACCAGAGCTGGACATTAAACAAATTGCAGGATATTTTTAAACCACCTAATTACACCATCATATATCTGCATTAAAAAGCTGGCATTATCTAACATCTTTCAAGAGAATCTCATGAAAGACATTAGATAATACCAATTCTTTTAATAAATCAAGTAGAGATTTATAACCCCTACATAACTTATTCACAGATCATTTTGAAAACTCAAGTATCATATACAATCAAAATGGTATTTAATAGCATATGGCAAGAAATTTAAGGGATGTTGACACACTTCACATTTCAGTTATTTACAAATATGACTGGAGTATTTTGCAAATTACTGTCTTCATCTCAGATTTTTAGGTTCTGAATTATATTTTCAGAATTGTATTTTTTCTCTTCAGAATTATATTTCTCATCAAAAAATTATGGAACATTATGATATTTAACTTGTATACCAAATGGCAGATACCAAAAAAAGTTTAGGTTCACGTTAAAAAATGTGGCTTTTTTCACCTATTACCATTTGTTGTTTTTCTGAGGAAAAAAAAGGAAAAAAATATAAAAAGCCTCAACCCCCACTATTTTTGACTAATAGCTATATTTAGCATAAATGCACATAACAGCTTTTTTATAATCTCCAGTGATTTTCAGTCCCCAATGATACATTTCATTCTTTACATTAAGCAATACATGTTTATGCCTAACTCAAAAAAGTCATATCAAATAATCACAAGTGCTCTTAAGCTTCAATTGACTTACAACCAAGAATTACTTTTGACATAAAAAAAAAAGAAATGCAGCTGTATCTTCTCAATCACATGGATGCAGCTTAACTTAATTCCCAGAAGCAACTAACAGGAGCAGGAGATTATCAGACAATACTAAGCAACTAACTGGATATTAATAAATGCTTAACATAAATATATATTTCACATGCCAAGAAACCCCACAATTTTAAGCAGCTGCAGAAATTAAGCAGGCTGTGTTAGTAAGGAAAAATGCCCTACACCATCTACTTACTAGCATGCTTGTCTGCAAGCATTATAAGGCTGTTAGAAATATCTCTTCGCCTGTAAAAACACACCACTTTGGCTTCCACGTTCCCATTGGCAGTCTACAAAAGAAAGAGAGAAAATCAAGTCAGGATGTATCCCTCTTCAGCTGAGTAACACAAATTAACTCTGCTCTCTGCTTGGAGTGCTCCCTCATGTCAGTAGTTCTCACATGATCAGTCAAGCTGAAATCAATAGAATTACTCCAATAAATAAAATCTTCTTGAGAGAGGCCAGTATCAATTTCAGACCAGACAAGAGGATTAGCTACAATTATTGAGTCCTCAGAATTTATATTTTGTTCAGGTGTTCAGAGGTGCAATGACAGTATCATGCTAATGTAAGAATCTTTCAGAAATGTTGGATTCTTGTGAACGTTTCTTTATAATCCAGCTTTAGAAAGAAATGCATATTGTAAAGTACTCTAGCATTTTTTCAGAATCTCATTTAATATAGCATTTATTAAAAAAATCTTTTTGAAAGACTTTTGAAAAGTTTATTTGAAGAAGTCACAACAGATCCTAAAATAAAAGATCTATTTAGTTCAGTGTTGTTTTCATGACTCATTATGGGGACCATGACCTTCTATAAAGAATTTACTAATATTTGAAGAACTGCATACTCCTCCTTTTTTTTACCTTGAGCTACTTATTTAATACTAAAAAGTATAATGTTTTGATAAAGTTTCTTACAAAAAAAAATATTGTCCCTGGTAGAACAATAGTCAAAGCATTTCATTACATATTTACATAACATCTCCACATTTGCTCAATACCTTTAACACACGAAAGCAAACCATTCACATTCAAGATGTCTGGACTACAACCTCCAACCTCTCTTTAAGAAAAAAAAAAAAATCAATACATGACTCTGTTTAACCCTGCATGAGCAAGATTAAATTACAGCAGTGCAGTTTAAAGATAATAAACATTACATTCAATACATGATTGGAATCATGTCAATTACTGTGAATGAAAAATTTTCTTCTCCAATAAAAGTCAAAAATTATTTGCCATGCACAAGTTCAGTGGATGCTGTGTTGGACAGCACTAACATTTAATGTGGTTGATGGCTGCAATGGCATCGTGCTGTGTTTCATTAATAAGAAGAAAACCACTTGCAGGTCACCAATTTTTTCATTTACTTTCTAACCATTGGGGAAAAAATATCTTAATCATTACTTACATCGTGATGGGCATTTTAACAATTAACTTTTGATGTAGCACTTCAGTAAGCTTTAATACTACTTTAGAGAAAAGTAAAAAAAAATAATACAAAAATATTAAAAATAATAAAAAATCCCATAGAAACACCACATTATTCTTAGTAGTGTCAGAATGAAGAAAAATAATCATGCCTTCCCCAAAATGACAGTCAATAGAACCTCCATTTTTTAGAAAAATACACTCAGGATAGAGACAGAGAACAGAGTCTGCCCTTTATTCAAAAGCCCATTCTTCATTCACAGCTGCCAATAGGCAGAGCAATAGACAGCCACAGAAGTCACATATTCTGTCATTTGATCACTGCAAAGTCTCGCTGGTACCTTCCAGCTCTTCAGATGTCTATCTAAAAGCAGACACATTACATGATGGCTGTCATTCCAGATGGATTCACAGTGTCACTGTCAGCCAAAGAATTAAATTCATTCATTTCTCCAAGAATTCATAGAATTTGTTAGAAAATTTTTGCAGCAGAGGAATCCTGTTCACCAGGAATTGGGTGTTTCCTTAGGTAACAGGGCAGAATTACAGGACATCACATAGCAAGTTTTCAGTAACCACCAGAAACCCCTACTACAGTAAAAATCCTAAGGGATAGAAATAATTCTCAGGTTTTAATCTTAGATATTTGTACCTTGTTAAGTTCTTCAATTCTCCTAATGAGATATGGATTGCTGGAAGAATTTTCAAAATAAACATAATCTGCAAGGAAAAAAAGAAAAGTCACTGAAATACCGAAAGTTATGCAGAGACTTCTCATTATTAGTGCAAAATTTTTCTTCTAAACCTAGAAGTTTTCAAAGGGCTGAGATTTCTTCATAAACATTGGGACCATGATGCATTTCTACACTGAGATTTAATATTATTTGTTCCTAAATTCTGGTTTTAACTGCACTACACTTGCTTTAACAACCATGTTGGAAAAAAATTAAAGGGTTTGTGTTGAAGCTCACACTATAATCCAGTAATCCACACACTTCATAAATCTTGATAGGGAAAGAGCAACTTCTCAAAATAAATGAGGAAGATTTAAGACCTGAGCACTTTAGTGAGTTTTCGTATTATGGAGATTAACATTTCTGTAAGAGATGACACATCATATTTATTATCAGGTGCTGTGGCAGCACAGTTGTCCCAATGAGTAATGCATGTTTTATGATACTTGCTCTTGTTGTTATCTCTGTCCAGTAAGATTCAAACTATATTAAGCACAAATTGTCATGAAATTAGCAGGGATCTTGCAGGACAATGTCTCTTTCAGCATCATTAATAGAAAAATACTTTCATAGATTGAATGGAAATTTACTCATATCCTGAAAGCTACTCCCATGCAACATACAAGGAATTGACAAGCAGTGCATTTCCTTCAAGTTTTCTGAAAACTTCTTTCTGTCCAATGAAAAAGTAGCCATGAAATGTCAACCACACTTTAAATTTGATGTTGGACTTCTTCCCCGGGCACCTTGCAAACTTTATTTTCAAAAAATCGGATGAGAAACTGTAACAACGTATAAAAGTCTTCTGCAACACTTGACGCTACAATACAATGAAAAGGAACTTCAGGTAGCTCTAATGAAAGAATATGATCTCTGGGTAGTGTTCACGATTGCTCATTAAGATTACAACGAAAAAAAAGAATTGATGACCTAAGAGGTAAACCCTACCCGCTACCTGCTCAGAGAAGGATTACTTTCATGAGTAAAGGCTGATGGGACTACAATCTAAGTGCCCTAATGAGGGAGCGTCCAGACGGAAGATTTGTGGCTCTATCAGCATATCTCAAAACATTAGCAGAAAGTGATGCGTGGAAATGAGGGGTGACATTATCACCCCTCATTTCCAGGCATCCTCCCTCTCAGCTCAGGCTGTTAAGAGAGCAGGAGGATGGAGCGATTTTTGAGCACCCAGTACTGCACGCCTAACTTGAGCGGTGCACCTGAGCCACAGCACTGGGCACACTGCCACGTTCGTTCCCTCCGTGAGCGAGCCAAAGTTATCCGTGTCATTTTCGCCAGGCTCGGGGTGGGAAGACAAACGTTTGCCGTGTTTTTCACCGCCTAAACGCCCTCTCCCCCCCGCCCTTCGACAAGCAGTCACGTATCAGGGCGCTCCTCAGGGGTCACGGCGGCAAGCAAGGGAAGCTGACAGAAATCCCCCGGTTACACAGCCGGATTAATTATTCATCCCCGGCAGACCAAGGAAGGCGCGGAGAAACTCCGCCGTGAGCGCGAGGGAGGGCGGGCGCGGGGGCAGGGGAGCGGCGCGGCGGGGAGCGCTCCGCGGGCTGGGCTCGGGCTGCCCGCACCGCACGGCCCCGCACGGCGCCGGCATGGCCCGCCAGGCCGCGGCGGGGCCGGCCCGGCCCGGGGGCGCACGGCCAGGCGAGCGGCCCCTCGCTCTCCCCGCGGGGCCCCTCCGCCGCTCTCCGGGGAAGGAGTCGAGGCGCAGAGGGCTGCCGTGCCCGGCCCGCGCCGCGGAGCGGGGGCTGGAAGCCGCCGGTGCCGCTCCCCCCTTCCCTTCCCCGCGGAGGGCGGTGCTGCCCTTCTCCTCCTCGGCGGCGGGGGCCGGGCTCCCACCCGGCGCACGGGGCTGGCGGGGGAGGAACCTCCGTCCTCCGCCCCGCCGAGGGCCCGGCGACCCTTTGCCGAACCGGCTGGCTCCTCTCGCCGCCCGCCCGGGCCCGGCCGCCCCGCTCGGGGCCGCGCCAGCCCGAGGCCCGGGGCGCCGCTCTTGGTCCGGGCGCAGCGCACGGCCCGCGGCCCGGTGGGACCCTCGGCTCTGCCCGCGGGGGGCTCCGGGCGGGCGCCGCCGCGTCCCCACATACCTCCCACTCGGTACATGTTGGCCGCCATGTCTGCGCTCTGCGCCGCCCTCCTCCTCCTCCTCCTCCTGCCGCCTCTGCCGGGCCGGGCTGGGCAAGGAGGGAGCGGCTCCCGCCGCCGCCCCCCCGCGCCGCGCTCGCCCCCACCCCGCGCCGCCACCCCTCCCCGCCCGGGCGCAGGACACAGCGCCCCACGGGGCCGCCGCCGCCGCTTCCGGAGCCGCCGGCGGCGAAGGGGTTAAACGGGCGCCCCCGGGCTCCCCCCCCGCGCACCGGGCCCGGGGCGGGTCGCGGGCAGGGCCGGCCGCAGGTGGGGTGGGGCGGCCCGGCCTGGTGGCGCCGGGAGAGCTGCGGGTGCGCGGCCGCGCTCCCCGCCGTGCCCGGAGCACGCCACGCTCTGCCGGCTCCCGCCGCTTTGTCCCGCTCCTCTCCGACCCTCTGCGGACCTGGGGATTTTTCGGTGTTTGCCTCTTCCCCGGGGCGGCCGAAAGATCGCTCTCCTTTGCTAACTCTGAGTAGTATCCCAGGAAAAGTTTGTTTCTTGCGCAGCACCTGTTGGTGATGGGTTTGGCGGACCCTTTGTTCGCCTCCGGAGCGCGGTCCCACGGGAGGCTCCGGCGCCCCCAGCCCACTCTGAGCACGGTGCCGCTCCGAGCTCTCCGCCGTCCGCAGGACGCAGCTTGCTCGCAACAGGCAGCACAAAACATCTATGACAGAATAAAGATAAATCTAGCAGCTCGTCTCGGAGGCAGGAAGCGTTGAGAGAGATACTTTCAAATCATCCGATGAGAGAGGTGCTTCAAAAACATCAATATGATGTAACATGAAGCCATTCCCCCTTGTTTATACAAAGTTCACACCATGAGAAACAATCCATACACTTCACAAACAAATTGATCCTGCTGTGGCATGCTTCCTTGGAAAAGAAATGTTTGTTATCATCTTCCTGCGACGAAAGGGATGATTTATTATTTGTTTTATGTCCTGGATATTTATGCCTGCATTACCAAGTTAAAATTTCGCTTCATCCTCAGCGACAGGAAAATGTGTTGGTTAGAAGGAGGATGATCTTCCCTGGTGTTTCAAACAGTTATACCCTGTCTTTCCTTTCTCCTCTAAGCAAATCTGGGACTATCAAGTTAAGTTTTTGTCTACTTCTAGGACACTTTTAATTTCTCCAGGGACTGCAACTTTGTGTCAAAATGACAACTGAGAAGCGAATTTTTGAAACACATATAACAAGAATATGATACAGTAATTTATTTTTCTTTTAAACACGCTGGCACATTCAAGCACTGAAAGGAAAAATGGGGAATTTTCCTCTGTTAAACATCTGTGGGAGGTGAAAACAAGTCAGCAGAAACTCCTTGGGAAATACCAGCTCTGTCCAGCTGGGTATTTCCAGCGGCACAGTAACATGACCTTAGCAGAGACCTGAGGCGTTACTTTTACTCTCCTGTTTTACTGCTTGGGTAAATGAAACAGGTAAAACTTTCGAGGCGACAGAACACCTAATTCAAACAGTTGGTTTGTCACGGCCATTACAAATTAAATAAAATGCCTCCAAGCTCTTTTCCTCATTTTAAGTCTGCACTTAGGGGGATGAGGGGGATTGCCCTCACTAGGAAATTTTCAATGTCCCCTCATCCCACAAGGAGTGGATTTGGACAGAAACAGATCATTGCTTCCATCAGCTGAAGGCATGGCCTGTGGAAGAGGAAGGCAGGTCCTGAAGATAGAGAAGGTGAGAGAGCAGCCCAGGGAAGCCCACAGTTCCAATCTGTCCTTTCAGGTGGACAGCCTGAAAATAGTTAGGAAACCACCCTTACTTCCAGCTGCCAGGCTGAGGCTGCACCGCAGAGCAGATAAACAGAGGAATAATGGTGCTTGCAAACCTCAGTACCGAATCACCGGGCCCTCCTGCTCACAGGGACACAGCTCACACAGTCAGCCCCAGCGCCGCCCGAGGTGTTCAGTACCTCCGCACACAAGGTCACTGCCTGGGGAGTGGGCACAGCCAGCTGCTGGATACAGAGTTGCAGCATTTTACTTTGGTGTAACATATACTTAAGCCTGGATACAGTTTATTTTCTGCGCTCTCTCAGTGCGCAGAATGGGGAAAATTAAAGTTTTGTAAACATCTTCATTTTTCTGGATTAAATAGAATGGAAAACTCTTGTTTCAACTGTAAGACTGTCAAGAAAAAAACCCCAAAACCAGATAAGAGCCTTGTCTTAACCTGATACATGAATTGTGTTTAGCTATAGGCTGAGATAATTTGTGCTGTTCGAAAGACCCCACATTTCTGTAGCAACTTAAATTAAGATAAATTAAAATAACCTGCAACTTAAATTAAGATAAATTAAATTAATCAGCAAGGCAGATTATGCCTGTTAGAGACACAGGTTACCTGAGAGCTTCATTTTACAATTTTCATCGCTGTGCCACCCTGAGCAGTCTCATGGTGGCACATCATTCCTCCTCGAAAGAAAAGCCAAAGAAAGAATGGAGTGTTAAAAGGATCATTTTTGACTAGTTCCATGGTCCAGGCTGGCCAGCTGCCCCCATGGTGAGCAAGACAAGCAGTCCTGAAAGAGATGGACATCGGGCACTGAGAGAAGAGATGGCCGAGCACCTTTCACCACATTCCCAACACAATGTCTGTTGACTTATCCAGGCTGCACACTCTTTTTTGGCTTTTTCTCTTTACCCCCATCAGATGCACCTAAATCATGTCTATTACATATCTATAAGGTTAACTGGAGCTATACAGTTTTCTTAATGCATTTAAAAGAATGCTATTATGAAATAATATCTTTTCCATTAGAGATAGTACAAATAGTTTCACCTTTTCTTCATAGGCAATTTAAGGCTTCTTTATAACATGTGGAATTACTTGGACAAAGGTAATGGGAATCTGCTATCAGAGAATTTTATTCCTGAATTCTCATTTTTCAAATTGAATTTTCTCATTTTCCACTATTGCAGAGCCAAGATAAAAGTTTTAAAAAGTTCTAAAAATTTCATCATTTTGTGAAGTTGTAGAATAAGAGAACTTCCATTGCAGCTGTCATACAGCATCCTATTTTGTGTCCATAGAATTAAATTTCAAGATTTCCCAATTTCAGATGTTCCTTAATTACAAAAAGCCTGAATTTAAACGTCACCATCCGAACATGTCCAACCTATAAGCTTCTTCACAAAAGATACCAGAACTGAATACAAATCTTCATAAATTATCTGATTGTTAATGATTATACTGACAGTCAAGAGGACTAAAGTAAAATACAGTGATAGAGGGGTGTACTTCAGATTGAAATACTTCAGAGTCTTACAGGTAGGAACATCTTAGTGAAATTGACAAAAACATTGAAGGAGGAGTTGCTTGAACCTTAATAAAAAATGCTCATCTTCCTGTAGAGCTTTCACAGAGACTCACCCTTGTGCTAATGCAATGGAAAGGAAAAGACCTCTCCCATCCTTGGCCCTTACCCATGGGACCCTAGAGGGTTTGTTAGTTTGTTTTATTTGCACAGGTAATTTTGAAGCACAGGAAACATTCAGCTGTTCAAGTATATGAGTTTACACCAAGGAAATCCAGCTCCCTTGCTAGTAAAACTTTCCTACTACTATTTGACACAACAAATAAACTGGCTGCATACACATAATCCATGCAAAGAGTTAAACAAATTACAAAGGTCTTCACAAATTATAATTTCTTATCAGTTTAAACTGCTACATTGAGAGTAAATCACCACCACGGAGGACTTGGGTACTTTATGGACTTGTCCTGTAGGTCAAAAATAAAATATATACTGTGCAAAGTCACTTTGTTCTTGTGTGAACAAACATGCCAGCTAACAGAGTCACACATTGATCAGGCTGACTTACAGGCAACTAACAATACAGGCACTTTTATTTTATTTTAACAACAGCAATATGCACCGTAGCTTGCAAAACCTCATTAATAAATTTGTAGCAGAGACAGACAGACAGCTTGGTGTCACTTAATTAGTCACAAAACATTTTTCCACACCAATACTCATGATTATATTTATAAAAAAACTTATATAACTGCCATTTTGCAGCAAACATTATATAAGGTTGTGTTGTGGTTTTTTTGTTTACAGAAATACAAAATTCAGTGTTTGTTATCACAAGCAATAGAAACTTTTAGCTGCCTTTACAAAACAGCAACTAGGTGCAATCTGTAAGAGATGCTTTCACACCAACTTCTATAAACCAGAAAAAAAACCCGAATCTCTCACAAGAGAAAATCATCTGCTCTTGGAATCAGAAATAATGCTGGCTTTTTTATTGACTGAGTCAGATCTCTCAAGAGACTCCTAGTTAAATTTGTCACTATTTTCATGAAATATGATTTAAACAATAGCTTAAAGCTAATTGCTGAATTACTAGTAGTCTGCAGATTTAGATGTTGAACCCAAACCTTAAAGTCATAAGAATTCTGCTAAATCAGTGTGCAGATAAAAATGGTTCTTATGGTTGGCAACAAGTTATTAATTGAGAGGGTAGTAAAAACACATCTCAGGTAATGGTTTTTCAATAAGTATCATAGTGTTATATAGATTGGTGTTATAGGCTACCAAATGGCACTTCTTTGACAACACACATAATTTCATTTCCTATCAATCATACAATTGAATCAAGGTTTTCTCTTTTTTTTTTTTTTTTTTTTTTTGGGGGGGAGTGGGCTTGGTTGGGGTTTTCTTGCACAAAATAAGTCAGATCTGAACCTATATGTACCTGTCCTCTTTTTATGACTGAATTTCTGAATTTGCTTTAATGAAAACCAGTCCATTGCAATGGAAAAATTGCTTTAGGTTTGAGGGAGGAATGGTAAAGTGGAGTTTATTATTAATCTTCTACTAGAAGCTAGATGTATTTCTTCCACTCTAGAGGCATAACTCTCAGTTTTTTTGATAATAATCTCAATAACAAAGTAAATATCTTATATTTCTAATCAGATTAAAAAAGAAAAAATAAGGTTTACCAATCTAGAGCTTTTGTTAGAGCTACCAATGTACTTTCCAGTCCCCATCTTAATGGAGAAAAAGCCTGCAGCTCTAGAATTCAGTGTAGTACCCCATTCTGTTTGCCAGTTTTAAATGACCCTAAGGTTTATGTCTAGTTTCTGTTCAAGTCTATGCAAATTTTGTGGTTGACTCCAGTGGAGCTAAAGCTATACCAGTATAGAACTTTTTATCTTTAACACAAGCAAGGTTGCAAATGAGAGCAGTTGGAAGCACACTGGAGCATTGCAGACATCTGCAGCAGTTTGAAGTGAAGCCATTTTGGGCTTCAACACAACACTGGATAGATATTAAACACTCCACAGCAAATTTACTCTTTATCTCTCCCTTTCTTTCAACTGATCTATTTTTTGTGCTTAACACCTGCTAAAAAGCTGTGAAAGGTGCTTAATGACACCTATTTAAGTAGAGTACAGTACATTCATCTGAGCAGAATTAATTTAAGTCAAGGACTCAGCATCTGTTCAGTTCAGTTTTTCTGGAGCTTGAATGATCTCAGGCGAGCAACACCAAAGTGTGAGTTATTGAAACGTACCCTCAGTGCCTTCCTGTGTCTCTAAAGACTGTCTGGTATTTCCATTACAGATGCATTTGACCTGATATTTTCAGGTACCTTCTACCTCTATTTTTGAAAACCAGAACGATTTCCTTATGCAGGGCTCCAGCTCAGCGCAGTGAGAAGATGATCACTCATTGTTCTGTTGGTAAGGAGGAACTTCACTTCTGCATTCAGGCAGGGTGACTCTCAGGGACACATTTATCACTGCTGTAATGCACACACCTTCCTCTTAAATCAAGGGCATCATTCCTGTTACACACAGTGAATTTAACTTTGTGTTCAAGCGACCTTTATTTCTAACAACAGGTGGTATGACAGAGGAGGTCAGCTTGCCTGCATGATAAACAGGTGTCTGACTAGGTGACTTACTTTCAAAAACCACTCTGGGGAATGGTGACAAAGAGTAGCAGCTCTCAGCACAACAGCAGTACAGCTGGTATTTTAAAAAGTATTGGCGTTGCATTTAAGTCTTTTACCTAGAGACAATCCAATACCTGTCTCAAGCCAGTGAAGTTCATGAAGTATTTCCTCAGGATGAGTGGAAAGAACAAGCTTGAACATGTCCTAGATGGGTAGATTAGAGTTAGTATACCAGGCAATAGATGCTAACACAAGAAATACTGCAAGAACTAGATGATTCCTAGTTGCAAAGCTGGCATGGTTTTTATTGTTGTTTGGAATTATTTTGTTTGTTTTAAATCAACTATGTTTTTCTTGGCAACAAGAAACAAACAGCTTGAAAACCCCCTTCCCCACAGTACACAATGGGCTGAGTGCACACTTGTGCACTCAAAATACCCTGAGTATTCCCCCAATACATGAAGAGAACAGGAGATTTTACATACTTCCTATAGCAATAAGCCTAACTGATATGTCCTGCAAGTTCTTTAATAACAGGTGTTGGAGCCAAATTTGACTGTTTGTACCAAATAGGCACAAACAAAAAAACCCTGAACATATTACCTGCTTCTGAAATATCCATGTTCAGTAAAAATCCCCCCACTATTGCAATTGAGTCTCTTTTTTTGTCAGAAGGGCAAATGCCAACTCTGCTATCTGAAGATCTGTCATTTCCATGCTCAGTCTGACCAGTTTTACCTTCTCTCTGGCAGACTGAAGATTTTTGACTCTACAGTCCTTACACCCATTTATCAGATGAGCCTTTCACTATTTTTTAACCTCTGCAACTAAGCTCTTTTGCAGTTACAGCTAGGAATGAAAACCTGTAAAATCTGGATACCCAAGATTAACAGTCTGAAAGTACCTGAGTGTTCATATTTTACAACATTTTCTAGAACACAAAAGAATATTTTACACCCTTGCAAGCAAGTTGTTCAAATTTCAATATGAATAAAAAACAGGGTACATCAGTTCTCCTTATGAAACTCCTTTGGGATGCAAGGGTATAACACACAGCTGAGACTAACAAACACAGATCCAAAAGTCAACATTTTCATTTCCCTGTCTTCCTCAAAGCTATCCAAGCAACCACTCTGATATAGGGAATCAGTAATTGGGAGAACTGCTAGAGAAAAACATGAATCCTGCTCTCCGAGATGAATATGACTAAAGAAGCATCTTTTATAGTGTGCCCTTTGGAAAAAAATAGATTCCCTCATGGCAGTGGTTCTGCCATACAACTCTGAAAATATTTAAAGGTCCATCCTGCAAGTTCTGCTTTGGGACAAAATCAGAAATTCCTAAAAAGAGACCTGTGATAGGAGGAAAAAGTCATGGACTGCCATACATACAGTATGCTTGGTTTGTTTTTTTTCCAAACAGAATTACCTATACTGGAATAGCCCCTTTTTATACTGTTACAGCTACTTCCCCTTAAGGATCTGTAAAAGTTGTTCAGCTAATTAATATGTGCAGCAATAGCAAAAACAAAACCACCAGAACACAAAACAAAAAACAAAACAAACAACCAACCCACCCACCCACCCAAAAAAACCCACAACCAAAAAAACCTACCCCAAAATTAGTCAGCAAGATAGCCAGGACTATTTTCACTGAAACCAGTTCCTGAATTTCACCAGAATAACCCCCAGCAGCCAAATAAAAGTACAAACATATGGGTATGTGAAATCCCAGAAGACATCACAGAGAAAATAAACACAGCTCACACTGCTAAATCACAAATGCACCGGGACAGAAGCAGCCTGTTCATCCATGTTTCTCAGATCTGCTTTCAGGAGTTCTGGACTTCTTCCCACATGGATACTCCTATCCCTTTGAGACCTGGCTGGGTCAATAAATAAACCATGGTCAACACTCAAGGCCATGACTGGAGAGTGCAGTTCTAACCTAGGATGAATGCCATCTGCTTTCATGGACATCCATCAGATGACACAGAACACATAATAGAGGCAGAAGGCTCTCCAACTTTTCCATGCTGGAGAGCAGTCACACAGGAAGTACTCACACTGTGTAAGCTCTCCTAATAATTATCCATAACACCAGTTCCATAGGGACTGCTCCCTTAAACCAGTTGAAAATATTACACCATGACAGGGATGACAGGGAGGGGAAAGTTGCAATACCAATATTCCAGCCATAGTGACTGTCAAGCCTTTCTGGATCTAACATTTTTAATGAATATTTTAAGAAGATTTCATGTTGTGATTGGAGTCCTCTTCAACAGCTGCCCAACATTTTGGGGTGAGAAAATTTATTTATGATTGTTTCAGGACTATCTTCTTCTGAACATGAGTCACTGCATGTTTTGCTGTGATGATTGCTTCCTGTTTAGAAAAGAAAATAATAAATGACTGAATCCAGCATAATGATCTGTTGTGGTGGGGGGAGCAGGAGGAGAAGGTGTCAGGGCAGGGCCATAGTGTTGCCTTGTGTAGGATGGAATCCATGGGCTTTGCACTACTTAATGTGATGTTTTACCTGAGCTCTTACCTAGCTCTTTAGCAAGCCTGATGCAATCTATAAAGCACTGAATATATTAAAATCATGTTAGTTCTATCTTTAAAACTTGAAGAGGCACACCACAAGAGGATTACCATAGTAATCATGACTTAAAAGGGACCAGTCTTTTTGAAAGTCCTTTTACACATTTCCTCAGACATCAAAATGTAAAAATCAAAGTATCAACTTGTAGTTTAAGTCCCTCTTTCTTTATAGAACAAACTCTGCTGCTGAGTATCATTCTTATTCACCCAGAGATTTCTCTGATGAAAGCATCACAAGGACTGAAAGCAATATTTGCTGCTGTATTAGTTCTTAACAAATTCAAAAACTTTTCTGAATGTAGTGCACAGGTCAAGAACTGTGTTGTTCAGTGATGAGTCATTTTCTACAAACATTTGGAAACACTGTTAATCTTGCACCAAAATTATTTCCCCACCAAAGAGGACAAAAGTAACTATAGTTCTTCATGATCTCTCTGGAATTGTGTATTCACTTTCTGCTGGAGTCTACTGTTCTAAATAGCAAAAGGCAATGTTGCTTTTTCAGACACACCAATCTTGCAATTCCCCACACATGCAAAATTTCAAGGCACAGAGAATCCATAATATCACCATTCACAACTCTAAAATATTCTCCATTGCTATTTCCATTACCAGCCCCTGTTCCAAGGTCTACAACTCACCAGTAGAAGTTCTTGCTGGCTGAAATTTGTCCTGTGAGGTTTAAGGAACCCAAGAGCTATTTTATTTTTTACTACAGAATCACTTCTCTCTTGTAGGAGAGAGGATTGCTTTTACATAAGGAAAATACTCAGATAATTTAATGCCTGCACTTGTATCAAGAAATTTGTCTATGAGAAATAATTATTCTTTTACTCACAGCATCTGTCTCTTGAGCCAGTTGACCTCAATGGTCACAATTTCTGCAACACAGATTTCTTTCAATGGAACTTATCTCCTAAATTCATTAAATACATCAAATACTGGCATACTAGACAGACCATCATTATTAGCAATGCAACTGTATTACTTTATTTGCCTACAGAGACTCAGAAATACTGATCCATTATGAACTCTGTCACGCCTCTGTTTATTCAGAATAACTCTCTTGGTATGGTTGAGTTCATCCACTGGAATCACACTCTTGGGGAAGGCAAAAGCACTTGGTTACATAATTACAAAATTCAGCAGTAGGGTGAATCTTTTAAGACCCAACCCCAGGAAAGGAGGTTCATCTCTGTTCTGCCCTAGTATGGAATAGGAATCCACAGGATTCAGACTGGCAACTGGTCTGCCAGGCCTCTCTGGCACACTGGGAGGAGGAATACAGGGACACTTCAACATGCTCCCTCCCACAAAGCCACTGAGAGGTGCAGGGGTAGAAATCACAGCTCCACAGGCTTGTCTTCCTCACAGCTGTCAAGGATTGCTCCTCAGGAAATAACACAAGTGTAAGAGACTGCAAAAATCAGCTGTGTGAGCAGACAATCCAAATACTCATTTGTCTGAGTATTTTTCATGTTCTATGAAGCCACTGAAATGCCAAATTTGAGAGATTTGAGGATTATTTTGCAAATAATCTCTGCAAATAATGAGAGCACCAGGTCTGGCACATCCTTAATTTCTGCTGGGACCCAGGCCACAGCAACTGCACACATCTTAGAATGGGTGACCACAGCCCATGCTGAGTGGGGAGCTCCTCACCATCCCCTTTTTTGGAAAAGATGTTGGTGCTAATGAGAGAAAGAGAGAGGATGAATGTATGACTTAATGAGAAGGATACTCACAAATAGTTCCTAGTACAGCTTCTGGAAGACAGAAACACAGGATTTAAGTCCAGTGTTAGGAGGTTTTAATTAGGTTTTTTTGTGGTTGTTGGTTTTGGGTTTTTTTTTTTTTGTTTGTTTTGGTTTTTTTACTTTTAGGTCTATTTATTTTGTGTTTTGGGGTTTTTTTTAAAGCTTATTTCCCCTATTATTCTATTCTAAAACTAGTTTTTAATATATGAATTACAAAATGAATTAGGAAGAAAACACAGAAAATCAGTGATATAAATTGGTGAACTAAAGACAGATCTCCAAATGAAAGATATAACTATAGGAGGAAAGCAATCAAACAAACTGCAGTGCAAACATGAGATGTCGACTCCCAGTCTGAAGTCTGCTTTGCAGCACAAATGTTTAAATAGATGAAATTTCTAAAAAAGAGAGAAGAGAAAGAGTCACATTTAAATGTGCTGAGGGAAAAATGTATTAATGATTTGATAACAACTCAGAAAAATAAGAAAACAACATGACCTTTAGGCCATGTTTTGAAGTACTCAGCATAATACCACATAAATAAATAAATAAATAAATAAATAAGAAGTCCAAACCTCCAAACAGAAAGAAGTTCCTACAGCTGAATGCTGCGTTCTAAGGGCAGAGACTTGCAATAAGGGGTTGGAGTCTTTTGAAACAAGTTTCTGTGCTATTTACTATAATTTCCCACCTTTAAATGTCAAGCCAATATCATATTCACCGAAGTGCAACACAGAGTAGTGCATCTCATTATATCATGCTAAGCTTTTCTAAAGAGATGTCTACTAGACAAATTTTTCCTCACTATGATTATAAGATTAATGATGTCTCCTGCCTTGTTTGTGCAATAGTTACTGCACAAATAACTGTAAATTAAAAAAATAAAATAAGAAGAAACACAAAACAAACTCATATGGATCAAAGGAAATAATAATTTAGAATCTGCAATGAGCAATCTGTTTTATTCTGGCTCCTGCAAAGGCACATCTATAAACCTGCCCAGGCAGCTTAACAAGAGAAAACCCAAATTTACCAAAAATTTTTATCAGAATAAGTTTGCATGGCTCTGCAGACAATATTACCAATTTGTTTCTTAGCCATCATTTCCAGAAAAGATCTGTTTTGTCATCACTGCTGTTATGTTTGTTTCCTCTCTCTCAAGGCTAGAGTCAGCCCTAACTAGATGGCAAAGATGCGCCCAAGTCCCTCCAGCCTCAGCAGCTCCGTTTCACCGTGGGGAGCAGGGAAATTAGGGGCTGACTAAATTTCTAATGCCAGCTGATTAGCTTTACATCCTGCAGGTACATGGGCAGCTGAGCCAGAGGCAGTGGCCATTACAGCAATGCAGGTGGGCCACTTGTGTTCAGTTTCAGCCTGGCACAACTGGCTTTGAGCACTGCAGAGTCCACCAGCAGCACTTCCCAACACACCACGGGATAGCTCTTTTTCAGCTGCATTTTCATTACAATTTGGCACATATTAGAGAAGGATACCGCAGGCAAACTGCTCTTTCTTCAAATCCCACTCCCCTTTCCCCAAAGAGAGGGTGTGGAATTTGAAATAAATAAAAATATGCTTTCATGCAGTTGTTTTAATCTTGAGAGTCAGATCCTCAGATATTTCACTATCTCTTCTGTCTAAATGGTGCTCAGTCTTCCAGATCATTCTGGTGGATTTTGTCGCAAGGATTTGTACCTGATCCAGACCATCTTGAAATCATAATTGAAAACTGCCCTTTTGAGGGACACTAGTTCTTCTTAAAATGAAGGCAGAGAAAGACAAACACATTCTGGTTATGAGACATTTCTAACTGTGTACCGGAGATAATGGTGTGCTCACTTTAACTCCCAACTCCGGGACATAACCTGGTCTCTTGCATCATTTAGGGAAGAGTCACTTGATGCAAATGCTGAGAGGTTACTGCTCCTGAAAGCAGATATTCACACCAGTGAACTTGGGGAGCATCTGTGTCATTTGTTCAGTTGTTGATGGTGATTACATCAGCACCTGGGGAGACCTGTCTACAAATGCCTACCTGCAACCCAGTTTGGTAACCTATTTGCTGGAAGACAGAGTCCTCTCCAATATTTTGCAGAGAAGTTACAGAAAGCAGCAAGGGATCTTTAGTTTATTTCTGCCCAGCTGCGAGGAGCAGGCTGCCATTTATTGTCCTGTGCTGGGAGCTCAGGACAGAGCAGCTTTATTGGCTCTCCTGGAACTGTAATCGAGCCATGCTCCACTTGTTCCCGAAGCTCTGATAACAGGAAGGTTTTAACACCTCGTTGCACTGCAGAGCCAGGTCTGCAGTGGCCTGAAAAACGGTAACAGCCTCCTACACTCCCTCTAATTCTTCAACAGGTTCAGGAAAAAAATGTATCTTGTAAAGACATCTGATCTCATTTTCTCTAAGAATCAAAAGATTTACAGTAAGAGGTTATTAATTTTAAGTGGATGAGTATCTGACTTCAGATTTCATATTTTAAGAACCTGAGCATCCTCTTTGAGTTCTAAATAGCAACCCAAATATTTACCTAAGTTACCAAGCTTGATCATTTTCATGAACTATTACAGTCAACAGGAAGAGTTTCTGGGACTTCTGAAAGAACCCTTTTGATAAAAAAAGCTGAATAATTCTTTTTAGAAATAAATGTCTCCATGCAAGGGGTAAAATCTTTGCTAAATAATACAAGAGACTGGATTATGTCCCAGAGTTGGAAGTTATAGTGATCACACCATTATCTTCATTGCACAACTAGAAATACTGAATTTTGTATGCCTGATTATTAGGTAAGACCTAATTCTGCATCACTCATTGTAGTTTTGTACAATCAAGTGGACAGTAGTTAACAATGCTGCATGTGTAAAGAGCAGGAGAAGGAAATATTTCCCCTATTCATAATGAAAAAAAAGAGGAAATTGTTCTCAAAAATACTTTATTTAACTTTACTTCCTCTGAAGTGTGAAGTTTAGAGCAGCAGAATAGCAAGACAGAGTTTCTAACTCTCCTCTCCTTCCCCTAGAACTTTCGACACCTAAAATGAAGAATTATAGCATTTCTCACTAAGAAATAAAAGAAATTAATCAGCATTTCCAGAAACTTCACTTTAGAATATTCTTTTCCACAGATCCAGTAAAACTCTACTTGTGAGACACTAACTCACTGTGATTACATCTCACCTAATTAGACCTCCAGGCTTATCACCTCCTTTAAATAAGCAGTCAGAGCAATGTGTGCTCTTTTCAGTGGCTTTGCAGAAATCTCCAGCAATGGGATTTTGGTGTCCCAGCTGCCTGAATTCCCTTCCCAAAGGCCATGAGTGACTCACCAGGGCACCTGACCTGAGACCCAACCAACACAGCTTCCAAGTTTCTGATCCTGTGATTCAAAGAGGCCTGACAGATGCTGAGGGCTCCTTTCAGTTCCCCACCTGCAGCATGAAGTGTCCCCTGTAAGGCACCCTGGACACCCACAGGGGCTGCTGGATAGGACAAAAAAGGTTCATGCACTGCTGGAGCAGCCCGTGGAGAATAGGGTAAAGCACAGAATCATAGAATCACTTGGGTTTGAAAAGCCCTCCTAGGTGATTGAGCACAACCATTATCCCAGCCCTGCCAAGTCTGTCAGTAAACCATGTCCCTAAGGGTCACATCTACTTCTCTTTTCAATCAGCATGGATGGTGATTCAACAACTTCCCCAAGCAGTCTTTCCAATACTTAGCATCCCTTCTGGTGAATAAATGTATCCAAATATCCAACCTAAACCCTCCCTGGTTTTAGGGGACAATGCTGGGGACATTTTCTCTTGCCCTATAGCTAGTTACTAGGGAGAAAATGGAGGGCACCTCAAGTGGTATGTTTAGGTGACTGAACTGAACTCATGGCCTCTGCTGAGGATGCAAGTGGAAAAAACATCTCAAACCACCAACAAACAAACAAAAAAAGCACAAAAATAGCTCTTCATGCTAGCTATTGCATAAAAAAGGGGGTAAGATTTTGACAAAATAATGCTTATATACATTTAGTTAGACTTATTCTTCCTATTCTGGGAGCACACTTAGGATTCCCCCACATACACGGCTTCTCCAAATTCTGTTATTTCTATCCATCTTCTCTTCAGGCTGTTTCCCTTCTCCTTGGTAGGAATTAAGAAAAGAATCTCTCTGGTGTGAAAACACATTCCCATGTTGTACTCTCCTGTGAGGATATGCTCATGCCTTTGAATTATCCATTAGCTAGTCTCCTTCTAATCACCTTCCTCAGGCGAGAAATGTCCTCTCTGGGCTTTGTATCTGCCTGCCTGAAGTTCAGACCTAACAAACTGGTTCATTCTCCCAGTTAGTAACTGTCTCTGCCCAAAAGGGCTTCGTTTGATTCAATGATCACAGAAAATGTAATAGTCTTCATAATTAACCCAGGATCAGGGACAAGAAATTTTGCTGGGAGTTTCTCAGTGTGGAGGTGAAGCAAAGAAGGCAGTTGTCTCTCACATCAAAACATTTCACATTCTGACCCACAAATACATCAGTTCTCCAGGATCAAATCTTAATTGTTCATAGCCAAATTTCCCAAACAGTTCTCACGTTTCGCAAAGTAAATTAGTCTCATTATAAATGTCAACTCCAGATTGTATTCTGAGCACATGTATATATATGTGAATACCCAGTTCCCTACTAAATGTCATTCATCCATTTTTAGAAACACTTATATTCAAAATTATTCAGTTTTTTATAAGTGCCTCAGTGACAAGGGAACTTGTACTCTCATGTCAGGTGCCACTGACAATCCTGCATCTGTCATTAAATGGTTTGTTTGGTAATTATATATGGCAGTAAGCTTTTCTACAGAGCCCACAAACCAGACTGAAGTAGAGGGGCTTTGGTGCAGAGAAGCAAGATTTAAAAAAAAATCCAAAAAATATCTATTTGAAACCATTTTTTCCCAAGCCCTAAATGAAAGATAAATGCAAACCATAGTCCATCTGTGCATGCAGAACCTTTTAAAGCACTTGTTCTGTTCTTTATATATTGCCTTTCCAAATAACTAAGAGAGAGTTGGCTAAATGTGGCTATATGTTTATTACCAAAAAGATTGGGGTTTTCCCCCCACAATTTTACATGATATATACTATATACTCCCTAGCCAGGAAGATTTTTTGTTCTGTGTTTACAAGTCTATCATCATGGCAACCTGCTCCACAACTAGAGTTGCTACATGTTGTAGTCATAAAAATAATCAAGATTCCTGACAAGACAGCCCACTAAAAGCCAATTTTGCTTGCATTGAAGTCAACAGCATTCAGTAGCTACCTCAGTAGGAACAGAATCTCATCCCAAGTTATGAAAAATGCCTGCCATCAAAATATACCGCTTTGTTCACATAAAAAATACAAGTAAAAACTCTCTTTTCTAAAAGCAAGCTTAGAGCTGCACTCAGAACACAGAGCAATGGTCTCAGCATGGAGCCAGAAGGATTTAGAATCTGTAGAAAATATTTCAAGTTCATTAAATACCCCTAGGATGCAATAGCACAGTGCAAGCCATGAAAATAAATGTTGACACAAAGAAAGCTAGTTTTACATAATTACTATTAATTGTGGAGTTCCTCCTGGGCAGCAAAGGATAACAACTATAACACCAGGAAAAACTTAATTGCTTTGATTCAGCATCCCAGCAGTATATCCAGAACCTAAAAATTCAAACCAAACCAAAAACAAGCCAACACTACAACCACCTGAACACAAGTACTTGAAAGAGGTCTTAATTATATTTTAGATCATTAGTCTGCTAAGTCCTCCTAAAGTTTGCCTCAATGCCTCATACTTTTTTAACATATAGGGTGAATACTCTTTACTAATTTCTGTGTGGACCTCAATTAATTTACTTGCTCACCTGAGTTTTTCTTCACCAATTATGTACCATTTTTCAAATCAGATGGAACTTTCAAACACACTTTTTTGTTACCAGAATTGCCTTTAAAAATATCTTTCTCTTAATATATTACTAAATGTTTTGCTCATGGTCACACAAAGTCTCCAGTATTTTGTGTCTCCATCCTATTTCTTCAAATTTCCTGAGACATTAAGTTGCAAAATTAAACATCACCAAAAAAAAAAAAAAGTTTACACTCAGTGAAGTCTCCTCAAAAATTAGGCAGTTCTAGTACAATAACAAATCTACTATTTCACAACTCCAAAGGGCTAACCAATCTCAAAGTCAAGAAATAGGAACGCAATTATTTTTTTACTCAAAACCTGCAAATTCTGCCTAAAATCTAAGGTTTTGTTGCTGATAAATTGCTGCTCCTGCTCTGAGAAGATGTACTTTACAGTTGTTGGCACCAGCCCACTAGAACAAATCTCCCCAATTGGAAGCCAGCAGTTATAACTAAAATAACTAGTGAACATGTCAAACTACAGAGGAAAAGAAAATATAACTGTTTCCAGGTTAGCTTTGCTTATATTGAATATTGACAGCATAATTCTGAAGAAGGAAATAATTATATTCTATATTTAAAATAAACTGAAAACCAGAAATAGGAATAGGCATTAATCAACTCACAATGCCTCATCAAGCAATGCAATTTAAAGATAAAATCTTGTCAGGCCAGCATTTTACCTGTTCTGCCAGAAAACTTCTTAACACAGCACACAAAGCTTTGTCCCTCTTGAAATGATTTCTAGAACATATACTCACAATATTTCAATAGTTAGTAAATATGTGTCTTCAAGCTGTGTTGTTTGTACTCTGCTCTCTTCCTCTGCAAGCTCCCTATGAGGGATGGTTAGAACATATGGAGCAGGAAACTGACAAATTGCAAAGTCAAAAGCACCTGGGTAACTCATTAGCACTGTCAGACTTCTAGTCAGGTTTTGCTATTTAATTTTTTAAGCAGATTTTCTAGTGATTGCTCCTGAAAGATTGAAATACAGAAAGCATGCATCAGAGAAGGGAGAAGTTGTTTAGGGTTTGCTGCTTATAAAATTAACAAATAGCAAAATACACTAACTGTACCAGGGAAGTGGCTGAGTCACCATCCCTGGAGGCATTTAAAATATGTGGAGATGTGGTGCTTAGGGACATGGTTTAGTGGTGGACTTGGCAGCGTGGGGTCAATGGCTGGACTCGATGTCTTAGAGGTCTTTTCCAAGGGAAATGATTTGATGGTTCTATGAACGCAGCTGCTGGAAGGAAAAACCTTTCCAGCTATATGAAAACAGACATCAGCATGACTAAGCAGACATCATAAAAGACCTTACGGTGCCAGAACACGCTGGTGCGTATATACACTTGACAGCATTCCGGTGGGTTTCTCGGGAAAACCGGGAAACGAACGGGGAATGATGACTAACCGCGCCCTCTCGTGGTGACACTGTAGGACAGCCAGAGACCGCGGGATTCTCCCGCTGGGAACGGGGACATTTATTACAGTCTCTCCAGAAGTATGTTTTAGAAGATGACAAATAGGCTTAAAAATAGTAGCGCTTAATATCATTCTCATTTTTTTAAAAAAACCCTCAATTTTTACTACACAATTAGACGACTATTCATTTATTTTAATACGCCTAAATGTGCCTTAGAAATCTCAGCTGATAAAGTTACTTGGCAGCAAGAACAGCCCATAAAGTGCATACGTCTAGAGCGACAAAGAGCGGGGATGGGAAAACACTGGTTTAACCTGGATGCCCTTTTAAAGACAAACCTGAGTGACAAATCCTTGGCATTGGTTTGGAAAAGACATACTTAGCTACCCTTTCTCCTGATAACTTGGAAGCATCTCATTGAAAGTGAGAGCTGTGTCTTACCTGCTTGTAGCCCAAGATATTCCAGATGTTAATGAGCCTAGAAAATACCTCACTTTGGAGAACTGTCATATTCGGGTTTAAAAAAATGAATTTTAAAAACCGTCAGTAGCGGAAATTAACTCCCTGTACTTGATGCAGCCAAATGAAACTGCAGCTTTAGAGCGCAGACAGGGTCGGAGCAGCCAATAAGTGCTTTAATCTTGGGAACAGGTGCAGGACACAGGGACATAGGAAGCTGCGGGAGCAGAGACCTGAGACCAGGACAGGCAGAAGCAGGGAAGAAGACTGCCTATTGCACCTGGCTGTTCCTGGTGTCCATGCACTATCTGAGGAGGAAAAAGAGATGCAGATGTGCACGGCGGAGGGCCGGGGCGGATGGGCTGTGACAAGGAGGGGAGCTCGGCGCTGCCCGCCGCCGCCCTGCCCTAGCCGGGCACCGGGACCGCCCGGCGCCCCGGCGGGCAAACAAACGAGCTGGGGAAGACAGGCGCTGCCCGTCGGCTGCCGCGAACAAGGAGCGAGCTGCATCGCGCTCGCACACTTCACTTCGGGCTTTCCTTAAGCGGGGGAAAACGCCCACAAAGTGTTACTTGCGTTTAGTGGACAACTTAGAGCCAGAGCCGCTTGGCGGGGCGGACAGCGGGGCTGGCGGGCCCCGGCGCTGCCCAAACCCGTGCCGGGAGGGGTGCCCGGAGGGCGGCGGGCAGCGGGAGCCCCGCTTCGCTCCGTGTGCGCGGGCGGGGAGGGAGGCGTGTCCCCACCCCGCCGTCGCCGCACCGCCCCTCGCTCGCCCGCCCGCCAGCCGGCACCGGCGGAGCGCAGCGGAGCGACGCCGGGCGCGGAGCTCCCCGGCCCCGCCATGCCCGCGGCCCCGCTCCCGCCCCGGCGGGGCCCTGCGGAGGCGCCCGCCCGCCGGCGCTGAGCCGCGCCCGCACCTGCGAGCGGCATCGCCCCGCTGCGCTCCTGCGCGGCCGCCGGGGCGCCCGCGGCGGCGTCTCTCCCCCTGTCCCTCCCCCCCTGCCTCCCTCCCCGCCCGCTGCCCGCCCCGTCGCCGAGCGGGAGCCGCCAGCGGTGCGCGCAGAGCCGGAGCCGGGGCAGCCGCTGCCGCCCGCGCTGCCCCCCGCCTCGCCGCCCTGCCCTGCCCTGCCCGCCGTTCCCCTCCTCCGTGCCGCCCAAGCCATGAACTTTGGCCGCGGTCCCTCGGTGGTGTTGAACGTCGGGGGCACCCGGTACTCCTTCTCCCGGGAGGTGCTGAAGGATTTCCCGCTGCGCCGGGTGAGCCGCCTGCACGGCTGCCTCTCGGAGCAGGACGTTCTGGAGGTGTGCGACGACTACGACCGGGAGCGGAACGAGTACTTCTTCGACAGGCACTCGGAAGCCTTCGGCTTCATCATGCTGTACGTCCGGCACGGCCACCTGCGCTTCGTGCCGCACATGTGCGAGCTCTCCTTCTACAACGAGATGATCTACTGGGGGCTGGAGGGCTCCCACCTCGACTACTGCTGCCAGCGCCGCCTCGACGACCGCATGTCCGAGACGTGCACCTACTACGCGGCGGAGCCGAATGGCGGCCCCGAGGGCAAGGGCCGGCGGCCACCCGGAGCCGAGGGCAGGAAGTGGCTCGAGAGGATGAGAAGGACTTTTGAGGAGCCCACGTCTTCCGTGGCCGCCCAGGTCCTGGCCACCGTCTCCATCCTCTTCGTCATTGTGTCCATGGTGGTGCTGTGCGCCAGCACCCTGCCCGAGTGGCGGGCGCCGGAGAATCGCAGCGTGGAGGAGCAGAGCAGGTACACAGCAGAGTCAGTGAGGGAGCCCTCAGGGTAGGAGGATCCTTTATTTTCCCACTGTCCGGTCCCCGTGTGTCCCGTCCAGTGTGTCCTTCCTGCCCCTTGTCTTGACGATCCGTGGCTGTAGCCTCCACCGGCGGAGATGGTCTGCGCGCCTTGACAGCCCGGCCCTGAGCTGGGGCCCGGGGAGGGATGTCGGGGTGTCGGGGCAGTGGCGCTGCTCCGCGGCTCCGGCTCCCCCGGACTCTGCCGGGCACCGCGGCGCCGAGCGCAGGGGACGGGCTGGGCCGGGGCCAGGCTCGGGTCTGGGCAGGCTGGAGGAGCGGGGACATCGGGATACGGCTCCTCTTCGCAGGGAGGGTGCCTCCCTCCGTGAAGGTTCTTGGAGCTCTTCTTGCCCCCTCTAAGGAGATACGGGACCACACAGAGAACTTCAGACACTCCGGAAATCAATTTATGCCTTGCGATTGTGAAGAGAAAAAAAAAAAAAAAAAAAAGAAAATAATCCCCCAAAAGAATGCAATTCCCTTTTCTTTTCCTTTGGGAAAAGACAAATCCTGCGAGTACTCTGCATGTATTCGTACAGGTTCTTCTGCTAGAGCAGATGCAGCGCCTGTTACGATTGTGCTCCGGTAAAATCCTGGATGTGGGAACAGCCTTATCCCCGCTCCTCCTTTTACATTTCAGATTCTCTATGTGGGAAACACAGGAGATGATCAAACTGTACATCAAGCTCTTGCAAAGGCATCATTCAAGTACCCGAGTGTATAAATGTAACAGATGTTTACATTTCCTTTAAGCATAATAAACACTGCAAAACAGTTGCAGGGAACAGGGCGTGGGGTATAAGGCTCAATCCTGAGCTTTACTAGTAAGAACAAACCCTTTTCCATCTTCTTGTGACCTCAGATTAGAATTACATTGATGCAACTCTTGCACTCTTCTGTTCTCTCTCTCTCTCCTTCTTCTTCCCTGTTCCCTAGAGAACAAAATTGAGACCAGTCTGGTAGATTTTCTCCCATAAATAAGACTGACATATAAAGAAAGGAGTAAACATTTCTGGTATTTGCTAGCTTCTCCCTTTTTTAAAAACAGACAGGATATTCAACAAAAAGTTTTCAGCATCTGCTCTTCTAAAAGGGCACTACCGTAAGATTGCAGCCTTGTCATTATGAAATCACCATCTTTTACCATAGAGTTAATTGGAATGTGATATATTATATCTTAGTAGCCAGATTAATTCCTTGGAAAGTATTTTCATAGTTTCCATTAGCTTAATGGAAAACTGCACCTGTATTTCTCATTGTAGTTGAGCCAAAGAATTAATTGTATGAACAAAAAGAAAGCAGATGCAGTGTGAGAAGCTGTTGATTCCTGCTTAGATTCAGATATGTCAAAAGAGGGTCCTAAAGGCTCTTCCAGTTAAAAAGCTTAGTAAGGTTATTTCAAAGAGGAGCTGCTGTGGGTGACCTCTGTACAGCAGCAAATTGCTGAGGTACTCCCAAGAGGCATGGGAAAATAGATGCAACACTACAACAGCATTAACCACATAGGTCATGCCTTTGTTCATGTCTTCATGGTGTGGGAATCAACCACAAGTTTTCTCTTGCAAGAAAGAATTCAACTTGGAGAGGAACATGGCATAGGATGTGTCCTGATTTTACACTTCTGAAGAATTGCATCTTGTACACCAGGTGTCAGAAGTATAAGGTCCTGAGTACTTGTAGGTGCAGTATAGACAAACAGTTCCCAGGGCAGTGAAGGCTCCTTTTAGAACCAGGACGACTACCAATGATGGGGTGAATTTCTTCTGTACCAGCTGTAGTACTCCATGTTATTGCAACAAAAAGAATAGAAAAGTTTCTACCAGCTGAAAAGTTTCTACCAATGTTAGAAAAGTCTGTCGCATATAAACACCAGTACAGACTGGGTCATCTAAACCATGCACTGACTGCACAGGAATATATCCCAGTCTGATGGCAAACACATGGAAAACAGACACAAATGTGTGCCCCTCTGTCCACAGGTGACCACCAAGGTGGAGCCATTCCTCTCTTTTGCACATGCTGCTTCATTGATAAAAAGTCTGTTATAGCTGGAAAAGAGTGTTTTAGCTACAGCTGCTTTTAAGTGAGCTGTCCAGTTTAGTTGTCACTACTGACATGTGCCATAGCATTGGACCTAACACGCCCAGTTGTCATCTGACTTTATTTGCCCTTATGTGTTTATGATTGCTTTGTAGTTATTTCATTTAAAAATAGTTGGGTTTGCAAAATTTAAGTAGCTAAATGGTTTATTTGAAAACCTGACCACGGAAATCCTATGGAAGTTTCTGGGATTGCATATTCTGGCAATACAATCCTTCTTAGGTGAGAAGGTTTTTAAAAATCTATCCACTTGTTTCTGATACATTTAAAAGTTTGAAACCAAATTCTGTCATTTGTTTATTAAGCAACATTCCTCATTAAAATAAAGAAATTCTGTCTAACATAGTAATACAAAAATTTAAATTTTTTTTTCCTAAGAGAAAATTTTACCTTACTGCTGTACACAAGTGAGTTTTGACTTGCATGGCACTGTAATTATTAGTAAGAAAATTGCACGTTATTCCAAAAACGTATTTTGAGAAGTTTTAGGGGTGAAAATTGAATGGACTAATCTAGAAAAGCTTAGTCTGTAGATTTGGATGTAGTAGGTTATTCAGCCTAGCATAAGCCACAGAGGTGAGATGAGAACGCCTCAGGAAACCCAGCAACTCTGACATTTTCAGTCTCTCACAATAAGCCTCCCTGCCCTTGCCTCAGTGTCTTATGTCAGAAAGGTGCCATATGGACAGTTTCTGTGCCTGACTCCCGTGGTAACCATTCCCAGAACTGCTTTGGACAGCTGTGCTGAAAGCAGCTGACCAGCAGTGTGCCTTCAGCTTACCTGGACATCATCTCAGCAAGGGAGGGGGTTATGAATTCTGGCATCTACAAAAAATGAGGTTTGCAGTGAGGGCTATTGGGGCTGCCAGCTGACACCAGATGTATTTGTTTTCCATGTATGAACACCCTTTCAGCAGAAGAAGAATTACATCCACCAAACTTTTCTTCACAAACCACTATGTTGTTATGCCTTTTCATGGTGACCACGCTCTCAAAGGATGAACAGCCCATGGCTGTTTCGGATCCTTTGGGATAACATGCTTTAGAAGGCAACAGAGAACTCCAGGAGTAAGCTTTATTCAAGGAGAGAGGGATGGGAAACCTCACCTTGGAGTTTCACAGATATTACGGACACTGAAATACAATTCCCTGATTGCAGAGGAATTGCCTTTCCCAGGCCTGTTCTCAGGATGAGGGATGAGTTATTAAATTTATTTCAATCTAAGATTTTTGCTCCATTCCCTGCCTTGGCAAGTTCCACTTATCAGAGCTAAAGATTTGCATTAGATTTGCAGAGTTTAGGAGCAGACAGCAGGAATGCCTTCTGTTGCTTCTGGCAATTTCAAGTCATCTTTGCTGTCCTCTGAACTGTGCCAGCAGATGCATACTGTGAGTCTCTGCTCAGGGACCTGTCCATGCACTGATTGGGAGTGTAATCTTCTAGGGAGAGCCTCTCAAGCCTGTAATAGGAAATCATTTGAAGCTGCTTGACTTACTGCCAGCACAGTTCCTAGCTACCTGCCTTAAAACTATTTTTCTAATGCTGAATACGAGTAGCTTGTTAGCACTAAGAAGAGATGGTTGTTCCCTTTCCACTTGATAATCATGATTAGGTTTGTACTGAAATAATCACTGACTTATCAAGCCTACATGATTTCTGTGTTCTTAAGCAAAAGCAAATAAACACGGTAGTTTCTCCAAACAGCATCTCTCATCAAGAGCCTGTGGGCTTTTTTTAATCTTTGCAAAATATCAGCCTAAAAAACTGCATCTGAGTTTTAGACATACAAAAAATATTATTTCTTTATAGTAGTGGAATTTCAGAACACCTGAATGTTCACGTTTAACACCTCTTCAAAAAACAGTAAGAACTCCTTTCCTGGACAAGATCTAACTTGATCATCACATTTTTGCTGGTTTAGGTTAAAACAGTGGGCTGAAGGGAAAGAAGGGAACTAAAGACCTAGGTTAAAAACACAGGCATGGATTCTTCTACTGAATTTACCAGTTCTTTGAAAAACAGAGGTGAACAAAGAACAGATGTATATCACTGCCTGGGCACAGCCAAGCCTTAAACTCACCAGGGCTAGGTACCAGTCATGTTCAACATAGAGGGTAAAGATGCTGAGGCTCTCAGGGCTCAAGATGTTTGTATCCAGGTCTCCTCCTCGAGCTGTGAAAGAGATTTTCCCCTTCCCTGGGGAGTGATGGGTCATTACAGACTCCCACACAAAGCACTAGAGTTTAATGCATGACAACATATAATTTCTGCCAAAGCAGGGGCAGAATGGGAAAAAAAAAAGCCAGCAGGGTTTTTAATTCAGGGAAACTGGCTGTTCTGTGGCCTTTACTCCACAGTTAGTAGTGAGAAGGAAGCCCTTGATTTCAAAAGAATTAAAAAACTCCGAACATTTGCTGAAATCACTTAAGAGTCTTCCTAAGCAGGAATTTCATCATTCCAGCTACTACTTGGACATTTTCTGGTTTAATGTGCTTTACATGGAAATAGGCTTTAGCAACAATTTAACAAATAGGTGCTGACAGTCTTTAATCCTGTCATGTACTGTCTTTAATCATATCATCTGTTTTCCTCATGTGTCCTGTTGCTGTGTATGTTTTTTTTACAAGCTTAATAGATAATAATGCCACTAAGGAATATTTGGCTCGATTTCAGCCATCTCACCAGGGAATATTGAAAGTATATGAATTGGCAAGCTGAGGCAAAGAATATTGCTAAGTTGAAATTCTAAGGTAGTTACAACATAGGTTTCTTTTTTAGTAATAACAAACTAAACTTGTTGGTGATTGAAAAAGATGATTTCTGAAATGGTTTAACTTATTGTACATAAAGTAGCTTATTCTGAGTGAAAGTTATCATATGGAACAGAAAACAGAACAGTGGTGGGATTACAGTAGGAATGAGGCTTACAAAGGCTTGATTTTCTGTTTATGGACAAAAGATTCATTAGAGCAATCTTGAAAGACTGCTAAGTCCAAGTAGCTTAAAATTTTGTGAGAAAAACTCTCTTTTATATGCTTCGGTCTGGGACAATGAACAGTAAATTTGAGCAGGAATAGCCTGTAACTGAATAAAAATTAGGACTTAGTATTTTCTGTGATTATTCATAAAATTTGTGGGGAATTTTCAAGGAAATAATTACTTTGTTTTTAATTCCCTCTCTCCTTTTTGGATACCAGCTATTTTAAAACTGAAAAAGCCCAACCAACCAAAAACTGGGATGGAAGTTTATAAATTAGGTACTAGATTTTTACCAAATAAAGGCACTATTTAATTATATAGTTATAGATTGCAATACAGCATTATTCCAAACATAGGCAATAAAAGCAGTCTGTCCTGTGAATATGCAGAAAATATTTTAAGAACTGAGTATGAAAAACACAGGTACTTTGGTCTTCTGAGTATATGCCTTTAATTTGTCCTTAACTTCATACTCTATTAAGTTCTCTTAAGGACTAACTGTAAAATTACTTTCCTTATTAGATGTTATTTATCCACTGATAAGGTTAACTATAAAGATAAGTCACTGCAAGGAGAGGGAGACTTGGTCTGAAAGTGGAAATGTAGACGTGATCTGAAAGTGGAAATGTAGCACTCCAGATTTCCCAACATGCCAGAGGTTTCTAGTTTTTCTCACCAAAGCACTCATTTTTGTATGATTCACCAGTACTGCCAAAATCCATCTACACAGGCAAAAAAGGAGTGACAAGAGAGGAAAAATGAAAAATGTTTCACTCATGGCTGAAGAGTAAGTAGAGGAAAGAAAAAAATAAGGGACACCCTTCTTCATTATCTTCTCCCCAGCCAGGGGAAAGAAGGATGGATGCAAAATGGAGAAGTGGAAGTGCAAGCTAAAATGGAATGGCATTAATGTATCCCCCACTGCTTTGATCTCAGTTTGTCATTTTTGCACCAATGATGTTCCTTAGCTCACTTCAAATCTGTTCTACAAGAGAATACTTCTTCAGTCCTTCCTACTGAAGTATAACTGATTTAAAGTATTTCTTGTCCCAGGAAATGCCAGAGTAAAGCAATGGATTGATCATATTTCATGGACTTTTACTTGTACAACTATTCCCCAAAGTTATATGACCACTGAATCGATATTGATTCATGAACAAAATTTCTACTGTATCTGAACAATCAGGACCTAACTTCCTTAAATCTCAATTCAGAGATAACCTGTCTAAGGGGTGACAAAATGGAAGAGTCACATTTCTGACATTATCAGGGCATCAGGAGGAAATAACAAGTGAAAAAGCTTTAAATTGTATAATAACAAATTTCTTTTTCATTTAGATGCTTTATGTCATAGGAGACACGCAACACTACCAGAGAAATCTCATAAAATGCCAAGAAATAGTCTGTTGGAATTGTTGAATATTCCTGGGCACAACTTTTTATTCTCTTTTAATGGTTACATGAGATCTCAACTAGCCAACATCTAAGCACATTCAGACATGATCAGTTTGCCATTACCATGATCTTGCTATTTGATAGTACAGGAGAAATCTTAGATATTTCCTCATCATAAGTAAAAAGAATTTAAGTAAACTTACCTATTAAGCTTTTTTCTTGATTTTTTTCAAACATAAAGGAAGATTAATTTTTAAGAGAACACCTAATTCTTAAGAGCAAACTGGTTTTGAATTTCAAAAGTCTTTCCATCCAAAGGTGCTAATATGAACTAGTATTCTCAAAGCCCTTTATGAAGAAAGACTACTTGCTTTCAGAACTTCCACTGTTATTTGTTAAAAAAGTCCAATTTTATCTGACTAAATATTTAAGTAATTAATTTATGTTCATTTAAATTTACTGTAGCTAAAATAACAATGTACCTTATGACTTTACACCAAATGACTGTTTCTGTTTCTTCCAATTTTAGCTTAAAACTAAAGAGAACTAATTTTTAAAATTAATGAAAAATAAGCAAAATTTTAGTGTGTAAATGTCTATGCAAAAGTTAGTTTTAAGAGTCTATAATTACATCAGTTAGAGAAGAATACTGTCTTTCTAACAGGCCACTGTCTTATTAATAACAATAGATTTCAGAACTGGTAAGAAATTATGCAGATGTGTTAGGGAAGAAAAATTTTAGGTTTGAAATGACAGTTGGATTTTCACTTGCAAATCAAACTGTTTCAACAGACACTACCTTGTTAGAGTCCTTGCAGTAGTGAAAAACTCTGGTTGTATTTCCTGGCAGTATTTTTGAATTGCTGATCTCACACCAGTTTGGTTTCAGAGCTGTTGATAAGAAAAGGCATCAGTGATGAGCTTTTTCTTTGCTTAAACTGCTGGTTAAAAAGTATGAAAATGGTGAGCACAGTCTGAAGTCTTAGGGAGATTTGTGACCACATGCACAACAGTTACTAAATAATATTTAAACAACATTTTTATCTTCTGTTTCTGCCTTCCACTGGTTTCAAGTTGAGATATTCTCAAGTCTCCTTCAATGCACTGGGACTTGAAAATATTTAAGAACATACTGAAATCCTCTCCCAGGATTTCTTCTGCATTTGGCAAGAAGAGGATCTTGCCTATTACCTTAACATCTGTTTACCTTGACATTTTTGCTGCAATGTAGTTTAGGTGGACTTACATTTACAGCAAAAGAGAAAATTCAGTAATGCAGAGCATAGTGGTAAATGAGAGGACACAAGCTTAGTACTTTATGGATGCAATACTGAAAATAAAATACCATCTGTATTTAGTGGCAATACCTTTATAGGTCTGAATGTAGGTAAGCCCCTGTTTGGGATGCAGATCAGATAGAACGGTTTAGGTTGGGTCCTAAAGAACTAATATGCATGAATCATCCAATGCAAATACTTTTTTCTGCCTTTTCCATCTGCACTTCCATTTCAGTTTAGCAGTCTGGTTCTATACGTTACTGTTCATAACCAGACAGTTCACTGATCTACAGCCCTTGGCATTCCCAAGTGGATCAAGGCTCACAGACTTAAAAAAAATTAAAAAAAAAATCCCCCAAAACTCAATCAACAACAACAAAAAAACCCAATCCAAACCCAGCTGTTCTAGATAAAGTTACACATTGGCATTGATGTCCTATCATTTCCTGTAGGATTCCACTTTTTCTGGCCATATTTGCCCAATACTATGACTAGTAGCAATCCATAATTCAAAGAAAATGATCAGTGAGTGAGTTCTTAGCAATTCTCAGTTTAAACTTTCACTAGATCCTCAGGTTAATTGCTGAAATCCAGTGGCAGGATAAGGATGGCATGGCTTTCTGTTTGTTGTCTGTGAAAGTCTTAAGTGTCACTTTGGTAATATCTGTGAACAAACCAAACATCCCCTGAAGATTTTGCACAGAGCATAAATGCTGTCCTTTGTTTCTTTCGGCAGGATAATTGAAGCTATCTGCATAGGCTGGTTCACTGCAGAATGCATTGTGAGGTTCATCGTCTCCAAAAACAAGTGTGAGTTTGTCAGAAGACCTCTCAACATCATTGATTTGCTGGCAATTACTCCTTACTACATCTCTGTTCTAATGACAGTTTTCACAGGGGAAAATTCACAGCTTCAGAGGGCTGGAGTCACCTTGAGGGTCTTAAGAATGATGAGAATCTTTTGGGTGATTAAACTGGCCCGTCATTTCATTGGCCTTCAAACACTTGGTCTGACTCTGAAGCGTTGTTACAGAGAGATGGTGATGCTACTTGTCTTTATCTGTGTTGCTATGGCAATTTTCAGTGCACTTTCACAGCTTCTTGAAAATGGGCTGGACTTGGGAACAAAGAATAAGGATTATGCCAGCATTCCTGCTGCTTGTTGGTGGGTGATCATCTCAATGACCACAGTTGGTTACGGTGACATGTGTCCCATCACTGTCCCAGGAAGGATTCTTGGAGGAATTTGTGTGGTTAGTGGCATCGTTTTATTAGCCCTGCCAATCACTTTCATTTATCACAGCTTTGTGCAGTGCTACCATGAGCTCAAGTTCCGATCTGCTAGGTACAGTAGAAGCCTCTCTGCTGAATTCTTAAATTGACCCAACTTGCATTCTGTTGTACTTACTTGCTAAGCTTTGTCTTAGAAGAGAACGGTGGAAGGTCCCTTCGCGTGTCCTCCTTGACTGGATGGTCCTGTGAACAGCATTCTCACCGGCCTGGAGAAAACCCGTCACCATTCAGACAGGAAGGATGGCCATCTGCCTTGAGCACCTTGCACGGAGAGGGAGTGATGTTTCAAATTTGAGAGAACAAAATTACCAAAGAGGATTCAGGAGTCCTCAACCAGACCAGTTTGGTGTTCAGTTTGCCTTCCCTCAAAAAAAGCAGAACAAAAAAATGGGTGTAACATTGAGACCTGTCATTCCTGTAATTATATCCTAAACCATTCTAAGCAATGTGTAGCAGAAGTTTTTCAAATATTCCAATATCTAAATGTTTCACAGAGGCATTGATAGCTTCTTGCCTGAAGTATCTCCACTTTTAACTCAGATAACCAAATTATATGCTGAAGGAGAATCACTGCTACTTTTGTGCTTTGCAACAAAGTAGAGCTGGTTCTGTGACTCAGGAAAGATGAAGAATATAGGTCTGTAGGATAAAAAAAGCCTTGAGGCCTGATTCTGATCTTTGAGGAAGCACACAAATCTTCTGTAAACCCAGTGAAGTCAGTGGCATTTCTCTGAATTTGAGAGTTCACAAAGAAGTGCAAGAAGTAAACCTCTGAATGTTGTAAGCAAGGACTTCTTTAAGTCACAATAATTTCTTCTCTGGAACCAAGCTGTAAGTAGAAGCAAGTATTGTATTTTATGAAGATCAGCATAAGAAATCAGGGATATGATATATATATTTCCTGGTAGGTTAGTGGGGGAGCTCTCCAAACTTTATATACATTCAGCTCAATTCAGCTCAATTCCTCATCCATCTGAAGTTACATTCTCAAAAGCACAGATTTTCCCTCCCTGAACTCCTCCCTGCCCCACATATCTTAAACATAGATATCATAGTGAGGGTTCTCTTAAGACAAATTGTAAGATTTCATCATTTGAAATGGCCTGGAGCAAGCACTGGAAAACAAAAGTTCCTGCTCCCTGTCAGATGGGACTCTTCATCATCTTAAATTCTTCAATCCTTACTGAAGGATATACCTCAGTGGAAGTTTTAAAAACAACTGTAAAAAGCCCAGAGCATACCAAAGAAAGTAAAATATAGAAGTGTGAGTTGCACTTGGCAAAATGGTGTATTCTCCAACGTTACTAGAAAATGAAAATGAATCAAGTTAGGTTCTGAAATATAGTTCACTACATTTCTTGTGTAGTACTGCTTAATAGCATTGTTCAATATAATTCTGAAATGCTGCTATATAGAATTGTGCAGTTAGATATTAAAATACATCAAGGTACAGCTTTATAAATTTGGGTACCAATAAACTCCAACAGGGAGCTTTCATGCTAACATGGAAGTTCAGAGTCATCAGCACAGCTGAAATTTGTGTGCTTGCCTGAAAATACTGCATTTACTCTTACTGTGCTGTAGAGGCATCTTTTATCTTTTATATCTGTAACTGTGAAAGGCTTTAGAAGTGAAATGAGTACCACCTAGAAAACACATCCCTGGAATTGCTCACTCAAATAAACCTGCCACATTGATCAGTAACCGATATATTGAAGGTTCTACCCAGAGACCTCAAAGAGTCATTGTTATTTTAAGTGGTCTTAGTCTTAAGCAGTCTTAAGAAATACACTGCAATTTTTCTGAAGACCTGAAAAGAATTTTAGTAGCCTTCTTACAGACAAGCTTGACTTTCCCTTCAAGACTCCATTGTTGAGTGCTGTTACAGCCATACCTCTGTTTCTTGCCACTAGTGTGTTCAAAGGTTAGCTCTGTAGTTCCCTACACTGTTATATATTTATGCCTTTCCTATCAAAATCATGTTGCTCAGAAACCTACTCCAGCATTCCACAGAGAGGTGAATATGGGATCAGCAAAAATGCCTTCTTAGGTGAGATTCACAGCTGATGTTAGTTAGGCAAGTTGTGACTTCAGAGACACTTAGATGTTTTACAGCCGTGGAGCTGCTGGCTCTGTATTCCTGCATGTGTACCTATATATATCCTGCATATATTATATATTATAGTCAGTTGAAATGTTTGGGGTTTTTTTATTCCTCACAAAAAATTTCCTCCTTGACAAAATTAAAATTTCAGACTTTAATCCAAACATAGACGTTGAAGAAAATGACATTTTCATCTTCTAATGAAAATTTATTTTGACAATATCAAAACCATTTCTAAGTATAAAACTGCTAATTTTTTCCTATTTTGCTCCAATTTTAATTTTTTTTTTTATTTTTTAGCTAAAATAGGTTAAAGACCCCACATAAGAACTTAGCCCTACAGATTTTCATGTGCTGTTTTTAATGCTTGGGAAAAAACCTGTTTGTCACAAAACTCCTTCAAACTTACTTTGTCTTTTGTCCACATGTTGTATTTAACCAAACCAATGCTCTAAGATACAACACTCCTCCACAAAACGCCCAAACCATCATCATGATGACAATAACCTAAAATCCATAAGGAATGTGAATATAAAGTATGTTGCAATCTTGATTTCAAGACAAAATAAAATGTGTTTCAGCACCACCTATAAATCTAATCTTTAGATGCCTGTACAAAGGAAAAACATAAATTAATGCACATAATAACTTGAGAATACCAATTTGCACCATGAATCATTTTTGCATATGCAATTAAGGACAGGAAGTTTTCAATGATCCAGGCTATATATGGTATACAAAGAAAATGTTTCATCCTTTATGAAATGTTTTTTAGATGAAGAATCCTTTCCCAGTGTAAAAACATAAATCTAATGAAAATAACTGTGTAAAGGAATAAGTCTATGGAGATTATCTTAAGTCATGCTATGTTTTTTTGAACAGTTTGTGTTCGATTTTTATATGGCAAAATGTGAACAGAATGACCTAATGTTCTTTTTTAATTTGAGTTATAATAAAATATTTTCAAACTGCTGTATATAAGCCCACAAAGGAGAGATCCTGCAGTGGGTTTTTTGGTGTTTGTTTGTTTGTGGGTTTTTTGGGTTAGTTTTTTTCCTTTCTCTTTTTATTGTTGTATGGTTATCAGTGTGTAGACTTTATTTTCCTTACAAACCAAGTTGAAATAAAGTAATCTTCATGGTAGCCTTAAATCAGAATTTTAAAGAGTAATTAGGATGCCTGACTTCTAGTAATGTATGTCATCTTATTTTCAACAGACCAGTGGTGTTTTTTTAGTGAAACTTTACAAAATATTAATTATATGTGTAGTCAAAAATAAGCATATTTTAAAATAGTTAAACTGTTTTCTAAAATTTTCTGGAAACTGTGTTTATGCAGACATGGAGTGCAGCACTCTATTTCAAAGTGCAGCATTTCAAAGCCAAAAGCCAAGTGAAGGCAAGCTGGCTCACCTCTAATCTCTCTATGTTTGAACCCTATACAATAAAAGACTTGATGGGCAGTTTCTCTTGGAAACATTCACATCTGGAACAAATGAAATGAAACATGAATAGGGTAAAAAAAAATAAAATGAAGACAGCTTGTACAATTGTGATCCAGCATTTTGGTTCATCTAAAATGGAAACCAATGTCAAAGACTTTTGAACTGCCAAGGTTAATGATACATTATATACTAGGTTCAAAGCCTAGGACTGATTTATTGGAAGCTACATATTGGCTGTAATTGTTCAAGGTACTATGTGTCACTTTAAAGTACTTGATCATTAATGAAGTCCCTGAAATGGAAAGCTTTCTAGGGTATTTTCTTTCTAAAGTTCTACATGAACCATCGTCCCAAATATCACAATGAATGGAAGACTGTGCTTTCTCTTGATGTAAAGCTTGAAAACAATATTGAAAAAAATTAGTTTGGTTGACTGATGATATTGAACAGTCTTATCAGCATAGGGATGAGCCATATAAAAATGTGATATTAACTCTTATTGTAGAGTGGCTTATACTGGTGTGCATAGCAGCAAGTTTGAGAAAGATTAAAATCCTGGTGATATATGGTTCCTATCTTTGAATCCATGTATTTAAAAGAAAAGGCACAGCTTTTCATATAATGTATTCAATTCATGCCTGTAAAGGAATTGATGTTCCTATTCCAAAGTAAAACTGAAGTCGTCATAGGTTCAAAACACTCGTCTCTTCCCTTTTGGGTAACAACTACAAAACCCTTATCAGATCTTGCACCTTCCAGGAAGTGGACATATGCACACACCAGCCAGCTCAATTCAGCAGCCAAACCCTGTCAGTTTCCTGGGAACCAGCACAACGAACAAGGTCTGCTGTGCTCTGAATTTCATCTCACCTAAGAGGTTCAGGATCACTTGAAGTTTTTAGAATTATTATTTCAGATGAGCTACTAAGGAGATGCTTGCTGGAAAGTTAAATAAGTTATAGGTAGCAAAAAAAAGATACTGCTTTATAAGAAAGTTTTCACTGATTAAAAAAAAAGGAAACTGGCTCTCATTTTCTATTCTTTGTAAAAGCAAATATGCAGGTCAGGATATGTGATGATAATTAAAATTGCTGTATAAAACAGATACCTGTTTAAAATACGGAGACTCGGTGTGAAAAGTCTTCCAGCTTTGCTAGAGCTATAACAGCTTCCAGTAGCTGAAAAACTGTCCCATCCCACACAGAGGAACAACAAAACACTGGTTTCACTGTAAAAAAGTGCAACACAAATTAGGGAGTGTGTTTCAGACAACAGACAGGTTAGGCATCAACAAGCTGCAGTGAGCAATCAAGACTGACAATCTGCTTGACAACAAATTTTAAGAGCCACAGAAGAAGAAGAAGAATATAAATCTTTGGTTAAATTAATAAAATACAAATGTTTGGAACTACACATTTTAGAGTCCTTTATTCTTTACAAATGCAAAGGTTTATCATTTCACAGATCCTTAATTTTATATATTGTCTGATTTTCTGTAATGAAAAATGTACTCTATAATTTGAAAAGATAATAAATGTGGAAGGTTTTACGTGAATGCAGAATTAATTAGATAAAATAATGTAATAAAATTTGCTGGTCTTGTTGCCATATTTCATGGATTAGTGCTCAAAACACAAACGTTTATAAAATGTGTTCTTCTCAACAAGTGAATTCTATGGCTGTTCATATTGGTACTATACCTCTGCAAAAACTTTTTCTTTAACAGTTTTTGGCTACTGAGAAGTTTACCATTTACAACCCAGGAGTTTTAATCAATATAAAATTTCAATATTTGATCCAGAAGTAAGTCTGAAGCAAAAAGTTAAAGTTAAACATCCACAGGATTATTCTTCAGCAATTATATTCTTCTGAATATAATTATGGATTGTCATAACAAAATGAGAAGCAGACATATAACACATATATTATTCTTCAGGGGATATTTTTAAACATTAATCTGGAAAAACGGATTGAATTTGGCTTCAAGTTCACTGATTTTTTTTTTTTAATATTAAAAAATAAAACCCCAAACCAACCCCAAACATCAACATGGTATTTAGTCTGGAGTGTCAACACAACCAGAAATTTCAGCAGTGCAATCTTTTCCTTATTGTGAATGGATCTGAGATACTCTGTTGATGCTTTAAATGCAGCCATTTCAAAAGTACTTCTAAAAAAAAAAAGTATTTCACAACTAAGGTTCTTGTAAAAAAAAAATTTTGAATATTTTAAGAGATCACTGAATTATAAACTGATATCAATCCTCTCCATTATGATGAGAATGAACAGACTTTTCATTTGGAAATCATGAGGATTTTTGGTTCTGTTATTTATTAGTTTTAAACATTTTACATAAAATCAGACAGAAAAGAAACAGGAGAAATAAAGCAGATGTCCACATACTCATAGAAGTATTTTCTGAAGTGTTTTTCCTAAAAGGATCACTAAAATATTTGGAAGCAGAAGGGTTTTTTTAATGTTTAAACACAGTTACTGTTTTGCAGACATGCTCAGCACTCGCACCTTCCATCAATTTGTGATACAACTGTAAATGCATAGAATCCTCCAAAAGAAGAGTGATTCTTTCTGCCCTGGGGAACATTTTATATATTTTTTTGAAATGATAATTTTAAAAAGGAAACACTAAAGAAGATCATGAAAATCTAGGAAATCTAGAACTTCAATATTGGAATTCTTACCCATGCACTCCAGAAATACTCCACTCTGCTTTTATATTTTTTGCACTGCTTTTTTACCAATATTGGAGTCAGTAGAAGCCACAGAGAGGACCAGTGGTACTAAGAACTCGACAGCTACAGATCAGAAATTACAGTGCTGCTCCCAAAACCCTACAATTCAATACTGAAAAATGAATTAAAGCACGTAACAGCACAAGCAGGCAAGATGGCATTTCTCTGTCGCACAAGTGTAGCTTATCTAGTGAGCCTGATATACTGTTAACTACTAAGTGTTGACATACATTATTTCTCCTCAATTTAGAGAGCCTCACAGAGAACACAGCACTTGGAAGACAGTGTTTTCTCTCTCTCTCTCTCTCTCTGTTGCTAAAGGCCTTGACAGCTGCACTGGCTGTGCCAAGACAGCACAGTGCCTAATGAGGATTTCTGTCATTAGGGTTTAATATTTGAACTTGATGACATTTGATGAGATGTTATGAATTAGTAAAATTGGGGCCATTTATTAAGGTAGCATCTTGAATCCTCAATGTTATAAAAGGATTCTATTATACACATGCCATTAAAGATTAAAAGAGGAAAACAATCCCAACAATGTATTCACTAAGTACAGTCATGCAGAGGGTAACAGAAAAGAAAGGCGTCACTAACAAAATTACTTAAATTAAAATAAATACAGATCTGGCCTCCCGCCAGAGATTCTTGCTTATAGCCCTCAAACTCATATGGATTCCTTGAGTATCTCTGCCTTTGGCTGCAGTGTCTTTGAGCTCTTCCTCTTTGGTTCTGATAGAAACTCAGCCTATAGGTCACAGCAGCCTTTTGTTCTCCATTGACTCAAGAGGCTTAAAAACCAGGTATGTCTGAAAGGAAAAATCTTCTTCAAGGGAGCCAGGTAACCAGCAGTGAATGTAATTTAGCTAAGATGAATTTTGTTTTATTTTAGAAAATCTATTTGTCATCTGGGTTATGGAAGGCAAAGTCTTGAATATAAATACCAAGTTGCCCTCAACACAAGACCAAGGACCATGAACTCATCTGCTCCCCTCATTATAGCAGACTTCATCTTCAGCATCTCTATCTGGTTTTCTTCAACCTTTCTCTTTCTGCTTTCACTGATCCTCACTCAAGAAGCATCAAGGTTAAACATTAACGTCCACAGACTAAGGCTGCTGTTACCTTTGCCTTCTCTTCATACAGACTGTCCCATTCACATTTGAAATGCAGTTCAGATTAGATAGCTTAGAATAAATATCCATGCATTTCTCTGTCTCAGTGCAGGATAAAAAGCTCTCTCCTCCTCCACAATAAATGTCACGTATAGTAGGAAAAAACAGTCATGCAAAGGAAAGCTTTTACAAAGCAATACAAAATAGCCTAAATCATCCTCATTCCATCCTTGGTCCAGAGACTTATCCTGGTGCTTCACACCCCAGAGGCCATTCAAATCCCTTCTCAACTCTACAGTAATGATCACTTATCAGCCTTTGGCCACCTGCTTCTGCCAACAAGATGGACTTGAGAGCTGCATTACCAGTGGGATGTTGCAGTTGCAGATTTGTACTTCCTTGTTTTTTTTAGTTGAATACTCTAAAGTGCTGTTTCAACCAAGAACCTGTAAAACTGGCCAGGCTTGGACAGAACGCTTTCAGTGGCTGATCCACTTCCACTAGCATGCAGTAGTCATACCCAAAGCAACTGCCAGCCTTGGAAACTGTTAGGCTTTCACTGCTGTATTGAAGAAACCAGTTTAATATAGGTAAGACAACTTAATACATTTATGTTCACTGTTTGGGGACTTATCCTTATTAAGAGTTCAGGATTGTCACGCCAACTGCAGGAATATTATGGAGAGCAGGTGGGAGACTAATGCAAAAAGAAAATTAGGATAGGGAGAGGTTAAAAATATTAAACCAAACAATGCAAAAGGCTCTATGCAATGAAGTCCTTTCTAAGTGACTCACCTTCCGTCCCTTTTTCTTCACCTTTTGGTTTTTACCCTTTTCCTAGCTGCCCCATTTTTTTTCTGCTGCTGGCCACACTTGCAGTCTTCTGTGCTGCACTAAAGCACAGTGCCAGTCCACGTGCCTGCCATCCCATCCTGCCTGTTCTTTGCTCCCCTACCTTCATTGCTATAAGTATATTCATATTTAAGTCGAGCATCCTGTCCCTTAAGGACCTGTGCTAAAAACAGTTCACCAGACCATTCACACATGGCAAGTGTAAACCAACTAATACCTGCCTTCTTTGCTAAGGAAAAATCTTTCACCTATTTCTTTGGATCACACACTGTGACAACAACTTGAGTCACCAACATTTATGATTTACTATTTCCATCTAAAAGTTTTCTGAATGTGTCTCTGTGCAGATGCAGTCTCTCAGATGAGGACAATGAGAGAGACTCTGGCACTCTCATGCCACTCAGAAGTTGCTTCCATTTCTAATGACTACCAGAAAGCATGAGGCATCCACACTAAGGGGCCCCAGGGACTGAATTCGGCAGGCAACAATTCAAAATACACACAAAATTCAACAGAAAGTTTTGACTTAAAACCTCCCCAAAAATCACATTATTTCCTTTCAGAGACGACCACTGGAAACTCCCATGAAAGTGTGCCATGTCAGCATGGAGAGCCCCTACACTGCCTTTAATCATAACAGATAAACACAATCTTCTGCTGCTGACACAGACTCAAGCTGTGGCCAGCACCATGTCAGCCAACTCCTCATGCTCCAAGGCTATCAGTAACATATGCAGCAAATGGTCCTGTACTCAAATCTCTAACTTGGCTTCCAAAGTGACATCCTTATTCATTTTTTCCTACTATTTTAAAGAATTTACTACAAGAAATACTGACTATTTTGCTTTTCAAAAAGAGAATTAAACAAAAGCTCAGCTAAAATAACATAAATTTTCTGAGAGACTGGAGCAAGAAGATAAGCACAAGAATTTTCTCTGCTCAAATGAGATATAGTTCACCTGAATTAAAAGATACTCAGCTTGAATGTTACAGTTCAGAGGAAAAATTAAGTCCATTGTAGAAACTTGAACTTATTTACCAGTAGTAATTCATAAAACTCTCAACTAGGTATTTTGTTTCCTCTTTATATAAGAAATGTGCAAATCATATTTTATGGTCTCTTCTTTTTTTTTTTTAACCCATTTTAAGAAAGTTTTTTAAATTTTAAGACTGAAGTCATCCAAAAAGGAACAAAAGGAGACATAAGTATTGTCCTAAAGTTCAAACTAGCTTATGTGTGAATCAATGTCAGCCCTTAGATTACACTGAAAGTATATAGGATCTTAAATAAAGTTCTTTTAATAGCATTTGGAGACTGTTTCCCTTGTCTCTACCCATGAAAATTTCCTGTAAGGCAAGCATGTGGATCTCCAAATCACCAAATCACAGAATATACTGAGCTGGAAGGGACCCACATCAATCATGAAGCCCGACTGCTAAGTGAATGGGGCTTGCACAGAGATCAAACCCACAATCTTGGTTATTAGCATCATGCTCCAAATAGCTGAGCTCATCTCAATTTATTTCTTCCTGAAGCTCTCCTAACATGTTTCTATTAATTTAATAACCTGTGAAAGCAAAGAGAGAATTTGTAGCAATTGGATTCCTATTATGTTAGTGTAATCTCTGCATTACAAGGCAAGTGTTTAGCAAGTGCTAAGAAGCTTGAGTTTGTAGGTTCAAATTATAATAATTTCATACTGTCTGTTTGGTGGCAACTGGATCTAGGACAAGCAGTTTAATAGAGTCAAAGAGGTGCCTCCAGCAATTCTGAGGATGCATAGAAGCATTTCTCTTCTGCCTTTGAACAGTGAGCAACAAGCCATAGCCTAAAGGAGATGGGGAATCCTTCAGGAAAGCATAATCACATCAGATCCACACTGCAAAATCTGCAAAAGAGAACTGTCAGAAGGGGAAACAATCAAGAGTATGTAAAGCAAAAACCATGTAAAACCATGGTGCCAAATCTCTATTTCTACACCTCCTCACCACTCCTTTTCAGCTCCCTCGGGCTGTAGAATTGGATACAGCACTCTAAAAAGAACATGCCTGCCCCACCAATGGTACTGCAAGCTCTGATATTCCCTGTGAAAACAGAACTCAGATTTTCCCATTTTAAAAGCCTAGGCTGCTACATATTGAGCCAAATGAAACTCTGTGAGCAATTGCCATCACAGAACCTACGCAAGACAAGGGAGCCAGATATGGTTCAGCAAAATTTACTGTGAAAAATCTTTAAAAAGGAGAATATTGTCAAAAGACACATTTCCAACAAAATTTTCACTCAGATGTTGTGTGGTCAGCAAGTGCTTCCATCCACCTACAGACACCTGCACTCACTCACACAGGTCATGTCTTCCTTGGGAGGAATCTATAAATAGAGATGAAGAACCCCAGTATGAAGAACGCCAATCTATCTATAGGCTCTGTGAGGCTGTGTGTGTTCTGCCAAAGAAAAGTTCCTGCACAATGCAGAGGCAGATGTTGCTAGCAGCATTTACTTGGAGGGCTCCCTATTTCTGCAACCCTTTAATGTGTGCAAGGACTTGGCTCAGGAACAGTTCCTTTCAGCTTTCCCTGCTGTTACTCTACTCACTCCAGCAGACTTCAGTTCTCTTCCCAGCAGAGCTGTTACTGAGTTTCCCTCTTCCCCTCACAAGGGACTTTACCCAGTGTTCTCCCACGCTGTAACCTGATCTTCTGAACTTCTTTCTCCTATGCAGGGAAATGCTGTGATAAGGAGCTAGATAGATCTTTCATCTGCTTGTACTCCCAGTTTTACAGTATCCCCCTGTCGATGGCAGTAAGAAAGAACAGACAAGTATACAACAGCAGACAGAGTATTTACAAAAGAAAGCCATCATTGATCACACGGCAAGGCAAAGGGGAGACACATCAAAACACCTTCAAGACTTCCTGAAACAGGAGATACACTACCATCTGAAGAGACTGATCCATAAATGGAACATGCTTACAGAATGTCACTGAGACTACAGGATGCTGCAGGAAAGATAATTAGGAGACTGTCAGCTGAAAGATGTCATGGAGTAATGGTTACTGCTGCTGGCAGAATACAAACCTCAAAAATAAATATCATCAAAAATGTGCATGATTTTCAATGTAGGAGACACTGATCTCATGGCAGAAATTAATTTTTATGTTATATCTGATATGCTAAATGATTAATAAAGAATGTTTTCTATAAGAAAGATTTCTCAAGTAACCAGACAACTGACATTGGTATTACTCAACTTAAGCATGTCTTTTTTTTTTTTTTTTGTGAATAGTCAAATAGAAATCCTTTAGAATACAGCCTGCTGACAAACAATCAAAAAACCAAGATGTTTTGCCTGAGTATAGTGATAGCTCAGCCAGCTCTGAATGGTTTTATCCCACAGCAGTACTTGGAAGAAGAGCTTATAGGTAGTAGCTGTGAAAGGGATTATAGGGATGTATTAGGATCTAGAAAACCCATCCTTGCATCCCATCTTCCACAATTTAGGCTGTATTTACAGGAGTAACCATACTCCAAAAATACTCCAGGAAGGACAGGACAGAAGAGGAGTGATGTGCAGAATGGAAGAGATGATGCAGAGAATCTGAGACCCACACCATGTGAAGTATATTGTGTTACTTAAGTGCATCTCACCATCAGCCATGAAGCCCAGATTCATCCAAAATGCTATCCCATTTGTGACCTCCAAGCCTGCTCAGGAATATAAACCTAAGCACAGGTATGACCTGGAGGTTCACTCCAAAAACATATTTCTGATTAAAGCTTCTCTGCTGAATACATCTGGAGAAAATGTCTGGTTTTGCTCCTTATATTTCAATTTCTCCTCTCTAACACAGTGGACAACTTTTGCTTTACATTTATAGATCCACAGAACTGCAGACATTACACCAGAGTTTCAGGTCCAGACTTTTCTTGCACTGTACCTTGTCTGAGTGGCCATGGCAGAGACACTGCAAGGTCCTGGTTTCCTATTCACTCAGTCTAGAGACTCAGCCAAAGGTTATAAGTTTCCTTGCCATGGAAAACTGTGTCCAGGAGCAACCCAGGAGATGACTCTGGCTCTGCATCTTAGACACATCCTTAGCTAAAACACAACCAAAAGACTTTACAAGATGTGTCTAGTGCTCTCACAAGGATGCTTAGGTGTAAAGTACTGCTACTTGAAGGCACCAGCTGGGGAAATTAGTAGGAAACAGGGATCCTTTGGTGGAAAAACTTCTGTTATTCCTGCTTCTTCCTGAACAGCATGAATTTGCTGCATTCTATCAAAGAGTATTGCCTCAGCATGTACCCAGAGATCACTCTGCCCTAATTTGAGGGTGGAGCTCCAACAATTTATATCTTCAGTACATTACAACACAGAAGCTTCCAACTTTCAGCATTTATTACTTTTGAAAATTGTCACTAAAACTCATCAAGAGAAAGGTGACTTTGATCTATGCACATTCCTTATAGCCTGAGGCATGACAGAGAAGTGGTAAAACGTGACATGTACTAAAATATTAATAAACTGACAAGTTTTTAAACCAAATCTCATGATTTTTGAGCAGCTGGTGTTGGCAATCCTACATGTTCATTGATTATTGCTTTCTCCATGGAATAGCTGGAGTAAATACAGAGCAGAGTTATTGTTGGGAAAGGACAGATTAAGTCCAAATATAGCTGTATAGAATGTTCTGAAATGTGTCTCATAACAACTGAAATTGAGCATGACTGACAAGTGGGCACTGGGCCAAGAAAACAAAAGACTTAGGTATTCAAGTCAAGCCCCTGGCATAAACTGTCATTTTTGGTTCCAACACAATTGTAATTTACTTGTTAATATTGAGAAACACTGTATGGCATCTTTCTCTAGTCCATCACAACACCTTACTATTGATCTTTTTCTAATGAGACATTTGTACAGAACATTTCCTCTAGCACAACTGCAAGGGAGGTTTTTGGTGGTCTGGGTTTTTTGTTTATAACATCATCTTGTCTTATTCAGGAAATTTGGTTGTAATACTGCACTGAGGATGTGGTTGTTTCTGGACTCCAACCTGTGAATTTGCACATGAAAATGCTGAAAAGAAGGAATTAAACACAAGGACAATGCATCTTCCTCCAGTATCTACAACATATCTGAGAAAAAGAAACTTTTGCTATGTACTGTAGATTATTTGAGAGAGAAATGCTTACAGCCCAGGGAGGGAAAAAGGAAGAGGTGAAAGAAGACTGGTAAAAAGTCTTCTTTTTAAAAAACAGAAAACCTTGAAGATGTATTTTACCTCTCAATGTCCAAGGATACAATTCATTTTATTTGGGAACTTATTTCCCTACACATATAGTGTTTAAAGGAAAAGTTCAGGAACAGTAAGGTACTGCAATCATAAGATTTCACTTCTGGTTATAACAGAAGAAATTCTGTATGCAGCAGAAAGCATACAAAGCATAGAAAGCATGCACACAAACTTTGACCTCTGATTATCTGTGTCAAAGTCAGTATCCAGAGGCAAAATATCCAACTTTGCAGTGCAGCATTTCAAAACTGGGAAATGTTACAAGCCATAGAGATAGGGCCTGGAGATTTTTGAAATTACTCTCTCAAAACTAGAATGAACAGGGTTTTTATGTGATTATTATTTTACTGACAGCCAACATTGATGTCTCAATCAGATGAAAAAATTACTTTGCTTCTGCAATTCTGAAAATCAAGGGGGAAAAAAAAAGCAATGACAACAAAGCTGAAAAATAGTGAAAGCAATATTTACTGTAGGTTCCTCTAATACTTTCCACATCTAGAAACTGGAACATAAAAGAATACACAATAAAAGAATTGCTCACCTGGAATAAAACATTATTTTCACAATTTCCATTCTGTTTTTATTCAGGTAATACAAAATTGCAAAGAAATGGTCTATAAAAACCATAACCTACTGCCCCAGAAGTGTTATTCATTCTTTAGGCTTTACAATAATGACATCACCAAGTTTTCAATTCCTTAGTTTACTTCCTCAGACAAGTTCTGCATGGGAACCTGAAAAGAATACTATACATATGTAACAAGAGGTAGATACCCTCAGATAAGATTCAACACCTTAAAAATTATTCCTGATCCCCATCATACAACAGTGAACACAATGCCTTTATTGCCAATATTGCTAGTAAGGAACTATTGCTATAAAGTATTTCACGTGTAGAAGCCTTATCTCAAGACAAAAAAGTACCCAGGAAACAGAAGTGAAATACAGAATTATTTCTAAATTTATAGAGAAGATATAAATGGCTGCCTCCCTAATACCATCTCCTTCAAAAAAAACAGGCAAGCATTCTGTTATGAGAAAGTTACACATTGAAAACTTAGGTTAAACTTCTATTAATATTTTAAATCTATTACTCTTTAAAAATACTCTACAACTTTTATTAATTTTCAGCATTGACAGATTTATGAAAGAGAAAGCTCTTAGTTGTCAATAGAAGCCTATTTCTAAGTCATCTCTGCTGTATGGAATACATATGGGTAAAAAAGCACCAATAAATTCAGGTACAAGTTTTAGAGGTAACCACCACCCTAGTGCATGTATAAACTTAATTTATTTCTTTCAGTTGATAAACAAATGGAAGGTGTTTGCAATATCAGCCTCTTGCATTAATAGAGCTTGTCTTGGTGATCATCTCCTACTTTGGGGGTTTGTAAATGTTGTGTATACACACACACAAAGCAAATATTAAGCAAATCTAATCTAGTACTCTTAAATATGAGTACTGCATAAACAAAACATAAGTGCACATGGCAATTTTATGTTCTACATCCACCCACACAGTTGTTCTCAGCAATTCAAGAACAGAGTTGCATGGGCAGATTGACAGAATTTGAGTTACAGACATCTGTGCTGAAATAATGATCAGCATATGATGGTTTTGTTCATTAAGCAACTGATTATGGTCTTGTTTTTTTATTTATTTTATCATCAAAAAGAAAATAAATACAATAATCACAGCAACAACAACAACAAAGCAAAATAAACTCAAGGTACTCTGCTTCCTTCATTCCCTCCCAGTGATCTACTCATCCTGAAACATAATCTTAGTGCTATTCCAGGAACAAGCCAGGACAGAGAAACTTGCACGTATGAAAGCAGTGATCTTAAAAATCTGGGAAAATTTGGAATAAACTGCCAGATCCTATTTTCCTTAGCTGCTGCCAATACCACAGGGATCCCTAACAGACCAGATGTCCAACTGCCAGTCCCTATGAATTGTTTAGCTCAGTGTCTAAAAGTGAGACCTCAGGTTAAAGTCCAAAGCAGAAAATCTTTTCCTTACAGGACATTTTGTTTATGTCAACTGTACAAAATTTTATGATCTTCCAAAATGCCTAATCTTTCTTTGATGCTTTCTAGGGTGAGTGACCTCATTTTGCCCCAGTAACTTCCTATGGCAGCAAGTTTTCCAGTCTGATTATCCACTATGTCAGCAGGCCTGATAAGCAAAGCGATCTTGGCAAAAGTCTAGAGACTTAAGCAAGTGATGAACCACAAGTCTAAGACAAAACCAAGTTTCTTCCTTTAAAGGAAAGACTTCATGCTTTTTTTTTTTTTTTTTTTTTTTGCCATGGAATGTTCTCATGCTCCTGTGGTACACAAACAACAGCAGAACTTCAATTTGTAACTGTAATTTTATTCATGTCATCCTCCCATGCCTCTCTGTTGCAAGGTAAACAATTCCCCATCTTCAATTTTGTGAGCTAAAACAAGAGAGAGATCACACCTAGGTTTTGTTCCAACAGCTTGCAGCAGCAAAGGTTCACAGCTGACTTTTAAGCATCAAGACTTAAATTGATTAACTGAGAAAGAGGATAAATCTGTACCTTTTCCACAGCTTCCTCAGAGTTCCAGGGCACGAACCTTTTCTTTCTCTGGTTTTCAGTCAATACTGAACGGTTTTTCAAGAATTTGATTCAAGAGCAACAACGAAGCAAGAACTAGGTACACAATGGTGTAATCTCAAGGCATGACCCACCCCCAAACCTCAGGTGGCACTGCAGCATGCATTCCTACTGGAACAAAAGGCAGAACAGCAAAATAGAACACAACTTTAGGTTGGCACACCTATTTCTTCTGGCAAATGCTGGAAGAACTGAACTGGAGGGACCTGCAGACAAATATACCCAGGATCATAGGAGCTAGATGCCATGGATTTCAAAAGGTCAGGACTGCTACCACACAAATCTATCTACGATTCATATCATTCTACTAAAAGAATATGTGTACCACACCTCCAAGGTCATCTGCTCCTTTACACAGACCTGCAATCAAACAACTTTTAGTTTATTTTTTTCAGGAATAAACAGAATGCTGATCAGCAAATTCTTTTCAACCATAAATTATGCAGCACATCTTCCAGTTCTTTAACACTGCCTAGTCTTGAAAGCTACAGGGATTTCACAATTCTTCCTGTAACATTTACAAAATATTTCCATAAATTTCCTACTTACTGAGCAAATAACATATCCTCTCCAGTTAATGTTCCTGACACAGGGTACTACACATGGAGCACCCAGCTGGTTCTCTCAATAGGAGAACAGCACAGACAGAGTTTGTGGGCTTGAAATTTCCCCAAGAAGAAAACCTGCCTTTAGGGCAACAGGCACAGGCAAGAACTGGTGCAGCAAAGACCCAGGGTTCTGGTTCATAACCTGTTCTCACATGTGAGAGAAGGGATGTGCAGGGCTCCCAAGGGCTTCCCCTATACTGAGCAGTGGTTTTCCTGTACAAGTTGTCTGTTCAAAAGGGAATAAATCCAAGATAACTCAAGGCTCTCTTTTGCCACCACCAAACTCAAATTCTAAAATCCAAGTAGAAGGCGTTACACGGGTTGGTAAAGAAATCATCTCACACATTTTATATGGGTATTTTACTTTCTAAAATATCTCCTATGAATAGATCTTCCCCCAGTTTATAAGCAAAGCACATTTTAATAGTTTTCACTCAGTGCATGACCACAGATATTTTTATAGCACACATATCTTCAAAACTGCATGTGGGACTCTCAGTGAGCAACGATCTAACTGATGGAAGTCACTAATGATTAAACATTACCAACAAATGATCCCTTTCAGCCAGGCCTCAGTATGTTTAATCTCAGCCAGCCCACAGCATGAACTCCAGCCATGAATTCATGCTGCTAGGCTTGTCACAGCAGGATGCTCTGGGTCACTAACAGCACGCCAGCTGGCACCTGCCTGGGATCCACAGCAGGCATGGAGGGATGGAGGAATACCACAGCCCATGAGCTCTGTGCAGGGCAAGGCTGTGCCATGTCCTACAGCAGATGAGGGGCTGCTGGCTTCCCAGGAACACTACATTCACAAACAGAAGCAGCACTGTATCCCCGTCCCCTGGTTTTGGATGCTGACTTTGTTTAGCAAAAGCCCTATTTTACACAAAGAATTAAACATTTCAGATGTTTTCAGAAGATGACAGGAGAGAAGGGAGTCCCTCGATAAGAAACATGTGAATCGCTTGTTAGAGCAGAGACACAGAGATTTAGTTCCAGAAAACAAAACCACTGCTGTATCTGTTGCAAAATGTGAAATATGTAAAATTTTTCTTAAGAAAGGATGTTGTTTGATTTTGTATACGTTGCAGCCTAATAAAAAAGAGAGTTAATCTGTGAAACAGATAGCAGCTAACAAGCAAGCTCTCAGTGGTGTCCAGGGGTTAGAAGGACAAATTTCTTGTTGGTAGAATTACCTTGTCAAACCTTATTAAGATTTTGGGCTTGACATGATTCAGTGGTCTCAGTCCTAGTGGGAGGTTAACAAAGGTTTAGGATGTAGGAAGAAGGATGTAACAATGATAGTGGACACAACGAATGCAGAACTTACAGACCACAAAGACATCTGATGGAGCTCCCAAGATAAGGAAGCCAACTCGGCAACCGTGCTGAATCAGCTCCGACTGGGTAAAAGGTAATCCTGGGAGAGGGAGGTGGCAACCACCAACTCAGACCATCAATAAACCCACAGACCCAAGAGGAAGACTGAGCCTGTGGACTAATTAGTATGGAAAACAAGAAACTCATAGACAAATAGAAGATAGAATACTAAGTAATAAGAGAACTAGGCAACTTCTACCCAATTACCATTCATGCCTCTGTTTGCTAAAATACATACAAAAGTAAAAAGTTCCAGCAGTTGCTGCACTGGATTTCTGGAACACCACGGAGGACCCAGGCTAGTGCAACTCTGAAAGAAATATTTAGTGTGCCTGTATCAGCAATAGTGTAACCAGCAGGACCAGGGAAGTGATTGGTACCCTGCACTGATGAGGCTACACAGCGAGTCCTGTCTCCAGCTCTGGGTCCCTCAATTCAGGAAGGATATGGAGGTGCTGGAGTGTGTCCCGAGAAGAGCAACGGAGCTAAGGAAGGGCAGTGGAGCTGGGGAAGGGTCTGGAGCATAAGTCCTGTGGGAGCAGCTGCGAGAGCCGGGGGTGTTTAGGGAGAAGAAAGGGAGGCTCCCGCACATCACCTTGTCACTGCCATTCCCGAACGGGGCTGGAGCCGGGGGGGGTCGGCCGCCTCTCCCAGGGGACCAGCGGCAGGATGAGAGTAAACGACCTCAAACTGCCCCGGGGAGGCTTAGGTAGGAAATTCTTCACGGAAATAGCGATTGGGCACCGAAATGGCCTGCCCGGGGGGTGGTGGAGTCACCGTCCCGGGAGGTGTTTAAGGAATGCCTTGGATGTGCACTCAGTGCCCTGGTCTAGTGACACGGGGGCGACCGCTCATAGCTGGGACGCGATGCTCCCGGAGGTCTTTCCCAACCTAAGTGACTCTGTGACTACCACCTTTCTGCACAGCGGGTCCCCATTGAGTAACACCCAGCAGAGCGGCGCTCCCCGCCCAGCGCCGCCCTCACCCAGGGGGCAGGACCGGGCGGCGCACACGTGCCGGGCCGGGCGGGGCCCTGTGGGAGGCGCAGCCCCGCCCCAGCACCCAGTGTGGGCGGAGCCTGGCCTCCCGCCTGCGTCGATTGGCTGTCTCTAACCACGCCCCATCCGCTCCGCCCACTCGGGGCTCCTATCCCGCCTCCCCCCCGTCCCTGCCGCTGCCGCCCCTGGGGGCTCGGCTTCCTGCCTGACTGGAAATTGCCGCCGGCCTCGTTTTTTCCGCGAGCAGCGGCCGTGCGCGGGAGAGGCGCGCTCGCACTGCTTCGGCGCAGGCTACTGTATTTTCCCGGACTTTTCTTTTTCAGTCTCATTCTTTCAGCGCCCTCCTGCGCAGGCGTCCCTGGGAGCCGACGGGGCCCTTGGGCGTTACGGCGCCGCAGAAAAGCCGGCGCGGGGCGGGGCGGGTCCTTTCGGCCGAGCCGTCGCAGCCGGTGCCCGCCCCGGGCCGCCATGTACTACAAGTTCAGCGGCTTCACGCAGCGCCTCGCCGGGGCCACGGCGGCCGCCGCCTACACCCCACAGGTAACACCCGCACCCGGGCCGGGGCTGCGGTACCGCGGGCCTTGGGTGAGCCGGGCCGGGCTCGGCCGCCCCCGCGGGCACCGAACGTACCCGGCCCCGCGCGTGACCTTGGGCGAGACCGGAGGCGCGCTCTGCCCCGCAGCCCTGCAGTCGGCTTTGGGATGTACTGGGGGTCATGGCAAGGAATTAACGCGCTTTCAGCACAGAGGACTGTTCCAGAGTTGAGCGGTGCCTGGCGGGGTTTTAAAATCACCGGATCCCGGAATCAGTTAGGTTGGAAATACCTCCGGGAGCATAGAGTCCAGCCTGTGACCGAGCACCTCCGTGTCAGCTGGACCATGGCACCGAGTGCCACGTCCAGGCTCTCCTTAAACACCTCCGGGGTCAGCGACTCTGTCACCTTTTTTTTCTTTTCTTTTTAGGGTCTAGGGTTATGGTTTAGGGTTAGGTAGAGCCCTTGCATGGTTATGGGGTAGCAGCTGAGGGACTTTGTGGTGGAGCTCTGGAGGTGCTGCCAGGCAGAAGCCAGCAGCGTCCTGGCTGTATCACCCTGTGAGCTGTGATTGAGAAAGCATCACTGTCCCGGGCTCAACACTTTCTGGATCACATCCAGGTGCTGTGTCCAGCCCTGGGCCTCCTGCTCTGGGAGTGGCAGCTGGAGCGGGTTCAGCAGAGGTCAGCAGCCAGCCGAGGTTAGCAGGATGGAGCCAGGCTCTGCACAGGGGTCCGTGGTGGGAAGGCAAAAGTCACCAGGCATAAACTGCAAGGAGAGGGGTTCAGGCTGGACAGAAGGAAAGACACGATCATGGTGGGAAGAGTCAGGCAGTGGAGCAGCTGCCCGGAGAGGGAGGCTGTGCCCTCTGTCCTCAGAGGCTTTCAGGGCCAGGCCAGACAAAACTCGCAGCAACCTGCTGTCACCTTGCTCTGGACTAAAGAGCATTAGAGGGCCCTTCCATCCTGAATTACCTTAGGATCTTAAATAGACACTGAGGCAAGAGAGTTTTTGATATGGCAGTTTCTGTCCCAAGAAGGTTTTTGGTCCCTGTCTCTCTCTCCCCATCACTTTGGAAGGCTTCCTGGATAGCTGTTGGGGGTCAGGGGTGCAAGAAAGGGAAGACACCAGAATAAATAATATTCTAGGATGTACAGCACTTACACAGTAGCAATACATCCAGCACTGCTGCAGTGACTGGGGCACTTCTTAACCTCTCTAGACAAAGTTAGTTTGGAGAATAAACATTGATACTTCATTTACATAGTGAAGACCAAAGGCTTGGGGGAGGAATGGGGAAGGAAGGACTTCAAGCCTAAACAGTAAAGAACCTCCTATATTAGTAACCTCCTATATAAAAGTTACTTTCAATCCCTTTTTATAATGTTATAAGACCAGATTTTTTTGTAGAATTTCCTCTTTTTTTTTCCCTAAGCTTGACTGAATTCCCAGGTCTCACATTTAGATGCATCATTCTGCTAAAAATGTTTTCAGAAAATAACAATTGAAATGTAAGGGTAGTCCCATGAGTGTTAAGGTGTTAAGTTCCAAACAAAGTAATTTTTTTCCTATTGATTTAATTGCTCCGTTTATTAAAACTATAGTTCAGCATATAAAGTGGTTTGCTTTTCATGCTTCTATTTATTTTGATGCTTCTTGAAAAGCAAAGACATTCTGCCATTCAAATTCTCCTTGGTAAAATATGCAGTATACTAATTGTCTGTTCTGTGCTGTTGTGTTCTGGTGCTCCCCTAGAATACTGTTTTGCTGCAGGTTTAAGCTGTGGGCTTGCAAAATATCAGTCTGAGTGGATTTCAGAAATTATTTTGCTGACAATAACATAACTAACAGCTTAACAAAACAGTTAACTAACAACAGTTAGCTAACTAAAAACAACCTCTCGAGTTTGAAATCCATATTTTTCTTTCCATCTCAGACTTAGCATGCTTAGAAAACTTAATTTTGCAGTTAACAAAGTTGTATAAAGTAGTCTGAACAATTTATCTTGTTTGAATAAATGGGAACTTCCTTAGCTAGATGAGAAGTGAAATAATTTCAAAACTACTCCTCATATTTAGGAGGAAAATGACTGCCATAACCATTACAAATTCAATAAAAATATTAAAGTTTGCTTATGTTTAAAGTACAGTCACTGGGACCAGTTTCAAATGGTGTCAGATGAGGACAAGTACATGAACTTTTCCCTAGTTCTTCTGCTGAACATGAAAGAAATTTACTAATGGGAATTTACTTTGTACTACGGTATTTTCACTTCATGCAACTTATTTTGCTTGTAGCTATTTAAAGCCTCCATGAGCTACAGATATTTTGTTTTTAGCCAATATGAATTGCTTAGAATCTATAATATGTAACCTTTTCTGCCCTTGATGATACTGAATATGTACACAAAATCACCGTCCTTGGATTGTCATCCCAGTACAGAGACTCGAGTGGTTTTACCTAAGAGCCTTGTATTGGTCATAACAAATATATTTAACTTAAGGCAGTGAGGTGTATCCTGCTGTGAAGGACCTGCTACTTACTGTAGAAGTGTCTAGGCTCAGTAGGTTCACAGAAGTTATTTCAATACATGTTCTGAAATCCTGACTCTCAGAATAACTTCCCCATTCCCCTTTGGTCCTTACCTCTCCTTTTCATTCCTCTCCTTTCTCATTCTCTGATCTGTTTGAGCAACTCCCCTTACATTTTACAATTTAAGAGTGGTGCTATCTCCATTAAACTATGCTCCAAGTCCTTAACTGTTTTTTGCTGTCAGGAAAATGTAAATCTAACTTGCAGATTCATACTAGCAAGGTGTAAATTTGTTTTAACTTTGAGCCTGATGGCCAACCAACAGACACATTGGGTCCCAAGATCCTCAGACAGGAAAACAAACACACTCTACAGAAGGGTAGGCAGAGAACACTGTTTGCTCTTTTGGATTAGCTATGTGTCCTGACCTTTCATTGAGAGCTTTCAGGACTTTGAAAAAGTAATTGCTGTAGCATGCTGATGAAATCAGCTGATGTTGACTCTTCTGCATAACTACATCTGCTGTACTTTGTCCAAGATTTAGAAAAAAATCATGTTACAGTGATTAAAAATGAAAGATTAACACCTTAGTATCAGAAGAGGAATTATCAATTATTAACTTTTTTTAAACGAGGCATAGGTCAAATGTGTAGAGGCATTAATTCCTCAGTACTAGCCTGAGTGTAGTGAGACACTGATACCAGTTATTAAATAAAGCCATGGTTTTAGTAATGTTAAATACACTGACCAAGGGTCATTTAAGGTGTGTCAGTTCTTAAAAATTTCCTTTAGTGAAATTCAGCCTTTACATTACACTATGGATTTCTCCTCAGCCATGCTAAGCTTAGTAAACTGGGTGTGAGGTAAAGCACTTACCAGTTTCTCTCAATAACCACAGGCAAGTAACAAGTTGGAACAGCCACCCATTTGCACTAATTTGACTGGGCTTGGTTGAGGTTGGCCAAGACTTGGAGTTGTCACTTGGAATTCAAGTGAAATTTTTCATTGGTGAGGAACCCTAATTAATGCAGTGTCTGAATTAAGCAAACTGAACTGTCTCCCTTCTGCAGGATGTGTTTTGTTGTACTCTTTCCTGAGGCCAGTGAACAACATCAATATTATTTATTTAAATTGCTATGTGATGTCCTGGAGTGGCACCATGCTGCTTTGGAAGTAATTTCCACCAGTACTGTTTGGAAGTAATTTACACCAGTATATTGGTGACTGTGTGGGTTTTCTGAACTGATTCCATTTGATTTCACAATGAAGTTTGTCTCTTGAGTCGGGTCTGACTCTGCTATGGCTCCTGCAGAAGGGGCTCTTAAAAGCATCTGAACAGGAATGTATTTCTAAAGGCTGAAAAAGTATGCAATAACCTACAGTTGCTGATTTACTATTGAAGTTATTAGAGGGCACTGCTCCTGAAAACATTGGGCTTTCAGGAAGGCAAAAGGGAGATGCAGAGCTGGAAACTTTGAGGCACAGGAAAGATGTGCATTTTCGCATTTGCTGTGATACTAACAGTCGCGAAGGCAAGAAAAGGTTTGGAGAAGAAGTCACCTGCACTTTTAGTATAAACATCTGTTCTATAGTTATTTCTGTCAAATCACCAACTTTTTAAAGGCAAATCTGATAAAGTACTTAAAGTTCCTGTAGACAAAAATACTTGTCCAAAATTGCTTTCCTCAAGGCCTCTGATTTACTGGCACGTAGCCTTGAATATATAATTAGTAACTTCTCCTGCTAACAGCAGTTCCCTAGATGCTTCCTTCATAGCACTGTGGCCAGAACTGGTCACTGGTCTTAAATGATTCAGTGCTTGCCTTCTGTGCAAGCCTGCTCAGTAGGAAGAAAGAAATTCAGTTTTGCTGCTGCCTTTCAAAACATAACCAGAAAGGTACAAGTGGATTCTAACATCCAGTCAGGCTCTACAAGAGTGGGATGCTGAACCCACATCTTCAGGGTATAGCACTGATGGCCATTCCAGAGGCTATTTTGGGAGGCTGAGAAACCTGGTTTTTCTGCTGAAGATGCCTGTTGCAGCAGAGAATTTGCATAAGGAAAATACATGTCTGGTCTATGGCTGGTTCAAAAGAAAGAGTGCCAGTCTACTTCCAGCTCCAAATATTGTCAGACAGTTCTCTTCAATATAAAATGCATCAACTAGTCCTTTGAGCAGAAACCAGAATTTCAGTGCTGCTTAGTGCTTGCTAATAAAAACCTGTTGCATTGAACTGACTGTGCAATGCTTTTAATTTCTGTGGCAAGTTAGGAAAAAAAATTTCAGCTGTTTTGAGAGCCACAATGTAAAACATCACTGCTGTGTGTCCAGACATAATTTTAATTTAACTACAGTAATAAAGACCAGGAGGTCACCTCATATTGGCTTTGACCTTGTGCCCTTAATCACAGAACTGAATTATGTAGTTTCTAGGTGTGGCAAATGCAGAGTACAACCTTGTGAACCGAAAGGAGGTTGAGCTGTGCTTCTCATGGGGCATACATTGGGGTGTGGGAAGTTGCAGCAACATCTGAACTATAGGATGAAGTTACACCTGCGTAAAATATCTATTATATCAGAGTCTCTGAAAGGCCTTGAGCACCATTTACACTTCTGTATGACCCAAATGTTCCTCATACTTTTTTTTTTTTTGAATCCCCAAACTATAGATCCAAATTATTTAAGGCCCAGTTATTTATGGCTAATGCTTGCAATATTCAGGAGGTAGAGCTGATTCCTCACTCTGACCTTAGCATCAGGGATCCTTGATCCTAATCCTACTTCTCAGAGAGAGTCCTGGATAGTCTCTGTGTAAAACAGAAGCAGTAATTTGGACCAAGTACCAGCACAGAAAAATAACAGCTGTAAATTCATGCCATGAGGAGATTGGAAAGGAGGCTGCTGTTTTCCTTGCTAAGGTCTGACCCCAAGCTGTCGCCAAGATATCAGTGGGCCAAAAACATATTTGTCACAAGTCTTCATACCAGATAAATACTCTTTGTAACATATCCTTGTAAGACTGGCAGTGTGCCTGCCTAATGTAACAATTGATACATTTACAAGTGTGATATACCTTGATATTTTAATCTCTATTTATGCAGGGACTCAAACCATTAGCTTCCACTGATTACCCACATCTGATTTTTGGGACAAGTAAACCTGCTCCAGGTTTAGCAGCAGCTGATCCTTTCTTGAATAAAAACAAGGTGCCAGACCTACAGAAAGTTTTTCAGGTAATGACAACACTGGAGATTGGGACATTTCTGTCCTTATTTTAACGTAGCTAACTACTTTTGCCATTCTACAATACCTAAATTCTGTAAAGTCTAGTCAAGAAGCTGTCACATACAGTATAACCTGTGTATTTGTACTATTCTACAGAGTATATAATATGCCTTGAATAGTAGATAAATACAGAAAGTGGATAAATGCAGCAGCATTGTCTTTTTGCTGAAATTGGTTGTTGTACCATTTGACTATGGAAGCACTTTCTCTCTGGGAATCCACGACTGCCTTAAAGCAGATGTGGAAGAGCAAAGCAAATCGTTACTGTTCTGTGTATAGTAATTTGAATGTTGCTGAAGCTGTTTATAGTGCAGTGTAAGAGCAGCACAGTAAAGTTTTGTTAGCTATGGAATTTCTAAACGTAGGACTTTTCTTAAAACAAATTAGTTAAGCTTTTGTTTAGGCCTCAAGAATGTGCTTTATATAATGTTTCCTTTTCTCTCTTACATGCCACTTCCATTTGGAATGTGTCAGTCTGACTCGGTGAATAATTTTTTTATACATATCTTTTCACATTTTGTTAGCGACACTTCTCCCATGCAGGTCCTCTTGAGAAACATTTCAAGATACATTCTTTCTGCTTGCACCTAACAGCTTTGGCTAACAAAATTAACTTGCCTTGCATTTGTCTTGCTAGAAAAAACACACTTTGTTGTAGTGAGCCTATTTGTCAGGAGGCTTCCCTCTCGGAAGTCTCTTAATTTACCTAAGGTAGCTTATTCCTTAATGACCTCAGTATGGGTGTTAATTCATTTTTTGCTTGTTTTCTCCTTGAACTCTTCCCACAGAAATCAGATGGATTGCCAGTACACCTGAAGCTAGGATATCCAGACAAGCTGCTCTATCGGACCACGATGGCTCTGACAATAGGAGGGACTATCTACTGCCTGGTGGCACTGTTCATTGCCTCACAGCCAAAGAAACAAAAATAAATGAACCACACCTCATGGGACTCTCAGCACTCCACTGAAGGATCTCCTGCATGTGCCACTTTGCACTTAAATCTGTTCCCTGTGATCACATGGGGTTCGTTTTTCAGATCGGATTTCTTGGAGGAAATGTTTTTAAATCTGTTGCCTTATGTATTCTAAAACACCAATGTAAACAGAGAAATACAATATTTTAACATATGGTTGTAGCTTTTCTTGTCTTGCAGGAGTTAATAAACAGCTGGAGAAAGTTAAGCTTTTCCTTCCGTCTCTCCCCCAACTTAAACAATGTTAGAGAGAGGACAGGACAAATAATTTGTGAGCTGTGCACCACATTCCTTAGTGTAAGGATGCTGCTAGTTTCCAAAACACTAAAAGGAAAAAAAAATGTAATTATAGCATACTGGGAACCTGTTTCTGTCCTATACTTTTCCAAATCCTGGTACATTAGTAAGTAATATAGCACCTCTGGCGGTAGGACAAAGGGCTTGTCTCTCTGGAGCATTTAAAGTGGATTTATTCCATAACTGTAGCATCACTGTTTGCAGCAGAGTGCACCATTATTATAGCATCAGTTACACCAATTTTTGGACTCTGCTTTGTCAAGCTGTATTACCATGCAAGATAGCTACATGAATACTAAAACAGTCAAGTCTCAAAAGTTTCAGACGCCTGGTCGTGAAATAAACCTACTGGTACACTTAAAGGTTCAACTTGAAGATCTCAAATAATAAATTTGATTCAGCTACCTTGCTGTCATCTTTTTGAGATAGTAAAGCTCTTAAAACCTCTCCCAGACCGCAATGTGTGTTTAACTGTAATTTCTGGTGAAACAGGTTGCTGTCATAATTCAGCTGCTTACTATTTCCAGTGCCTGCAGATAGCTATTTGTGTCCACTCATTTCTGTGGATGGAAGAGAGATAAGCCAGTACAACCCTTTATATTACCCTTGTAATAGCATAGCCTTGAACTGCAAGTTTCATACAAGTCTTCATAAAATGCATCCTCTGATTTCATAGTTCCTCCTCTGCCCCTGAACATTGATTTGCTGGCCTCTGTAAAGACCCATCTGTCTCAGAACTGTGCAGAAACAACCTTCAAAGCAAATAAGAAAAATAGCTGATAAAGGAAATTAAACTGCCTTATTTCAATCTTTACTAAAAAAAAATCTGTTTTTTTTCCATTTAGTTACATCAAAGCCTTATTATGCTTTATAGGAAAGAAAAGAGCTGCTTGTACTGTGATCTCAGGTCAATGTTGGTATTTTGGGATGGGAGAGATTTAAGTTAATGAAAATAGTTAATGAAAAATAGTTTTGTAAGGACAGCAAGAGTCAAAGAATAGCAGAGAATAAATTCTGCAGGAGCTGACAGTTGTGTTGCTTCTACTGATAAAATATTTTTATCTCCTCAATAACCTATGCTTTCATGGCACTCAATCTTGTGCTGTAGGCTGTTAAATACTACAAAAAAGAAAAAAATAAGAAAGAAAAAAGAGAAAACAGCACAGTAGGTTGTTGTCTGCCTTCCCTACATACCATCTATCAAGGACTGCCTACAAGAATTTTCTAATAAAGGATATTGTGCATGTAAACTTGACAGATCTTCACGAAGCTGAGCTCTGTTCAGAGTATTTCCATGCTGTTAGTTTTCTGTTTTGGTTTTGGTTTTATTGGAGGAGTGGGTTAGGGATTGTCTTTCTTTGTTTGTTTTTGTGATAGTACTTTTTTGTTTTAAATCAATTATTTTTAGCGCTCATCTAGCAGGTAAGAACTTTCTCCCTGTTGCTAAAGCAGATGTGGATAAAATAACCAAGCTGTTATCCCAGAGCTCATTAGCCAGTGGGAATACTCTCATGGAAGGAATGACAGCCTAAAGAAAGTTACTTTCTTAAAGTAACTCAGCTAGGACATTGGGCTCGTGTCTTGCAGTTGGAGGTCATGGCTGAGGCCACAGGCAGCAGAATTGCCCAGCACCTCCCTTTTTCCAGCTCTATGTCAGCAGCTAAGAACACATGCCAAAGGCACAAAAATCACCCATCAGATTTTGCAAATAAACAGACTACATAATCCATTGCACTTTTCTCCCCCTTTTATCCCTGCAGTGTCTGGATTTTGAAAAACTGTTCACTTTTTCCTTCTTGCAGAAGCTGACCCACGTGAAGCAGGATGATAGTTCTGCTTCAGCTTGTGAGATTCACACCTGTGGTTCAGTTGGGGGTTAAAGAACAGAGGCTTGTCTGCAGCCATTGAGTACTGCTCCAGGTCTGAGAGAAAGGGCAGACTGCATTTCTATGTTCCCTCTGTAAAGTGGTCTGAAAACCAAGAAAAGTTTCCAAGCTGTAACACATTAGTCTGTGGCAGCAAAATTTTGCCCCTTTCCTCAATTAGTTTTGAAGAAATCACAGCATGGTAAATCCTTTTTCTCCCTAAATAAAACAACTCTTAATTAAATATATCTGTTTTAAAATACTGATGCCAGACTTCTGTGGGAATTCAAAAGGGTCCAAGTGTTTTGAATTATTATTTTTGGTACAGAGACCTAATCATCATCTTAAGCCTTCAAGAACACTCTTATTTCTAAAGGGAGTAGTCTGGCCCTGGCCTGATTGTTAAATAAGGACTTAGATAAGGAGAACCAGGGGTGACTTGCAGCATCAAGGCTACTTCAGTATTGAGAGTTGTCATCCCCAGAAGTAAGAATCTGATGGGAACTGCAACTTCATTATAGTGTTCTTGTTTTATAAAGACCCTCTCTGTTTTCTCTTTGAAAATATGCAATCTACCAACAGAGAGGACTGGGGGAAAAAACCCAAATTTTTAAAATGATGGTTTATACTCCAGTGTTTTGTTTTGAATGTATATTAGAGAATATAATAAGCTCTCATACCCCAAGGTGCCGAATTTGGAAGGGAAAGCAGTTGAGATTTAGAATACACTGGAACAAAATTATCTCATGGATAATCATCCATCCCCCATGGCATTATCTCATTGTTGAGAGATGGTGGTTTTCCTTTTTAAATGATTTCTGTGGCAACCTGGATTCAATAGTTATATCTTTGTAATGGTTCTTAAATAAGATCTCCTCCCCTACCTTTTGCGTGGGAGTAGTGGAATAAATGCATTTGAGATGACATTGATAGTATGCACATATGTCTTACAGCTGCTTTAAAAATTAAAGTATGTTAAGGAGAGGATTCCTCCACAGTATTGTAGTGTGACCATACAGTCCCAACAGACTTTTGCCTTAACATTTGAAATTGTCAACAGACTGATTATTTCCATACTGAGACATTTAACTGTTTGATCTTGCCTTAAAGCAAAACTTTCTAATTAAAAGACACTGTAAAGAATAAAAACATGAGAAACTTGAAAATTGGGAATCTAATCTTACAGACCTAAAAAAAGTCAAAATGAGTGTTTAAGTACAGTTTCTTTGCATACATGTACACTGTACTTATTCTGTCTTTATCCTCCTTTCTGCCTTCCAAGAGGCTTTAAGAATCACAGATCAGATGGCAAATTTTTTGGTGACTTCTCTCACAAACTATACCCCTGCAGATCCTAAAATTAGAAAAATTCAGATGCTTTTCTACAAAGAGAAAAATGGGCATATATTGGCTAAGTTGTATGTAAAATCCTGCTAAACTGTTCTGAAAAAGGTGTAAGATATCTGCATTTTGTGACATAGCAAATTTTTCCCCTTTGCTGTCCTTCACCTCAGTGAAGAGTTTTGACAAGGAAGCCAAAGCTTGATCTCTGTGGTAAAATAGACAGTGGGAAGAATTTGCCTGCATTCTAAGCATTAATGTCTAGTAGTAGGCACAATAAACCACATTTTAAGCATTTTGCATATTCAGTATTGATTCCATCTTCATTTATAAAAGATCATTATTTTGAAACAATTCCAGTTAGCTGCAGTGCAAGTGATGCACAGATTGCTAAGAGATAAAAGCATATTTGCTGTGAGAGGGAGTACAGGTATTCCTATAATCAGGAAATAATGTAGATGCTGTCAAGCATCACTAACATCACATCTTATCTCCTGGTGCTTCTCACGTGATCCCAGACTGCTTTTGAATATGGCACTAGACAGAAGGCACCACTTTTTTTGTACATTAATTATCTCAAAATAGAAGAAAGTTAAGTTTAAGGGTCTGTTTTCTCACACATATACCCCCCAGCCTATTGCAAGCAGCCCAGATTTACAAGCTTAGGGGCTACAAGAATGCAGTCATCATCCTCTGGCTTCAAAGAGACATGATACACCCTGATAATTTTTTTTTTTTTTCTGAATGATTTTGCCCAGTGAATACAGTGCTGCAAAATTTGGGAGATGGGAGAGAGGGGGAAGTATTTTTCCTTATTTCATCAGCTGCATACCATTCTTGCTTTTCTCCCTTCCTCACTCCCACATTTTTATTCTGAAGACCATGAAAATTTTTCTAGCACTTCCTTTTTTACATAATTTCTTAAATATTCTGTCCCACAAAAGAAATGGAATTGTTTCTAACTGCTTCAAAATAAATTCTGAAATATTCATATTATATTCATATAATCTGTCACATGTTTTTTTCCTCTGCCAGCTGAAACAAGCCCTGGAAGTCTCCTCTGTCAAGTACATGATCCTGCCAACCCACTGAAAGTCTTACTTTAGTGAGAAGTCTTTGAAGAAGCTGTTCTACAGGTGTGCAAACACAGAGGAATCAAATGACTCGCTGCTTACAAGCACCAAACTGTATTTCAAAGGAAGAGAGGAAATACTTCTTTCTCTGCAACATTCTTACATTTCAAGCTGTGTTACCTCAAATGCATTTTTGTACCCTTTTTCATATCTTCCTTACAATTCAGTCACACATATCATTTTACTCTAAATGCTTTATCTATTTATGGTGTGGTGCTACCTCAAATATCCTGGATAGATTTCACCACTGAGCCCTAATTTCGTACACCCCAGATTGGAAATTTAAGCATCAGTTACAGTATGTGTCCATTACAAAGTTCTCACTTGAGGCATGGAGACAGCTGACAGCATCCATGGCAGAGTTCATCATGCCCTGCCTGGGTTAGCCAGATGTTCTTCCAACCACAGGAAACCATTCTTATCCTTTTAAAAGGTTCTTGTTACACGTGGGGAAGGACACCTCTGTAATCTTCAGTTGCTTACCTACTCACAAGGGAAGGCTCTACATTGTCTAATCCACAATACTGCATAAATGCTAATTGTGTCTTCCCTTAAACTAAAAACAGATTAGCACTCTGGAAGAAAACAAGGGGAGCATGTTTGGTGGAGTGGAGAGCTTGTAAATGTCAGTTCCACCAACTTGATCCTGACTTGCAGCAAAGAGAAGAAGACTAATGAAATGCAGATTTTCTAGCCTAAAGAGCAAGTGCTACATATTAAAGCTTGTTCTTGCATAAGCTTAAGGAAAATGTATTAGTTTTCTAATTGGAACTGATTAAGCAATTCTGCTCATATGCAAAACAAAACCCACACTTCATCATACTCATTGTCAGCAGCATAACCCTGCAGAATTAACAGGAGGCCAGACTTTAGGCTCTTGAAAAACAACAGCAGCTACAGGAAAATCTCATTCTGCAGTCAAGCAGGTTGGAGTCTGCACAAGGTTCACAAGGTGGAGGCACCAAGCAGCTGGTAGTGCTGTATCCTTACACTGTCTTTTCAGAGATGCATGTTTTCAAAACAAACCAAAAGAGTGATTTTTGTTATTTTTTACTCTCAGAGACTTACAGGTTTCACCTGGAGCCCTTCCTGAAGCTTTGTAACAGCTTTCCATGGCCTCTGAAGAATGGCTCACTAAGAGACAAAGGGTGCTTTTTTGCTTAGACACATTCCCAGCTATGCAAAACCTCCCAGATAATGCCTGAGTAGTCTGCCCACAGAGAAGCTGTGTATTTGATCTCTTTGTACTGCAACATGTATAAAATGTAAACAATATCCAGATTATTCTAGTATTAAAATACTAGAATACTTCCAAAGTACACATGCCCTTCAGGAAATTTATCAAGAGTGTGGCATATCTTTACCTTCAGTGACTTACAGCTTGCAATAAAAAAACTGATATGGATTTCCTGGACTCAAATCCCATCTTCTTAATTTAAATTGTATTGGATTAAACCAAACTAAGGGAAAACAGAAAGAACCTGCCTGTTACAGTATCAATTAGATTCATCTCTTCTCCCTGGTTTTTGCATACTGTAAACTGAAATGACCACTTGATACATCCACTTTATCAGGATCATTGATCTGTGTTTATCTTTTAATCTTTTTAAATTTTAACTGGCTGCATAAAAGTCTTCAAATGCTCAGTCAAGTCCAAACTGCTCTTATAAGTATTTACTTATAAGTAAATACTTTACTTATAAGTATCCTTGCTTTTATAAGTATTTCTGTTAAAGATCACTATTGTATCTTATCTTGTATTAGCACTTCTGATCCTGATAACTGAGCTTTAAAGTTGCTGAACTCAGTGCTTGAATGAAGAATTATGTACTTTCCTTCTCAGAACTAGCACACAGGTATGCATACACAGTGCTTTCAAGGATAATTCTGGTTTTCAGTTGTACTTCGGGAAAAATATATTTCCAGGAACAGCAATAAATAAGTAAATGGGATCTACTACCTTTAACAAACATTTTGCCTGTAGCATGCAGGTTTGCACCCCTGGCTTAAAGAAATTAAAGTTATGTGAAATCCAACAAAATATGTATTCACGAGACAAAGGAAAAGTTTAAAACCCCCAAGTTTTTATCCAGCATGTTGAAATCCACCCTAAAAAAATTTGGAGTTTAACTATTACCACACTCTCAAACTTTATATTTTAACATCTATTAGGCAAAAATGCACCAATAATGCCTTGCTACTCCTTTTCTCACTAAATAATTGTTTCAGTTTTACACTGTGAGCATGACTGCTCTCCTAGAGCTGCAAATGCTGGAGGCACAATGGTCTCCAAATCAGCTTGTGGTCTCGAACAAGTGGTTTTCTATTCATGCATTTTTGTGTGGCAAAATTGCAAAGATCCTATATGCTATCATTTTTAGAGTCAGCTTTGTTAGTACACACAATGTTAGCCCTAGAAGAGCCCAGCCAAGTTGCCATAGGTTGGATGTGTTCTATCTCATGGGGCTGAATCAGAACAATTCTTGTTTCTGGCAAGATATAAACTCATTTTTAGATTGTCTTTCCACACTCTTCACCATTTTATTGGTGCAATTTGTATGTTGCATAGCTACCTGCCCAAATTTGATTCTTACTGGCAAAATCCAGACCAAAGTGGAAGTGGTACCAGTCAAAGTTCTTTATGTTTGGGTTACAACAATCTGTTACACAAACATTCAAAGTTAGGGTGAAGAGCAGCAGGGGAAACAAGAAATAAACACCAAACCATAAAACCAGATTTTACAGATTTTGACAGGAAATACCTACAGATTCTTCCCCTCTCAAGATTCCTTTCATGTTTCATCTCTCCCAGTCAGAAAGATCAAGTAGCAGAGGGCAATGAAACTCTTTGTAATAGGCCACATCCCTGCAGTTCCAGACACAGAACTTGTGCAAGATGCCAACGCAAGTGCCAACTGTGAATTTGTGCCAGAACATGTCACCCATCAGAACAGTAAAGTTCACAGGATGCAGAGTACAGACCAAACTATAGAGCAATTACAATAAAATTGTATTAAATAATAAAATAAATAAAATAATAAAAGTGTCCTTTTACCATCTGAGGTATCCACATAAATCTGTGTTGTCATACTAGCCTGGTGAGATCATCTGCAGAGATGATATAACTAGAAGCAGCAAGATGGGTGACAGGGCTGCGGTTTAGATCTCTCCCTTTTTTCTTATGATGTGACCAGAGCATTTAGTAAAAACACTCTTTATACGTGGTAGACTCATGATCTACTTCCTACCAAACACTGTTACAATGACCAAAAGGTTTGGGGTATTTTTGTTTTTTAATTTGAAAAGAGTTAACAAATTTTTCACTGAGTACCACATACTTTATAGACCCAAGATGCTGATTTCACTCTCCCTACGAGGACACCTATGCTTTGCCTGAATCTAGTTCTACCAATTTGTTTTTGTTTTTTTTTTTTTTTTTTTAATAAAGAGTAGAAGAGTAGTATGAAAATCTACTTTTGCTCTAGTAGTGCAGAGTGAGCAAGAATTAGTCTTGTATAATTAAGACTGAAAGTTCCTCACAGTCATTTTATAATCTATTTCTATAGATATAAGATCCTTGAAGATTTAATGTTATATTTTTATATAATACCATTTACAACTTCTGATTTTGATCTAAGTACTTTTGATTTATTCTCAGTACTAATTACAGTACACCTAACTCTGTGACTGAGCCAAATATTAGAGTCATGTGAGTCTTGGTTGGAGTTTCACCTGAGAGATACACGAAAGGGATGCGAAAACCAATGTAGAAGTAATGGTGTATTTGCTATAATTTTTTTTCAATAAAGAATAATTTATGGCCAGACACACTGGAATTAGTCTTGAGTACACCTAATGCATATCTTAGATTCACACTGAAACAACTTTTATCTCATACAAGGCCGGTTATTTGTTAGGAGATAAAGCAGCATTTTTTATTACCAATGGCACTAACAACTATGAGCAACTTCAGAGCTGTGTTTGTGGAGAGCAGCTGTGTTTCTGTGAGCTAGAGGAGTCCATTGGATCTGGCAGCTTGAATGGCTGTGGAGCATCATCTTGCTGCTATAAATTGTATTTCTTTAGAATTTAGAACAAGCTCTATTATTACTTGCAACAGCTCCATTCTTAGAATAGCAAATTGGTCCTTTATTTGTAGCTGTTTGTATCATTTTGGTTACAAATCCAATGTGATTTACTCTGTTAATCCTTAATTAATAACTTTTTCTTAGAAATGAACTGTGATATTTTCATTTCAATGCTGTAAGAAAAGGGTTGAAATCTATTTCACAACTTACACAAGAATTGGGGGAAGAAAAAAAGAGGTGTGGTTCTCATTTTATCTGCTGCAATTGTTATATCTGCTCAAAGTAAATTTAGGATAATGACATTTTAATTCAGTGGCCCTCTAGGGGTAAGAAAAATTCTGGGGCATTTCTATTTCAAGTTGATCTTAAACGAGTCTATTTGCTTTGAAACAAAATGTATTAATCTCAGGTCATCTCACTTTGAGAAGTTGTCAATTTTAGAACAAAATAACATACATAATGTTCCTGAACCTTTAAATGACAGCCCGTCTCCCCTCACCCCCTCAAAAAACAACCCACCAAACAAAACAAGAAGAACAAAAAGCTCCCACCCCTCCCCAAAACACAGGAGGAAACCCAAACCCACTCTAGAATTTTTGGAATAAAACCATTGTACAGAAACACATGCACAATTTCTTATAGGTCTCTTCATCCTTGTGCAGATTAGACTATTCACTGAATTTAAGCCACACTTGCATCATTTGTGTTCCATAGGAACTCACTGCCTCAACAGAAGGTTTTTAAGAAAAGAAAAGAAAACTAAATTCATCTGGCTCCTAATGTAAATGGCTTGATGTTCTAACAAGCACATTTACCTTTCACAGAGATGAGTGAGTGAAGTTAGCACCCGAGAATAGAATGTACAACACAAAAAATAAAGGGAAATCAGGATGGAGACCAATTTTAAGGCTAATTAAATTAACAAAGACTGAAAAAAGTACGGAGGAAAAAATCAGAATGAGGTTCTACAGTGAACTATTACAGATTTTAATAAATGTAGACCAGTACACATGACATGAAACCCTGAGTCTGTAAAAAAACCCCTTGAAATGGCATCCAAAGGACAGGAATTACACAAACTATGACACTGAAATTTCCCTGCAGTGTTTTCCTAGAATGTCCAAACTACTATGCAAAGTCAATATCCAAATAGTTTTAATTTTCACCATTGCATGAGGGCTAACTACTTTTCCAAGGGTGATATTTGCTCTGGGAGTGGACAGGAGAAGGCAGACCTTCCATTAGAAGCCATTAAGAGTTCTGCCTGAGCAAAGCCAATTCCTCTCAGAAGGCAACAAGCATAGTCAAACATCTCCGTAAAGAGTTTGTTTACAAGTGTTTCTCAGACAAATATATGCTAAGAACATAAGCATCAAGATGAAGAGGTCTGGGGGTGAGCGCTCGAAAATTATTTAATTTCTACCGTTTAGTGGAACTTTGATGATGCAAAACACTCCAGAGTTTAATAACACGACATAAAGCAGTGCTTTCTGTCTGGTGCTTAAAACTCAATTATTAATTAGAGTGCCTATACTGCTTCTTGTAGCTGGAATGATTTGAAAACAATTTCTGAGTCATTGACCTTTGTGTTTAACCCCAGATATTGAATTTGGATGGTGCAATGTTTCATGTAAATACATTTCTCTTTTCCTTGATCATGACCTGTCCTTCTCCTTTCCAAAAACATGGAAAACTTAAGATAATCATGTTGCCATCTTATTGCAGGGGTTCCAGCCTGTTGTCTCCTTATTGCAAAAGTTTCATACATTCTTGGTGTTTCTCGTGAGCACCTCCTCAGAGCACTGACCCTTTCTTCTTCACAAAATAGCCACTGACTGCAGTTCCCTTCTCAGCCAGCCAACCCCTTCTCATTGCTTACAGCTGTGGCCTGTTAAAGTCAGGCCTGTGTCTAATCTTTGGTAATTGGCCCAGCTGCAACTCCTTAGGGGTAAGATAACTTTCTACACTATCTTTATTTTCTTATATTCTGTCCCCCTACATAATCATATCTTCAAAATATCTTAATTTGAATTTGCTAGGTGCCCAAAATTGGTGTAGCGTAAGATTATGCCAAACTGACTTCCACTTTGAAAGGAAAACATGGCACTGGGAAAAACACATTTCTGAGCACCTAAAGGTGACCTGAGGCTTTAAGAACAAGCAGAAATCAAAATCTGTTTTATACAGGATATATGGAAGAGAAACAAGAATGGCTGGTGAGATGGAGTGTTCTCCTTGGCTTTCTGTTGCACAAATATTTTCATTTCTGTAATAGGAGCTTTGCTGACAATCGTCAATATTTTATTTCACTATGAGCTGATGTTTTTCCCTTAACTAAAATTCAATTATTGCAAAACCAGAACAGAGCTCTAGCATCCCTAGCCAACTCTTAGTTTTTGTGTCCCAGTGAAGGACTGTGGTTTTTATTAGAGTATGAACACTTGCAGTTCAGCTTTGCAAAGGGGACAGTGAACATTCAGCACTTGTCAGGGTTGCAGCATGGCAGCCACCACCACAATTACATTGCCCAAGGCTGACCTTGGGAGTTTTTCTTGTTAGTGAAACATGGAGGGAGGAGATGAAATAAGCTCAGTGCCTGTTTTGAACAGGCACAATGCAAAGCTAGGGACCATCTGTGGTCCCCCACCTTTGAATAACAATGATCTTCGAACTGCAGGAATGGATTTTGTTTCAACACACAATTGTATGGATGTTGATTACCTGTCTTAGGATCTCACTGGTCTCAGTGGGGAATTTTCCCAGGGTTATTTTTGTCAAAATCAAATCCATGTTATATATTTGAACAAATCCCTATTAAGTAGCTACTTAGGAGTAGATATTTCCAGCTAAAACTGAAAGGACACTCCACATTCATGGGAAGTGTGAAAGAGTGCTGGTAAGACTAAAGATAAACTTCTCTGTGTGCAGCAGAACAGTCCATGCCTGCTCTCCTGTGGTAGTCACACTTGGTCTGTAAAAATTTCTCCCTTCCCTTCAAGGGGAAAGAAAACTTGTCCTGGAGCCTCTTTAATATTTTAATCAGGTAACAGACGAGATAGGAATAATCTGGTACTACCAACAGTCTGGCAGACAAGATTACAGGTGGCAATTTAGCCCCAACAAATCACAAACAGCAGGTGCATTCTGCTGCTTTTTCTGACACTAAGAGCACAAATCTCTCAGCTTCCTACTCTGTCAAAGCATCAGTTTAAGATGTTTCCAGAAATTTAACTCTCTATATTGTGAAGGAGATCAACAACCACATTTAAATCATTATCAGAGAGGGATCTGTAGACAGAGAGTAGATCAAATCACATATTGCATAACTGATCTCTGTGTTTCAGTAGACCTTATTCCTTATTAAGTAAAACAGAGCTGAAGATGAGTCCTTTGGCCAAAGCAAAGGGGAGCAATTTCACTGCATCAGACACTAATACCCTGCAGGAGTGAAAGGATAACTTGGGATGGCCCACAGGACCCAAACACCATGGCCAAGTTGGTTTGAGACCGTGACTGTCCTCTTTGAGGTGCTCTGGCTGCATCACTGCACTCATCTGTCAGAGCACTGTGGTTCATCTGCATCTGCCACCAGGCACAGCAGTACTACAAGGTCTGCATTCTTTTTTTTAAATGAGGCATTGTGGTCAATCTGAAATTCTATATTGCACTGAAAATATGCTTTTCTGATAATAATATCAATTGCATATTTGAAAAGAAGAAAACCTACAAACCTGAAAATCTGTATTTGGCCTAGGCAAATATGGAAATCCTGAGTAGGAAACAGTGTAAAAAGGGAGGAAGAAATGAACTTTTCCATAAATTCTTTTCTGGTAAACTCCATCTTTTTAAGCAAAGCTACAAGGACCCTAACCTTAACCCTACAAGGAAGTGCACAATTTCTCAAGATACGTAGCAATTTAGCGGCACATAATTGTCACAACACTGGAAAACCCTACTACCCTAAAAATGCTACTACCCCTGGAGCACTGTCATCAGCAACCAATATTGAAAATAGTCATGCTGCAGTAAAATGCTGTTTAATTAGCCACTTAATCAGGACAAGTAATGTGAACAAACACTGCAAAGTGCATCCAGATTTGTGGGTCATCAAAGAGTTTTTGTGATCAATAAAATAATAAAAAGATTTAGCAAGTTGCCAGCATGCCTTAGGCATATCCTACCACACAGAATTCACCATGTGTCAGGCAGCACCATTCCCTAGCAACATCAAGTGTTATTATTAGCATCCCGAGACCCAAGGTTATTAGTGAGCTCTGAACTCACAATACTCAGAAGATAAAAACCTCTAATACTTTTATTGCCCTCATTCACCAGTTGGTGTTTGAATCATAATATGTTGTCTCATTAAAAATCATTACATTAATTCTGTGCATGATTAGAATCCACAGAGCCTGTTGCACACTGCCTTTAAAATAAGGAAAGGTCAGCTTCCTCTAGTCTCAGAGTGCTTTTGGGCTTATGTTAAAACCTTTTTTAAGGAAACAGTAAAAAGGAACAGCGGTACATATGAGTGTTTCCCCCTAAGGTAGAAACAAAGCCTGAGAAAACAAAGGTCTAAGCTACTGAAGTGGGTTGTATGCTGAAACTGCCTTTGTACAGTTGCAGATGGAAGGCAGGCAGACTGTCTAAGTTTTAGCTTCAGCCACCAGGCTCTGACCTCCCAGCTCAGTCAAGGATTTTTGCCCCATTTCCCCCAACACAGCAATGTCTCAGCCTTATTCTCAGAAATGCTTCGTGCTCGGCTGGTATTTGCTATGTTGGACCCACAGGCCCACTAGGAAGTTTTAAAAAGTCCATTAATTATATTTAAAAAAAAAAAAAAAGATAATTTCTGTAGAATAAAATCCTCCAGTTGCTGGAAAAGTGATTGGGAACTACATCCACAAGCACATGGGGCAAGGGGACACCTTTTGCTGCATCAGATAAAAAGTGGATGGACTGACAATCAATACTGGCTCCTTCAGCCTTCAAAAGGAAGCGCCACAGCTTCCTCCCAAAACCCTGAACAGAATCATGAGGCAAATAAGAGTGCCTGAAGTTTCAGGTCAGGCAGGCAGTGGAGGTAACTTTGACCCAAACCATCTCAGAACTTTTTGCTTTGAGCAGTGAGTGCACCATGAGTCTCAGCCCTGCCATCCCACCACCTGTGCATGGTCCTGCTGCAGTGACAAGCAATAGCTGTCAGACTGATACATGGGCAGGCTCAGACATCCACACCAACTCCCCCTTGCTGGCATATACCAAATAGCTGGAATTCTACATCACAGTTTTGCCAGATCCCTGCCAACACAATCTCACCAAGCAGTATGGACAATATTTGCATTTAGAGACATTCTGAATCTTATCAGCCCAAACCACAGCATTTCTCACTACCAAGTCTTCCTCTCCACTCCTGATGTTTAATATTTTCACTTTGTCTTCATGGGGTAGCAAAAGTATTCAGAGTGAGATTTCTTTGGTTTTGCAGTTTTTATTTCAGAGGCTCAAATTCACAGTATGTGGTTTACTGTCAATCTCTCAACACAAACTACAGGGTTATAAATTTCCCTGTAAATGGAAAATGTTGTCCCCTGAGACCAAGGGAGTTCCTAGAGCCAGGGCAACAAGTTGGTCTCAATGCAATTCAGACTCAATCCTGTGTTTGCAAATCATCTGAAAAAGAAGTTTCTGCCTCACCCTCAATTCCAGTCTCATCCTCACGTCCCTTGCTCTCTGTCATTGAGCCTTCAGCAGAAATCTGCTGGGGATGTTTCTAAATTAGCTCGCCAGTCAACCTCCTGTTCAGCATGCAGCAGCAACTTTCCAATTAGCAGCTATTCTTCCACTGTAGTGTATACTCTAAGAGTCATTATTCTAAATTCACCCACAAATTGAACAGCCCTCTTTCCATCTCTAATCAGGCCAGGTACCAGCATGTTCTAAACCCTCCCTCATCTGATTTCATTACTGCTCATTAATTTTCTTCTTTATTGCTGTTATTATTCCAGCTTCACAGTGCTGGATTGATGTTGACTATTGACAGAAACAACTTCAGCTGTGCAACTCAACTCCTGTATGTCTAGCCTATAGTATCAGTAAAATATGCACATTTATATTCACATTTATTTTGCAATTCTTAGTCATGTTCATGAAAGTATTATGTACCACTATGTAAGAACATCTGCAGAGAGGATTGTACAAATATTTACAGCTGAATTCCAGTTCTTAATAACCTTTTCTTTTGTATTTTTCTAGCTGGAACATAACAAATTTCTATCTGAGGCTACATTTAAGAAATAGGAGCACCAGATATCTAAGACAAGAAGTAAAGACAAAAGAAGAAAACACTTCTTCTCACAGGAGAATATTAAAATGACAAAATCCCTAGAAAGTCCAAAAATATTCCAGCATAAAATATGGTTTGAAATATGAAAACAGACAGGCACCTAATGGAGTAAATCTCTTGACTACATGATGAAAACACGTAATTTCTGAAATTTAAAGAAACTCTACCCCAGAATGTAAGAAACATTCATATCCATGATTCACAGAATCTAGATCTGCAGCCAACCTGGTTTTCTCTTTCCTAGTCCACCTTTTTTTCTTTTTGTTTTGAGACAATTTGCACATGCACTTCATGACCAGTTTGTGACTCTCCTCACTTCTTGCATTTCAGCACCAGAGCCCTGGGTGAGCAGAGGCACATGGATATAGCCAGAACCAGCATCTCCATCGGCTTTAGACACATCTTTCCCTCATGGCCTCTCCATATTACCCTTCCCATGTAAACAGCAAGGGTTCAGAAAAATCCAAATGCAGTAATGGCAGGTAGCATGAACAGCACAGCTGCCCCAGGGATTCTCCCAGTTAACACCACTCTGTGCTTCACCTCACCTTGCCAAGCATTTTTCTCTCCCTCATACTCTGTTTAAGATCTGAACTTTGAATCTCAGCCTAGTGTTCAGCAAAGCTGGGTCACCTGCACAGTCACCTCATGAAACAGAAGTTGAGTCCTTGCTATGGTCCTTGCCCAGCTGCCCCCTGGACTACAGTGCGCAGCACCTGCAGATGATTTTAGCAAACAGGAAACCACTCTTTGTCTATGTACCATTCTCAAAGGCATCAAAACCCCTTTATTAAAGTATAATTTTTCTTTCTGAAAGCTAATTAACGCTGGCAACAGGCACTGTAACACTCCAAGGTTTCCTCTGGCTGACAATTTTAAATAGCTTCCTTCAATCTTCACGGACTTGAAATTGAACACTCGTTTATACTTCCAGTGAAATACCATTATTTAATCACATTAAAATGCTTCTTCTGGTTGTCATACTAAAATTTCCAGCTCTTGTACTCTGAACCATGTAATCTATTATAGCCTTTATCTTCACACTAGCTATGTCAGGAGCAATCTGTGGATATCCTAGTCTTTCCCTTTTTAACACCATAATCTTCTGATCATTAATCAAAAGAGAGAAAAAAAGAGAAAGACTTGCAAAGCTGTTCTGTGCTTCCTGTTCCATGTTAGCAGTTGCTAAGTCACTTGGCAAAACTAATAAGCAGTCAAGCTTTTCTGTTTTATTTGAAGTTTTCTTCTAATTGTGCTCCCTCAGTTAATCTTCCTCTGTTGCTTTAATACATCACTTCCTTCTTCCCTTCCTAGATTAGATCCAGTTCTTTATTACTCCTTGGCACAGTTTGCAACACCTTACCTCAGTGCCCCATTTGTGACTGGCATATGATGCTCCATTGAACTAGACCATGTAATGTGAATGCAAATGATTCATTTTCTAGCACTTCCCAGGACTCATGTTTTGCTTTTGGAAATGAGAGCAGTTTAGAAGAAGTCTCATTATACCAGATGGGACACTTACACAGATCAACCTTTTCTAACTAACATTAAAGTAAGGCCTGTTCAGACAGCAAAGATACACTATGTGAGATTCAGAGGTCCCTTCCAATGTACAGTTTTCTGTGACTCTTATTCCAAACCTACTCCTTTTTTTGGCTCATTCTCATGCCTTAACACTAAATCTTTCTTTTGCTACATGCATGAAGCCTTAATAGGAGTATGTACCCACTGTTGAAGGGCTACATTCACAGCACAGCAATTTGTGTTCAAATTTTCCCTGCCTGCAACCTGTTCTCTCCTGCTCCACGGAAATGCTTGAAATATCTGCCAGAGATTACTCAGTGGTTTGCTTTCTCTTTCTTGATGTACTTTCACTTTGCACAGAGTACACATCAGCAGCTGAGACAGAGGTCTACTTTCTCCCAGTGGAGTGTCCTCCTCTCCACCTTGTGCACCATGTCCTCACCCTCTGGCTTGCTCTTTATTCTCTCCCAGGGGAATACTCAAGTACCTCAATGTAGTATATAATAGATTGCAGGGGAAGAGATAGTGGTGTTACCCTTTCCTTGTTTTTAACGAGTTACTTTAACTGTTTCATTTGAATGGCGCATGCACACACGCTGCGATCTCTGTTTAAAGGGAAAAAAATAAGTCAAGAACAAAAAATTCCTCCCTCCCATGTCTTCCTTAACAAAACATCTGTTTTCACAGCCCCAACAGACTACAGGCTGATCATTTCTCTTGCATGGTTCTAAGCCAGTGAAACAACACTGATAACTGGTTTTAAACCTCATTAACCTCAATAACACATGGGTTATTTGCCATGTAAATACTAGCTATAAAGCAAAACCTCTGCATGCAAACAGCAAAAGTTGCCACTAATGCAAAGAGGCATTTTTCCATCTATCAGAACATGGCACATAGGAATAGCTATTTCTTCTATCTAGATACTTCCTCACGGTCACTTCAGGAGAGGAAGTTGAGTGTTGTGTGTTTCTGTCCTGCTTACTGGGTCAAGTACAAACACCAGCTTGTGTGGGGAATGAAGGAGATCCTGCAAGCTTGTGGCTTCCACTGCATCATGAGATTCACAGCTCTCAGCAGTTCAAGAGGAGCTCATGAGAAGGCAGGAGTGACACCTCTCTACCTCTGCAGATCCTGCCCAACACTTGTTCCACATCCTTTAGAAGGGTTATTCTGCACACAGGGTGAGACAACCAACTCCTTCACAGCCTTTGGATGCTACTGCCAAAGCTGGCAACTGAGGTCATGGTGAAAAATAAAGCTGCAGCCCAAAAGCTTCATAGAAATATCTGAAATAAGCACTGAACACCCGCCTTTTTTTTTTTTTTTTGTTAGATTAATTTCTTCAGTACAAACAATCAGATGAAGAATTCAAAGGAATGTGTGAGAGCACAAGTGGGAAGCAAATGAGTGAGCAGGGTGGTATTACCATGCCCCAAACTGAGTGTTATCTCTGCACTATGAAAGAAGATAAAAATGATACCTGTCAACTATGGAACATTTGCTGTTTGAAGAAATAGGAGATTAAATAGCTTCATGAAATGCCAGAAGAGATGAGTAATTATTCAGTGAGGCACCTAGACCAGATTAATTACAGCTTGGGAAGAGAAATCTTGATAGAGATGTTTCTGTAAGGTGGCAGCACTGAAGGAAAGCCTTTGTGTTCTAGTAACCAACAGAATAATAATAACAATGATATAAATAAGAAAACCCATCCCAGTAAGAACAACAAAACAATAAAGCAAGCAAACTCCCCCCAAACCACACATGACAGGAAGCATTACCTCATGAAGAAAGATCCAAGAGCTGTTTATCAGTGTCTGTCTTTCTGCTCTAAGCCAGAACATCAAGCTCATATATTTTAGGGCAATTTTGAGGTAGTATTTTTTAGTAGAATATTGAGTATTAATCTTGCCCGTAAAACAGTGTACCAAAATATATAAATAACTGTGCAGAGTCTGTTATAAAAAGCTTAAATACAGAAAACATGAAGGCAAGAACCCCGTGTGTCATCAAGGAGATATAAAGAATACAATTCCCTTGAAATTCTAGAAGAAAAATATTTTTATTCCTCACTCTCTCTATCGTCTCCTTTCCATAAGATGTAAGATGATGCTAAAAAAGTGATTTTTTTTTTCTGTCAGGGGAAATCTGTTGTTCATGGAAATCTCCCTCTCTGGAGGTAAAAAGATTATTTCGAGAAAATTATGTTAATCTCAATTGCACTGAGTGACAGTTGCAGTCAGAGAAGCCCTATGTAACCAAGTATTTTATCAAAGAATATACCATACTTCAAGAACAGAAGCTTATCAGATTCCTGTAGTCAAAATTAATCACGCAGTTTACGCAAGCTTTTTGGTCTTATACAAGCAATATCAAAATATGCCATGACAATTTCTTTAAGAATAACCCCAACAGACATTTGCTTCTAATGAAAATAAATACTAAATTCAAGTTGCACCCCAATTTACTGTCAATTTAACTTTTCAGACTTACTTTACTACACAGCACAAATATCTTAAAGGTAAAGCAGTTTTAATACCTTTGCTTGTAGAGATAGAAAATTTGCTTTGGCTCATCCAAAAATCCTTCCCTATGCTCAGTCTGCAGGCAAAATTCATCTTTTCAGTTCTCCAAGTCTAGCTGCAGTTGACTAACACACAGCACGTTTCACTGTGATGAATTGCTGAATTTCACTTCAGAATTGCTTGGATTTGATCCCACATGGATGTCATGCCCTACTTTAGCAGGAAAGTTTAAAACTCTATAGTTTTAAACTCTCCGGTTTTAAACTCCTCCCTCACTGGCAGGCCCATGTCCTGGGATCCCATCCTGCAGCCATATTCCTATGATGGGCTCCTCTTGCTCTTTCAGGATCTGAGGTGGAGCTGGTCACTGCCACCAGCCCATGGGAACCACCAAACCCGACCCAGAAGGTCTTCACATACCTCAAAAACATACAAGCTCCTCCAGCACTGCTGTTCCTGGAATGAGGAAGGACTTTCAGCAGGGAACCAAAGCAGGAAATATTGTCTGCAGGAGCAGGGGAAGAGCAGCACCAGCCCCCAAGCAGCTAACGAGGACAGCACCCAGCTAATACTCTCCACCACCTGCTGCTTGGGCATTTATTGCCTTGCTCTCTTCCTCAGACTGGTGTAATTTACTCAGCCCAGCACTGCCCTGCCCATCCTTCCACTCCTCTTCTTCTTCAGGAGAAAATCTTTGAAGTCTTACCCTAACAACTGGAGGAAAAAAAATCCCTCTGAAAGCCCAGTGAAATCCTCTGTTTTAAATGAAAGAAAAAAATAATTCATTATCAGAAGAACAAGCCTACCCCTCCTCCATCACACTGATTCCTTTATCTACATGTTATGCATGATTTTCAATCCTTCCCATTCCAAGTTTTCATTCTTTGGAAGGATAAGAATTTGTAGTTACTCTGTATTTGCAAAGTTTTTGGTACACGTGGGCTTGGTTCCCATTTGGTCCTTAATTCCATCATTATAATAGTAAAAGTTGAGCATTCAGAAATAATACAAAAATAACTATTAGACAGAAGACTAATTATCAGGAAACAAACCCAAAAATACAGTTGTCTTGAGGTCTGTGCTGTTTCAAAATCTTTCTTCCCTAGCAGTCAAACTGTGAAAATTAGACTTTGCAGTTCAGTTTTAGGTGTGAGAATTGCCAATTGTGCTGAGAGCAGTCTGGCAGATGACTTAGGATGCAACACACCTGTGTTTGCAAGAACAAGTTAAACAAGCCTAGTTTTCTTCCTTTGGTCTGAGAAAATTTTTACTTAGAGATCTGTAAAGAAATTTAACTATTACAGTTAAGCATTTTCCATTTTTTTCTTCTCTAGTTAAAAGTCTAGCCATTGGTCCACAAAAAGATTTTTGCAGAAAATTTTTCACCTCCTTAGACACTGTTATAATTCTCTTAGGGAGAAAAATCGTTAATAGTTAAAAACATAAAAGAATAAACTGTAACCTCTTTTCCAAGAAGTTCTCTTTTTATAATATTTAAAAAATAATATTATTTTTCTAACATTTACCCCCTCCCATATTTATAGTAAACTTTTTCATTTGTTTTTTCATCAAGGATTTTCTTATTACAAAATCTTTTCTATTTGTTTGCTGTTTCAAAATCATACTTATGGGAATGCACCATATTTTGAAGTTCTTATTCCAAGAAAATTCACTAAGAAGGTCTCCTTGTGGTTTTATGCCCTGTTTTGGCAGCTTTTTCTGCCTTTCTATGCTTGTGCAGGTAGGCGGATTTTTGCCTTCAGCCAGTTCTGCCTTGTGGCAGCATGAGGTGGGTTCACAGCTCTGTCAGTAAATTTGACATGGAAAAAGGGACAAGGTCAAAAAATTTTCCACCAGTCACACTAATATTTTCATCAGATTAAAGAAAATTCTTACTTATAGGCATTATTAGGAAAAGTTTAGGAAGAAATCAAAGATCTTCAAAGCTATTATATTGTGCTGTGAGAAGTATCTTCAGGCACAATCAAATTTGGAGAAGAGTACAGACAGTTTAATTGCTGGTTATGGGATCTAAATTTGTTTGGTGCTCTCCAACAGGCACTTTCAACAGAGATTTGTCTGTGCTAGCCAGTCAGTATGTTTTTAATATGAAGCTGTGAGTAACACACTGAACAGCTCCAGACAGCTCAAGGCTGTGTCCTGCCTGAGGTGCTGCGCTCCACACGTTCCTTTCTCAGCCAAGGGTATTTACAAGAATTAACAATGACTAATAACATCAAACAACACTTCACATTCAAGCAATGGCTGATTGACTCAGCCAGCAGGAGCTGTTTGTCTTTGTTATCCTGTGCAGCTGCCTGGCCACATTGCAGCACTGAAGTGTTGATGCTGTGTAGGCAGGTGCTAACAAACGGGAATCTACTGCAATTTCCTTTGAGTAAACTGAAAATTATTAAATGAATACAACAAGAATGAAAGATGTAAGTGTCACTGGAACAGCTATATTTGGCAATAAATCTACCCTTGATCACCTGTTATTTGCTAGTGCTCACTGGCTTAAGACAGTGAGCTGTCTCTACTTTGTGTTTCCAGAAAATTTCTGCCCTAGTCAGGCTTCTCAAAGGTACAGATTATATTAGGGTATTTTCTCAATCAATTGTAATTCTGGTATCAAGTACAGTTCAGAAATCTATCAGATCCAAGAAGTCTGTCTTCTAATCAGAAGTTCTGATGAAAGAGTCTGGCTTATTCAGTCCTATATGATTATTTTTGTTAAAGAGAATGTCTTTGCGGTCAAAAAACTCCTGCAAGTCCAAATACAGCCTAGGTGTGAGCACATACTCCAAAGCCATGCTTGAATTACTAGAATTGCACTGAGTCTGTGCTGCTTCTGTTTCCAAAATCTCTAGAGAAATATCTTGCTGTTACCGGTATTGCTCTAAACCACTTTGAGAGTGCTTTGTTAAGAAGACAAAAGTTCAAATCTGCCTCTGGGAAACTGTGGCCAAAGCTATCTCCATTTACATGTTTTTTAGTGCTCCATGAGGTAGAATTTAATCCATTATTTAAAATTCCTTTTAAAATAAGGTTTGTTTGGTTGTTTTGGGGTTTTTTTTCTGATGATTTTCTGAAGGGTAAAACATCCCCTAGAAGAAATATCATCAATGTTTTCTTTGCAGTACTAATCTGGTCCTTTTTAGTCATTTTATTTCCTTTTCTTATAAATTAAATTTATTTGCAGAGACAGAACTCTTCAAAGATATTCCCAGAAGATCTCTGGTTAGATTATACCACTACTTCAAGCGATAATGAATCTGTTTCTGAAAAACAAATGTTTTTCTCTTCCAAATTGTGCCTTGAGTTCCCTTGAGCTTTACAATTCAGTGAGCATTAATGTTACATAGCACAAATAATGGGACTTTTTCTGAGAAGACAGGATGCAGCTGCTGATGCTTAATTAAAACTTATCAGATTTGTTGTGTTGCTTTGATCTGTTGCTTTTTTTGTTTCTCCACCTTTTGAGCAAAGGTTCTGTCAAAGCCTAAATGTATGCTGCTTGTTCATCTCGGTGAATGTCATGCATAAGACCTGTCTCTGAAGCTTTTGAAAGAAAAGGACAATTCCTTTCAAGGTGCAAATATTGACAGGTTTAACTGTGTTTACATTGTATTTTTAGATCCATGTTAACAATACACACAGCTTATATATTCTGATGGTTTCAAGTAGGTGACAGTGACATAGTTTGTAAACACAAATGAATATATCTGGAAGAATTCAAAAAACATGTGGAGTGGCACTTGAAGATTGGGTTGTAAACTCAGTTGTGATTGGATTCAATAATCTTAGAGGTCTTCTCCAACCTCAACAATTCCTTATGTGCCAAAAGCCCTAGAACAGCTACACATACCTCATTTTAATGGACATCATTTATGCAGGAAGCCTATACCACACCATATACAATCTGCAGCACCCTACAGAGCAGTGATACAGACATTGGGCAAGACAAGAATTAGTCAGAGGCAGCATAAGATGCTGCTGGAATGGGTCAGGGTCGATACTGCTGCATGGTCTATAGCAACAAGGACATCGTTGTTTTCATAGCTGCACAGGAAGGGGCACAGGACAAAGCCACTGTTTGGCATAATTTGAGGAAAAGCGGCTACGCTGAACCAAACCAAACCAGAAGAAAAGCAGAGAAACCTGCAGTTCTCCCCCTCTCCATTCTGTCTTTTGCAGATGTTATGTGCATTTGAGCATGGGGCAGAACATCTCAGCTAACAAAGTCCGGGGGCAGGGTGACATGAATGAACTAGGAGCAGTTAGAACAAGCTTTACGTTGTCTTTGTACCTAATGGAAACTACTATATAACCATTTATCTTTCAAGATTTATATGGATTATTGCCACTTAATAGATTAAGTACCATATAGATTATTTTTCTCCCTGTCAGATTAAAAATATTTAGGGTGACACCGTAAGAAGAGGACTGAAGAGTAATAGAGAAAGCTTAATCATAATATAACCGTGTCAGTGATATGTACTGCTTAAACCTCTTAGGATAAAAACCAAAAGTCATTTTTCATCCACAATCATGCCATTGAAGGTAGGGAGCATCCAGGTACTGAATGAGTGCCACTGAAACTTCTTTACCAGTGGATAACAAGACTTTTGGTGTTAGGGTCCAAGCTCACTATTATGGATTCTTAAAAGGAGTCCTTTCATTCTCCTGAAAGAAAAAGATGATGTATAAAACCAGAATTTGTTCTGCTGTTGCTGCCATCCAGAAAGCAATGCCATGGCATGCTGCAGGGAGGAACATGACCACGCTGCCTTTGCCTCCTGGAAAGCCAATTTGGCTGCTGCTGTGCAAAGAGATGGTTGGTCATGGAGGTGGTGACTATTGCTAGAGGAGCACATGGGACAAACACCAATGGCTTCCCAGGATTCAGCTGTTTCTGACCTGCTGACAGCCATCTCCTCCCAGGGATGGAAAGATTCAGCATTACCTGTAGTGCTGGCAAACCTTGAAACAACAGCTATGAAATCAGGACAGAAATTAATTGCACCCTTTGCTCCATCTAAGCAGCTACAAGCTTCTAGAAGTTGGAAGGTCATTAGCAATAAATAATGCAGAGGATGGAATTTTTAAAGAGGATATAATGTGCCTGAGAACTGCTGCAATGCTCATTACTGATTTCTGCCAAAACTGTGTATGTCTTCATAGATGAAAGTAGTCAAACACCAGATCTTAAGATCTTGATTTGAGCTGGCATCATTTTATGTGGTGTTTTAAGTCTGAAAACAGCACAGATATGTTACAAATTGATGCTTGTGACTGGCAGGTTTCAACAGGAGCAGAGGAACTCATCTACTCATCTCTCCATTTGGATTTATCTCAAACTTGCTATGGAGTCTGACTCTCTTCTTCTGTGTTACTTGCCATACAACATAGATTTGATTTAACCTCTATTTCAGATAAACCTCAGAAAGGTTTGAGAAATATAAATTTACCATGCTTTTCTCTAAGGACATTGTCCTCTACACTCCTCTGTAGAGGAGAATGAGGGGCTGTCCTCATTCTCCTCTGCCCCAACATCCTGCTGAGAAATCAACTCTTTTGACTTAAAAAGGACAGCCCCTACTACTGTGTAATATATTCCACAGAAAAAGAGCTATTTGATTTATATTGAACCATTTTAATTAAAAATTGTAAATGTTGTGTTTAAGGACATGTCCTCATTCTGAGAAATTTTAACTCCTAGCTCTAAATTCTCTACATTTCTGCCACATAATTGTCAGCGGACTTCTAAGACACTCTTTTAAAATGAAAGGTTTTATTTTTAAAATTATGGCACAAACCTGACAAGGTGGAAGGTGGCTGGGCAGTAAGGACAGCTAAACTGATGGATTATGAAAGGCATTAACATGGATGTAGGAAGATTAATCATTCTGTAGGTCAAGCCTAGAGTTAGGATGCGAATTTGCTGGCAAGGTAAGCATTTTAATAAATGAAATAATTAATTTTCTTTTCTGGCACAGAAAATAGATGTACACCTGCAAAGTGTGTATATGACAATATAATAGTCCAGGCTTTTGATTGAGGTAGTTTTCAGAGTCCGAGCAGCATCTAATATTTACCTACCAGTCTGAGCTGCTATGTCATTTTTCAGTTACAGATAAAAAAAAATAAAAGCCCTTGGACACCCAGATTTTTTTGAAACACACTATGGAGAGACCTTGAGAATGTATAGGCAAAAAATAGATTCAAGGAGCTGCATTAATCAGGAAAAATCTGTCTTCCTGCTGAATGAAGCAGACATGCTATCTAGCAAACTGTTTAGAAGTATTGCTTAGGGACTGCTTGTGCTATATGAAAGCTGTTCAGCTTCCTCTTTCTGCCAAAACAACTTCATTTTGATATTTTCACAGCCATGGTACTTGTTGTTTCAATTTGTTCCTTATTCCAAACCTCCTTCAGAGCAAGGTGGTTACCTTCCAGATACCTGAATAGACGCTTTTACATTTTGAGTTTCACTTTGCTTACAGTGAACTGGGAAAAAACCCTATCAAAACAAGTGAGAACAAGTGTTTTGGGGGTTGTATTTAAAATAACAGGAAGACATAAGCTCCTTCATGAGACAGCTCAACCTTTTATACTGAAATTCAGTTGTGTGTAATGAATCTAAACACACATGCCAGGCCCCTCAGGAAGTCTCAGGTGGTGTGTGTTGCTTGTGTAGGGATGGAAATGTGTGGGTAGATGTTGGCATTCCCCACTCAGTTTTTCAAGTTTCTGATTGAAATCAGACAACCAGACAAACAAGATGAAAATCACTCTGAGAGATTCAAGATAAGCTTCTAGAGGGCTGGTGGGCCAAGTGCACAGTCACAGAGGCTGCAAATTCTGGTCAAAGAAACAAATCTGCTGCTGGTTCATTTGACTGCATACAGTGAAATGAAACATTGGACTTTCTGTTCAAAGAAATATGCTTTTATCTAAGAAACCTCTGCTTTGCTTCCCAGAAAAAGCAAAAGAAATGTTTGATTCATTATTCCTGGTTCATGGTGACAAGGGCAACATTATTCAAGCCTTTACTAACTGTATTCCTATCTTAATCCTCTTTAGGAACCTCTTAATCAGATAGAGAGTAACTCATTGCACAAAAGAGCAAAAAACAACAAATGCTAGGTAGAATACTGAATACTATTGGTAAAATATTCAGAATTGCAATTATTACCTTTCAATTAATAGGACCACTTACAACCATCCTTAAGAATGTATGCTCTGTAATTCTTCCTCATGCTGAGGAAGGACAAGTTCTGTTTGTCTTGTGCCTTTCGGACTTGGAATTACAGATGATGATGAAACCACAAGGTTTTCAATAAATGGCTTAGAGCTTGCATCAGTAAGTAACATCACCCCATACCAAAAATAAGCTGCCAAACCAGAACTTATAACAGACGAGATCCTCAAGATTTCAGGGTTCTGTATTCAGATGGCCAATGCTGCAATTAGGATTTAAGTTTTCCTGGCTATCTAAGCTGCTAGGTGAGACCATGTTTTCTGACTGCACTCATCTGCTGATACTAACTGAGCATACCTTCAAATGATTTTAGCATTCCATGTGGTGAGGTTTTCTGGCATACCTTCTATATTGATGCTGAAGTGGGAGCTGATGGCAGGTGTGTGTATATTAATATTTGAATCCTATCAGGACAGCTTTTGCAGTAGATCTCCAATCCATGCCCATTTCTTATGCTGCATCTCAGAGTGTGCAAACCTGGCTCTTCCCAGATCCACGCTGAGCTGAAAGATGGGACCAGGGGCTGGTCTGAATTACCCCCTCCATCTCCATGAATACCTGCAGTGTGGGTGTTGCATCTGCAGCACCAACTGTTCTGCTCTGCAGATCTGCTCCTATTGCACTGTCCTACTTGCTAATACACAGACATCTTTAGAAAAATTGCCTCTGTACTCTTGGAAATTATTTTAGCCACTGTGCAGACAGAGGAATGGGGCAGAAACACAACTTGGAGTTGTTTCATCACTGAGGAAAGTGGGAATAATGTGGCTAAAGGTTTCTCCTGCAGGAGATATAACCCCATGCTTATCTAGCCTTGCTGCCTTCAACATGGCCCAGTTTCAGCACTGGTTGCTGCACCATGCCAGGAGATGGCACCAAGGTGTGGCTGAGGCTCAGAGGGCAGCTCTGCATCTTGCTGCTCCTCTCTGTCCTGCACTGTCCCCACTTCTGCAGATGATGGAGGGTGCAACAGCTTCCCAGGACCCTGAGGCAGCCAGAGAAACAACTCTTTTTGTCTCTGGTGCCTCCTGAAGTTAACAAAGTAGCAATCATCACAGGGGTCTGTTCCAGCTAAAAGAATTCTGGAGAATGAAGCATTCAAAGGGAACGGTAGAATTTTCCCGTGGAGAAGGCAGGGGGGAATCAAGCAGAATGTAAAATGCAGAGAGAAATTAATTCAGCTTTCAGCATGCAGTATACAATGGTAGCAATTGCTACTTGTACACTGAGCTCAGGGCAATATATCACAAAATTCATTTCTCTGACCTTGTGCACGCTTCTTTCTCATGAACTAGGTCTTTATGTTTGATTCATAAAAGCACAAGGGAAGTGCAGAATATTCAACTGTATAAAAGCAATATGTAGGACAGACTTTGCTGTCAGATGAATAATGAAACATTTGCACAAAGATGAATAAATTAGTTTTGTGCAAAACAGGAGTCTAATAGTTTGAGAAAAGTATGTGGGAACAATGAAGTTTCTTATTCTGTAGCTATCACCATGCTATTTGGGCACTTTCTGTAGTAAATAGGACAGTTTTAGGGCTGGTAGTGGTTCTGATATTTGTTCCTATGGAATCTGTGAAGTCTATAACAAATGCATCTGTGTATGTACAAAGGAATTATGAATCCTGCATATTAGGGGTAAAACCACAGCAGAGCTGATGTTTTACTCCAAGCATCAGCATTTAATCTTAATGCCTTCCTTCCTTCCTGGGGAAATAATGATTGTATGAATATCGTTCAAAGCCAGAGGAAATCAGTGCTATTTGTCCAAATATATTAACTTTTGGCTAGATTGTGTGGCTGCAACCTCCTGTTTTGTGGAATTAAAGCATTTTACAGCTAGGGCAATTTGGTTTTTAAAGTAATACCAGGTCAGGACAAACTGGGACAACTTTTAATGCATCCTGTCACATTTGGGATGAGTCCCTATCCATTTCAAGTCCTTTCCCTTTTTTATTTATTATTATTTATTTATGCAGTACCAAAGCAACCTTGTGCATCAGTGATTAAATAGGTAGCCTAGATACCTGCCTCACACACTGCAGATTTTTGTGTGACTGCACGTAGACAGATGGTTAAGGGCCTTGGAAATTCCACCTGGAACACTGTCTCTAGTCCTTGGCTTTGTTCTTCTTAAAATGAAATCGGAAAACCTATTAAAACTTGAAATGAGTACAACTTTTAAATGAAAAGAGCTGCCAAACGGCCAAGCAGGGCTCAAAATGAATTTTGCATTTAACTGCACAATGAATTAGCAAACCTATCCAGATATGTATTTAGTATCTTTTTATTTTGACATCACAGACATCTAAATCATTCAAGTCCTCACTAAAGTAGTTAATACATTAAACCAACATATAGAAGAAGATTAAAAAAATCCGAACAACAAACCCAACCTCAAGTCACATCAAAAGGGGAAAGTTGCAGAAAATTTACTCGAAGACAAAAGACTTATAAATCCTTTTGCTATTTTTGATCATTTTTAAGAAGTACAATAAAGAATTTCCCTCCCTTTTCCTAATTGTATCCAAACTAACAATTAAAAAGATGGTGAGTAAAATTGCCATTTTCAAATATGATGACATAGGTTAACACCTGAGTTGAATTAACCATCAAAGTTTAAAAAGTGGCTACAAAAAAATTGTAAAATTTAAAGATTTGGGAAAAGAAAACCAAACCTCCAAAGACACACATGTGCAAAAATAAGCACAGCATCTAGATTAAACACTGTCTTCTAAGAAAATCTAAAAAATAACTAAAAATTCAACACAAGTAAGATGACACTTCTAGAAGAGAAAGGAAAGAATTCTTTTGGGCTTGGAAGTGCACCAGCATTGCAAACTCTACTTAAAACCCCTGCAAAGGGCTTGCTCAGTTGTTTGTTCAGCTGAGGTCCTGGAGCAGTGAGTGCTTGGCTGACCCATTGCCCACTGTCACACACAGTGCCAGATGCAAGGCAGGTTAGGCTTGGCAACAATAACTCAACCTGTCAGCCCCAGGGCAGGGAATGCTGGTGACTTTAGTGACCATCCAGAATTTGTTCTTTTTATAGAATGCTTTGAGTTGGAAGAAAACTCAAAGATCATCCAGTTAGAGCTCCCTGACACAGGCAAGGACACCTTTCACTAGACCAGGTTGCTCAAAGCCCCATCCAGCCTGGACTGGAACATTTCCAGGGATGGGAGCATTCATCACTTCTCTGGACAAGCTGTTCCACAGCCTTCAGGATTTTTTCATCATGTATAATCTACACCTACCTTTTTTTCAGTTTGCTGAATTTTGCTACTCCTTTGTATCTAGAAATACAGCAATTGCAGAAAAGACATATGTGTAAGTTCACATATGGAGAATATATTACTTTAGAAAGCTTGGGATATAGTTTAAGGAACTCTGAAGCTACCTGAAGTCATGTTGTAAGATGTGGCTGAACTGCTGGAACAAGGCTGCTGCCTACACCCAGCTGGGAAGTCTCCCTCCAGCTTGGATATCCATGTGTGATATACTTTGCACAGCTCAGTTTTCCCTTCCCCTGCCAGGGCACCTGAGAGGTCTTGTCTGGGAACTTTCTTTCTGCTCTTCCTTGATCTTGTCTTTTTCCTTCCTCTCAACCAGAAATTTCAATGGGAAAGGCTTGATGGCAAAGGTGGTATTACACAGCAGAACTTGGAGGGAGAATAGAGCACTCAAAGAAAGTGGTTAAGGATTGAATTATGAAAGGTTTCCATTTACTGGCAGAGGGGGAAGTTTGTCCTGTAGCTTCACAGAAACTAGAAAGTTCAGATGAGCCAGAAATAGGCAGCAGACAAAAATTTAAAAAATAATCAGTTCCGACACCCATGGGGAAATGACCTCTTCTATACTTTACAGAGTCTCCACATTAAATAGATGAAATGTAGTGCAGAGTTTCTAAAAGGTCTGCTTTTATTCTTTTCTATTTTTTTTTCTAAACAGACTACTTCAAATAGCTTGTTTTCAATATATTCTTAAAAGGGCACCCCTGTGTGTTTGTCTGAGAAGGTGGAGGGCGTGTTTGGTGGGAGCCACACAACAATGGCACCAGTCATGCACAATTCAGCTCCTCAAGAGAAATTTGCTCCAGCCTTTAATGCAGCTTCTTTTCGTCTATGCTCTGGGAACCACACACCATTACCCAGTCACAAAAGAGTAATAGATGTGTAATAATTATGTGGAGGAAAACTATAATGTTCAGAAAACTGTGCATTTTGATTTCTTGTTTTAAATGCATTTGAAGCATTTTCAGCATAAGCTAGACTAAGATAAGCAGGCAATTCTCATGCTTTTCCTTTGTGCCATACTCAAAATGAAGTTTCCTTTGCTTCTGTCAAGGTAAACTCTGTTAGGCACAATAGTGCTGATTTGTATTGCTTTGAATTGGTTTAGGTCACCAGTAATGCTATGTGTTTCGAGCCCTACCAGTGTCTGGAATAAAGATCAACCTGTGAATCCCCATCAAAGCTATACTCATATTTTCCCTAAGCACATGCCTGAGCTAGCTTTAATTATGCTTACTTCACTATTGGTTTTCACTTATTTATTCATCTTTCTTTGGAAGCATGGCTTCTTAAGGAGCTTAACATTGCACTCTACTTCTCCATGAGCTACATGGATAGAAACCCAATGCAAAACCACTACAGTGGCTCTCCAATTTTACTCCTGTAATTTACAGTCAACTTTTCATTTACTCTACATCTGTTGCTAATGATTCATAGATTTGAACAGTATTAGTAACTTTCTGACACCTCATGTTCAACTTCTCTCTTCCAACTTGTCTTAGACTTGTCACAGAACATGATGATGTTCCAAGGGAAGGACATTTTGTGCTTTATCAGATTTCATCACTTGAATTTTAGTACAACAATGGAAAAAACACCATGACATGTCTTCCTTATGAAAGCTATTATGCTGACATATTGAAGACCTTCTCCCTTTTCCTGATGCTAAAGAGCAAAAGCTTTAATTATTCCATCATTAGTTAAGTAGACAGAGCAGAAATCATCCTACCATGTTTTTATTATATTTTATTCCTAGCTCTAAAGGTTCTGCTGGCATTTCCAAAGCATAATTGGATTATTTCTTAAAGTCTTTTTATTTGTGATTTTTGCTTCCGACAAACATACTGTTCCTTGTGTTAATGACACATTATGCAACACCCTAATTTCTAGTATGTTTGAGGACTTCAAGATGGTGTGGGCTTTGCCATCAGACCCAGAAGTAGCTATTTTTATTAAAGAATAAAGCAAACAAATCATTGTTCCCATTCTTTTGCCCCAGGCTCACTCTCACCTCCTAACAGTAAGTCACACAGGTTTCTGCTTTTGAATGAGAGCCAGAGCTTGTAATGAGCCACATGCATCAACTGTATTTACAGTTTTCTTTCAGAGCAGTTGGTGGCTTACATAAAAACACAAAACATAAGCTTCATGTGGAAAAAACTTCTCAATGAGATTTTCCCATTTTCTCATTCATAAATTAACAATTTCCTAATTCAGTTAATTATTTAGTCAGGTAGTCAATAATTCAATCAAGTACCACAGATCACGATTGCCAAAGGCGTATGAGCACTTCCAGAGCATGGAAGGCAGAGGGGAAAAATTGCTTCCAGAGAAGTTTGTCAATCTTGAAGGTCAATAATCACCAAAGGGAAAGAGCTGAAGCTGAATGAAATTCCAAGTAAAGGGTTCAATACAAAAGGCTGTGTGTGTTGACAGCACATTTACTGTGTGTAAATGTGCAAGAGAGCTGAGCCCCCAACAACCCGAATTAGGGGCAGACTGGCAGCACCACAGCTGGGTAACCCAGATTTGATCTTGGCACAAGTATATGGAACACAGACCTTGAGACCTTTAACTTCTGCCACTTGTGTGTCAAAAAGCTTCTGTGTCCATATTGGCTGGTTTAGAAATTGTATTTTTCTTCACTTATAACTTGACTTGGCTTGAATGAGGAGTGGTTCACCTGGCTGTGGCATTCAGTATGTCTGGGCACAAAGAACTGCATTCAGAGCCCTAGGCCATCCCATATAATTCATCCTGCATTTAAACACTTGAACTGATGTGAGAACCAATTCTAAGCAGCAAAATGTCTTCCAGTGAGCAGCATTAGGCAGGAAAGCCCTCTGGCATATATAAAAGTGGGAATATATAAAAGTCCTAAGTGTTCTGCAACAGCATTTTTAGCGGGGAGGGGCTTCTATGGGCCATCACCTGATGACAGCAAAGGATTACTGCAATGGAATATTATATGTTTTAGACTTTTTCCACAGAAAAAAAATATATTTTCACATCCTCATTTGTGAATATGTACCAACCATAGAAATAATCTATGACACAGTGGAAAGTTTATGATAGGGGATAATTTAAAGTTGTCAGATACCGTATGTCTTTCCCCACCTTTTCCCACTTTTGAAAAAAGGGGATCTGTTTGCTGACATAGTAAGTTGTGAAAAAAAGTCTAAAAATGTCATGGAATGTGTTCTGATTTTTGGAAGACTTCGAGGGCATTCACATCACAGCTGTGTGATGGTCAGTGTCCTTAGCTACCTTCTGCCAACAAGTGTGAAAGGGCTTTTTCTGTTAACTAAAGTCTCAGGAGCAGCCAAGTCACATGGATCATGAAGCTTTCCCAGTCCCAACCTGAGTAACATAGGGGTATCCTCTCCCTACATATGGAAGTTTAAACATATTTTAATTACTACTGCATCTGAAGATTGAATAGCACAGATATTTCTTCCACTTTTTCCTCTACGATGGAAATGGAGCAGCAGAGCAAAGGATGGACAAGAGAAAAAAAGATTTGGAAATTAATTTCCTTCTGCCCTACCCCAAGAACAGTGAGCTAACAAAACGATTATTTTAAAAGTACTGTTTGAACTGTGAATGAACTTGTTAGTTAAATGTTCTGCTTGGCAATTTTAGCAGAGAAAATATTGAAAAATAATGAGTTTGACTAATCATTATTATTTACAATGGAACATGAAAAATTCAGTCTAAAGTGTTCAAACATAAAATTTGCTACAGCCCTCATCATATTAGAAATAAACGAGCTGTGAAAGGTTCTGTAGCTTGTTTCTTTTTTAACTTTTACTTCTAATTTTATTTTTGCATGGACTTGTTCTTGCATTCAGCTGCCCTCAGTCCTTTTACTGACATGCTTTGGCAGTCACAAACACCCTTGCTATCCAACCATGCTTCCTTTTTTTCCTCTAATGAATTTTCTTGTGTGTGAGTTGTCTAAGTGATGTGCAATGTGTGTGTGTATGTTCACTGCTCTTATGGTTCCAGATTCCTCATTTCTTCTAAAAATTCATCAAAGGGCCATTAAACAGCTTTTAGGTTTTGGTGATTAAGCCAGCAAGGGAAAAAGGTAAACAGTGATGTTTAATTTATTGCCACTAATATAAATTTTCATGGAATGTGAAGAACTATATTTCTCCACTGAGTTTTACACATGCACATTATACTTAAAAGAAACTGTCTACAAACCAATTATGTTATCTTTATAGCCCAAATTTAGGCCATATTCCTTGCAAGGTATACAAGTGCTTGAGGTTTTAATGATTTACATAGTACATGGTTAAAATATTTCACTACCACTTCTTTTATAAAAAAGGTATGATGGTATGTACATGCATTAGTAGGAAAGGCTTGTAAAATTGACTTTAAAAAACATATAATCAGATATTGTTTTTTCCCGTAATTTTTACCACTTTTTTTTCAAAGATTTGGATGTACATCATGAAGCTTTTCTACACAAACTACAGTTAGATTATTTTCAAATATCTGTTATTTCTTTTTTAAAAGATGCTTTCAATTGCAAGTTCACCTGTGGTTAGAGCTGTTAGAAAAATCAAGGAATGAAGTAATTTAAAGAAAACTTCTGATAAAAAAATCTCAAGAACTGGTAACATTGATGCCTCAACAATGTATCCATTCAAAATACAAGTGATAAATGTTTTAATAGGATATTAAAGATGTCCTTATGGATATATGTAGTGCAGTGAGGATGACTAAAAATTGGCCATGTTTCATCTACAGATTTGAAACTGCCAGCCCATCTCCCATCCCAAACAAAAGAGTGTATGGAATCAAAACCAGGCCTACAGTGGTTTTGCCCATGGCAAACCCAACAAATATCTGAGAGTCAGAAGCTCAGGGTCTTTGTGAGAGGGAGGCTTCAAAGAGACAGTTGTCCTTAGTAGGTGTCAACAGAACTATATTCCATCAATTCCACATGATTCTCTTAGGAGGCTATTTGCACTTTCAATCTTTTGTGATAATGAGAGTATTAGAACATCTATTACTCATTCTGATGGCAGAAATGGGAATAAACACCCCTATTGTCCTCCTGCCTAGCCTTTATAATATTATATACTTTCAGTACACATTATTCTAGCTGCCTCTTTTTCAGGCTGGAGTGTCCCTCTTTTCCATTTCTGCTTTTGACTCTGATTTAGTCTTGTCTTGTGTGGAAGCTGTGTCACACTTCTACAATTTTTTAAGACCAAGGGACTATAGAATCTTAGAAGTTGGAGGACCATCAGGATAGGGTTAAAGAACATTTAGTTCTTTAACCATCACTGCCATGGGCAGGGAGACTTCCCACTAGGCCAGGTTGCTAAAGGCCTTATCCAGCCTGGCCTTGAGCACTGCCAGGGTTGGGGCATCCATAACCTCCTGTTCCCGTGTCTTACCAACCTCACAGTAAAGGATTTGTTCATATCTAGCCTAAATTTCCCCTCTTTAATTTTGTGCCCATTACCCCTCTCCTATCCCAGCAGCTCCTGAGGAAAGTCCCCTTCCAGCTTCCCTGCAGGTCGCCTTCAGACGCCGAAGGGCTGCTGTGAGATTTCCACACAACCTTCTCTTCTCCAGGCTGAACAGCCCCAGCTGTCTCAGCCTTTGTAGGGGAGATGCTCCAGTGCTCTCACCAACTTCATGGCCATCCTCTGGACCTGCTTCAAAGTTCCATGTCCCTCTTACATTGTGGGCCAGAAGGCAATGCTGTTCCTATCTGCCAATAGAGGGCTTGATCCAAACATTCTCCTATAATCTCATAAGTGTTGCATACATGTGCACAATATTTCTTCCAAATTTAATTATTTTAATTGCTTCAAACATTTAGTTTAACTTTTCTACCACTGATGATATTTCTGGAGAGCAAACACCAAGATCACAGTGACTCCAGGATCTTTCCCTGACAGCTAAGGGCTAACACAGAGCCGATTACTGTGTCTGTTTATTTTAACTCAGGTGCACTAATTTGCATTTATAAATATTGAAAGCTGTCCTGTGGCATCAGGAGAGCCTCCTGCAGTTCCTCAGGCAGCTCTGTTTTGGTTGTCCCCATTATCCCTGTGGCAATTGGAGACAGTGGCACCCTGTGACCTCCTGCCCTCACTGCCCACGCTCTGGCTCTGCCCAGTGGCACCAGTCCTGAGGCATCCCTCAGAAATCCCCCTCTTCATCCTGCTCTCCCCTTTCAGAAGGGACTGCTAAGTTCTGCTCTCTGCCTTTTTAAAGACATGCTCTTCCCTAAATCCTAACCAAATTTGCAATGGGTCTGAGAAACACTGCAATAGAAATATCTTCTTGTCCACTAGGGGGAAGTGCCTCCATAATTAGGATTTGGTGAGTGACCGTAGGGATCAAGGAAAATAGTGTCCTGTGCTTCTAAATTGCAAGACAACGCTTGTTATGAACTTCAACAGTAACAATTTAATGCACAAACGAAAATCTACTTTTAGTGAAGACACTGACACATTAGGTACTCGATAACCTTTTCAATTGAATTGTGTTAGGCTTGCTTTAATGCAGACTTCTGTTCAATAAAAGCTATCTTATGACTTCATAGTTTCACAGGAAGCTACTGCAGAAGAACAATTAAAGAAAATGAAAGAACTGTATTTCTAGAGAAATCTGTGTGATATTCAACTCTCATAAAATAGAAATGCCATTAACCTTTAATGAAATGACATTAAATTACTTTCAAATAGTTGTCACTCTAAAACTGAGTCATAAAGAGACATAAACAGAACAATGTTCTGTTTATCTCTGCAGTGACATATGTAAACCATCCTTTCTTCAATCTTCTGCTATTTATATGGCACCATCAAAGGAACATTGTTTAAGGTAGAGGTGCACATCTACTGAAACATTTAAACTTATCAGTTGTTTCATAAGAAGAGAGCATGCTAGACGCTTGGTCTGCCACAACCTGAATGGTTTATTTCCCACAAAGGTTAGAAATTTATGTATGAGAGGACTAGGTTTTGTACAGAAACAGTATGACTTTACATTCTGATTTTATTCTTTTCTTACTCAGCCCTAATAGAGACCCTAACGTTTTTAGAACATTTTAGAAAGACATCCACAAAAGCAGTACTGCAATATCTTTCAAAGACTGAACACTAAAATTCTCCAACCGACTTAGCAGCTTATAAGATTTCCAATATTAAACCCTTGTGCAGTATTCTACTGAAATTGAATGAGGTTTGAGCTGCTATTTCACTGTAACTATTTTCTATCACTATTTTGAACGTTCATGAACAAATAACAGTGTAAGAGAAATTTAGTGAGAAACCAAGTGTAACACTGATGTAAAGTCACTGCCTGTGTTTAGGCATTATTGAAGATATCTGACCTGAATTCCTTACACTGCCATTTAAATGCCTCCTTTTCATTTTATCATAAACTTACCATTCCATTATCAAAGGAAAAAAACCCAAAAAAATAGCAAACCGAACAACAAACCAGAAACAGGGGACAAGATGCCATCACAGTGGTTTTTGTTCTGTCTGCTAGAGTTCTGCTGTCAGTTTCACACAGAATCAGCCCACCAAAATTCTCATGGCTTCAGTACTCTGGATTTCTCTTGAATCCTTCATTCTCTTCAGCAAATCTTCCTATTATTTGCTCCTATCAGTTAAAACACTGAACAATATATTACCAGGAAAGGACAACTTCTACTATCTTCAATCATTTGTGGTTTAGGATAATGCTACACAGGAGTTACCAGTAAAAATAACAACAGCAGTAACAATAATAAAGGCTTCATGACTGTCCTAGCAATTGTCACTTCAAGTTTCCTGAGGAGAAAGCAGGGCTGCATTATCTTTTCCTTCCCTTGTGCTACATCCCTGTCCCTTGTCCGTGCAGACCAGAGCCTCCTTGATGCTCCCCGGGCTGCCCCAGGAGCTGTTCTGGTCGGGGCAGCTGCAGGAAGGACTTTCCCTGCCCAAACACACCCAGCCCAAGGGACAGGTCCCTCCTGCAGGCACAGCCCCTGCACGGAGCTCTGGAGGAGGAGTGGGTGGCAGGGCAGTGCCCCTGCTTGCCTCCCTCCTCTGGGGGATCAGCATTCCCTGGGTGCAGGCAGGAATACCGGGGCCTTGGCCACTGCATTCCAGTCACCACAAAAAGATAAACCTGCAGCATCAAGGTTTTTACAGATCAGTTCCTTCAACTACACAGTAAAAATAGTTTTTAAAAAGCAACACATTGCACTTGTGGGTTTTTTTTTTTTTAAGTTTAACCCAAAGTGACAGTTGACTAAACAGTTTTACATAAAATTTCCATTTCCATTTGAAAAGCTTACATTTGCAATAAACATCCCTTGCTGGCTCTGATCCCAAACTCAAGCTTTGCTCTGGAAAAACCCTCAAACACTGAAATAAACATTATTTCCAAACTGACTCCGCCACCTCACTTTCTCCTTCGCAGCTCCATCTCTTAGATAACATAAAGAGCTTCAACTTTACAAGGTGTTTTCCACTTCACACCAACATACTGTGAAGCAAATCACTCATCTGCAGAGTGAACTCTGCTTCATGAGGTTTTTGCTTTAGGTTCTGTTCTGAGCACAAACTGAAAAAGAAGATGTTCACTTACCACAGAAGAGTCGCTGCTGAGTTTTGAGCAGCAGAACTGTGAATGAATGGTGCACAGAAGAGAGCATTTAAATGACATAGCTTTCCACTGAAAAATGGAGAATTTTGACCCAGCTTACTGAAGTCTAAAACCTATAATTAACAGTGACTAGGCTGCGTAAGGCTAATGGATTGCCTATGTAGACAGCCTATCATTTTATTTAAAATATAATGGAAGCAAAACGTTCCCTCTGCAATCAGCAGGTTGTAGCAGCAGAGCAGAAATGAACACAGAGAATAGGTGGGTGTTCTTTCTCTGGGTATCAAAACCTTGTTGAAGAAAACACATTTCTTTTGTGAGACTACAATGGAGATGTGAAGAGAACAAGGAAGGATTTCAGAAATAGAGCGCGTGAGCAGAGTTGCACACGGAACAGGTCAGAAAGGGGTCCCTGCTGTCTGAAGACACACAGAGCTATGCCTGGCTTTTTTTTTTTTTTGCTGCATGCTGCTTTCAGACACATAAACAGGCTGCCTGATGGAGAGTGGGGTGAGTGATGTGTTGGACTGCTCAGGGCTGGCTCACCACCTAACCCTCAGCAGTCCTGACGAGCATCCTCCTACCGACAAGTAAAATTTTGACGAGTCGCCACTAATTTGCTGCACTTCAAAGGCTTTTGTGCCTGCATCAGTGACAAAGGGAGATGTCTAAAAATTTCATTCACTATTTTCCAGGGTAGACTTCCCATTCCTGCATAGCTTGAAACAGCATGACATCAAATAAATCTGACTTTTATTTTTGTTTTAGTAACATCATGTTACACAACATTTCTAAATCTTGGTTTCTGCACCTTTTGCAGCTATAGTAAAACCATACCTATAGTGATATCATTAGCAATCTATTCCACATAGATATTTATTAATAAAGACAAATAATATTTTTTAAAAATTGCTAAGGTAAGGTCAACTGCTAGACAGATTTTTTTAAAGGCTCATTATTGGCAAACCTGTTCCTTGACCATTAAAAAAAAAAAGACGGTGTATTCAGTTTATCTCAGGTGACTAGACATAGGCAAAATGGACATCTGCTACCACTGCAGTAATTCAAGCTACAACATTATTTCCAGTATAACTATATTTCCCTGTAATTTTTCAGGCATTCATAACTTCCTGAAATATTAATAAGTGCTGAGATTTATAATGCACCTAGGGCTCAGTCTTGTGATGTATGTAGCTCTATGGCCCTAAGCTGGCACTAGAGCTTGTATTGACGTGTTCTTCTAGAATGAAATCAAAACATCAGAAAATAAGGCTGGAAGGCACCTTGAGGGTTCATTGGACATCCCCTGGCATTCCTACCCCACGGATGGACAAGCATACATTTTTCTAATTTATTCTGAGCAACCTCCAATGACAGAGGAGGGTGCCTACATTCCCCCTCTCAAACCTCTCTGAACTCATTCCTAGGATTTCTGCTGAAGCTGAGCCTTACACTGCCAACCTATTTGGGAATTTTTACAGTCTTGATGGAGAAAACAGCTGTCTTGGATGGAGAGGATTGATGCTTGTACAGGACTTCACAGCAGCCTTTGAATACCTATGGGGGGCTTCTGGAGAAGATGGAGACATGCTCTTTACTGAGGTGCTTGGCAGGAGGCACGGGACATAAATTAAAGAGAGACAGGGAGAGGGGAGGTTCTGGCTGTCCAGAATGACAATATTTTTATTATGAGGATCATTATGGACTGAGTGAGACTCTCCCTCCTTGAAGGCTTTTGAAATCTGACTGTTCAAAATCCTGAGGAACTTAGTCTGAATTCACTGCCCCTGCTTTGAGGGAGAGGTTGGATTAGAAACCTCTTGAGGACCCTCTTAACCTGCATTATTCTGTACCTCTAATTCTATTTCTCTTACAGAAGATCCTTGCAATCAAACTGCTTTACTTCTATCTAGTTTAAAAATGTATTCAGCCTCCCTTCAGAAGGTGTGTTTGCCATGAACCTGGCTGTTATTTCTCCCCTCTGCTCTGTCTCTGTATTTGTCCTGTCTCTCCTGAAGGGCACCGAGCCTCTGGTTTTATATGATGAGAGTACTTCTCCAAACTGCGGTCAGAGATACTATCAGAGGCAGCACAGAGACTCTCAATTGCTTCATAAAAGCTGAAGCATCATTTGAGATGGTTACATAAACGACAACACAGCATGGAATATTATATACACAATAGTATTTTGGAGCATGTATTCTTCGTACAAAATCAGTTTGGAACTACTCCAAGTGCTCTGTACACATCCTCAGCCATGCAAGCTTTCAAAGGGGAAGACTAGTGTTACCCTGAAATTCAGCTTTGCATCTCTTGGGTTGGCTGTCTGTCTCTGCCCCGAGATGCATAGGATGGTTCTAAGGGACCCCGTGCTCCAAAGTATGAGACTGGACTCTTCACTTTTCAGTCTTCAGGTTGTTTATTATTTCTTATCTACAAAATTTTCTTTCTGCCCAGCCGAGATCTGAACAGCAAGGCAGCCAAGGGCACTCTGACCACCCTCGAGGTGGTGCCGTCTTTAAATACTACAAACTACATATATAATATTTATTTTTTATTCCCAATACCTATCACCCATGTTAGACAGTGCACTTCTACTCTAAACCAATCCCCAAGTGCCAACACCACATAAGAAAATGGATGACAAGAAGAAGAAAGAAGGACGAGACACGCCTTGATCTCTCCATCTTGTCTCCATAGCCCCTATACCATAAAACCCTAAAATCTATATTTTCACCCTGTAAATACATCATTCCTGCACCATTCAAACTCGTGTGGCTCTCATGTCCTCATACACAGGTGGCAAATTGCTAGAAGGATCAAAGTCAAGCCACCAGGTGTTCCTGGCAACATTCCAGGGCCTCCGAGCCCCCCAAGAGGGTTCTTGGCAACTCTGGACATCTGGAGGGATCTGCTGAGTTCCCAGATGCATCCATCTCCTTCTCCAAACTGTGAGATCATTTTTCTCCATTGGAGTTTCTGCGCTTTTTTTCCCAGAGAAGTTTCAAATACACCATTTCCCTCCAGAAACCTTCAGATTGTCACCAAGTGTTAATGTTGTGCCCAAGGATGAATGAACTCAGAATATGATTTTAGAACAGAAGTGCATTTGCAGCTTTAAATAATGGGTAGTGCTTTGACAGCAGTATTTTTATTTTTAATTTTTGCAAACAGCTGCATCCCCATAGAACTAAAAAATGCCTTGTAATAAGTCCCCTTCAAGAATATATGGAGCAAACTGTGTCTTTGTTGTTTATGTGAGACAAAGTGCCCAAACTGTCAATTTTCTTCCTCACTCTTTTCTTTTGAAGACTCAGAAAACCCATAAAACTACATTTGAACAATAATGACCAGAACCATCTAAAATTATTTTCCAGGAACAATCTACAACTATACAACTATTTCGGCAGTCCATGTCATGCTTTTCTTCCTACAGCCCTATACAGCCTCAAAGCCTAAAGCAATTCCTTGCAGATCCTGTTTTTTCCTGTTTCCCTGTGCTCTCCCCACAAACATGCCCGACTTTGTCACAATCTACAAGGATTTTCTTTTGTGCAGGGAGTTTTCCCCAGGGTCTATTTTGATAACCTTGGTGATTTTAGGACATTTAAGTGTTTCTGCAGCACCATGGCTCACTTCTTCCCAGTCTGGAACAGTACCTGCTGACCTTGGCAGAATGGCAGTGAATTTAAATAGACAGACAAATGTAATTTTTTACTATTTTTCTTGAGCATATTCCTTCCCCCTTTCAAAGAACCAGTACAGTCAAAAGAACAGCTTGGTGACATGAAGTTTGCTGGTTAATTCTTCCTTTTCAAATTATGCAAAGTATCATCTTTACAAAGGCCCATACCAATATAAGATTGAAAAATGGCTATTTACAAGTGGCAGTTTTATGAGAATCTTTAGCTTGGCACCCACCCTTTTGATTACTTAGACACAGTTACAAGTCATCAGACCTCAGGCAATTTGATGTCATGCTTGGATCTTAATAATTTCATTTATCAATTTTTCCTTATGGTTTTTGAGAGGTGATAAACTGGCAAAATGCATATTTAATCTGTATTTGCTACAAGTAAAACTGCCTCTGAAGTACTGGACATTTATTTTTACAGTTGGTTCTGAATTCAAATACACTGGTTATAAATAATTTCTGAATATCATGTAATATTTATGCTGGAAATCTGAAAATCTGTAATTTTTTGAGAAATGAAACACAGGGAGAAGAGGCTACATATTTGCTGAACCAGTGCAGGCTGTGGTGTCTCACACAGTACTACCAGTGCCCCTACAAGAACATGAGAGCAGTAGTTGTTGTCCTACCATTGCTGAGGAATCTGAAATTCCCCCTTGACCTGTATAAGGAATGGGCTGTAATATCTTCTCAGCCATCCCCCTCCTCCCTGCCCTTTGCCAGGCTGCTTTATGTAAAAAATAAAGTATATTTTCTCAGCTCTATCCCAGTGTTTGCATCCACATGACAGAGTGCAGAACATCAGCTGACTTTGATGTGTTGCTCTTTTGGCTGATTGTTTTTTGGAAGGAATGGTCAGGCATGTATTTATTACATTGACTTGTTCAGCTATAACCATGCTGTGGTTACTCCTCTGTGTGCTAAATTTAACTGTCCATCTTTCAGGGGAGAGCTGCCTTACCTGACTTTAGGAATCTCCAGTTTGGACAGCTCTGGCTGAGGTGCCTGACCCATATAGCCAGCAGGAAGAAATAGAAACAAAATGGATAACAAACCTGCAGATGCCAAAGGCTGGAAGGAAGAACATTATTGTTTCCAATTACAATTTTGAAGACCTGGGGATGCAAGCTTTTCTGCTGATATGGATTTGACTGGTTGCAAATTCAGCTAGGTAGAATAGGCTGCCTGTGGGTAACACTGGATCACAAATTGAACATGAGCCCACACTCAGGTCAATGTGATCAAGTTTCAATAAAAGGCCTGGCAGTATTAACCTAAGAGATCCTTCCCACCATTGTCCTGTTACAGGAACAGAAATGCCTCTTACAGTCAAGGGCAGTGTGTGTGTGAGGGTTATATATCCCAAAGATGATGAGAAAACACAATCTAAGAAAGAAGTAGATAATTTCTTCCAAAGAAGAGACCAAGGTCTTTTCAGATTTTCCAGTCTTCAGACATCCCAACACACTTCAAAAAGCAAAGGAGTGGCCTATTGTCTTTAGTTATACCAGGAAGAACAAGAATATTTTCCCTTGCAATGAATGCGGATCTAGTTGAATTTTCAAAAGATTTCTTCACACTTAGAATACTAAAGAACTGGAATAAATGACTTTGAAATGATCTCCATCTCAGGAAGTCTTTAAGAGACAGTCAGGAATGTTGTGGGAGAGCAGCAGACTCTGTAACTTGCCAAACTCTTTTTCAACTTTATTTTCCTACAGTTTTGTGCGTAAGCAGCTGATGCAGAAGGAAATAAATGCTTGTGTGGCATACCACAAGCAGCAGGTGATCCAAGCACCGACTGGTTTGCAGTTTCATGAGCCTCAGGTTTATCCAGACAACTAGAACATCCCTCAGCACTAAAAGCATAAGCAGCAGGCTCTGTTAAATTAAGCAAGGATTTCAGGTGGTCTTATTGCAGTACTCTAAAAAGCAGCTTAAATGTCAAAATTAGGCTCCAGTGGACAGAATGTTATACAATAACCATTTCTCATAACTCAGAAGCACAAAGCTCCTTACTTGCACTCAGGTCATTTTAGAGAAGATTGTGGCCAGAAACCCTAAATGTGTTTATAGAGAAGAAAGAATAAGGCAGTGAAAATGGCTATTTTGATTCAGCACTATAAAACTGCCCCAGATGAATACTTAGGAGCAAATAATATTGCTTATGTCATGAAGTCAGAACAGAAGAAGCAAAGGAAATAAAATATATCATTTTAAATGAGACAGGGACATTTTTAGTCTCTCCTGCCCCTAATTTTATTTTTTTTTCCACAGCCTCCCTTATAGTCACACTTTGCCCAAGCCTGATTACCTTGGAAGACTAATAGTACTGCTAAGGCAGGTCAACCTCAGCAGAGCAACTAGGAGCTAGGAGCACAACATAATGAAAGACAAGCTAAAAAAATGAATCTTTTGGAAAGGGTGCAGGATTGGAGTTGAATGTTTAGTGCAACAATAAATAAAATAGTCTCATTAAGACAAACCAGAAACTGAGAAGATGGAGAAGAAAAGTGGATTAAGGCTTTGGCTAATGCAAGAAAAACAGTCACAGAAAGCAAGGATTTTGAAGTGCTGACATGGAAAAGGGAGAGGATCGCAAATCAAATTTTGACAAGTGAAAAGTATGCGACCTGACAAGGAGGGTGAATGAAAAGATTCAAAGTATGCATCGTTTTGATATAGACATTTGCTGATGGCAAGATTAGGAGAAGGAAAGTCCTTTGACAATATTTGGAAGTTTCTGAGGCAGCCTGTATTTAATACACTAAGCACTTAAGAATCAATGAGCTCCTTTTCTGCAAAAAGGCATTTAGAAATGACAAGGTTACAAATTCTGATCTTTCGGAATTGAAATTTTTGAAGTGCACTGTAACAAGAAGAAAATTCATGCAAAAGAAAAGATAATTCTAATTCTGGTTAGCAAAGCAAAGCATGAAAGCAGGGAGTTACAAGCCAGGGCTTAGGTAAGTGTCCAGAAACCATGCAATACCTATGTAAAAAAACCCCTGTGTAACAGCTATACCCATAAGCTTGGGTATAATGTGAACCATTACAAGACCTAAAAGCTTCAAAGTAGTAACTCAAGGGAACCCTAAATTCCTAGCTGGACACCTAGCATTCCTGTATAAGATAAGAGAAACAGGAATTCTCCAAAAGTTTGGGATAAAAAAAAAACACTGAGCAGAAAACTCAGTGAAGCTAGCCAACAGCCAATATAAGGAAGACAGGACTGTATATGAGTTGCTTTCCTCTTCAGAGGTTTCATATTCAACCAAACACTCCTTTCCCTAGTAAGAACCTCCAGCAAGCTCTTTGGGAAAAGTGATCATCATTCCTGCTCAATCTTAGTTGAAGCAGAGCCATAATTCATTCTTTTACAGCCTTTAACAAAGCAGAGCCAAGTGGGACTTTAAGCCAAACCCCAAAGGACGTTTTAAACCTCCTCCAACAGAATCAAATTCCTTCTTGCTTATCTTTAAGTTCTGAATTTTATATACCACATGGTCACAGTTTTAAGAATAAATATCAAGTACAAAAATCAGTAGGAACAAAAGTTAGCCTTGTATTACGGTATATCTGTAGGAAGAGAAAATCAAGAGAGTGATGGAAGGGAACTCAACTCTCACCCTACACAGACAAGTGTTCTTAGAAGCCACTGGGCTACCATGAAGGACTAGGACGTAATCCACAGCTGCTCCTGCTCAAACATTGAGCAGAAAATATTCAACTGCTCTTTGTGAGGATCCAAATATCAATTTCTAAAGAGCAACAGCAAACCAGAGCAGTTCCGAAACCTTTTTGGTGCCGCAAAGTCATGTGCATCATTTGGTTTTTATGTGCTAAATTCTCTCCAGGACAAAGCTAAGAGCCCCTGAGCTGCTTCTTAAAGAAGTTTCTGACACGTGCCATCCCCCATGCTATCCTCCCTGTGTCTTCTTTGAGAAGCAGCAGACTATCAGAGGCCAAAACTCAGTTTCAAAATGTCAATTGTTAAGCAGGGTGTACAATTCTGATCTGAAAATCCCTTTGGAAAGTCAGAGATGCCCCTCTGCTTGCTTTACAGAATCTAGCATTTCAGGCAGAGGCCACTGAGGATATTTGTATGGACTACTGCATTTCTGGAACTGCAGGTAGAATGGAGAGGTCCTCAGTGAATTTAGGCAGTGCCAGGACCAGGCTGCTGCTGGGAGGCAACAGCAGAAGATTTGGATCACAGCTCCTGACCCGAGTGTGTTAATCCCTCTGAATCCAGCTGCTCAGAGTGCTGTTAAATGAGGCCATTATTTCCCATCCACTTCCTTAGGCTGTTCCAAGGCTAACTGCAGGGCTGCAATCAGATACTTCAGCGAGCTGCTATCGGCACCCCTGGGGACCTCCTGCCTCTCGTAAGTAGAAATCCTGGAGGAGCTGCCAACACGCAGAGCTCTTCCTCAGGCTTGCTCTAACAGGCTGTTGCTTAGCCACAACACAGGCTGGCCAGGCTGTGGGGTGCAGATGTCAGCATGTGGTTAATCCCGGTGCCGGCACGGGGCCAGGCGTACAAATGTCCGTCTGTAATTACCCATCTCTCGTGGCTGAGCACCAGCCCCTGCCCAGATACACGAGAAAATATTCACAGCCTGGAGCCCTCCTTGCTCCCTGTCAGATCAGAAATTAGCTGATCTGGTGACAGTATTTCAGTGGCTGTTTTTGTGTGAAGAAGTGAAGCATTAAGTTACTGTGCTAACACCATGCTTTAAATGATATTTACTTGCAAGTGGAGTATGCCCTGTGGACTGGGGCAGTATGCCCAATACTCTTGTTGCAGGAATATAAAATTGAGTCTTTTTCCCTGTAGTTTTCACGGTTCTGAAAAATAAATTTCTTCAAGTGAAGAACAGGAGAGCCCTCGTGTGGTTAATGTAACATCTGTGATATCGCACAGATGCTATGGATGATAGCAAAAAAAATACATTCTAAGTAAGTTTTCTTTTGTTCTAATTTCTGATCTCATCCCTTTAAATACAGTTGATTTAATGAACCTCAAATTTGTTTTCCAGCCAGTTGTATCTCAGATTGTTTTTTCCTTCCACTGAAATGAACAAGTCATTCCTCATACTATATCTGTGTTTCATTTCCCAGTTTTGACAATAGGAATGTAAATTATAAAGTAACCCTTTCTGAAATGTTTCTCTTGTGGGCTGTAGGGAAGAAGAGAAGCATATGGGGGATTTAATATGCACAATGACCTCATTCTTTCCAAGTTTCCTCATTCTCAGGAGACATATTTGCAATTCACAGACAGAGTTCAAAATTGGAGTAGGCTATGCATCTGCTGTACACACATACACACACCATGTCTTACACTCCCAGAAGAAAACAAATGACAAAAAAGTGTGAGCATTCATATAATTTTTGCACTAGGGCTCTCCTTGAAGATAAATGATGCAACAAGCATCTCAAGTAACCCCTAGTTTCTGTATGAGTTACTCAAAGGCACTGCAAACATTAGACAAGCAGATCATTCAGAGTCCATTTTCAAGAAAAAAAAATTACTCATGTCTTACACGTTTTTGGCATCAAATGGATAAGTTGGAAATAAAAAAAAAAAAAAAAAAACAAACAAAAAAAGGAATGGGGGAAAATTAACTGGGCACTCATAAGCAATTCAGGGATAATTTATTCTAAGCCTTGTATGAGTCTCTTAATGTGTTTTTTGACCCTGTGCCTAACCCTTAGAAGGCACTCATTACTACTCAGGTAACATGACAGAGATTAAATCACACCTCAAGGAAAAAAGTCCTCAAGCCGCTCAAAGCACCTCTATTCTGTTCTGTCAGAAATATACACATCTTATCCATCTCCTCTTCCTCCAGATCTATGCAATGTTTATTTTGTTCTCTTCCACATTATTCCCTTCCAAACCATCTTGAGTAAATGCAGGGCAGATGCTGCTGGCCCAGGAGGTGGAGGATTCTGAATCTTGGGAAAGATTAGGGCAGAAAATAAATGTTTTCTCATTTGGTTACTACACTCATCTTTTTCTGCACCTGAATTCTTGTTTGCATAACATAAACACGTTACACTTGAGAAAAGCAACTTGCCAAAATACCGGGCAGCAATACCACTTTTGGTGCTCCTAGCTGGCCAGTCAGTCTAATAATATTGCAGAAAATTTCATGAATGAAGGCTCAGCAGTTCAGGAAACCTCTGATGGAGGTACAATACATTAGCAAGAAAAAAACAACCTCGGAGCACAACCCACTGGGGTGCATGTCTGACTTACAGGTAGCACAAATTTTGCTCTGAAGCAGAGCAAAGAAATCCTGAAATAATGGATCTAGTGGTTCCATGTGCTGAACCAGTTCAGATAAACCATCATGAAAACTTGGCCAAACTGAGATGATAAGGTCATATGAAGACGTACTCTGAGTTTTGAGAAGATGAGACTTTCCCCAAAGTTACAAGGAATGTTACAGACACTAGATTGCCTTCTAAAGGGGGGGCATAGACAAATTATGTTTAAAAACACTGGATTTTATTATTCACCCAGAAGTAAAAAAACTGGCTTAGGTACCTATCTTTCAGTCCTAACCTTATATTCTTTCCTTTAAAATGACGTGAATTTAGTAGCATAAAGGTAGACTGTCCTTAACTCAGATAAGATGATAAATCACAAATAGAAAGTTTAATAAGTGTTTTGAACCAATTTAGTCTGAGGCAGATCTCTAGGCACAATTAATAACCTCCCTATAAGAGCTGGCACCAGTCTGATCACGTTCTGCCTTGTTTTAATAACAAACAAAGATATGTACCAAATTGGTGCAGTCTGAAGTTGTGGCACGTGCTCCATGGTCTCCCTGTTAAATCAATGCTTGGACTACTGAACAATTTTCCTTTTTGAAAAATAGATGATAATTGCTCCTTAGTTTGTCTAACAAAGGTGTATTCTTTTGCTAGATGTCTAAGAAATTTGAAGTCAGATTATCTTCACCTTTTTTTGTTATATATCTCTTCATCAGTTCACTTGGGCAGAGGTGACAAGTGAGACACAAGTCAACCATCTTTGAGAAAGACCAGCAGTTAATTTGAATGCCTGGAGACCTAAGGACTGGAACAATTCAGTAAATCTGGTTTTGGAAAAAATATATAAAGAAATGTTTTCACCTTAAACAGCTAACCTGCTCAAATGGCATAAACTTGCTGTTTAACTCAGATATTGCACTATGGCATTCTATATACGTGTTTTGTTTGTTGGTTTTTTGTTGGGTTTTTTTGTTTGTTTTTTCTATGACAGTTTTTTTCCACAGTGAAGAGCCAGACTTACTTATAAATATTACATTCTTTTTCTGGTCTCTGGTTAGATGGCATGAACAAGATCTCATTGTGCTCTGGCTACAGGACTCGGGCATAGTCTCATATATACAAGTATATACAGGAAAATATTGGCTATTTTGGAACATAACTTGCCTTTGAAGAATAGAAACAATTCTTTTAATAGGCTATCCCTGAGTGTAAACCTATATTCAAAATGAGAATTAAAGGAATATCTGTATTTTGTTTGATGAACAAATGCTTGAGAATTTAGAACCATGAAGTCTAGAGCTGAAAAAATTAGACTGAAAGTGGTCTTCAAGATAAAATACAATTATTCTATGTCAGGGACATAGGAATAGAATGAATTTTTTACTTATTTACAGGGATCCCTGTAAAAAATAGAGAGCTATTTTGTTTCCTCAGGTTGTAAGAGCAAGACTTGAAACATCAGGAATTTTCTGTTTCATTCATTTTATGCCACCAAGCATAATTACAAAAGGTTTAATATTCAGATATTTTTAAACACCGATAGTTTTTTCCAGTTGCTTACAAAATCTATACCTCTTCACTTTAATTCAACCATTTACTCTTTAAAAATCAATTTAACTTTGATGTTTTTATTACTTTGCTGTTATTTCAGTAATTCAGATCTTCAAAGGTAAGAACACATTAGCCATTCAAAGCTAAAAATCAAGTAAAGCTTCACTCCCTGTCCCCTAATCAGAGCTTTCATCTGCACATTTATATGATTTCAGGAAGATGCCAAATTAGTCCTAATTGCCTCTAATTTCACTTGGCCACTCAAATAGGATATGAGATCACATTTCATCATGCAGATATGATGAAATATCATACATCATTCAGATAGTTCAATCACTAGTGTACACAGACTGGAGAGTTTGCTCTACACTGAAACAAGCCACATAGAAGTTCAGCCATGTAGAAACAGACCTGATTTCATTTTCTTTTCAAAGTACAGACTTCATACAAAATGTGTTCTCTGTTTGATGTGCATTTGATGTTTTAGGTCAACTTATGACTGTGTGCTTGAAATAATTTTTTAACATTTAGCGGTTTTTACGAATCAAGCGGCTAAAAGTCATTTACATGACTTCAGTATCATGCAGAATTATATGAGGAGAACTCCTTTTGCTTAAAGTCCTGAAGAAAAGGCAGCTGCTGAGGGATGGGGCACCTGGGAGCAGCTCAGGCAGGCAGATGCTCCGGCTGGACTGGAGGTGCAGCCCCTGCAGCCTGCACAGCAGCAGGGTCTGAGCAGGGAAGTCTGCCTTCAGCTCCCACTGCAGTAGCTGCTGCAATTCTGTAGGAAAACTTGGAGATCCCTGAGGAACTTGGAAATACAGTCAAAGGGAGAAGCAAAGATGTTTGCATCAATGTGCTGGGTAAGCAGGAATCAGAAATTCTCCAATTTCGCTTCGCATATGCTCATTTTGTTTTTCTATTCTAAGTGGAACAGCTAATTATCACTTCAGCATTCTTTGCCCCTTGCTCAGTTATCTCTCAGCTTATATCTGATACTATCCTTCATTTGAAGCCAGATGATCAAATGTAGTTAAACACATTTTAAGAACAATCTTTCAGAATGTTTAAAGCTGTCTGCTCAGCAGTGTTGTGGGATCCTCAGAGATCCCACAAAGGCAATGGCAGGTTGGGAATGTTCCTGACCACAGACTAGAGAGGGAGCAAATGTTACACATTTGCTTTCAAGCAGAATAGATGGGCATGATAGGTTTTGTAATCAGAAACCTTAGAAATGGCAGCCTATTTCTAATAGTCATGTGTAACTGGAGAGAGAATGTGAATGCCATGCAACCTCTGTATTTAATAAGAGCTAAAAATTGAGTGATTTTATTACTGGCAATGATTGGAAAAATCTACAGGCTGAGCATTATTCGTATCAGTTATTTGGCAAGTAAATTTAGATAATGGAAGCACTGAGAAGCAAAGGAATCACAGTTGTTAGGTATTGGCTATAAGTAACTTTCCTCCCCTACACGGAGGGGCTCAGGCAATTTCTCTGGCTTTTTTTAAGGGGGATGTTTTCAGCAATATAACATCACAGTTCAGAGCCCTGCTCTGTGGAAACCTAACTCCCTCCAATGCTTGGAGTAGTGCCTCTAAATCAAACACATCATATCTGCTGGGCAGACAAACTGCTCTGGGACTTGGAACTGGAGTGGCTCACGCAAGCATAAGAAGAAAACTCTTTTCCATCAGTCATCTGGATTGATGATTGCTAATTCACCTCCTCAGTGAGATGGAAACCTGACCACATGGGCATGCCAGGTGATTTTCTTTAAATAAATCAGGGAAATATCTGCCCTCTGTACAGAGCAGAGAAATCACCTTGAGAAAAACAGATTTTACTTTGGCTTTTTTCACAGGGGGGAAAGAAAAAAGTCTCTCCAAGCATGGAAACAGCTCCCATCTCAGGGCTGTGTTTCAAGGTTGACAAATGGATGTGGCACCAGGGGGAATTTTTCCCAAGGTACACAGCATTCCAGCAGTGCAATCTCACACCATCATTTATGCTGGCTCAACTTTTATTCTGAGCATCAGCATTCTAGGACAGAGCAAAACACCCCAAACTTGCACTAGGAGTAATAAATAAGATGATCCAGCATTGTAAAAGCCATTCTTTCAGAAAATTGTGAGCACAGCTCAGAGTCAAGGCTCCCTGTCTCATCTGGCCGGCATTTCCATGAGTCTCCTGAGAGAATGAGGCCATGCAGCCCAGCTACTGTTCTGCAGCAGCCAAGTTAATTTGATGAGAGAACATTAGAAAGGTGTCTGGGAGAACTTCTGAGACACCAGGTGAGATATGGTCACAGCATTCAGTCACTGAGTTATAGACTATCTGAACTAATATTTTGCAAGTGTGAGCTATCACAGTACTTTTAAAAATATCAGTATTTTTTATATAACATTTGGATCCCTTGTGTCCACTAGGAGTGAACTGGCTGTGGCTTTGCTAGCAGAAGAGATTTTTCAGTTTCAGACAGCAAATCCAGCAAGGATCAGGAAAGGAAAATCTTTAATGAAGACAAATAAAATTACTAGGGAAATAGATAAAAGTGTTCTGTGTTAGAGCCTTGGAAGGGCAGAGTAGAAGCTTTAGTTTGATAACTCTGGGATGAAGTTAAGTCAGCTTAGTCAAATTAGCCTTTTGATGGTCACATCTGTCAGAGCAAATATATCACAAGAGAAGGATGTGTCCAGGATGGAGAACAACACAGTGAGCAAATGGATTCTCCCTCCCCCAGCACTGAAGTGAATAGCCAGGTACAGGTTTCCACTGAGAGGATTCTTGGCTTGCAAAGAAAAGGAGATCTCAAGATGATTAACTAACAGTTTCCCTGAAGAGTTCAGTGCTGAGGAGAAGGCTGAAAGAAATGGCAGTCACAAGGCTCATGGCTCAGCCTCCCCCATTTGGAGCCTACTGGGTTGCCAATGGGAAGCAAAGGCACTTGTCAGAATACTTTCCAACTACTGCTTCTCATCTGGTGAAATAAGCCAAAAATATTCAGTGCCACTAAGGTCTGCTAGCACTAAGGACAAACTAAGCATCTTAGCTTTCCAGATTTTAAAGAAATGTGAGTTCTTGTTTTAAAAAAGTAAATTACTAAGAAAAGTTTGGATGTTTCTTTATAGCTGAGGGGAATATATGACTACCTGATTCCAATTTTTCCTGAGAATGTTGGGTATTTTGGAAGCAGAAAATCTTCTTGTTGAACTCTAGCAGAAAAGTGGCTTTGCATCAGATTTAACCCCAAGATTCCCAGACTTCTCATAAACAAAAAGAGTTAAGATGCAACATTTCTTCTAATGAAATAAAGCACAGGTTTATCTTGTTGTATAATCTCCATTGCATATATTAGCCTTTTGAATGTATGAAAAAAAATTTAGATACAGTTCTGCATCACACTTTTTACACTCCTTGCTGTTTTGTGTGACCATTACAACTGTGTTGCATAATTACAGTTGTTGCAGGTCTGAGAGAGTTTATTTACCACTTATTTTGTTTACTGCTTTGCATGGGAAGACAACCAAGAACCAAATACAGAGACACATCATGATTGAAGGAATAGCAGAGAATAAGAGCAAGAAGAGCTACCATCTCCCTAGTCACAAACATCTCTCTTCCCTTCTTGAGATTACAGAGGCCAAAGTGCTTTTTTCAGGTGGAGTTTGATGAGACTCTCCACCACACATTTAATTTCCTAGTTGCTAGTTCCTGACTGAAGGCATTGCAGCTGAGTCTGTAGTAATTTGGCAAATTTCACCTTCTTACTGCACAGATCATCAATGAAGCAATTGTTGATCCTGATTAGCTGTTTGCATTCTATTTCATAGGTCTTAGTGTAAAAATTCTTGCTGACCTGGAGCTGGCTCTCTCAGCAGCACACCTGCAAGGTGCCACAATTGGTACCCCTGTTTTGGGGTCATAGGCTCCATTTGCTCATAGGCATCCCAGCCAAAGACCTGAAGGGAACCAAGTGAAATCCTGCCAGCTGAAAAATCATAGACTCCTGCCTGTGTTGCTTAAGCTGAGGCCCTAAGCCCTGACTTACAGGTGTCCAGTAAAACTGAAATGCTATCATAACAATTATATCATCTGAATGCTTATGCATGATAATTCACATAGATGTTTGGTTTTGAAGTTATTCAGAAAGAATGTACAGAAGAGCAAACAATATTGAAACAGAACTGCCACTCTGAAGCATGAAACCACCATTTCAAAAGTTTTGCTTCTCTCCAAAACATTTTCATCCTAGTGAAAGAGCTGACTGCCCATACTAAATCCTCAAGTGCTTAGGCCTGCTCTTCTTTCTGCCAGGATGGCTTTTGTAAAATATCTGCTAAGCTGGCTGAGGTAGCTGAACCAGCTGAAAAATGAATGGGGTTCATTGACATGCTTTTATTTGGGTTTGGGAGAAGAATCATGTGGCTAACAGGATTTCTGCTGCATAAGAAAGTCAATAGAAAAACCTTTTCTGGTAATCTACAGATAGGGACAGGAGCAGAGCTAATCCTTAGGCTGCTGCACAAGCTTTGGCCAGATTATTCAATTTTGTAACCCCAAAACAATATAACCTAGCAGCTTTTGGAGTACAGGAATTCTTCAGTTCTGCCTCTGCAGACTCTGCTGGCTTTATAGGTGATTTTCAAAAGGTTTTAACATCCTAGCAGTAGAAAGACTTAGGAAGCTTTGCCAAAAGTGTTGACCCCACATGGCTTTTATGAGATCTCCTATGCAGCATAAGTCTGACACAGCCAAGAGCCAAAACATTTCCTGTGGTCCAATCAACACATAATACCTGTGCCAAGAAAAAGCATGACTGCACAGGGCCAACAACCAGGGCAGAAGGCAGTGTCTTTGTTATAGAGACAGTAGATCACTGAGAGTACCTTTCTTAAACTGTTCTAACCATGCAGGGCTAAGCTTCCCACATGAAAAGGCTCTAGTGGTTGCTTGATGGTGTAAAGCTACATATATTAGTGCCTCAGCTGAGCTATGGAACTGAAAATGTAATGTATCTATATTCCATTAACACCATCACATTAACCAAGATAATTCATCCGTGGCTGTTTGGCAATAGAGTGAAAAAATATTAAAGAATTGTATGAAACCTAAGAATGAACTCTACAGTGGTTGAGGTTTAAAGACGAGTGATAAAAGTGTAAAATCAGTCTTTTAAATAAGCCCAATGTATAATAAAGTAAATGAAATAGCCTTCTGTTCCAGGTGTGCTCTGTTTTCAAAAAGGGAGAAAAAAAAATTTTTTTTTAAAAATTACAGGTTTAGAGACAGAAGGTTTCAGGTTAAGATCCTCAGGTCCAAGCTGCTATTTGCAGCTGTTTTCTGGTTAGAACACATCAAAATCATGCATGTGCCTGCACACATGAGGGTCTCCTCTGTATCTTTAAAAGAATCAATTTCATTTATTGGATCCTAGAAGAAATAGCCCTATATAACTGCTATGGTTTTAATTTTCTGCTTTGGGAGTGCTGACTTTAGCCTTTTGCAATTGCTTTCCCAAAACAAGAATTGCTTAGCTAAGGAAGAATACATGATGAAAATATTTCATTTTAAAAAATATTTAACCCTCACTTGATGATTAAATATCTTATTACAGGATCTGAATGCTTCTAGTTTCCCTAGGGACTACACATGGAACATTTTATGCAGAGTTGTATTCATTTTCATTCTGAATTGCTTGAATTTTTTTCTTTGCAAATTTTTGATGAATTGTTCCATCACTTCCAATCACCCTTAGGGGAACTTGGCCAGCAAACTCAGTAGAGAACTCAGACTAGGACCTCAAGCTGACAGCTACCGAAATTGTAAGAGCTGTGAAGTAAAAGTAAACTGAATTGGAGCCAGTAGGCTCTGAAGTTTAGTTCTGGTGAATGTTTTGGCTCTATGTAGTTTAAAATATGCTTAAAAGAGCCATTTAATTGTATTGAAAAATACTATATCCTTGTGCTTCTAGAAAGTGTTACTTTACAAATTGTGTTAGGAGAGACAAGGGTCTAGACAGGAGAGACAGGCAATCTTGTAAGAGAGGTAGGAACCCAGAAGCCAAGACTTTAAAGGAATGTACATTTAACAGCAGCATTTGGAAGAGACAGCATTTTTACAAGAGGCTAAAGAGGTAGAGAAGTCATGGGGGAGAAGTGGAAGTAAGGCATGTGTCAGGAAAATTACCTCAGCCCTGATCAGAATTTTTATAAACACAAAAAAAAAGCAACTAGAAACATGGATGTGTTTCTGACAGAAGAGCTAAAGCTAAACCACAGTGGTACTGACACAGAGGACAGTTTCAGAGTGGTAGCCCTTCAGTTAATTTCTGCTTGAATGCATAGAAATCCTTAACTGACTTGTCATTTGGGGAGTTTTTTAATCCCTAGCTCCCCTGCACCTCTTCGTTGGAAAGGCTTTGGTGGGGTGCTGTGTTTCTCCAGCTCTGCTGTTCCCTGAAAAGTGGCTGATGCCTAGAGCTAGACAGTGGGAATTCCTAACAGAAATATCAGCTGGAAAAAGCACAAGTGGAAATGTGAGTGTGAAAGTGATACACATTAACTGCTACAGAGCCCTGTGTGATTCCATTTGAATGACCAGATACAAATAGTAAGGCAGCCTAATGGTTAGAGGAAGAAAAGGTAAGGCAAAAAGAATGAAGAAAAACAAAAATTTTTGCACAAGGTTTAAAAGGTCTGAAGCAAAATAATGAACTGGAAGAAATCCAGACACCATCCACACCTATGGGGCATAAACATTCAGAATATGGTCGATTGCTGCTAGTCACAGAAGAAACAAGAGAGATGAGGATGCAAGTTAGCACTCCTTGTCCAAGCCAAGCCCCATGGGTATAAGTCTTGGCAAAGCACAAAATACAAGTGGAGGGAGACAGATATTTTTTAAAGTAGCTATTACATTCTCCTTCCATTGTGTCTCACACTGATTTTTTTTGGTGCTAATTCCCTACAATATTAATCACATCACTGCTATACACACCGTGGGACCTGCAGAGCAGAGGTCCCACCACAAGTTGTAATGATGCCTAACTGCTTTTTTCTTTTATATATATTTGTAGCTCTGTAGACTATTATTGTACAGTTACATAGCTCTTAGATAAGTCCAGTACTGATAGACAGAAAGACAGAACACATTCCAAGGATCCCAATGCTATCTTGCTTCTTCCTCTGGGAACCCAGAGCAAGCTCCTCTCTCAAAACATGTTCTCATAAACAAAGCACAGTTAGTTGCAAGAAAGGAAGGCTCCAGAAGAGGTGGAACCAAAGGGGGGAATTAGCTCATTACTTGTGCTTCTAATCGGGATTTCTTGCTAATTATGCTAATTTGCTAAACTTGCAAAACTGTATTCACCCTGTGAGGAGGGCTGGGCATTTTCCATACCTGTATCTGGAGACATTTTCCATACCTTTCCAATCAAAGACCAGCTTTTCTATCTCTTCCTGTATTAACACTGTCTCCAAAGTGTGTTGTTTTATATCTAGATCTTGAAGGCATCACTAAGTGTCTGCAGCTCCTTTATGTCTGATGGGAAACTTGGCACCACATATTTAATGCAGAACTAGTTCCCGACAGCATCAGTAATTAGAGCAAAAGAGTAGTTTTGCATCAGCTGTCCAGTGACATATTTTCATTGTTCTGTTCCTCTCACCACCAATCAATAGTGATTTTTTTAAGAGCAATGGGCTCAGACACTGCTATGCTTTTGAAACTATGAGGAGCCATAAGGAGCAGAGCTATAAAAGCAAAGGCTTCACACTGTTGGAAAGGAGCACAATTAATGTGAGTGTGCAGTGTTTTATATGACAGTAGAGCCCCCATCTTATACCACTGCTGCAATTCCAAAGTTTTATCTACTTTCAGTTGTGATCCAAAAAGTCTGTGCTATTTCTCAAGTAATAAAGGCAATTGGCAAAGAGTCACATATCTTAATTATCACCCAGGTGCTATTGTAAGGGGATTTTCAAATTGATGTAAATCCCATCACACCTAACAATACATTGAAGGGAATTTTAGAGGCCAGCCTGAAGCTGTGATAGGGAAAGGAATTAAAAGTGGGAAATAAAACCCCTGTGTGCAGCAGAGTTATGGAACATTTTTATGCCAGTTGGTGTTCACAGAGAAATAATTGGCTGAAACTCTTGGCTGTAACAGACCAAGCTCTTAAACTCTGCTTGTATGAGAGGTATTGCTGGCTACTCTTTTTTGGTTATTTAAAGTGAAGCAATGCCCTATCTGCACTAAGCATGTGTAAGTATGTATTGCCAGTTTTTCAAAATATTTGAAAATAAAATCTAGACGTCATTTTCTATGTTTCTAAGGGAGGTCAAAATCGAGCAAATGCTGGAGATACAGGTGCCATTTCACATCAGGCTGTTTGTTTTCTTTTATGCAGTTTCATCAAACTTTGTTCCTTGAAACAAATCCTATTTTATTTTTAATGGCTCTTTCTAGAGTTTCTGAATTAAAAATGAAAAGGAATTTTTTTTCTATATTTGTCTCAGCTGAACTTCTTTGTGTTAATTTTAATGTGCATACTCTGTTTTAAAACCTTTCAGAATATTGAGCAACAGGTCTTAACATAAATAATAATAGTACAACATAACACTCTTTTATTTGCATTTGCTCCTTGATACAAGATTATTGTATGGCAAAATCAGTATTCCTTCACTATAATGTGTCACAGTTGCAATATATAGAATCTCTCTAAGCTTGACATTAATGTCACTCAACAGTTTAATTTTTTGTTTTTTTGACCTAAATGGACAGCCCAATTTTGAGGGTCTTGGGTCCATTAGGAGGAAAAACGGAACAAAGACTTTTTGATGCAATTCTGGTCATTTAAATTGCCATTTTTTCCCCTACTGTACTCAGGGCAACAAAAAGTAACAGCAGTTTATTCACCTTTCTAGGCAGGAGCTGCCATAGAGAGGCAAAAGAGAGGCTTTGAACTTCTGAGTCCTCCTGAGCTCAATTACTGACCACCCCACAGCTCTCCCCTCCTGTCTGGATATCTCATTAACACTGGTCAGCTTGCACTGACCAGCAGTGGCTTCACCTTTAACTCACTGCATCATTGCCTTGATCAGTTACATGCACTCTAGACCAGGTTTCAGAAGGGAGAAGGTGACCTTTAAAAACTTGACATTGTGTTCAAGTGAGAAAAATAAAGGAGAATGAGCTCTGGCAGGTTAAAAACACAAGGCAGGCCAAAAAGTTTAAAGAACAAAGTTATAAAAGCTGAAAAAACCTTTTACAGAGCTATCAAAAGCCTTCTAGAAAGGCTATACAACAATAAATGGCAAAGGCACAAAAGAGGCATTCAGAAGATAAGACCAGGGCAGATAAATTAAATGAATTTTTATACACAGTGAATGTAGAGGAGTTCAGAAAATTCTCTCATCAGAAATGTGCTTTCTCCCCACCACACAAACACACATTTTTTAAATAAACAGTATCTCAATGGTCCTTCATTCAACTGAAGTTCAGAAACAGTTTACAAACAGGTTCATCATGACCAGAGGATATTTATACAAGATTTAAGAAGGAATTGAAACAGGAAATAACCTAAATAACAAGTGCAGTATATGACTTTTTTTGTTTAAAAATGCATAGGATGGAAAATGGGACAGAATTCAAAAAAAACCCAAAAAACAAAAACAACAAACCCCCCCTACATGCCCACTGGTTCTTTGTACTGTGGTTTGAACTACAAGAACAGCATTTGTGGACATGTTTTGTTTGTTTAAGAATTTGCCCCTTTTGTGTTTTAAAATGTTTGCTATCTCACTACTACTACTTACCAGCAAATAACCCAAAAGCTCTATGTCTGTACTAAAAAATTTTACATTTTTTTTCCAGCCTGTTGTCTCTATAAAGAGATCAACATATAGCAGCCATAAAAATCTTCTAGAAGTTACTGGGGTTTTTTTTTTGTAACCCTCAAAAAATTTTGTTTTAATTCCATTCTCATTTCCCTTTTACCTCACTATGGTCAAATCTCCCTTGCCTGTCAGAGGAGGTATCTGCAGTTTGGCCTCAGATTTGCTTACCTCTGGCCTTTATTTTTCCATAGTATTTGGGAAACTCTAAAACCTGACAGGACTGCCTCACAGGGGCTCCTAAGGAGGGACAGACTTTTACAGGAGCAGTAGAGGCACACGCAGTCACAGCACAGATGGATGACTTGGTAGTACCAGCAAGGAAAGAAAAGAATCTCTAGTTTGAATCCACTTAAGTGCCACAAGGACTGCAGCATGACTTTGAGCCCCTGCTTCAGGCAAGGTCAGTTTTGCAGGAGTGATGTGCTCAGGGAATTTGGCTATTTCTGGAGTTCAACTGCCAATGTTGGATGATGTCAAAGTCATCTGAAGGGTAGGGTTTTCACAAGGAGCACAAATACTGTTGAAAATCTGGGACTCTTAGGCCTGGTTTCCTTTTTGAAGGAGCTTTTAGATGGGATTCTAACACTTAGAGCCCAAAGCAGCCCAGCCTGTGCAGTGATTAGCTCTCTAACATGCCTCCCTGCTTTGTGATGCAGCATGTATGCACTGTTAGAAAAGCAGCAATATTCCTCATAACAGAGACAGAAGGCACTGCAAATCAGGGGTACACCTTTATCTTGGAAGCTTAAATAAAGGAAAAATACACGACCAGAGGAAATTTCTTCACAGGTCCTCATGATTCATAACCTTACTGCTTTACTGTGGTGATGTTATCACAGCTGTGCTTTTCTCTATAAAGCAATAGAGAAGAGCTATAATTTAGGCAGTAGACAAGATTTATGTTGCATGCACATGCAAGCAGGAGCCCCTAAAAGCATGCCCCTGTGCCTGCTGCAGGAACCTCCACCTCAGCATCTCCCCTGGGATGCTCTCAGCAAGGACAGGAGCACATCTGCCACGGGCACTGGCAGGGCTGTGCATGAAGATGGGCAATGCCCCACCAAGGACTAAAATTTACTGCTCCATCTGGCTTAGGGAAAAATATCTGAAGCTCATGAATCATTTCACAATCACATGAAGATTTACTTTCATTAGGCTGTAAGAAGAACATTTCTAGAGGGGAGGGCAACCTGTAGGATAACCAACCCAGTTGTATCCTTGTATTCCAGAGGCTAAGAATATTTGTTTTACATTACATTTGACAGTATCCAAGTTTTTACTGGCCTAATAACAGACAAGAGAATGTAAGAAAGCCTTGATTTCTCTTTTGCCCTTGTACAACCCAAATGTTTCTTCTGGTGAACAGATTTAAATCTTTTATAAAGAAGAGTTCCATAGATCAGATTTTGGTTACTGACATTAAATTATTAAAGTGAGCTGAATACTCACATGCAACACAAACGTGTACAGAGTAACACACAGTAGAAATGAGCAGCAGCCTTAGGACTGGCAGTTTTAATGCTCTGTTTTAGAACACTATGGAAATCTTGCATATTAAAAGGAAGACAACATCCCTGGGATAGTACATAGAAATACTGCATTAATAATACATTTTGACAACATGTAAATAATTTCCTAGACTATAAAAATTACCAGTAGAAATCAATTCAGAAACAGAGCAAGTACCTCTACTGAATTTTTTAAAAATACTCAATTCTTTTTTAAAATAATCAACTTAAATATGTGAAGATAGTTTGACATTTGTTATGTGATCACAAATGTTGTAGAGTGGTTTAAATTACTTTAGTCTTCTATATATAATCATCAAATACAAATATGCAAGTTGACCCCTCAGCAGATCCAGTGAACAAAGTTAGTGTTTTAAATAGCTAATTAAGAACATAGATAAAAAACTCAAAATGGGGGGCATAATAGAAACCTGCTATGAATAGTAAATTATTTCCATCTTTTGATAAAAGAAATGGTGAAGATTATAGAAGGAAAAGGAGTATTCTCAAGATTGAAAAAAACCCCATAGCATTCATGAGACTAAATGAAGACTGGCAAAAATTCACAAGACTTTTAGGGAATGATAAATTCAGATTCATAGAACAGGCTCTGGGAAGGGCATTGTGGTCACCAAACTCCTCTGCCTTCAAATTCCCAAAAACCCACAAGACATTTTTATGCAGCATAACAAAATATCTATGAGAATTACTATGTAATCAAAAGTCAATTATCCTGAGATAACTCTTCTAAATAGGATCATAGGATCCAGAAATAGTAAATTCTGTAATAATTAATCATTGGGTTGCCTGGTGATTTCCATTATAAATTATTCCAAGGAAATAACTATTTAAAACATGCATGTATCTATTACATGTTAGCTTCTGACTTTATTAAGTAGTGAGTAAGGTAATTTTTGGTTGTTTGCAGCAATCAAATAGTGCTGAAGAAATATTTAAGGGTTTTGCTATTTTTAAACTGTAACTTTCAAAAAAGGGAACAGTGACATTGCAGAGGTGTTAAAAGCAGAATGCCACTGGAATTATAGCCCCAGGCACTGGGAGCAACTATAGTTCAAGGCTAAAGCATCTTTACAGAATGATAAAAGACCATCAGAACAAATCTTCTAAAAATAAATTGCATAATTAATCTCTGTGTTAATTGTGAGAGAGAAAATCTTTAACTCATAGTAACCAAATTTATCAATATAATATTTAGCACTTGGATTTTTAAAAACTGTTTCAGTTTTATTTCTGTTTGCTCTAGGATGCTACCTAACATTTACATATTTAGAGAGTCATGGATGCAAGATAGATCAGAGATATTTCTACTGGAGTACATCTGGAAAAATTCATAGTATTGCCAACAGTTGCAACAAACTTCTTAAAACTTCTCACAGATACAGCAATGTGCATGCACCTCCTGTTTTCAAGATGGATTTTTAAACAGGAATATTCTCCTTGGTGTAGTAGGGATGAGAATATATTCACTCCAGTGTGAGACAGACTCATTCTTTGATCAGAGCATGCCAATGTGCACAGGCAGAATAAGCCCACACCTTTCTCTGTAAAATGATTTATGCAGAAATGCCAGGAAGTAAACCAAAATGAGTAAACATCTACTCCCACTGAGTATAGCATAGGGAGAGAGTGAGGAGGCCTCAACAGCTCATGAGCCCCATGGAAAAATGCTTTAAAGCCCCAAATAAACTCTTTCAGTTTGGCAAAACTAGAAGTCCCAAGTCACAGCATTTCAGGTTATGGTTGTTTTTAAATTAGTTTGAATCTCTTCACCTCAGTAATTTCCATAACATTATTCATAACTCCGTTTGTGCTTCTATACCCAGTGCTACATTATTTATAACAGCAGATTATGAATTGTCAACAGCTACACTTAACTTTTCACTGACTTGGTACTTGCAATCTACTTTGGATGCAGCAAAAATTACCATTTCCAGAGAAGCAAAACATATTCTGAGAGTAATTCAGTGAGCAATCACTTTTCAGGGACAATTCTTGGAATCCCTTCCTGCTGGTGCCTGGATTTGTGCTGGTGCTGTGTTGCTGTACAGGATTACTCACTTTTTGCTGATGTCCAGTGGCTGATTTCAATAAGGTCTGGTCAGCAGGCAGTAATCCACCATTTCCAAGCACAGGACACACAACTCACTCCCAAAACAACTGCATTCCTTGCTAGCTAGGTCCCTCCTATTTGTAATTGTATTCAAGGGAGGAGCAAAACAGGTGAGAGGCTGATAATGAAAATTATGTCCTCCACCTGCTGCATTTGTGTTTTTCTCTAAAAAGAAGAGGAAACTAATGGAAAAACAGAAATATGACTCATGTGTGGTATTAGTGCCAATTTCACAGTGAGGACTTGAAGGTCTTGCATATTTATTTCTGATAATTTTTAAGATGACCCTTAAAATTATTGTGAGAGACAAAGCAGCACTGCAGGGATGTTCTTACAAATAGCTCTTATAAAATTTGGCACATTTTTTCTTATAAACTACCTGAAAGTATGTAGATCAAACCTTCATCCTTAAAATGATTATGAGAGACAAAGCAGCACTGCAGGCATGTTCTTATAAATAGTTCTTATGAAATTTGGCATATTTTTTCTTATAAAATACCTAAAAGTCTGTAGGTCAAACCTTCATCCATCTCCTGTAAGACACAATCAATAGAGGGACCAGCAGAAGGCTGGTTATCACTGAACCACTCTTGGGCTACAACAGAAACCTGCTGTTCTTTGTCATTAAAGACAATGGCCAAACTCTCCCATTGCCTGGGCTCTTTGTCCTTCCCCTATCTCTCCACCAGCTGCCCTTCTGCATCCTACTGTAATGATTTTTCTCATACTTTGCAACACTGACTCATAAAACCACCTCCCTGCACCCTTCCAGGGGATTCCAGCACAGTTACTGTGCTGTTTATGCACTCACCATGAGGGTCCCCCATAACATGGATGCATGTGTTCATCACGCCTAACATTAACTACATGAAAGAGTTAAAAGATGTATTTTCCCACCAGCACTGAGTGAATTCCACGTTTTACTGTGTCACAGCATCACAAGATGCCATGTCCATTCACACTCCTTACTCCAGTGGGTAAGGTTCAGTGTTCATCTCATACTGTGCAAACACTTCCTATTTTATTGCAGTCTGAGAAGGCAAGATTTATTCTTCTGTGTGTATGTCTTAAAAGCAAACTACAGAAAAGCTGGGAAATATGCACATAACTTAGAGACATTGAAATAGTATTTGTTATACCAAGCTGAAGCTAAAATTTATGAATTGCCACATGGCAGAGCAGAGGCAGCACTGCAGTCAGTGATAGCGCTCCCCAGCCCACACCATTCACATCATCTCCCATGCAAAAGAAGCTTCCTTTATGCCATGGATCTTTATTAAGATTTTTATTCTGAATATACTCCACAGCTGTATACACCTATAGCTGTGGAAGCATGATAGAGACAGCAGCCTTTGGGAAAATTACACTCAATTCAAAATTATGGTTTGTGGCTTAAACAAGCATCTCTTCACAAGACGTGTCAAACAATTGCAGATTATTTGGTTACAAATGAAAGGTTCAATCTTTAGAAACTCTTACATAAAAACAATATTCAGCATTTTGTTCTGTAAGATGTTGGAATTTATTCTTAGCATTTTTGAATTTTATCTAGTCATTGAATCAATAAAACACGTAGGCAGGATAATTACTTTCTAGGAAGTAACAATATCCAAAATTAATGCAAAGGCAACGGTAAAAGAAAGCAAAAAACATTACTGAATCAAGCCAAGCTGGTTTTCATGGTGAAAGTAATCAACTGTTAATGCATCTTGGTTTTAATTCTCTGCTCTTTAATCTAATCCTTTTCTTGTCAACTGCAAACTGACACTAGTGCTCACAGTACAGAACTGACACTCTCAGCATCATTTAGACATAAAGCCAAAACCCCAAAGCTTGTGGGAGATTTTGTGGGAGATTTTTTGGGGGGACAGGGGAGTGTTGATTGTTTTTTGGGGGGATTTCTTACTGTACTATGACTGTAACTTGCCATTCAGTTTGGATAAAAGAGTATAGAATCTTTATGTTTCCCATTAGCAGTGGGAACATGACCTTCAAATAATGTGAAACTCCCTTTGTTAAAATTGTGTTCCACAGTTATTTTCTGTATGTTCCCCTTTGTGACAATAAAACTATAAAACCAAATGTGTGACTTCTGGGCACCTTTTACCTGCCATAGGCACAACAACCTTTGCAAGATCCCAGGCTTTTCTGAAGGCCACAGGCTTCCCATAGAGGCTTGCCAGAGAGGTCTCAGGGGAGCAGAGGATGTCCTCTACCCACATGCCAAAGGAAAGGCCCATTTTAGGGTGCCAGCAGGACACAAAGTTCCTTAGCCCTGTCACAGCTGGGTGACACTGGGCAATGTTCACAGCCATTTACAGATTTTAAATTTCTGTCAGTAGCAGGCAGATAACCAACTGGAAGAGATGTTCTGTCCATTCTGGACTGGGCATCTTATTCTGCTTCTGTCACGTTAAGCAAAGTATATCTTAAAATCAAAGGTTCCTAAATATTTTGTGCACCTCAGATTATTTCAACTAAAAGCTCAGAAGCATTTTTTCCAGACAAAGTGATTCAATCCCTTTAGTTTAAATACATTTATTCTGCATAAAGCAATGGAAGGGCCATCAGGGTATAAAATTACATGCTGATTGTAATATTAGGCCTGAAAAAAAGCCTATGATTTGAACAAGAACAAATCTCAGTTTATGCTGCAATTACATGAGATTGCTGCATGCTTCATTGTCTCTACAATCAAAATGATTAATTATTACACACTTTGGAGATCTATTTGAATAAGGAACCCAATGGTGTTATAAATTTATCTTCATGGTCAGGGAATAATTTTATACTCACTGTCACACTAAAATTAAATCCTCTATAAGATGTTAACTCCCAAGTGCAGGGGTGTTGCTGTTCCTCATATTCCATGCTGACCAATTAACAGGATTGATAGCAGTTGTAAATTAATTTAACTGAAACTATAAACTGATTTTATAGTTCAGATGACAGATCATTGCATGCCTTACTGAGTGCTCTGTATAACAGCCATCAACTGCAATAGATATTCCCAGGCCATTGTACAATCCTTGTTTTCTTGTTTATGTATTTCTGCTACAGGCTGTATTTTAGGGTTCTCAGTCACCTTTTAGCTCTGTTAGAAGCTATGATGCTGTTTATGTGGTGTGCTTTTCTCCCAAAGAACAAAAAATACAAGAAAGACTCCTTCACAGGACTTCAATTGGCCTTGAATATAATGAGGAGTGGGTAAGGAGGGATTACTGTGATGAGAAAGCTTTTCTGAAATGGTTTAAATAAGCTTCTTTGCCCCATTAGTTGCAACATGACATTGAATTTGCAGTGTATGAACAGAGTATTAGCTGCTGTTTGTATCTCCTGTGCCTTGATGGAGGATATATAGACTTTGACATTTCTGAAAAAATTGTTTAATTTTTTTTTCAACAAACTGACTCCACTTGTAACAGGAGAAGCTAAACCCAGAAAATCTCTATCAGATTACCAATCATAACACTCTATGATTTAAAATTCGAGTGGAGCCTAGAGGACTGAGAAATTGCTGAATATGTTGCATTGTTGCTTTACACATATTATAACAACAGTGTCAGCTTCACTCCAGGCTTAGACAGTTAGCAGAAACCTTTTTCTGAGCTGAACAGTAAACACTCTTTATTATGATTGAGTTTCTTTTGTTGTGCAGTTTTCTTTTCATGGTATGATTTGCATTAAGAAGCCACAGAGCTTCTGTCAAGGAATACTGGCACACCAAATAATTTTTTTTTTTTTCTTGCAATTCTTGATAGCTGATACAGGCTCCTAGAATTAATTGCTTGCTCTGAAGGCCCAGTACAAAACCATCTGAACTGGCACAAGCTCTCAAACATTTGCTAACCTTGAGGCACTTTTGCTTATGTATTGCTGTTTGCATTCAAGATATTAAAATTAATTTACTAGACTGCCATAAAACATGGAAACACCCATCTGTTTAATGGTATCTCTACTCAGAACTAAAACCAGAAAAATTGCTTGATAATTCCAGCTTCTGTAAAAAAATAGGCCATTAGGCAATTCCCTTGAGCCTTCTCTCTTTACTGCAACTGTTTAAAAACAGCTTCCATTAGCTTTTCATTTTCACGATAAAAACATCTTGAAAAAGCTTCCTATGTGAAAGAGGTACTTTCAGCAGGATGCAAAACTGGTCCATACCTTAAGAACCTCTATTTAACCAACTTACTTCTGAGCCCAGTATTCAGCAATAATGATCACAGAAACACAGAACCATAGCACTGTCAAGGTTGGAAAAGACATTTCATACCATCTTATCCAGCCAGGAAGTTAATTCTGCCACATCCTCTGCCAGGGGGCTCAGAGACCTTGGCACAGAGCCCAAGCCCCCTGTGCCTTTGATTTTGACCCAAGGAGCAAATTACCATCTTTATATGAAGAATTACAAGTCAAGAAAGTTTAAGTAGAATAACAGTTAGTTTGTCAGAGGGTGAAAAATAGATTTTTGATGTTTTTAGAATGGGGGCTCAGGGTCCCAAGATGGAGGAATTTGGGCATGCCTTGTCCTTTTTCCTTCTTCCTAGCCTCCATCTTCTGGGTGATGGTGGCACTTTTGGATTGGTTTAAGGTAGAAACTCACTGTCTAACACAGATGATAGGTATTGGAAAGTTATTGTAAAAAATGTACACATAGTTTTTAGTGTAAAAGGATAACACCACCCCAAGGCAGTCAGTGTGCCTCAACCTGACCTGCCAGACAGACCTGCAGCAGGTCAGAGAAAGAATTTTATGGATAAGAAACAATGAACAACCATGAGAATGAGAACTGAAGAATCCTGACTCCTTCTTCAACTGCCAGGCTGGGAAAAAGAGATTTGTACATATCTCAGAGTCACTCTGACCAGCAGAGATTCTGAGATTTACCAAGAGTGATTTGTTAATTGGACTCTGCTGATGGGTGTTCGGACTGATTGACCAGTTGGGTCAAAACTGTGTCATGACTGTCTGGAAAGGGTCACAGGTTTTTCTTTAGTACTAGTAGTAGTATCTCTTTAGTATAGTTTTACTATATACTATTAGTGTAATATAGTATAGCTTAATAAAGCAATTGTTCAGCCTTCTGAAATCATGGAGTCAGAGCACATTATTGTCACCATGAGGTCAGAGGTGACATACACACATGGTTAGGGTCCAAGAGGAAAAAAGTTTTTTTATTCTGTGTGTTTTCCAGCTTATATACTCTTAACAAAGCACGATCTTAATTCATTAACTACATCAAAATAACTTATTATATTCATTGGTGCAAAGCAATTAGTATCAATATAATTGGCAAAAGTTTTACAGAAATTTAAAAAGGCATATATACACATCTACTTATGCATGTAGTCTAGCTTACAAAAACATTCACGTATCTCTTCTCATCTGTTTCCATGCTGATGTCCCTGTCTTCTTCCTTGCTATGGATACACTCGAAAATCATCAATTGTTATTTCTTCTATTAACTCAGCTTTGCTTGCAGGCCAGCTGTCAAGCTCCTCCATACATTATTCCCTATGTTGGGGTTGCCTTGCATTGATACTTACCCACCTGAGGAAGAAGCAGCATCTATCAGACATGCCATAAATTGTGTTAGTGTGCCACAGGTGGTGTGAACATCTCTGTTTATGAGGTGCTGAACTTAGAATTTTAAGATGAAAGATTTGATTAAGAGTTATTTGCTTATTTAAAATTGCATTAAGTAGAAAAAAAAGTAATTTTCCAGGGACTTTATTTGTCATGTTGTCATACTATTCTTTCATTTAATAATTTAAATGTTTAGTAAAATAATAGCCTATGTCAAAAGTTTAAGCCTGACAACAATAGATGGTAACCTCAAGTCTGCCTTGGTAATGAATCAGAATGGCTTCTATGCATATAAATAAGAATAATGTCTGCATGTGTTGCAAACATTGATTAAACCCATAATTAAAGCTAGCTGGAAAACCTGAGATGGACTAATTTTAATCTTGAGACAGCATGAACACATCATAATAATATAACAGGGGAAAAAAAGGATGAGGGGGAGAGCAGGACAAAGAAAATTACCTTATTCTTCCCCTTTTTGTTAACACAAAAGAAAAGAGAGGGTCTCCTAGTCTTTAAAGGCTGCTTCCAAACTTCATAAAGATATATTTAGGAAAAATCCTCACTGTGAGAATGAAGATAGAACAGATTGAAAATACAGTTGACTTTTTCTTAGGTGAACACTGCTAGACTTGAGAGCCACCCCTAAGGTGCACTCAGCCTGTCTGTCCTTCTGCAGAGCTTCACAGCCATCACAGTTGTGGGCAGCAAGGACAAGCTGAGGAGCTGATCTCTGCAGGTCCTCCCAGGAAACAGCAAGGGAGAGTTCTGGCCTCCCCTCTTATGACAGAAGACATTTCAACAGTCTGACTTCTAACTCATCTGCAGATTCTGGCAGGCATTACTGCCAGCCATGGAGTAAAGGGAATTTTTTCATCTTACCTTCTGCTTTTTCATCTTGACTCCCCTAAGACCAGATGACCCATTTTTGATAAGTAAAAAGCTGAAAATCTGCAGTACAATGTAAAGGAGATAGAGGGGAAAGTACTAATGCAAAGAATTACAAGTCATTCAGTCAGAACATTCTCTGAATGTGAGCCAAGACTTGTCTTTGCACCTAAAACCTGTGTCTCCCAACTTCAGCCCCACAAGATTCTAAGGCTGAGCAGAAGTCAGTGCCTACTCACAGCATTTGTTAGAAATCCAGTGACCTTCAAGGGAGTGGATTGAAAGAAACAATCCCAAACTCAGCAACTGCTTGCATGAACTTTATATGTGGGCTGAAAAAAGAGAAAGCCTGCAACCTTCCCAGTGAGCTGGGTGAGACAAAAGCCTCTGTGGAGGAGGCAAATTCAGTGTTGCTCGGGGAGTGCAGCAGCTCTGCTTTTAGTCTCTGGTTTCAGTGAGCCTCTGAGAAGTGTCTGATCTGAACCCAGCAGTGCCTTTCAGGGATAGAGGAAGTGTGGCTTCTGGCTCTTGCTTAGATTAGATTTCTATTGTTGCAAGGCGGAAATTTGCTGCTAATGATTTGAAAGCAATCCCTGCTGTAATTGAGTCTTTGTGAAAGTAAGGAGCTAACAACATGCCTAGCTCAGGCAGAGTGTGGTACCACTCCTCACATCTGTGTGCCAGCCTGCACAGGGTGAGGGGCAGCTTCATGCCAAGGGCAGCCACTTTGTCACTGCTGCCCAGCCCCTGTGCCTGGCCAAACACATCTCACGGCAGAGCAGCTCCCACCAAAACCCATCTTGTTGTATCCACCTGCCCAGGGGAAAGCCAATAGCACTGTCTGTGCTGTGCCAAGGACATTCTCCTTCCAGAAGCTGGTAGAAGAACCTTCAGGGACTAGTTCTCATAGTTTAGATAATCATTAGTAAAATATTTCCTGCAGATGACTAACATCAAGGAGAACAGAAGTAGGAAGCAGCTTTACTTCCTTGGGAACACATAAAAATGACTAGAAAAATACTCCATCGTGTTATCTCATTTTATGAGGCCACAAATCTCAGTAAACACAGAGACACTTGAGTGATACCTTTGGTCTCTAAGCATCTTGGCACACAGGGATATCTTTTTTCCCCAGAGATGAAAATTTTGAATCATTTGCCTTTGCACAGAACAAGATGAAGCTTGAAGTGACTTTCCACACTGTAGCATGCAGATATTTGTCATTTCATTTTTACCTCTTTTACTTAAACAAGAGAAATAATGCAATCTGAAATATGTGGGAACTATAATGAGTAGAGTAATAGTAGTTCTTTGCCAATCACAGCTATTATCCTGGAGAAAAAGGATGACTGAATAGGACTCTGCAGGACAATGCATGGTTTAAGCTGTTTTTTAACCCTATATAAAGGTTCTCATAAAGAATCCTTCCTAGTATTTTTACTCCAACATTAAGCACATTAAACCAGTTTTTCCTTAGAAGTGCTCACCTGTAAAAGCACACAAGAACTTGGTCTAATGATGAATATCTGTTGCTGTGTTGTTCTGAATTTGAACCTAGAGCTTGGAGCACACACCAAAGCTTTATACACTTATGCAAAAATCACAGAATATTCTTACATCTTTTAAAATTGTGAATATTTTGTTAATCCCACCTTCTTATATTTTAGGTATCTAGGTCATTTTTTATTATTAATCTAACCCAGATCTATGTTATTTTATTCACATCTCAGATTCTTTAATACATAGTTTAGCTGAGACTTTTAACCTAGTAAGTAGATGGGTTACAGGACCAGTAGTGGGAATCACTACAGTTGGCTGATCTCAAAAAAGGTGCAATGTTCAGTTGAGTATGTTCAGAGCATTTCATCTTAAAACATCCCTCATTTAAGAACTTCCATTTCTTGTATTCCTAAGTAACTGAATATGAGATAAATATGTTCATCCCATAAAATGTGAACCATGCCCTGAGTCGCTCCTGGTCAGTTGAACTGTTGTGAAGTGATGTTGAAGCCAATGCTGTGCTGGCTGAAAGCAGCAGTCTTCACCAGGCTACAGAGATCAGCTTTTACTACCCATGACTTAAATAAGTGCTGGTTTTGCCATCATTCACCCCTGAAAAACAAGAGACAATGAAGTGATTTCTGCAATAGACTGGACATTTATGAAGAATGAAAATTGTAATAGAGTCTAATGACTGACAAAAACCCTTCTCCTAGAATGATTGCACCACCACACCAGCCAATTCCCATGCTGAGATCAAAATCAGAGCCAACATGAATGTGTTAAGTATGCTTCTAAAAGCTATTTTAGGAAGAAATAATGTGCATGCAGAACAGTTAGTTGTAACTTGGTACTTTTTTTGCTTTTTTGCTAATTTTCAGGTTTTTTGGGGAGTTGGGGGTTTGAAGTATTTTTAGTAGTAGAAATTATCACACAGATTTTTTTTCTTTTTGCCAAGGTTCATTTTTTTTAAACAATTTTTTTTAAAAAAACAAACTAATAAAAGCTTCAGTATTAAGTCATCCTGCTCTTTCCTGGGTCAAAAATGTCTGTCTGACATCTTCAGATTATGAGTGTCCAGAGATGTATGGCGCTAAACAATGGTTTAACTATTTGACCTCAAGTTCATAGAAGATTTTCCAAACGCATTTTAAACTCTCTTTATGAAGAGATCCCAGGATTAAATAATGCAATAACACTTTGCTAAGATAGAGAAGAGAAATTACATGTCACACTGCTGGTAGAACTTGAACTCCCCAAGGTTGCACAAATTTCTCTGTAATATGGCATAGCAAAATTCATGAGGACATGTCACTTTATCAACACTTACTTAAAATTATTTGCCCAACACAACAATGCCCTTGATACCTATGAATAATGTGAATATTCCTCACCCACAACAATAAAATCTTTGTCTAATAATGTATAATGAGCTGTCATCAGCTTGTTAAAATATAAAGCTATTATATGAAGTGCAGACTTAAAGACACAAAGGTGATAGCAAAATTGTCCAATTACATTTTTGGGGCCAAACTCCAGGGAAACAGAACTTCAAAAAGACTAGTATAGCATTAATATTTCTGGGAGATGTCTGCCAGCTTCAGCAAAACCCAAGATTTACAAATCTCAGAGAGGTCTTATGAAGACTTTCAATTCACTTATGAGGGGACAGACATCTCCTCATAAATGTGCATATGTTGTCCTGGCAAAGCCACATCCATCTGCCCTTTCCAGCCCCCTGTCCATCCAACTCCCATATGCTCTGTCCTTTTTCCTATTTTCAGACTAGTTTCCTTGCTAGATTACTCTCTACAGATTTTGTTTCAATTGTCATCTACCCCCTTTCCTTTCATTTTCCGTGCATCTCTTTTCCTTTCCCTGAATTACTCCTTATTTTTTCATTTGAATTTTATTGCTCAAGACTCAGAGAAGCAGTCTTCTGAAATTCTTCTTGAGGTCTCCTGGATCTCAGCCCTCTTCTTCAAACTGTTCTCTCCTTTTCAATTTATATCCTGTCCTTTCTCTTTGCTTTTCTCCCCTCTTTTCTCTGTCATCCTCTTCACATATTTCCTAATGGGAAAGAGTTTTGGTACATTACCACATTGGACATTTGTTGATTTTCCAGGAGACACATTTAACTCTTATGCAGGAAAGGTTAGAAAAAGGAAATATTTATGTTTCAGAAAGGCTGCTTCTCAAGCTTGTCCTGCAGACATGGGTACTTTTGAGAGGAGCACTGACTCATAAGAACAGTGGCTGAGGATCTGGTCAGCCTGATGGACAAACACACAAATTCCTGTACTGCTGCAGCTGAAAGATCACAAATAATTCATTCGTAAGTTCCTTTTTATGTCTACCCGTCTCTGTTCAGTTGAGCAGCTGGCATCTTTATCAGGAAGTACTTCCAAATGCCATGGAAAGAAGGTGGTTCTCACCCTTACTTTCCATTTTCCCTGTGGTGGGAGCTGCCAGATTGGTGGGTAACCCCAATCTGACACACAGACACACATCCTTTCCCTCTCTGAACAAGTCTAAGATTTTATAATCTCACTCTCTGTGATAACTCTGTCTTGTAGCTCAGCAAGATCGATCCCAATTATTCACTGCTGGATTTCCATTTACCAGGAGAAAGGTATAAATTAAACTATAGAAGTGTTATATATGGTTCCCTCCAAAAGTAGAAAAATTTAAACAGCCTCTACAGTCTCTTTATGGAGGTGGAGTTGTCAGCAATTTCAAAATGATATCTGGTATAAATGTAAAGAGACTATAAAAACGCAAACAGAGGAAAAATAATATCTTACCTAGACAAAGGGTACAATGACTATGAATTATTGGATTACTCTTGGAGGGTGTTTTTGGTATTCAATAAAATTTTCACTGGGAGTCTTGCTCCACCCACTCAAGTAGTAAATTGTCGCTTTAATTTCTATGAAAAGAGGACTTATAAAGATGTCCATCATGGACAATTGTCCCTTGTAGGAGGTCACAAATTTCTTCAAAGTTTTTTTCTTGTAACCTCCAGTGTCTCTTTTTGTCTCATGATTAGTCCACTCTATTAGGAGAACTTTTAGGTTATCCTGTGTTTTTCCATGGCATAGCCATGAAGGGGAGTAGCCCTTCCATGGAAGCACTTGGCATCAGTCATTGCTTTTGAGAACCAGATCTTTCTCCTGAGGAGACCTTCCAGGTCTCCTTAAAAACTATAACAAAAATATCTGCTTATATGTTAAAATATTTTAAAACAGATATCTGCGCTTAAAGCAGCACATGTTTCGTTCAGCAGTTTTCCTCCTCTTATCTAAATAAAATACTTAAAACTAAAGATTAAAGAATAAGACTCTGACTGTTTTACAAAATTGCCATTGTTCATATTCACTGTCATGGTAGATTAAAATTCCTGCAGAAAACAAATCTTTAAACACCTATAAATTTTCACCTGTTATTATATTCTTTACAGAGTTAACAGACTTTAGGAAACATTTGTACTTTCACTCTAGGCAAATAGCACTAACTTTAAAACTCTATCCATTTCATGCTTTTATTCTACTAACGTGGAATAGAATAAAAAACTATTAGCAGGAGGGTTTTAGAAACAAGTTATAGAATTCGAGTGGGAATTCAAACCCAGCAAGAGGTATCTATGGGTAATTAAATATTAAAAAAAAATAACTCCATACTCTGCAGGAATAGGTCTGTTTCAGCTTCAGGTCCTTGTGTAAGCTATTTACACTTCATGTTCACCGAAAAAATGTGTGCATTGGATAGTTTTCTGTTCTGGTTTCAATCATCAACTTTCCCTTGCAGCAAAATATTGTTGAAACACTGTCCCTGTCACTCATTTCACAGCACCAAACCAAATGATTTATGAGTATCCAACAGTGATCTGATGCTTCTAATTTGTCAATCAAATGTGCAAGCTGTGACATAAATCAGACATCTCTTGGAAACTGGAAACACACCTGGAGAAGATGAGTTGCATTTAGTTACTTTGCATAACCATTGATGCACCTACAAAAAATGTAAGGAGAGTAGAAAGATCCTTTCCTGACAGCCTATGAGTTTATCTGAAGTCCTTCTATATGGCTTCTGGAAGTCCCTGCTCCAGGGAAACTTCACAGAACTGGGGCTCCTCATTCCCAGCCTCAGGCTGAGAAGTTTAACACTGGTACCCCTTTACAAAGCAAAAACATTATTACCTTCTTCAGTCAGGAAATCTATGTGCTGATTTTCTCTTACATACCTAGAAAATTCTTTTTCTTCTCCATCCTATTTTCAGAAAGAACAAGGAAGATGGTAAATCTGATTCTTTGCCTTCACCCTCTGTTTTTCAGCCCTTTTCCTGTCCTCCATATGACTTTGTGCCAGTATAGTAGCAATATGGCACATGGCTTAAGCCAGACTTTATTGATTTTTGAATAATTTTTTTCTCTTAATGAGAGAAATTTAGCCTTTGTTGACCATAAGTCAAGCCTTATTATTATGTGGTAATGATTGCTTACTGTCCCCTAACAGCTACCAGCAGTAATAACACATATTCTTGGGGGAATCATGATGCTTTGCTATTAAAGAAAATGCCATTTTTCTGAAGTACTCTTATTAACAAGGTAATTTCCTCTCAGCATGCTCTCTGTACTACTGCAAAAGACCAAGGAAGGCTCAAAATCCACACAACTCCCCTTTCATTCACAACTCCAAAAATTAAGAGAAGAAAAACCAAAGAAAATCCACGTGCAAAGTAGTCTTTAAAGGTCCATCCTGGAGCAGTCATAGTTTAAACTAGAAAATAAGTTCTGAAGAAGCACCAGGAACAGGAAAATAATGACTACCATGATGGCCTTCCCCACTTTCTGAGAAGTGTGTGGCTCCTTGATAATTCTGACTAGGTCCTCTCCTCACAGCCATCTCTGCACTGGGCATGGAACTCTCTTTGTGCTAGTGCAAACTTATCGTGTGGAGGGCTCCATGTATTCAAAATGCCAGTGTCTGCAGATTCCATCTCTTGTCTTCAGAAGAGTTTATTTTCCAGAGATGCTTCAATGGCAGAGGGTACTTTGTCTAAAAGTTAGAAGCTAGAATTTCATAAGCAAATTTGATTTTCTACTTCCAAATAAATGTGGAATTAAGACTTCTGCACTTGATGCCCAGTAGGAAATCATGAAGAACCCATTAGAAAAATGGGTTTCTAATATGCAATCCTAATGACCATTCACGTTTTTCATGGGATTTTTATCTCACACAGGGAGGTAATTTCACAAGACACTTAGTGATACCTCGCCACACTGCTGAGATAAACTGTTGCAAGTGGTACTAAAATTATAGTTCTATAATTTACAGTGAGAAAGGAGAACAGATACTAAAGCTGTTTTACAGTGTCTGGAGGCAAAACTATGGCTTCTTTCCGGTATTCTGAGTAGCCAGACCCAGCACAATCACAGTCTTGTTTAAACCCCAAAACTAAGTGGATTTTTCCTTGGCACTTCCCAAGTCATGGGCTCACTAATATGCAGAAATATGCATAAAGCAGTACTCAATCCAATTTCTTTTCAGACCAGCATATTGTAGAGATACAAACGCATACAAAAATTTTCACCACTGCAGAATCAAGTTGACTTTAAGCCAGATTGAGTAAGGTTTTATAAGAAAAAATATTTAGGTTCTTAATTCTTTTACGTCAAAGACTTTAACTTTTGTACCGTAAGCTTGCATTATTATCATGATTCTTATGATAGTGCATTCTTTAAAGGTCCAATATATCTAAAATTCTCAAATTCCAGTCCAGAGAAACAGAAATTCTAGTGCTTATATAAATATCAAAATGGCTAAGAAATGGGCCTTTAAAGAAAAACTATCCCTTCTTTTTTTTTCTTCAGTTTTATGATTTGGAAGATGACAAGTCAGAGTCATGATTTCTGAAGAGCAGCAATTCATCCATTGCAATGGGTTACAAGGAAGACCACTAAAACTTTCAGATAAAGTGGAGTTCTTTCAGTACCTGGATTACAAGTCTAATAGCAGTAATTCCACATTTCTTTTGTTGCTTTTAAAAAAGCATGGTGTGTTTCTACCTAGCACTGGCTAGTGCAGGGATTTAAGTTTTTTGAGGAATAACTAGATCAGGAAAGACAAACTTGCAAGGACACATTGGTTCAAACACTAAGCAGAAGGCAGGCTCCTCCTGAAAGGTAAGTAGCAGAAGGTTTCTTGACACCTTCTGTGGGCACACACACACATGCTGCTGATAATATCTCTGTAAATCTGTCATCAGATCTTGCACTTTCTGCTCCAAGATCTTGCCTTAAGTTTATATATGTTCAGAAGGCTGCCACCACCTCCACTATCCTTCCCACTGCTTGGGCCAGAATCTCTAGCCCTGGGGGATCATCCTGTACTTGCTTCTTCCCCATGCCAAGGAACCTCACACCTGCCCTCTTCTGTTCTCTGGACCTTTTCTATGTTAGTTGAAGAGTCTTTACACATTCTCCTTTATAGCAGCACACCCACAGCAGCTTTCCACTTACTGCTGTTTTTCCCATTGCTGAACCTCTTCCCCTCACCCAGCTTCTTAGAGCTTTTCAACACTTTCTTCCCAAAAAGTTTACTAGGGCATGTGTATACTCTTTTGGGACATATAAGCCTGAATTTAGCTTAAAATAACTGTAGTATCCCTGGCACCCTACTTGCAGCAATACAGAGTCCTCCACATAGAATAATTACCTATATATTAACTGACTTCCCAGGCATCTGATCATCCTGGGCAGTGTTATCCCTGTGGTACAACACGTCCTGGAGGCAGCTCACTGTGAGCAGGGCTGCCAAATCCACACTAGGGCTGGGGTAAGCAAAGGTGGCATAGCAGCAGCCACCGTGCAGGCAGACCTTCAGGACTTGATCATAATTTCACTGCCCAATAATCAGATAATTGTAAAACACTGCAGTCATCACATCCTACATTGGTTCTCATGGCTAATGAGCCAAGGAGTGCAGCTGAGGTCAGCCTGCAAGCCTGTGCCAAACCCAGCCATTGCTCAATCCTTGCCATATGGGAGCCAAAAACTGGAGTCTTTCACCAGAGCAGACACTCTTTTATTTTCTGCATATTCCTCCTCTCTCAACACATTACTCCAGACAGTACTGCATGGATTCTAAACTGCTTCTCCTATTTTTAACAGTGTGAAGCACTTGACTGGGAATTCTTCATGCTCTAATATGTGTTTGATCAAAAATTTAACTACTTCCTATCATTTAATTGTAAAATGAACAGTTCTTGCTCCCACAAATGATATTTCCATGGGAACTGCTCAGAACTGTTGCTACAAAATGAAAGGGGGCTTACTAATGGGTCTTTTTATTTTTTTCTGAATTAAAAAGAATATAACTCAGAAAAACACATTTGAAGAATGAGGTGTACAAACCAATCCATAGTATTACAATTCAGTAGCCTAAATTCTTGGTTCCATACAGATTAATTTGAGAAGAGGTAGCTGAAGTGGATTTTTAAAAAATTATTCATACAGTCTGATAAAAGATATCTATTATGGGATGATATATTTGTGATTTTCAGAAGATAATTGCAGGTTGTGCCAATTTGGAACATTTTGAATACAGCTGAAGTCTCCTGAAAAACGAAGTACTTTATCTCAATATCATGAATGTAATCCTTATTGTAGGAAAAGCTACTCTAGACCCATCTCAGAGGCTCTACCAACATGAGGGAAGAATCCAAGATGGCATCCTAGCCTTCTGATTTAGATGGTAAACTGGTGTGCTTGACACTGCCAGGAACTGGGGGAAATTAGGCAGCTGATAGACCCTTTTCAGCTTTTCCTGAGGCAAGAGATGTGACATTTGGTGTCTAATTAGGAAAATTCTAAAGCAAAGTCTCTCTCTTCCATCTGGTAACATGTAGAGAATTGTTGTGGTGCTGCTCAAGATAGTTCAGAGCCAAGAAGTCTAACATGTCTCCTCTGTCCACTGATTTCTAGTATGTAAGGGAGACTTTATCAATCACCTGAAAGCAGCTCTCTCTCTCAGATCCACACAAGGGGGTCTCACCTGTGGGTACTGCTTCACACCTGAAGGTCACCCGCAGTGGAAGGTGATAGGCAAGCATATGCTTATCCTAAAATTAGTCTAAGGTTTATTTTCTTCAACAAAAGACATGTTTTCTTTAGTTGGAATGACATGAAAGGGCAGAAGTTATACAATGGCTACGATCACCTTGAAATCCCTATAGACATCTAGTCAGTAGGTCCTGGATGATGAGTAAAGAAAACCATGTGCAAAACCAGTTTTGTTTATATAATTTCACATCTAAAGGAAAGCGAGCAAGGCCTCACCTACAAGTTAAACAAGGATTTAAACCAGAACTTTATCTATGTCACTGAATGCAGACATGACAAGTTTACTTACTTTTCTCTTACTGAATGCAAAAGTCTCCCACTCCCTTTGCATTTTTGCTGCTAATTAGCAAGCTTAGAGAAGAGAGAGCATATTCAAAGGAGTCAAAAGTGGGCAACTTTCTGATGATATAAAAAGTTGCCATGGCAGTTGTTAAAGAAATCCCAACACAACTCAGCTAATTATATCTAGAGGTCTCAATTTGTTACTTTTGATCTAGGATTATATAGCTTGTTTTCCTCTTGTTAATTGACTAGTTCAGAATTTACTGAACATTATATCATCTTTGATGTTCCCGCCTTTGTTCTCTTTCATCTATTGGCAGAACTCCACTTAACAATACTAGCAATAGTTGATGACATCTGAAGTTCCAATGTTTCTGAGTGAGTGTCAAAGTCTTCTTTGACAATAGCTATCAGTCACAGCAGCTTCTGCTGAGACATAAGGCTTCCTCAGTTGGTCTTTATGTATTTCAGAAAATTCTGGAGATATGTCATGTTTTCTTGATCCTGATATCTGAATTTTACCAGGTAGCAAATGGCTCACAGTGAAAAAACAACCCATAGTGTGCTGTCAGGATGAGTCTAAGGATGTTAATACAGTGGTCAGTGCAAATTACTGGTGTCACCCAAATTGGATGACATGGAAAGAGCACCTTTAGATGCCTTTGTTCTCTTCCAGTATGTTATCATGTTTTCCAAGGCCTTTCCTCCTAGTTTCTCTCCTGCATGATGACACCAGTATTTGCCATGCAACCCAGTTTTGGGTTAATTTGTATTCTGAGAATCTTGAGTTTTATAGCACCTGTATAGTTTGCTGCATATGAGAAAGTGTTGCTTGACTACTGGCACACAGTGTCAAAAAGTATTGCAAAATTTCAGGCAAGAGTTCTTTTTACTTTCTTGCAATGATTTCATTTTATGGGACAGTTATTTCAGCTTACCCTGCTGATTTAGAAATGAGGAGAGTTAGCAACACTTTGCCAATATCCCAGACTTTATTAATACACTTGCTAGATGAGGAGTTCAAATAGCTTTCCTTTGTGCTCTGACTTCTACAGCTTTCATGCCCGAAGAAAAACCCACACCTGTCTGAAAAAGCTATTTCTGTAACCCTGTTCAACCCACGCAGAAGAACTAGGATTTATAGCCCAGCAAGGAGAGAATTAAAGCTGGCCTCCCCTGCTGCTCAGACATTCACTTCTACTTCAATAAAGCTCTACTCCTCTGGCCATACAATCCCTCCCCTGGCAGGATGTAAAGGCAGAACTTGTTTTCACCATCTCTAGGTATTGCCAGTCACTTGTTAAATTAAAAATTGTCAGACACTAAGTATGCCCTAAATGCACTCCTTTTGCATTGTCTATTCCCTTGCTTCTCCCTCCATGGTGGCAGTGAAGAAAGGATTAAACACTCAGGTGGGTCTGGTGCTGAAAATGAACCTTTATCTCCACCAGACATGGTTTGATAGGCCACCTGCCAGCTATGGCACCACAAGGGTTCCTTTCTGTGACCACTTATTACAAAACAGAAAAACTAAGTCCACTACTACTGGTGCATAGAAAATAATATTCAGAGACAGGTACAAGGATTTGATGGATGTCCTGTTAATTTAGGACCTCCAATTATTCTAAGAGTCTTTTGGGGAATCAGTCTGCAAGACTCATGCTTTTTTATGTTGTTTCTCTTGTTATCTAAATGTAAAATGTAATAACCTAGAGCCTGACTAAAAGCCATTTAATAATGAACAAAAGAAAGAATGGTTTGTAATTCTATTTTACCTTATCTGGACAACAAAACTCAATTAATTCTTGCTTTCAGAATTTATGTATACTATTGTCACCATCATATTTTCAGAAAAATCCTCTTTGCCCAGGATTCTTCTCCTGGGAACCAGAGAGGCCTCAGAAAAAAAAAAGGAAAACAATATTATCACATTTGCTTCTCCTGTGTTTTGCTGCTTTGGAATGTGGTTTGGAGATTGTTTATCCAACAGGTGGTTGGTTGACTGGTTCCATGTGAATTGTTTTACCTTAATGACCAATCACAGGCTGTGTCAGACTCTGGACAGAGTCACGAGATTCATTATCATTCTTTGTAGCCTTCTATAAGTATCCTTTCTCTATTCTTTAATACAGTTTAGTATAGTATTCTTTAATATAATACCATAAAATAATAAATTAGCCTTCTAAGAACATGGAGTCAGATTCATTCCTTCCTGCCACAGGGGACCCCAGAAAATACCACATACTATCATTGACCCATACATCTCAGCTTGGTTCTTTTCAGTCCTGAAGGACATTAAAAACTGCCCTCCTCGCACTCCCTGCATTGATTCCACTACAGACAATAGCAAATACAGACTACAGCAAATATAATATTAAAATAGGCAAAGAATTAATGCTTTCAGAGCATATTAGGGCCTAGGTTCTCTGACTCATTATACAGATTTCAGTGGCAGTCTGTCTCCAAGACATTGGCAATGCCAAAGAGGTAATTGTGAGAAGCCAGGGAACAAAGGGTCAGCTCCTCCTGAGCCAGCAGAAGCAGCTCCTGTGCTTTTCCTTTAAGATGAGGGCAAAAACAAACAACGTTTTGTTTGAATCTCTGACTCTGTTAATCCTTTTTACTCCTGCAGAATGACTGTTTTGTTCAGTCTTTTATTGCCCTTCCCTTTAGTAATTATCCTGTTACTTGCCTTGCTCTTTTCAACTTAACATCCTTATCTTCTTTGTATTGGATTTGGATAAGGCATTAGGCAGATGTCATCCAAACCTGGAAATAAAAATATATTTAGGTATTACCCAGTGTTACTTACATTTTGTTCACTGTTAGGAATTTCCTTTTTCTTTTGACACTGTAATCATAATTAACAATTCCGTAAATGTTGCCTACAGCCTCTGACATCTCAAAAGATGGCAAGATTAACAACGAGGCCTGTAATACATGCACAAATATAGCTCTCACATGTAGAACAGAACCTGAAAACGAGGATAGAGACTGCACACACATGCAGAGCCTCCTGGCTTTGGAGTCCATTAGGAGGAGTGCTTTTGGCAGCAGCAATTGCTATCAGCTGTCTTACCCCTAAGTATTTTGTGATATACAGACCATGTTTGGCTCTTAAAATGGCACCATGGATCTTCTTCAAAAATCCAGTCACTGATGACATTCCAGTGAGACCTTTTTTACTTAAAGCCTTGCTGCAAAGAATTTTAAAGCATACAAATGAGGAGTTACCCTGTTTTGTCAAATGCCAGAATGATGTGAATCAGCTCTGCTGGCAACTACTTCCTTCTGAGGACTGAGTCAATTTACAGCTTCAAAAAGAGCCCCTGATAATGACCAATGTGTATAAATTGTTTCTTATATTTTATTGATCAATGTGTCTGAATAGTGACCTCTCACTGTTTCCCAGTTCCAACAACTAATAGCTTGAGAGTGTTTAAATATTAAGCATAGCTGGAAAATCTGTTTTCCACAAGCAGGGGAATCCCATTGTTTTAGGCTTGCATGGTTATTGTATTATGAATTATTGAAGAAGCTGAATTGCAAGGTTAAGGCTCCAACTCTCACACAGATCTGAGAAGAGCTGGCTAAAAATTAACGGGAAAAAACCCCAAACAACCAAAGTCTGACTGTTTGTTTCATTAACATTCAAAAATTGTTATTATTCTCATAACCAAATTACAGCATATAATAAACAAATCATGAAAGCAGACACCCCATGTACTGATGCCATCAAGATTTCCAATACTCTGTTTAGTTTTCTTGGCACAAAACCTAGGAACAAAAGCAGTTCTGAATATAAAGGGCAGAGGCATGGGTATGGGTGGATTGCTAAAGCAAGGTTTCATAAGGACACCAAAAGCACTTCAGAGAAAGTCAGCTTTGCTAACACAAACACTGAAATCAACTTAGTTAGAAATAGAGACTTCCAAACATTTCCTGATTAATTTATAGCTGTTGACTAGATGCTTGAGTGTGTTTTCCCCAGTCTCAAATACAAGTCTGTGCTCAGAACTGTTCCACTGTAAACAAGGATGTGTTTACAATACCTTTTAGGAAATGGGTCCCATGTTTATCTGAATATAAACATATTTATCTGAAGAAACTTTTTCTTCAAGGAGATGTCTAACTATGAAATACCAAAACAAAATGGTAAGGTGCCATCTCTGTTGCATCATGTGTAAATGTTAAGAAGAGGAGACCACTAGTGCTTTGAGCTTGGCAGTTGTTTATTTCCAGCACTAAAGTGGTGAAAAATCCTCTCCTTCCTACACCATAGACCAAGGAGTTTCAAACTTTGAATCAGTGCTAAGAAAGTAAATACTTTTTGTTTAACTACCACGAAGCAAAACAGACCAGCCTTAATTTCACTGTAAACAAATTTTATTCACCAGAATTGTGTTTCCTTTCTTCCAGCCAAGCTTCATTACTCACTAGAACAAGAAAACAGCATTGGCATACCAGCCAGTTCTTTAAAATAGAGACACATTAAAAACATATTAAAGAAACCTAACACTCACAGGCAACTTATCTTTAAGGAACAAAAAGTCAAGTATCTAAAGTATCTTGTTTGGCCTGTCAGTGCTGAATTTTAATAGCAAGATGAGTTTTAAACTGCAAAGTACCACATACACCAAACCAGGTTCCAGGTATAAGGCATCACAGCCATCACAAGGAAAATTTGGAGTTCAGAGCTTGAAAGGTACAGAAAGCTCCTTCCTGGAAGAAACCATGGGGGCTCAGATTACATAGGTGGGCTTTTTCCTTTTGAATTTTTGTTTTTGTCTTTTGGTGCACAAATGAAGTGCTCACATAAATAATAGCTGCCATTGTCATCCACAAAAATTAAATTATATTGCTCTGATCATTGACAAACCAATTTGATTCTTTCTACAAATATAAACTTCTATGTAAAAATGCAAAGACTCTTCCCATTATGTTCTCCACGTTGGAAAATTCTTGTATTACTCACTGTAGGATATGGAGATTTCAAATGAATACAACTCTTGCTAAAATTCAGCGACCTATGGAGGAATTAGACTAGACTATGGCACACAAACTGCATGGAAAATTTAAACAAGCAAAGAACTAAATAACTTTTTTTTAAGCTAAATAAAAAATAATGTTTTTGTAGAAGACCCTTTCTGTCCATGGAGGGTTTAAAAGCAGCATTGTGATTGCTGATGACTAAACCAGATTGCCCTTTCTGGTTTTGTGGAATAATCAGAAGGAATACATTGAGAAATTAATAAAATCTCCAACAGAATAACTCATCCACCAGTTTTGCCTTGTGGGCCTGTTTGTGCAGTTACTTTTCTGTTTTGGAGCGGGGCTTGTTGGCCTTGCACAATGACCATGTATCTCATGGAACATCCCTGTTCTGCCTGTCTTTCCCACTCCCACAGAATCACAGGATGGATCAGGCTGGAAGGGACCACAGTGTGCCTTCTGGTCCAACCTTCCTGCTCAAGCAGGGTCATCCCAGAGCCCATGGCACAGGATTGCACCCAGATGGTGATTGAGTATCTCCAGTGAGGGACACTCCACCAGCTCTCTGCACAACCTGTTCCAGTGTTTTGTCATCTGCACAGTGAAGAAGTTCTTCCTCATGTTCTGGTGGAATTTCTCTTTGTTCCATCAGTTTCTGCCTGTTGTCTCTTGTCCTATTGCTTGTTATCACCTCCCATCTGAAGCAGACATTCTGATGACAGACATTGATGAGGGACCCTTTCAGTCATCTCTTGAGGCTGAACAGGCCCAGCCCCCTCAGCCTTTCCTCCTAAGAGAGATGCTCCAGCTGGACCTGCTCCATGTCTCCCTGTGCTGAGGAGCCCAGAACTGGACACAACACCCCCCATGTGCCTCCCCAGGGCTGAGTTCCCTGAATTTGATTGCCCCTATCCATTTGGGGGTGAGGGAAGCAGATGGGCTGCGTGTACAGAGCGCCTCTGTATTAATCCCCAGACTGCTTCAGAGATTGAATGTACAACATCAGAGGAACAACCTGGGGCCACGAGCAGTGGGAATGAGCATTACTGAATGTGAGTCTATCCATTTCAGTTAATATACTGGACTCATACAAATAATTTGCTGTGATGCTGTGAGAAATAGCAAGTAGCTCAAGCAGGGAACAGTTCTGTTTGAATAACAAGTGTGTTCTTTTCATCTTAATCTCTGAAAAAAAATTATGAAGTAGGCCCTGCAGGCAAGCCATGGATGATAGGATGCCATTAAGCTCATTCTTTGCATTAATGTTTAAAAAGCCAATGAATCTGTTGTTTTGTTTAGCTGTATGAACTGTTTTGCACATCACAGCTGCTGGATACTGAGATTAATTGATATATTATTATGTGTCCTCACAGTTTCAAACTATTAACCTTCAATAGCATTTTACAGTTAATCTCATCTGAAAAGGAATATTGCACAAAATTTTCTGAGGACTTCTTTTTCTGTCTTCATTTATCAGACACCTAATTAGAAAATATCTATGTTTAAAAGAAATTTTACTGGAGTGACAAACTTTTCTTCATTTAAATTCTTCATATGTTTATAGATGACCATCTTCTGGCTAGCTTAATTTTTATCAAGAGAGAAATTTTAGGAAATACAGCAACTGTAAAACATAGACTAAGAATCCAGATATACTGCCTAAATACTAGCACACCCTGATTTTTTTCCACATGTTGGTCCCCAGAATGAGAATACAGTAAGGTCACAGAGAGCCCCACACAGAAACAGACACAGAAATTCAGCTTCTTTTGCTTTGTGGATCACCACAGTGTCATAAACAGCAGAGAAGTAACCTAAGTAGTGTCCCCACCCACCGCAGGAAGAGGGAAGACCAAAGAAAATAATTTACCACTTTTGTGGGCTTACAGGGCTCCTCTTGTCCAGCACTTTTACCCAAATAGCTATTATGGCAAGGAAAGGCTTCAGGAACTCTAGCTTGGTGCAATTTTCATTTGTTTTGATATAGGGATTGAGCTATTTTAATATTTCTAGTGACCAGTTTCCTATGAGTTCTACTAACAGAGTCTTAGAGTCTATAAAAATACCCTGGATGTTCTTGCTGTAGGTCTTGGGTGTTCCCATCTGAGAGCCAGGAGCCAGAGCACTGCTAGAAACAGGAACAAATCCCATCAGATTCCCCAGCGCTGCACTGGGGGGGCCTCCCTTGTTATATTCTACTGCCAGCTTGACATTTTCTTCTGTGTCTTCTTTCTGTGTCCTGCTGTGGATTCACCTTTGCATCAGGCCCTGTAAAATCATCCTTGTCAGGAAAAGTCTTGATTTCTCCCTTTCTGTCTACCATGGTCATAAGTATACCCATTACATTTCATGTAATGTGATTTAGACAGCAGAGCTGAAGAATGTTCTTTTAAAGAGCTTGAGGCAGATAATCTGCTCAGAGCTTGCTCCTGGCTTAATTTCTCAAAGTTAAAAAGAACTGTTCCTCACTATAATCAGACAGAAATTTCACTTATATAGGAAAAAGGATTCTCCAAGACAGCCTGCATTCCTTTTATAGCTTCCTTCCAGCTGTGCGTGGCATTCTTCACAACCCCTCCTTTTTCCCCATGTGCTCCCTGCAAGATTCCTTCAGTCAGGTATTTCTTTTCTGTATGTGATAGCTTCCTCTGAACTCCACAAAACTCAAATATTTGTAGAGTCACCTCATGCTTTATAGTGTCTTTCTCAAACCAGTAGAATTACAAGTTCTAAAAAACATTACAAATATATCCTCATTTTGAAATGCCGCATTGAAATGCCAGCACATAATTTCGAAATGTGTGATTCCTGCAATAAATGGAGTGTAATTTTGTGTTTTGTTTCCTTTTTGTTTGTTTTTGTAGAAAATACAAAACTTGCTTGACTTTCAGTACCTTGGAAGGGCAATAGACATAGCTCTCAGGATATATCTATCAAATATGAGCTGGTACAGATCCATTTGTGGCTTACTTGCCATTCAAGATTGTGCCCTTTTTTACCTGGAAGCTGTTTTCAGTTGAAAATACATTGTGCAGAACAAATAATAGTTGAGGCAAGCATTTTTGTTGCCTGATAACCTTCCTTAGCACCCTTCAAGAACTAAAAGAGCAGATCTTCATAAAACCTGGATGTAAGTTATGTGACAAGCATGGAGGAAAGGACATAAAGAGGTGACTTAGCTACAGCCTCCTCTCCCTTAGGATTGTCAGCCCTTGATAAAGAGACACTAGTTCTATCTCTGAGCTGCAGAGCAAGAGAAGACAAAGTATATTGTCCTAAATATCCTAAGTCAGTGATGGAAACATAAACAGACGTAAACATTTAAAAATGCTTTCCTTGAGAAAGAGCCAGAGGACTGCATGCTGCTGCCTGTAGGGGCTCTCCTGTGTTTGCCTCCATACCTTAGAACTACATCCTTATCTTCTGCTTGAACCTCAGTGTTTCCTGCAAGTTGATTTTATTTAAATTATTTTCTAGTGTTCAGTGTTCAGATGGGTGTGAGGGATCTTCAGTGTCTGTCTCTATTTACCTATGAATGCATTGGCAAATTTCTTGCATATGGACCACGGGGACAGTTTTGAAAAGTAGCAAAAATTCATATCTCTTTATTAGGAGCTATATTTTCTTTGCTCTATTAGCAAAGAGAAAAATATATCTCTAAACTGATTGTGATAGAGAGACAGTTCCCACACTGTATCCAAACTGGCTTAGAAACTAATTTATAAAAAGCTGATGACACTTCACCTGAGCACTGAATACCCCATGTGTTAAAAGTCCCACTACATAATGCAAGAGAAATGCATATAGTGTCAGCACAACTCTGAGAACTCTGTTAAAGATTTAAGAGTTTGTCTCTGCAGGAGCTGAGAGAGCACAAAAGTTACTGACCAAGAAATTACATCAGAATGCACTTAAAGATAGATTGGTCTACAGTCCCCTTTTTACTGACTTGAGAAAGCTGATGGCACCTTTAACTACTGTAGTATGAATAATATAAAGGCAGTAGAGAAATATATTTACCTTGTTTAGTAAGATCCAGAGATAATTCCAGGGCCTCTTTCTTCACATAGCCAGATACCATCTCAAAGTTGTCATAACGCTTTTTAATGGAGTTCCTTTAATTTATGTGGATAAGGTGACAGAGCAGGATGTACTGAACTCAAGGATCTGGTAATTGGGCACAACTTCTCTTTTGTAATCACTTGGGCCATCAGTATGCTTTGTGCCCAGCCAGAACAGAGAGGAGGTAGCTGTCTGCTCACACAGGCTTGGGTACTTCCATCTGCCACTTAGAATCCCTGGAATAGTTCAGTTTTCACAGCACCATCTGTGCTGAAACATTTCTAGGAATGGATGGCATTTTGGGACTACTTGGCATCCCTTTGTCCTCCCCCGTTCAAAAAGTGAATGCTATTTTAGGAGGAGAAGCACAGTTACTGAAGGCTTTCCCATCCTACTACACAAAAACATCTCTCTCTTCATGCTTTTGAGCTGTAAATAAGTTAAATCAAGTATTCCTGGGTGCTGGTCAAGTGCATGGCTTGAACTCGTAGAAGAGGAGATTTCAGAGACCATGACAGCTCTTTCAGTCTTCCTGGAATGTGAAAGGCTGCTTGAATGCAGAAGATCAGATGCAGAGGTTTCTGTCCTGCAGTTTTTATTGAAGTATTCTGCTTCTGTTAAAGTGTGGAAAATGCACCCTAAGGACATGGTCATCAGCAGCACATCAGCACTTCTCTTTCTTTACTGCCATGAAAGCATCCTCAGAAGGTGTATGGCATCCTTTCCCACAGTTATCAGAGAGTTGGAAGTAACTTGGAGAAGCAAAATGGCACCTGGGCCAATATCTCCCCGTGCCCTTCCTTATCATATCAGGCAACCCCCAGCTGGGGAATAGCATCCTTGACTCCATGGCTGCAGAAGGCTGAACAAATGCTTTATTAAGCTATGCTATATTATATTATTTACTACACTACTATACTAATAATAAACTAAAGAAAAACCCATGACCCTTTCAGGCAGTCACAACACAGCTTTGATCCAATTGGTCAATCAATCCAAACACCATCACCAGTGTCCAATTAAGAAATCCCCCTTTAGTAAACAATGTCCATAAAACGTTCCACGTGTGCCAAACAGACACAGCAAGCAGAGATAGGACTTGTTTTCTCTTTCTCTGAGCTTTTTCACAGCCTTCCCCAGGATTTCTCCTGGGAAGGTTGTGCCTGCTGCCCTCTGTGAAGAGAGCTGGCCACAGTTCTTAAGCTGGGAGCCCCCTGAGCACTGTCAGCACGGTGGTGGGCAGCTCTCTGCCCAGGATGGAACCATCTTGGTGGTGTCCTAACCTGGTCTGAGGTGCTGATGATCACATGCTGACCAGAATAACATATGAAATTTTGTTCCTTCTATTTGGCCAGGTGGTTAATCACATTTTTACTGTACCTGTTCATGTGCCATTTTTAAAATTGCAAAATACCTATATTATATTATATATATATATATATTTAAATGCAAAATACCTATATATAAGCTTTTCATATCAAGGTGCCTGTGTGCTGTTGGTTTATAAACAATTTAAATCTGTGTAAAGTGAAAAGAAATAAAAGTCTTTCTGCATGACTGTGGATTACAATGCCCTTAAATTTTGCTTCAAATCAGGAAAACACATGCTGAAGAAGTATGCATTAATTATAGGTGAAATCTACACACCTTGGCCTAATCAGCATCTCTTGTATTCCTTTGATAGATATCATAGTGTTAACACTTCTATCTGCATAATGTACAAAGGAGAATGTGAAATATTCCAACATAGGGAAATTAATAAGATTTCTAGATGGGAGTATGAAGTCTATTGAACAGGCTGCTAATGTATTTGGATTTATTTCAGAGATATTCATTATCACTGGGCAGACAATGCTAAACTACATTTAAACTGATTTTTATTTCACAAGCAGTAAAATATTATGAAAAGATAATAAAATGCCATCATTTAGACTAATACTTCAGATAAGTCCCACAAAGGCTATGAGTATTTGTAAAACATTTTCTTTGGAAAGATATTAATTTTAAGTTAAATTAATTTACTTGAGTGCCTGAAAGACAGACAAATGAGGCAATCAGGAGGAGATCCAAGATGAGCAATTGCTATGCACACAAAGAGCCCACAAATCATTACTGCTGAGGTACAGGTTTGGATGAAGTGGAAGAGGGAAGGAACACCTGTGAAGCACACAGGGGCTCACCATTCTCTTAAAGGATTGGAGGAGATGAGTGGCAGGTTTTTCCTATCTTCTCATCCATTCTTTTACTATATTCCTGTCTGCCACACAATCACAGTTCAGCAGTAAAAAAAGGTAATAACACATGTATTTGCCAAGCACCTGCACCCACCCAGCCCTATGGTTTGAATTTATTTTTTACATTCTGCTCACCCTCCATCATTCTCAATAGCCAATGTGTGTTTTGGTATCTCCTGACATAAATATAATTGAAAGTGAACAAGAAGTTACTGTGGCTTAGAGAATTTCTGCATTTGATCTGAAGCTGAACCAATAGTATAACAGGTGGACATGGGCTGTTTCTGACAGGAAAGAAGAAAACCAGCTGTCAAAGCCACAAGAAAATTTCTCAAAGCTTCAGAAAACAGTGACTGAAATCTATCCTGAGCAGCACTAGAATACATTATTAAATGTAGCATTGGCTTTGATTGCACATCCCTTCTTGAAGATGTTTCTTTCAGAACACCAGCTTCAGAATTTAAATAGATCCCATTTTATCACTTCTCCACAGAAGTGGAAAAAACTCCAAACATTTCTTACAGCATCTGAAAAATCATTATGACCACTATTCAAACAAGGTGGCTGCTTTGGCTTTATCTGTCTGAAATCAGGGAATTTACTTCCATTGTCTTAATGGGTTGTTGATTTCTGTAATGACCAAGCCATCTGGGTTTTGCAATATCTTTCTGAAAGCTCTGCTTTTTGAAGACAACTTATTTAAAAATTTCATTTCTCTTCTAGGAGAATAATCCTGCATTCAACTTTATATTAACTTCAAGGTAGTCTATTCAAAATGTTGAACCTGAGAGGACATAAATCTAACTTTACTTTTTCAAAATTTGTTGTGACTTTTTTAACAGGCAACAGAACAATCAAGGGCAGGTTTCCTCAACAAACTTGAAAATAAAGACTACAGCTGATTTGAGAGCCGCAGAAAATGTAACACAGCAGGACACAGAAGTCCTCGGATTTACTACTTTGTTTATGAATTTGGAATTCCAAGAATCAATTAGATGGGCATTTTTTCATTCAATGCTGACAAATAGGCAGGGAATGCCCAAAATCGTCAAGGCAGAATGCTTCACTTTGGATGAAACACTTTGTGAGCAACAGGACTCCATGCCAGGGCAGGGAATCCTGGTGGGTGAGGATTTCAGGGGTGGCACTCCTGCACAGATGTGGGACAGGAGAGCAGAAGCCATGGAATGCTGCAGAGAGAGGAATCCCTTCAGCAGCCTGAGGATCTGCCACCCTGAGGGAGCAGGCAGTGAGCACATTATGGGATGGCAAAGACAAGGCTGAATTGTCACCAATTTTGAGCATGCTAATGCAAAAGGGCAGACAACACAATTAATATTAGCAGTAGGTACAGAGCAGGGCAGAACAGTTAAAGGGCACAGCAGAGAATGGATAATTTGACTCTATTAAAGCCAATGGGGCATGCTCAAATGTACCCTAAAGCCAAAGAAATCTCTGAATCATTACCCTTGAGAAGTCACAGAGAGCTGGTGGAAGGCAAGCTCTGTGCTTTCCTTAGCATATAAAGAGCCCAGGGAATCATATATCAGCTTGCTTCACACCCTGGAAGATGCCAGAGCAAATGTTAAATGATCAATTTGTAAGTACATAAAGGGTGGAAAGGTGGTTAGTAGTCACAGCAGTTCTCATGTATCCCAAAATTGTTTAAAAGAGGTATGGAGTTTAATTATTCTCCAAGGTTGTAAAGAGTGAAACAAAGAATAATTGTCTTGTTTCACAGCAGAGAAAGGTTAGAGGCTAGACTGGAGTTTAAAGCAACTTCCTACTTAGTCACAAGGACAGCAAAGTTCTACAGGAATGCCTATGAAGGTTATGAAAATTAAACTGGAGGTTTTCAATAACATGTCCAGTAAATATTTGCCAAACAACACTTCAGTGTGACCTTAGAGCAAGAAGGCAAAAGTGCAAAAAAATATATTCCAGCTCTCTGTTTGTCAAACTCTATGTCTCATGTTTTGAGAGCTTTTTCCTCACAGTTTTCAATACATCTATATTTTTCTTATAGATTTTCACATATTGTTTTCAAAGGCAGTCCCAGAATTCTATCATAACTCCTGCCAGCTCAGAACTCTATGAGGACCTTCAATGTATTCCAGGACTTGAAGACCTAAGATCATCTTCCATATAATTTTATGAGAATACTACTTTTCACTTGAAATAAATAAATAAGGGGTGGATACAGTTCCTCTTTATAACTTTATAATCCTAAAATAGAGAAAACCTTTGCAATGGGAGCAAAGTGCAATCTGACCCAGAAAAAAAGAGCAAGAATTGCTTTTTTGTAACACTGATTTTCAAAAGATTAATGAATTATCTTTACATTCAGGACTGGTCACAAGACAAAGAATGATGGATATTTTCTTCTAGTATCAAAAGCAACTTAAATTAAAAATGCTGTTGAAATTTACTTCTGTTTGTTGGGTTTTAGAATATCCTGTTCTTATTTTGCATTAAGGAATTTTGCATGATTTACATCAGAAAGAATACATGTTACAAACTAACAGGAATTTGTCAACCATGCAACTGAAGTCTCAGGCTCCTGATGAGATATTTTTCTTTACTGAAAGACAAGAATGAATGCAAAAACTTTTAATTGGGCCTCATCTTCCATGCCTTCCTGGACTACCTTGCATCACTTTTGAGAGACCTACATAAGAGCATGTAGCTTAACTCCAGCCTATTCCTAAAACAAGCAATCATTTTTCTAAACCCATTACACTCATTAATAAACCCAGAATAGCTGTAAATCACACCAGAATGCATTGTGTTGATTTACAACGGCATGACTGGAAAAAGGCTGTGATCCATGATTGTGACAGAGCTTGGGTAAGTTTTAGATGTTTCCTCACACCTTGGCAGGCTTTGTTTCATATCTCACACATGACAGGAGAATGCTGTCATCACACTGCTGCCACAGTTATACTACTACATGCTAGATTTTAGCAACATATATGTCTGTTCTCCATTCAGTAAAGTTAAAGAGCTTTAAAAATCTAAAGCAATTACACTTTCTCTTTCTTTCTCTTAGCCTAATTTTTAATTCTTTTTTCACAGTGATAAGTGCTCGTGATGTTTTGTTTTCCTTTTGTCCCATTTAAATTGTGAACACTTCAGTTTCAGTCTTTCAGTACCTAAATCCAGATTTTCAAAACAACCTCAGTCTCTCACTCCACTGACCTTGTTTCACATCTACACCTACACATGAAATTTTATTCATCCAAATCAAGATTCTCCTAAACATCATTTGGCTAATCTCTTATCTAGGCATGTATTCTTACCACAAATACAAATTATGAAGACTCTGACTTCGTAAATAACTAATGTAACAAAACATTTTGTTCATAACCATCCTCTGCACTGCACATCTAACATCCAGTGTTTTGCAAGACTATGACACAGTGAGTTGCACAAAATCTAAGATTTGTACCTGCAATTAACTGTTGTCACTGAGAAAAAAACCCAAGCATAAATTAAAAACATCAAAAGCCGATGGGTAGAAACATTTTGAAAGAATAAAGCTCATTTCTGCTTATATTTGTAAGGTGTACCCTGTCAGAACCCATGGGACTTATCATGTGTAAAAATGTTTTAGTCCTGAATCAACTCTTACTCTGCAGAACTTGAACTATCGAGCAGGTTCCAACTTAAAATCCATCTCACAGTGTGTGTTAGGTTCACAGAAGCACAGTAAATACAATTCTTTATATGCATAGAATCTGTAATTCATGTGGTGCTTTTTACACAGCTTGATTATCACTTGCTGAGGTACTCCTATAAAAATGTTAATCTGAAAATAGACTTAACTGTGCGCAGCAGAATGGGAATGGTCACAGACTGCACTCTTTTCCCTTTTAATCTCAACAGACTATGTGACAATGTTGTTTTAAACCTGATATTGTAGGAGAGATTGTTCTTATTCTACATGTGGGTGAATTAAAGGGCTGTTCTCTTACAGTTATGCAACATGGGAAAAGATTAATTAAGACCTTTTATTTTGAACCATAACGCTACTTCGGAAATTATAACATTGTATTAATTCTGTGAGTATGGTTAAATTCTATCAATTCTTTTTAATTTCAAACATTACGTTTTCCCTTCAGACAAGAAATATAGACAAGGTATCTTGGCTGCTTGTTCTGCACTCAATTCACTCCATGCTCTCTGCCTCCTAATCCTCTTTTTAAGAGTGTTATCTTCATCAGTTCTTCATCAAATGGAATAGAAACAGTGTTTCACTTCAGTAAAGGAAGTGGTGAAAATAGATGCTTTTACCTCTTAAAATCAGTATTTTTAGGTGTTCTAACCATTTCGGAAAAGAAGGGCTCCTACAGCAAAATACTAATACCTGAGAAGTGTCATGCAGAATGAGGAGAAGTGTGCTGCTGAAATCTTATTTAATTCTCCAGCTTTCATAACACCACAGTACCATAGCAGGACCGCTGAACTAATCAATTACTGCATGTAACTGTCTCACAGGAACAGCTGCACAAATAGATTGAACACTGCAGAGATCACAGGTGCTGGGGTTTAAAGTCAATCATCTGTGCAAGCACAAATATTTGAGGCCAGAGTCTCACATAACCCCCTCTCAGACAGCATGGAAACAGGCTTAGCACTGCCACTTTAGACATTTCTTACACTCACAACCTACACTTTCCAAAAGTCTTATCTGTAGAGCCAAAGTGTAATGCTAACAAATCTCTCTAAAAATCAATTTAGGCGAGAGCCAAATACTGTAAGAATTATTTGTGTAGGAAAGCAACAACTGAAAAAACAGGAAGCAACCTCGTATTGAATACTTTCTCCTTGTTCTCCATTTTTTTAACCATGAAAGTACCCTGCATATCTGTAATGAAACTAAAAAACCAAAATGGCTGTTAAATATATCATAATGTGATATCATATTATGATATTTCTACTATATCATATCATAATATGATATTTCTAGTTCTAATGATATAATGATAAATACTAATAAATAAAATAAATAATGATAAATAATAATATAATGATAAATCTACTATTTCTACTAAAATGCGAACTAGATCTTTTACATTTATAATCAGTGAACATCTTGTGTTAAATGATGGAATGAATTAAGGAATTGTTACTCCTTTTTACTCTGCGTGGAAAAGCAGAAAAATGCCATCCTGTAGAAGAAAGAAGAGCTGCAAAGCTGTCCTAAGATGTTTCCTCCTCAAACCCTCAGTTCAGAGGAATAAGTCAGCCTGGGTCTCAAACCCTGCATATTTTATGCTATATTCCACAAAAAAAGTTGCACTCTTTTGCATTGAAAAGCAGCATGATGGAATGTATAAAACAAGAGAGAATAACATTTGAGCAAGCCAGTGCTGATCCTGACAGGACACATCAATACCTGCAAAGCAATTGGTACCCACCAAGGATCAGACATCATCCCAGCATCTGCCATAACACAGAGGAGAGGGGAGATTTCTCTGCAAGAAAAGAATGAAATAAAGAAAAGAACAGCAAATGCCAGCATGTCTTCCTGACCTCACTGCAGACATACAGAGAGGGTGAAAGAACACAGACTAAGCCCAAAGCAACTCACACTAAAATCTAGTGAAATTGCTGGGGTTTTTCCTTGTGCCTACAGAAGCAGGCAGTGAAATCTTGAGTGCCAATCCTTCTGAACACACCCCAATGTATTCCTTGTGAACTTCAAAAGTAAATGGAATTCTACCATGTTTTGGAATTTGATGAACTCTTCCAAAGACCTGAAATGCATTTACTCCTAATTTACAAAACACAGTTGGAATACAGGGGATGTGTCATATAATTTCACAAGACTGCCTAATTTAGGACTAATCTGGAGCCAGGCTTTGACACTGCTGAAGTCCAAGACTGCAATCTTATACCCTTTAGAACAGGCTTCAGTTTGTCTGGCTGTACACAACAGGAGGCTTCTAGAAAAGCCACAGCACGTCCTGAGAGGAGGAAACTAAACTGGGATCATTCATGGTTCTGCTTCAAGGCCAAAGTGCAGCCAACCTCTCCAGAGACATGGCAGGTATCTGAGGAAAATGTGCTGCAAGACAGTCACCAGGGTTTCTTTGGCTGAATCTAAGTCCACAAGGGATTGACCTTAGGTTTAGCTTTTTTATTATTAATTAGCTAATAGGTACCATAAATGAAGGCAGTAGGGCAAAGGTTGTAAAAGACAAGTCCTAAAAGCATTTCACTGAGAGAAAATGGAGACTTTTAGAAAGAAAGTCAAATATTGTGTTCTCATGCAGTCTCTTTTCATTAAACCTGTTGTAATTTGTCAGCATCACGATCCTGAATTTAAACTTCATTTTTATTAGGAATCAGGATGACTTGTTCTCTCCCCCACAACCACCAGTGTTTGTTGATTGTTAGAGGAGAAAACAAAACAATTTTGTCATCTTTGTCCTGAGGCTGCACCCAAATGTTCAGCAACTGTCTCCCCCCTCCTCCCTCTTATCTGCTGAACTGGAGCAAGTGCTTCAGCAGCTACACTGCAAGACAGATACGTGTGGACAAAAGGATTCCTTGAGCGTATCATGGGTTTTTTGTTATTCCATCTCCTGCCAGCACAAGGTGGGATCTATGACTGGACTGGAAAGCCTAACAGGGAACAGGAACAAAGTGGCAGCTGCCTAACCCACTTTGCAGTAAAAGTTATTTGTAATACTGATGTGAATCACCAAAAGGTAATGAGGTAGAGACTGAGCTAGATTAGGGAAGTGGAATGACATTACTGAAGGCAGATTTAGCTGGTCCATCTGAGAGCACTAAGCTCATCACATATAGCCCAGAGCAACCTACACGTTGCCCTAGATTTTATTGTCAATATGCTTGGATACCTTTTTAAATACCCATGAAATAGAGTTCAGGGAAGCTCCTTCTTCCAAAGTTCCCCAGCAACTCATAACCCCCAAAGCAGAGGAGATGAGGTGTTGGTGAAGGGGTTCTTTGTTCCCTATAGGAATCATTCTTGGGCAAAAGTGATTGGGATAGGACAACAAAGACAAATCTCTTGTCATTTTTCAATTTTACTGCAAGAACAAAATTACCAAACCACATGAGAGGATGAAGGTTTACATGCTTTCAGGAAGACTGAAGTAAAACCACAGTAAATGCTTCTCTGACAGTAAATTGTTGAAAATATTGAGTCATCATACCGGATGAGGAGCTGTACTTCTCCTTTAGTGCTGCTTGAGTTCACATTCTCTCTGGATTGCTGTGGCAGTCCATTTGTACTGCAAAATGAAAAAACATCCAGTATCTGCAGGATTAGAAATAACAGGATTAGAAGGGAGGAATTGCTATGTAGCTAAAAGCAAAGAGCTCTAGTTAATATGGCCGGTAAGCTTTGGCCAGTTTCTCTGTGACCTGTCTGTATAGTTAGAGATTTTAGGAAACCAGAAAAAACCCCCCTTAAGCCTGAAAATACCTAGATTAAGATTTTTCTTACTGATACTCCCTAAAATCTTAATTTCTCTTTGCTGTGAGCAGTGAAAGGTTACACCAGATGACTTGGTGTATCTTCCTGCTCAAATTGATGATCACACATCAACTGAGACGTAGTAGTTCTCCAAACATTAGTGTCACTTAACCTCAGAGAGTAACACCTGAGCTCATCATGAAGATGCTGTTTAGTCTCAGTGCAGCAGGACTCACACAGAGTTTGGAACAGGTGGCCCAAGAGAAGACCAAGGGCACTGCAGATGCACCTGCTCCCTTACGCTGACTTTAGTGTGAACTTAGACAACCAGCTCAGACACAGATCTCTCTGACAGAGAGATCTAAATTTAGAGCAGTGAAACCCTCCTGATGTGCACTCCTAACCCACTACACATTGGGAGTAATTTGATGTAATGAGTTAAATAACATTACTAGGTATTTTACATGTCAAGCACACAAATGAACAATTGCCACAGCTTAGCTGACACACAATGACTATTTTACTTGCTGAGTTAACTTAACTGTGAGACTGAGCTGGTAATTAAACAATATCCTCCAGCCCCTTGGTTACATAGGAGGATTAAGGGAGACAAAATCCTTGGACCTCAGTTTGGGTTTGTGGGGTTTTTAGCACCCTAACATTGTCATAGATTTGACAGGAGAAAATACGATACATTGGTCATAAAGTAAACAACATTTCACAACATTGTGCTATCTCTTCTGGTTTTTCCCCCCAAACACACCTGAGCAGCTCCAGCTATCCAGAGTCTTTGCACTTCTTGATTTCTGTCCTAAGGGTGCGTGGGAAGTCAAGACCAGATCAGACTAATGTTGATTATGGCTGGGCAGACGAGGTTTGGATTCCCAGCCAAGAGCAAGGTATCATATGTCCTGTCTGTTTCCATCTCCCTGTTTCTCTGTGGATTTTTCATATGGCATTTTGCAGCTGTCTTCTTGTATCAGCTTTTAAAGTATTCTGTTATTTGTATTGCACCCTTGTACGTACTGTTGTCAAAGTATTTTTTTTGACATCCATTTTTTCTGAGCTATACAATGACAAATGGTATCCAGAGCCTTGCTTTACCTGGCATTCTAACAGCTGGACTTACTCAGTGCTGTCTACAACCATCCTTCAAGGCTCAGCAGAGAGTGTTGAACTTAAGAGTAAAACTACCATGCAAAAAGCATGCACTTCCCAGTCTTAATACCCATTAAAAATAATTTAATTGATTTTCCTTATGAATCCTCACTTCTCCTTTCAATCAATTTTTTTCCCTTCTGTACTCATCTATTTAATCCAATCCAAAACCTATGTAATTAAGCAGATAAAGCTATAGCATCTTCACACATAGACACATATACATCTGTACATACATATATTAGTCCTCCATGTGCTCAATGTGATTTTTAGTATGTCCTCAAATAAAAGCACATAAATGGCCAGTTTGGGTTTGTACACCAGTTGTTATAAATGAACAAGAGTACTGATAGAATTTTCTTTATTAGTTTTTGGTGGATCAGAGGTACACATGGTGAAGACTGAAGCAGGCCTGGCATAAAATGATAAAATTGCTCTTATGTCATAGGAGCCATGTGGGTTTTAAGTCTGAAGTCTCCATAACATTTTTTCATCAGTACCTGAAGAGCCTTCAAGGGTTATTCACGCTGAGAGAGAAAGACAGTCATAACTTTTCAGAAGTTATAAACCCAAGGTTCACAGCAAGGTACTATTCCTAGAAACATTTAACCCTTCTGGAGCTTACCTGCTTGCAGGATTTGCATGGAGGTAATGAGTTCACAGACTGGCTAAATGGGCAGAGCCCTGCTGGGATAGTTGGAACTGGGTCTGGAATCACTGCTACTGGTGAATACTGGTGGCAGTATAAAGGACCTTAACGAGCTGTCAGGAAATGTTTGCAGTGATCAAAGACATGAGGTCTTTGCAGGAGCACACTTTGCCTGTGCACTCTGGTGGGAACAGCCTAAGGCATTCTCCTTGGGAAGGAGGGCACATCCCAGGTATGAATGGGGACTGGGATAATGAGCCAACACCCCTCAGCTGTGGCACTGTGCTCTTCAGCAGTGCCAAGGCAGCTGCTGTTCCCTACCATGGCCAGGACACTGTGAGTGCACCTAGCAGGGATGTGAGGGAGGTCATGACCCATTCCTCCTCAGGAAATCCAGCCAAGAGATGAGCAAAGTGTGTCAGCCATCTTCAGAAAAGCCTGATTTAGAGAAAACTTGCCTCACATGGCAAGGTAGAAAAAAAAATCACTCTCCATTTGTTGTAGTCAGCAGCTGTCTAAAGAGCCCCAGGGTGAATTTCCCAAAGTAGCCATTATGCAAAGTACTCACTTCTGAGCATCAGAGGAAAAGTTCAGCAACTTTCATCCAAAAATCTGCTTCCCTAAGGCACATCCCACCTCTTCTGACATGCAAGCAAAATGGGCTTCTTTCACCAGCTCTCTGTGTATGTTCATCACTTTGTACAGCTCTGCTGTCCTCCCACCACCCCTCATGCTCTCTCAGGGAAAGCTGTCTGTCACAGTAAAAGCACAAAAGGGATGTGGCAAAACCACAATTTCCCAGGTTCATGAACATCGTCTTCTGCTGCAGGACACATAAAAAGGAACAAAGTAATGTGACTGCCAAAACTTTAGGTACTGTAAATGATCAACATGGATATATTTACTTTGTCATTTTCACCAAGATGCCATCAAGATGCCATCTTGATTCAGACTGAAGTAGGAAATTTTAAGGACTGAAACTCCAAGAACAAATAAACCACATCATTTTGAGGTATCAGATCCCAACTTAACTAGTTTCTCTCAAAGCACATTTCTTTTATAACATCCTGGCAGTGAAACATTTAAAGAAATGTACTTTAAAGGTACTCAGGGGCACTACTAGATCATCCTTCTCTTGCTGAAACAGCCAGAAATAAATTTTCAAATGTCATGCATCAGAAAAAGTGTAGTTAGCAGGGCAAAAGACATAACTTGTTTTGAAGATGCTGCTGCTGAATTTAAAAATTCTCTGACCTGTGCTCAAAACTGCGTATGACATTTCAGCTTAGTACTGAGAGCCCCAATAAAAGAGGTAGTGTTTGGAATAATAGGAAGTTTTGAAAATGCTCCTCCAGGGGCTTCAAGGAAATGAGCTTTTTTGTCCTGTACTTAGCTGTCAAGTCAAATTACAGTGGAAAAATTTCAGTACTAATGGTACTCCTACTGCACAAATCTTGGTTAAGAAGTCAGTGACCTGCAATTTGGGGCTATCGGGGACTGCATTCAAATTTTATGTTATTAAACTATTTTAAAGTTCTGCAAGAATGTGAATGTAAAAAATTTTTGTAGTCATGCATCACATGATTCAAAGCAGTGGGCAGATTATGATTCCTGAATGATAATCTTAGCACTTGAGTTTTCCTGAAGCTGGATGGTTAAATATTTTATTGTTATAACTGAGTAATGCCAGGTCAGGCTTATGTCTCTATTTGAGTCACAAGCAAAGATATGAAGGCATATAGATATATATGTAATACCTTAATATATTGATTACTGCTACTCACTTTTTGATGTTCTTGGTCCACACATGAACAGTGTTGTGCTGAAACCTCAGGTGAAATTTCTTTTCTTTTCTTGATGCAGTTGCAGCAGAAATGTGGCAAAATAGGTGCATTTGAACATGATTAAAATCATAATAATTGGTGACACTTGGTGGAAGATGAGAGATCTTTGCAAGTATAATGGAAGCATTTAAATTCAAATATTAAATAAATACTCACTAAGAACAAAACATAGCAATCAGCATAGATAATGTCCCACTTAATTGTTTCTAAGAGTTTGTGCAATAAAATTGCTTTCTAAATTGAAAACCCACTACCTCTATGCTAGAGCCAAAAAAGAGCATCTGAGGGCAAGGACCTCATTATTGAGGTCCTGAGACAAGAGAAATCAATAAATAGTGCTATTATATTAAAAATAAGGTAATTCAATATCCAGGGAAAAAAAATGCAAGGACTGAATATGCTGCTTGCAGAAAAGGTAATAAATAAAATCATGTTAAAGCAACTTAACAGCCATATCTCTACAACAATCAGCATGGAGAGCACACTACATTTGGAGGTAGCAAATAAGGGCAGTGGTAAATACAGCTGGGGCAAACTTTTTTTGAAATGACAAATAGGTTTAACACCAGAGAGCCATGCTGAAGCCATTTGAGGCTTTCAAGGTTTATGTTAAGACAGATTGCTTTTTTAAAAAAAAACCCTATAGTTTTACTGCATTTTCAGCTTAATAAAAGGCTTACAGAGATTTCCAATCAGTTTCTGTAATTTACAAAACACTCCACAATAACACAGTCTTCCTGTCCAGATTGTGCTGCAACTGTGGAAAAGCAATTTTTCATGCATGTTTTCTGTTTGATAGGACTTGTAGAATCATAGGAATCATTCAGGCCAGAAAAGGGATTTAACTTCATCAAGTCCAAGTGTTAACTCAGCACCACCAAGTCCACCACTAAACCATGTCCCTAAGTGCCACATTTACATATCTTTTAAATACCCACATGGATGGTGAATTTGTTATATACTTCAAAACATTATTCTTGCATAATTTTTTCATATATAATAATTGTCTTTTTCAGCAGGTTTGCAGAGGTTACATGGGTAAAGCTGTAAATATGCATTTCTACATCATGAAAATTTACCATCTATTGACTGACCTCTAGTGGAAATAAGGCAAAATTTGGAAATTTTTTTTCAATTGTTGTTGGATAGTATGATGATTATGAGATTTTGGAGTGCTAAAATTTTATTTTATTTTTATTATATGTTTGCCTGTATAAAATAATGTCTGGATACATGTAACTTTTCCTCTCAATGTCTACCCAAATACATTACTAGAATAACAGGAGGAAAGCTGCTGCAGATTCAGAAACCAGGTCTTTAGTTTGATTTAAATAGGTAATTCTAAAGTGGCAATGTATAAAATGCACCAACACAGACCCTGGCAAAAAATGCTCTGCAACAGGGGACAGACCCTGCTACTTTCTCTGCATTGATCAAAACCACTCGATCATTATAAGCAACCACAAATTCTTACAACAGCCTCATACATTTTCACCTTGATGCATCAGTTTTTTCCATCCACAGATGTCACCTGGTCCACTACAATTCCATTCTTGGGCAGATGTTGGTTCCTCCCAAAATCAATGTTGAGGCATCACCCAACTGTAGTGATATGTGGGTTTTTTTCAAATTTTATCTTCTTCCCTAATTTCACCTCTCCTGTAAGAATTCCTGGCTGGTATTTGAAGACATAAGGGCTGAACGCATACATGTACATTAGACACCAATTTCATTCCCCTATTTGTAGAACCTGGAAGTTTTGAAAATTTGATCAATAGAGAGAATGCTGAGCATATTTCTTCATTACTTATTCATCATGCCTGTGTTTCTTTGCCTGATTACTAATGAATTTCCCTTTCCTCTCCCCTGACTCAGTTGAATTCCAGATACAGCTTTGCAATTAAGCCTTTGGTTCTGTAGCATATGGTTGTTGATATTTTTGAATGAGGAGAACACAGTAGCATCTGGAGGGCTCTGATTAAAAAATATATTAAATATAAAGTAAGCCAAGACTCAGTCTTGTAAAGACACCTCGATCAATCAAAAATCCCTCTTGGAGAAGACATTAATGTGTTATATGTGGGGTGGCAGCACCTGAAAATTTTGGGCTTGCTCTCTGCTCAACTGAGCCAGACTTGCTCCTTTATTTGCCATCCTTTGGAAACTTGAAGAAGCAGCCTTGCATTGCTGTGTGATGGGATTAGAGGAAATGTGAGCAGTCTGTGTACTGGAATCCCCTAGGAATAACAGGACAAGTCTGCAACGTGTAAGCATTTGACTTACAAATGAGGAGATATTTTGACTTCATACACGTGGATTCCTCCAGTATCATTAAAAATACATAACAGCTTTCAGTTCAGCTGTATTTCTTGGTCTGGGCTTACCTTTCTCGGGAGTACCCTGAGCTATTCCCCATCCTTACACTCTCCATATGCCTCTCAAACCTCCCCATCCTAAACTGAGCCAGAGTCTCTTCTCCTATGGTTTTTGTTCACTGGGGAGGCCCTCTCTGACTCCCATTAGTCCAAGTCAGCCTCACCATCCTGACATCATAACTTGCATTTCCACTTCTGTCCCCTGGCTGACTGGGGGGGACAGAAGACAGAATCAAAAATACAGATTTATTTTACCAGGCTTTAGAAATTCATAGATGAAGGGTGGAAAACAAAGATGACTTCTACATTGAAGCTGGATGGGATACACTATACTACTTAATCTTTCTTACTTAATATTTCTTTCCAACCTTTTTGATTACATTTATTTTATAAGTGGAGTCTACAAAGCTGTTTTGGTTGGTATGTGATAATCTAAGGAGAATGAAATGGCTTTGTTTTGTTGAGTTTATTAAGGAGCTTTTATACCATTCCTGGAGCTATAATCACATTTCTGATAATTTCTTCATTTTTTAAAGTACTGGCCACTCTTCCCATTAGCAATAGGGTGAAACTAAAAACTAGAACACCCCCATTTTCAGTAAAACTTTTAACAATTCAGAGAGAGGCAGGAAAGTACTGCTTTAATCCTGACTGGAGTACTGTTTTATACAATGCAATTCCACACCAATTGTTATTCACAAAGTAGAGGAAGACTATGAGGATGAATATTCATTTAATTACTTTACCTTTTTAGCTCTAATTTAAAACATTCCCAAAATTAGACTTGCCACAGGGTTTTATCTCACTTTCTTTGGTCCTTTTGCCCTGTTCTCATGATAGTTGTTCCATTCTCTATAAAAAGTTAGATTTCAAGCTGCTCGACCTAAGTGAGATATCCCCAGAATTTTCCACTGAGTCATTAATGTCCTAATCTGGGTTTACTCAAGATTTAAAAGTACATTTTTATTCTCTTTCACTCCTGGATAACGAGGAGAGGAGAGGAGAGGAGAGGAGAGGAGAGGAGAGGAGAGGAGAGGAGAGGAGAGGAGAGGAGAGGAGAGGAGAGGAGAGGAGAGGAGAGGAGAGGAGAGGAGAGGAGAGGAGAGGAGAGGAGAGGAGAGGAGAGGAGAGGAGAGGAGAGGAGAGGAGAGGAGAGGAGAGGAGAGGAGAGGAGAGGAGAGGAGAGGAGAGGAGAGGAGAGGAGAGGAGAGGAGAGGAGAGGATGCTTCCATTGAAATTGGTAGCACTGTTTTTAATGAAAGAGGAGATTTGTGAGATTTTAGTTTTTCACTAAAGCCTTTCACATACAGCTTTTTTTTAATTCCTAATCTGAGCTTTATATAGACAATTTAATCACTCTTGATAGAAAACCTGGTATCCAATCCTATTTGGCTGAAAACCCAAAGCTTTTCTTGCTGCAAGATTAGCTCTCCAGAGACCATCCTTTCTTATGCTTATATATCTGTCTTGAAAGCTGTTCAACAGATTGTAGGCAATTTTAAGCTTCAGATTAACTACATTTTTTTTTTAAATGAAAATGTGTCATGGTCTTTTTAGAACCATTCAGGTTTAGAAATGTGAACTCTGTTATTTTCTACAGACAGAAAATATTAGACTACTCTGGACTTAAATATAAAGAAGGTTTTGGAGAAAAAAAATAGGGATTTTTTTTCTTTTAACCTTTTAAATGTGGTTTCCAAAATGTCTTTGATAAAATAACAATTATCTCAGGAATGTTTTAAATGGTGATGTCACAAATAGAGTGTTTTCCTTCATTTGTTTACTCTGCATTTGCTCTTTGCATTTGTAACCATTAGATGGAGAATAAAGTGGGGATAACACCAGGCACAGTTTCAGATCTAATGGAAATTCTAAATTCAGTAAAAGTGAGAATTTTTAAGTTTAAAAACCAGTAAAAGGGGTACCTCCCATCCTTCCCCAATAAAGCATGAACACAGTTAACTTATAAACCTCATTGTGTCAGAATTTCTAAGTTCAAAGAGAATTGAACATTAAACTGATAAGAAAAATACCAAATGTTATAATGATAAAATGACATAATGAATTATATTAAATATAATGCATATTTCATATAATATGAAGGGTATAATAAATTATAATGAAGGACTAAATAGAGACAGTCTGCTATGATGGGATCCAGTACAACCACAAGGATTGCTGGATTCATTGCCCTCCTTCAATTTTCTGCTGTACAAGTTGCACCTTCCTCACGTGCTCAAAGCTGGTTCTGATGTCAGGTGAGGTTTCAATTCCTCAATTTCAATCAAATTCCTGGCCCGAGCCAATCTGGCCATCCTCTCACAGGTTTCTCCCTGGCAACCATCACACTGCCTCCAACAGCTCAACTACTTTATCACCCAAGTGGGAGATATTTCATGACCTTAGGTGTTCTCAGGGGACAGGGAGATAAAAGAAGACAGAAAGAGGGCCCATGGAGTCTCTTGGATGGGATATAGCCCTGTTCAACCAAACCAGCTCTTAAAATTGAGTTTACTTCCTGGACTGCATGTTGCAAAACTTCTTTTGAACATCACCCATTCTCTTTTGCTCCTGTCCTCTCTGTACACTACTTAGTCTCTGCTTTGTAGGTGGTGCCTCATCTTCCCTCTCACTTTATCCACAAGCTCATGAGGAACATGTGAGCCACCAATGTGTCCCAGACAAGCTGGATAGAACTTTCTGCTGGTCACCATCTGCTGAGCTGGATCATATTAAAGGTCCATTACAACTCTGGATTTACATACATGCTGCTATATTCACATGCATAAAAAAGAAATTGGTTTTTTGGCAGCCTTTTAAATAGAGGAAGAGATTCTTAAAAACAAACCCAACCTTTTTTGGAAGGTGCTTAAAAGATTGTGAACAGAAATGTGACAGAATAAAAATATATATAAACATATATAGATATAGCTCATTGTATTTTACCTTTTAGAACTAATATTTTTACCCTTTATGGCAAAAGAGAAATTTTTGGCACCTGGCTCTTCCCATGTCACATGTATATGTCTGGAATTGTTCCACTGTACATGAGGGGCTCATTAATTTCAAGGCCTGTGATTGCACTTTGTGTCTGTCACAGGCTGAGCTGTGCAGGAATCCAATGGATTCAGACAGCCTCTTCCTCAAGAAGAATCAGACACTCCCAGAGAGTGGAAAAACATTGTCCCCTGGCTCCTGCTCACACTGCTCATCCTCTGCATGTGTCCCAGCCATGGATACAGTGCAGGTTGTGTGATAGCAAGGTCTAGAAAAGAAAAGAAAGAACAGAATTGACTTTCCTTTTCTCTTCAAGTACAAACATGAGAATGTGCATCAGCCAGCTGCTGCATGATCTGTCTCAGATCTCAGGAGACACACCAACAGCACAGTTATCAACAAAGCAACTGGGTAGCTAAAGAGTAGCTCAAAACTGATTTATCAACCTCAAGGTCTGAATATTTCCAAACCTGCCTTGAATAAATACAAGACTTCTTTATAGTATGTGACAATTAAAATCTATATTATCAAATAGAACAGATTTCCAGATTCTGTTAAAAGCAAGAAATGAAAAACACAGACCAGCTGAAAACACTCAGTTTCATTCAAAGTGTCACCCTGTGTCTGTTATATGCCAGGAGTATTTACAAGAGCAGTGTTAATTCATGAGTAAGGCCAGAAAAAAAATGGACATGGTCCCTTTGCAATTAAATCTATTTATATTAGCCTATAACAGGAAGGGAAATTCTGATACTAATCTATAGGCTCCCAGTAATCTGCTATTACATTAAGTATGATTAATTCAGCTATCTCTTCTTTAATAATTCATCCAAATACATTAATCAACTTTTCATTAATAGAAAAGGCAATCAGGATTTTTTTATCAAGAAAAAGTCATCTAGACTAGAAGCATAATTATCTTCACTAAGAAATTCTTTTGTTTGACAAAATATTTGGCTAGTTCAATCAAAATGCAAATTATACCCCATGGAGAAAAAAAAAGACAGTACTTAACAGCTAAATGTTCCAGGATTGCACAGACCTTGCTGGTAACGATTTATTTTGGAAGATCTCACTCTCAAAGTTCAATCTCATGCGTCATGGATTAAATTGCTGTGTATTTTTCACAACAGCATCTTAAGTCTGGGAAGAAATCTTCCCAAAGATTCAGTGCTTGTCTTGCTGAAAGCACAGTCCTCAAATCATTGCTGTGCCCACTATCCATGCCTGTATATCTTACACCTGCCAAACACTAATTCTCTTGGAATTTCTCTGTCTGGCCATGGCCACAGCACAAAAATACAGTATAAATAGTTAAATATTAGCAGCCTCCTCACCAGAAGCTGCCAGTTGTTTTCCACAAGGGGGTGAAGGCAGTGTGTACCTCTCACATTCCTTGGTGGTGCTAGGACACCTTACAACTGCACCTCACCTCTCTACTTGTGTTATTCACTGCATGGGCTCTTGGTTTTGTCTTCTTCCAGCTGGTTTTTAATGTGCCCAGTGCAATGGCACAACTCAATCTGTACATCTCACAGCCAAGGTCATTTCTTGTCATGCACATCAGCACATCACAGCAGCAGGACCTAGACTTTTCCCAAGTTTCCCCAGCTATCTCATGGCCTGTCCTGCAGAAATCAGTTCCACATTATTAATTTCAACATAGCTGTCCTTTTTTCTGTATACTTCTTACCAAAATAAATAAAGAGATCAGGGAAAAAATACGTGTTTCCATGAAAGTTAGATACCCTCCTTCATTTTCTCTCCAAGCCCTTCAGGCTTTCAAATGCTTAGGAGGTGAGGTTATACTTGACAGCACAGCAAGGTCTTTCTTCATTCTGGGCTTTTTAATTTAAAAACTGAACTTTGGCATCTTAGAGCTGTACAGATTTTTTTTTTTTTTCACAATCGATATAGGTAGTTCAAAAGAGAGGGAACATATTAGAAAGAAAACTTGCTTGCCACATTTACAATAATAATTGGGCTAACTGCTGAGCCAAGAATCAAAGAGTAAAACTTCATTCCTCAATCCCCATGTTCCTCTTCCTGTGGCACTTGAAGAGCAAAGCTCTGGAGAGAAAGGGAAAGGAGAGGATTTGCTTCTGGGCATCCACAAGCTGACAAGCCAGAGCAGCACAGCTTCCAGCTTGATCTTAAACCCTGCTGGGAACTATGAACTTGTTACTGCTCTGGCTCTTCTGTGAAGCCTGGTCTGATGGGAATTCTCAAAGCACATCTGCTGGCTTGGGCCCTGCAAGGAAGAGGAGCAGAGTAGTCTGGTTTTATAGGCTGGCTTCATTGCCAGCTTCTGCATCTGCTTGCCTCTCCATTTCTGTTCCTTCATCCTTGCCATCTCCTTCTTCTTCCTCCAGATTTACCACCTCAAGTATCAGCCCCAGCATGCCTATGCTGAGCCACACCTGTAACTGCTTTACTACATTTATTAGTGTCTTTGGAAACAGTTCAACTTCAACAGACTATTTAAATATGCCTTTTGACAGAGCATGATCTTGGGCACCATTAAAAAGTGAGAGAATTTTCCTTCAGCAGGAACCGGTCTCCCTGCACCTGTTTAGGTGTTTTGTTAAGCATTCATAGGAAAAGGAGCTGAACTCCAATCCTTCCTCCAGAGGCCACAAGTTACCAGTCTGCAATGACCTCTCCTAAGTCAGTCCATGCTACAGGAACTATGTAAGTGAAGCTTGTGGAGCTCCACCTCAAAAATACAAATAATCTATTAGTAGTAGATTATTTCAGTCTGGACTATGGGATATGAATCAGCTCAGGCAGAATTCCAGTTAGAAAGTCACTGGTGACCAATTTCTGTACAATGCAGTTGGAAAACACTTTGCAATTAATTCAGCCTCCATTGAATTACATTATGACCCTTTGAAATCAATAAATCTGAGATGGAGACGGAGACACTCTTTTATGCAAAATTTAGTTCATACAAGGACTCTAGATGATATAGGAACATTGGCTTTGTTGTTCATCATGTGCTTGGGGGCATACATTTTCACTGATCACACACCAAATGTCAGCATAATCAAGAAAAAATAATCACACCTAAAACAGCAGTGTGGAAGAAAACATCACTGACACAAGATGAGCCTCAGCAACTACAGCCACCAAAACCAGTGTGTGGATGTGAGCTGACACACTGGGTGGTGGAAGGGGACATGTGGACCAAATCCAGAGCAGTCTGCAAATATTTAACACACCTAGGGAATGAAAATGCAAACTACATTTGGATGCTCATGTAAAACATATTTTAGAAAAATGTAGAGTTTGATGGTGTATAACATTCACTTTGGCAATTTAGCAAAGCTGTTGGGGTTTTAGGGATGAACACAGATCTTTGCAGTCAATACAGAATGCATTATCCTACCACACACCATTTTCTCCTCCTGATTTGCTGCTCTTTTATTAGAGCAAACCACCCATCTTTACATTAGCTATTGTTTATAGACCTCTAAGGGATAGGAGATGACCTCTTCTATAAATATCCCATTACTAATAATTCTGGATTTAGTTTTAAGATTTGCTTCCCTGGCAGATATAGCTCAATTCAGTTTAAAAAAGAGGGATATTGAAAATCAGTCCTAAAGAAGGAGTGACAGAGTGGAGTTATAGGAAATAGGGACTGAACATAATATTGAAAAAGACATTGGCAAATAAAATGGGTTTGTCAGGTCTCCTCACTGAAATATCACCTTTATTGAGTATTATTTATGACAAAATTGTGTTTGCTGAAACTCTCTTTTGCAACATAAATCCAGGAAGGACAAGTTAGTCAGACACAGCAATTTGTAGTACGTTCAATTATGAAATTCTTTCTGTATTCTGTATTTACTTTATTCTCCCATATGTAAATCTTGGCTCATCCAAATTAACAAATAGAAGATTTTTCATTTGATTTATATAATAAACAGGTGATTTCTTATGTTAAGAAATATTAATATTCTTATGTTAAGAATATTTTCCCCCCTTTCTTTGACTTTTTAAAGAAAAAAACTGTACTCTAGTTTTAAGTCTTTCCACAACAGAAAGGGGATTTTTGAGAAACTTTGCTTGGTGATTAGAAGAATCTAGGAAGTATTTCTGTCTGTGCTGGAAAGAAGAACTACATGTATCAGTGCTTCTTCCTTCTGTGGTTGGACATAGGATAAAGTAATATTTATCTAGCCTTTTGGACACAAGATTTTATAACTTATAATTTTTTATAACTTATTCCTGGTGCTTTACATCACCACACCTTCTTCAGTGCTGCTCCATCTCACTGGCTCAAGAGGGGATTAAGCAGACTCCAGCAGGGATGAGAAGCAAAAGGAAAAAATCTGTCCCAGATGATGTTAATGGCAAAATTCCTGCTCTCTTCCAGAGGGAGCCAAGATCTCACTGGCATTATTTTGCCAAGCTCCCCTGAGTTGTCCAGTGGAATTCATCTGTTTTGAGTTGGTCTAAACCAACACTCAGGTTGGTCTAAAGTCTCACAGTCCTGAGGAAAACAAAGAGCTACCACCTCAAGGCATAATATGTAACCATAAATCAAGCCACAGTTTTCCCCTGATTTCTGCAAATTTAATTCAGGTTTAAAACCACAAGAGTCCTGCTTGATATTAACTGTGCTGGGAAAGCCAGCAGCACCAGTCTGCTCTGAATTTGAGCTGATTGAACTAATATTGCATTTTGCTACCTAGAAAAGCAGAAGGACTCCAAAGAAAAGCATATTGGCAATTTAAAGCAAACATTTAAAAGGCACACCAGGATTTCCAGCAAGACATAATAATAATTATTTTTCCACAATAAGAGGATAGTTATTGGTAGAACTTTTAGGTTAAGCAATGATTTTTTAAAAGGGACAATCCTCCCATTTTGTTTAGAGTTTGGTAGCAGGCAAAGTGCTGTTACACCTCAGAGTTGTGAACCCATATAAAATGGTTAGCATGAAACAAGCTCTGTCTACCTTTGAAAAATTGCTGGTCATACTGTGGTCTTTCCTGATTGCAAGTCACAGGACATTCAGGGTTATTTTTTATTTTAAGCTGACACTGTTAGCTAAAATGTGCCACCAGGTATCTCAGGAACTGCATACTGAGGGCAGAAACAGGTCAGATTATTTGCTGGCAATAATGGTTATTGAGTTCTATCTCCCTTTAATCCAGGCTTTCAACAGCTTTGACTGGTGCATGTCTGATTGTTTAATGTTACACTTGGCAAAGCTAATTTAAAACCACAGACTTCTCATAAACTCAGTATTGTTCAGATGTTACTGAATAAGCAGATGATCAAATCTTGTATTTAACACTGTATGGTGTGTGAAAGAATGTTATTGTAAAAATCAGAAGGAAAAAATCTGTAGTTTCATTTGCATTAAAAATTAAAACATTAATGCTGCAATGCTGCCACCATTTCTCATAGTAGTTTCATCTATGAATTGCATTTGTGTTTTCTTCTATGTGCCTCCCTTGGACAAATGACACCACAGATTCTTTCTTAGCCTGTTTAAACATTGGTTTTACTCTTGTAGATGCACTTTAGTCTTTGTAACTTCTGGACCAAGTGAATGCTTGGAGATAGAAATGCCCACCTTCATCTCTCAGTCTCATCATATTTTGGGCAAAACCATTTGGGTAATCCTCCTTTAGCACATCCATGATGGAAAAAGAAAAACAAAGAAGAGATCCTTACAGTAACCCAAGTTCAGGGGGTAAAAAATCACTCCAAATTCCTAAATCAAAGTTGTTTGCAGTACTGCATTTCCTGTGCACTCTGTAGCATCCCAAGCTCCAGAATGGATGCACGTCAGGCCTCTCGAGGGCAGCCACAGGACCACTGCCTGGGCAGTTCAAAATCAAGGTCAGGCTTTCATTCCAACTTCATTTAGCAGGCTTTTGGTCACTCAGATTACTGGTTTTTCCTCATTTTTACCAAGAAATTTATACTACTTATGTGTAAGTGTACATTCTAGATTTTTATGTTAATTGTGAAATAGATGCAGAAAATACGAAAACTTCTTTCATGGCACTTTTCTGAGGACAAAGGCAGGCACTCTACAGTCTTAGAACATCCATGTTTATGTAGATTATAATCTAGTCCTCTTTCCCTTCAAATTTTGCAAAGATGTAGCCTCTTGAAAGAAATTTTCTATTGCTAGACTGTTCTGAATTAAAGTTCCCCCCAAAACTTAACAACTTATTTTCATGCTGCTTTCACACTTTCTGATTCATTAAAATACAAATTCAATCCTCAAAATAGAAACCTGAGCTTTCCAAAGAAAATGTGTGAAGAGCCTTAAATTATGAATGTAAAAAACATACATTCATAGTGCCGCTGACATGATTCATTTTCTGTTCCCAAATGCTTTAATCCAGAACTTTTGAGTTGAGAAAGTTCTGTTGGTATGAAACAACATCTCTCCAAAACAGTGTATTCCATGACTAAAACTAGGAAACAGTATGGAGAGCATGGGTCAAAATACACACCTTTGTTTATTCAGTGTAACTTCTTTAATATTTATATGAATATGGGAAACAGGAATGGACATTGCCCATTCCTGTGATGTGACCTGCTGGGAGGTTTCAGATGATGACAGTGTCACTGCCTCAGGCTCACTCACAGCATCCTGAGAGGGTTCCTGCAGGCTGGATACGTGGCACAGACATCCCTCCTCCCCACAGCACAGCTGCAAACTGCCCCAGCTCACAGAGAACAGGTCGTGCTCTGCTCCAGGCAAAGCCTAAGGCTTGTGTCCTTGCCCTTGTTTACTTTCCTAAAAGGACCAAACATCATAATAATAAAGCACCGTTTATCCTGAACATTCCAAAACCATGGAATCATCAGTAATGAAGAATGAAAGATTTTTTTTTTAATAAAAGTATCTCTTTTACTTTGTTTTATGCTGATGTTTCTTTTGATGTTGGGTTCTGCAGCCTTGCAGAACCCAACATAAAAAGAAAACACACACAGAATGGAGCCACTCTCTGAGGACACAATTAAGTGCAAATAAATTATCTTTGTGTTTGTGTGTGTGTTTACAAACACTGAGAGTCAACTTTTAAGTATGATCTTTCAGTTCTGTCTGTTGTAAATTAAAATATCAACAAAACCTTGCAGCCATATTTTATAATTTGTATTACTTATGTCAATAACAAATGATTAAGAAACAGCTCCACTAACTGATTCCATCTCAACATGAAACTCAGTTTTAAAATTCAGTGAAAAAAAAAGAACCAGACTGCCATAATAATAAATTCTTCATATAACCCCTACCATCTTCCCGTGGATCCATAACATTTTCCTACATATACGTTATGGCAGTAGCTAGTAGTCTCTTTTACCATGTAAATCTAGACTCATACCAGGCATTAAGATTTCCTTCCAGGGAGCTGATGCATTGTTTCCTTCCAGGGCCAGCAGTGCCTCAGAGCTGTTTCTGAATTAACTTGTCCCCAGGAGATGCTGCTTCGTGCTCTGAGCTGAACCACAGATCCTCGAGTGCTGCTGTTACCAAATCTGGAACAAGAACGCAGTGGGAGAGGGAGAAAGGCATCATGCATCAGCAAAGAGCTTTGGCAAACAGATTCTGAGCCCAAGCACACAAGCTGGCAATGAGTGTGCTGCCCCTCACAATCAGAACAAACCATGGAGCAGTTTCCTACAGCACCACTGCTGCTGGAGTAGCAGCTCCCAGACAGTGCCTGGGAAGGGGCACTGTGGTGGGAGATGGGCATGACCACCCATCTTGGTCTGGCACATCCACCACAGGCTAGGGAGGGAGGGAGGGACCTCTGTGCAAGGTTGAAGGCAGCTCTCACAGGCTGACATGATGATTAATGCCCATGCTGGCCACAATGGATTCACACTTAATTTACACCTGTGTAAACACTGGAGCTGCAGCCCGAAGGATCTGATCCTACTGGAGAGTAACTTTGGCAGGTTTGCGCTGGTGTCAGTGGGAGCATGCAGCAGTCAGGTCCTGCCTGTTCAAATAAGGGTCTTTAAGCCCCTGGAAAGCTTGCTTTAAAAATGATAATAATAAAAAACAAGCTTTGACACTGTGAGATTCTCTTAGCCACTCACACAGAGGCTAAAGTTATATTTCAGCTTGGAGAGAAAGAGTGTTTTTCCAAAATCCTTGCCATTTTATTAATATGATATAAGTAGATAATCTACAGGAGTCTGTTGTAATCTCACTATCTTTAAAACAATTCCAAGGACCAAACTTCAACAGCATGTGTTGTGATTTACACCCCTCCAAGGTATAACCTGTGCTTCAGACCCCTCTCCTTGGTCTCTCTGGGCAATCAGAGCTGAGGTCTCAGCCCTGCCCCATTCCCCTGGCTGAATTCACACCTATCATCCACCTTCAGCCTCCTACCACTGGCAAAGGCAAAGCAACTGGAAAACTTTGTGCCTCTGACTTTCAAATATTCACCTCTGTGTTTTCCCTTGAAGCTGTGGTACTGCTTCTTCCTTGGCCCTGGTCTGTCAGATCAATGCATTCATTAAGAAAAGCTTCACTGCCCAGATGATGAACAGACATCATAAAATCGTTATATTTGACAATTCTTATTACAGGTTTTATGTGGTGGCTACATTTCTGCCACAAAAACGACTCAGAAGACTTTCCCTGATGTATAACCTTTCCAACAAGAGGAGGAATGTAATTAAAGTCTATTTTCTAGAAGTCTGCTTTGTTCAAAGACGAATCCAGACCTCATTCCTCACATTCCCTTAGTTTTATGGTAATTGTGAATAAAGTGAAGGGAGCTGCAAATATCTTTACAATTGTTTTATATTACTTGGATAGATAATTATTTGGTTGTGCCAACAAATGCATACTCAGCCTTCAACCAGTGAAAGAAATTATATGTATTTCTAGACATAATTGTGTGCAGATGAAAGAGAAATAATAAATTCTGAGAGTCAAACTGAAATCCCTTTGAAAAATCAAGAATTTAACTCTTCTCACACCCTAAAAATTGAGATTAAATTTTAGGATAAAAAGCTTTAATTTTCATTTTCAATGTGATTCAAGGAAATTTTGAGGCTGAGAGTTGGTGGGGAGGGAAAAATTTCCCCTTTCTAGTGAACAACACTTACGACTGTGTCTAAGCCCATAGTTTGCCTTTGGCACAGTACAAAGAATATTGCTCTTCTCCCCAAGAGCAGGTGGAATACTTTCTGTCTATCTCCCAGTAATCATTGAGGTTTTTTGGAATGAGAATTCAGCACACAGTTAAACACAAGTATTCTCATCTTAGTTTTCTGTACTTTCCAATGCTCATCTCTCAGGAATTCAGGGGAGGATGAAAGAGGTAAAAAATTCTCAGTCTCTGATGCATGAAATGCCCCTACATAGTTAAACTATTTCCCCAGGTGCTCCTGGTTTACAGATTTGGAAATATCCCCTATGGACACCACAGTGGCAGCACAACAGAGCAATCCTCAGTGCTGCTCATCCCTGAGCCAGGGTGTCACTGAGTGACATCTCCTCCCTTTTTCTGGGAAAAACTGCTCCTCCAAGTATGAGGGACTTAAAACCACAATTCAGTCACTAAAAGATATGTGACCCAGATGCCTCTATCACTGCAGCAAAATGCACCAAATGTCTTGAAATGTCAGTGGAAAAGGGTACACGCTCCTTTTTCTGTTTGAATGATTATCATATCATACATGCTCATCTACGGTATTAACCATTGACAAAAGGCAGTTTTTAGAGAGTTCCTTACAAAATTTTTTCATATAAAAAATTAAAAATTAAAATAAATTTAAAAAACAATTTAAAACTAAAAATATGGAAAAAATTCTAATGAGAGAGAAAATTATCTCCTGCATTGTCTTGACACATCCTTGTTCTGGAAAGACAACTAAATGAAGCAACAGCAAATAAAAATTTGCTTAAAGTATTTTCAGTGACCAAATCAAACCTTAGGCAGAAAACTCTTCTATGTAACAACATATGGATTTTCCCTCAAGTGATATTGATATTTCAATGTGCCAGGTGCTAGATGAACAGACAAATTCATACTAAAATCCTATTTCTTGACCTGTTACCCTAAGAAAAAACATGCAATGCAAAACTTTGATTATTCTCAAAATGCAGTCTCCTAGGTGGAGAGAAGGAAGAAAAAACTCCAGCCCATGGCTTGTTTATGACAGTCCCTGAGCAGTGCTGGGTAATGAGTTATTCTCTGTGACTCAGCAGGGTGAGAAAAGCCAGGGCTCACTGCAAGGCAGGGCTGCTGAATTATCTCCTCTCACCTGTCACAGCCACCACCTGGAGATTTGACATCCCCCAACCCATTAGCACACAATCCTCCCCCACGGCTCCTTCCAGCAGCCATGGAGCAGCTGTTTCCCTGCCAGCTCAGGTAAAGTGCAGATTCTCTGTGTCATTTAGTCATTTCTTGTCCCCCAAGGCCAGTGGTACATGTGTTTTGGAGAGGAGCATTCCTGTTAGATACAGGGAGGATTTATGACAAAAATTGGGCTGCTGTGCTCCCAAGTGGGGAAAACAAGCCTAAGCTTGTTTTCTAGCTCACCTAAGCTACAGAGCAGCAAAGACAGCTCCTAGGCAGCAGGAGAGAGATAAGAATTACATGTAGGAGCACCTTTTCCAATTTATTAAGGTCTTGCAGGATGTCTTCCCATCTTTATATTTAACAAAGAAGTTACCATACACCTGTTGTTAATGTGAAACAAAATTACTCAACACATAATTTAAGAATATCTAATTCAACCTAATATTTGTGAGGTAGGGTGTTTTTTGCAAGGAATATCCAAAAAGCATGATCATCTAAACAGGAGGTTTCTTGCCCATCACTGTCTGCCTTCAGTTTAAACAGGATGAGATTGCAGAAAACCACCAGAGGCTGCTCAGTCCAGACAGTTCTGCTCCCTACCAAGAGTTTCACAACGTGCTACAGCTGCAGACTGGCACATGTGTGCATCCCTCACTCTGCTCCAGTCCCTCCACTGAATTTATGGCAAGGATGAATTTAGGCTGATATGTCTAATGCAAGAGAAAGCCCAAAGCAGTGGAAAAAATGAAGAATGTCCATTTAGGGACAGTATTGTTTTACTTATTAAATTATCTCTGTTAAAGCAATATCACTGACACAGTAAAATGTTGGAGTTCAAGAGCCTTTCAAGATCTTCTAATTCCTAATCATTACCCTCAGCAACTGTGTATAACATATCAATTTTAGCCCATGTGGAGAATCATTACCCTTTGACTCTGAATTTGCAGAAGAGAATTTAAGAACTGCATTCTGTTTCCCACATGATAGAAGACAAAATATTTCCATTGAGATTGCCTAGTCTGAGTGATATTTTTTGTCACTGCATTATATAAATATTAAAATATTGGGAACTTTTAATGTTCCACAGTGCTGAAACCATTCCTTCTGGATTTACTGAGGCATCCCAGGATCTTTCATAGCCTTCCAGTCTCACAACACAGGATAGCTGGTCTTCCTGTGCATATCTTAAAACATTATTCACAGCTGTGTTTGGACACACATTTTGAGACTGCTATAGACAGGGCTGGCTGTAGCTGCCTGTGGCTGCAATGTGGGTGGGAGGCTGTGCAGAGACATTCATCTCAAGAGGAAATTCACCCCCTTTTTTTTTCATTCCACTATTTTCCTTAAATGCATATAGGATGCATGAAGGGCGCTGCGGTTGAAGCATCTTTACTGCTCAAAATCCCAGCAGCACCAAGCACATCCCCACCTGAGAGGCTCAGAAACAGCCCCAGCTCCCCTCCTCAGATTCTATTGTGAAGCACAGCCAATAGCAGTTTCCTTGTCTCCATGTCCTTGGGCTTTGGGACCCAGAGGCCTTCTTAAATACTTGGGAAAATAAAAATAACAAGAGTAACAAACTGTAAAAGGTCTAATAGTAAACTAGTTCACTGCTAGACCTCTGTATTGCTAATTTTTGAAGACTTCATGTGGTCAGTACCAAAGCTTTGGAAGGTGTTCAATACACTCTCAGGGACACCCCTGTGACTAAGTCTGTGTAGCATCTTGTACCTCTTTATAAAGCAAGTAACCATAACCTAAGCTAGAATCCACTTCAAAAGGACAATTTCAAGATACCAGTCAAGGCACCTTATCAAGTCCTATCCAGTTCTACTGAGCTTCACACAATAGTGAATTAACACAAGGATTATTTAGCATTTGTTCACACTGGGCATAGTTTCCCAATAGTTGTAACTTAGTTACTGGAAGCAAACAGCTGTGGGTTTTGGACATCTTTTACAAGCATACTAAAATCACCCTTCCTCAAGAGAGATTCAGGCCATAGGTACACTCTTGATGGCTAAATGGGAAATTCCATCTGTAACATCCCAAGATGTAAGTATCACACCACTTGTAACAATGGCTGAAAAAACCTCCATAAATTAATCACCTGCAAAGTGCAGCTTTTTGTCATATACACATCATTAGGAAATAAAATATGGAGGCTATTTGGTATCAGTTGTGGCTGGCCAACCAGCTGGATTTCTACCCCATCAAATTTCTTGCCTGTTTTGCTTCTATGGAGACAACTGGATAAAAAACACACTGAGGTCCTGGGGAACAGCTGGGGACTCTCCAGACAGGTCTGTTTATACATTTCAACCTTGATCTACACAGAAAAAGAGCACCTGAAAATTGAAATGTTAACCAGACATTCACTGTTGGGACCTTTTCTCTACTTTTTTGTTAAACAGCTCTGCAAAGCTCAAACAAAGGCAGAGGAAGCAGCTCTTTATCTCTCTGCCTTCCCAGCAGCAAGTTTTTGGGGCTGTGCACCACAAAGGTGTCCCCAGCTGCAGCCTGGTTGCTCCTGGATCCTCCTGACACCCTCCATCTCCCACAGCCTGTTTGCTCTTAAATACCAAGTGAGGTGCTTCATATCAATGGTAAACCTCCTTTTTCCATTAGGAAAAGCTGTGAGATGCAAAATGACCTGGAACACGCCTGAAAAAAAAATCATCAACGGCTAATTGTGCTTGCACTGAAAAGGAAGCAATTAATCAATTCCAGCAAGGACATTTATTTAGTGTAGTAGATTATGAAGGCAAAGCAACCTCTTAGGGTGTGCCATTTGACTGTCTGTGGGTATTTGCCTTCAGACTTACCAGTGTGTATCCCAAAACCTTGCAGCTGGGATAATGAAAATAGCAAGCAAGCAATGAGAGAAAATGGTGCCACAGGAGCATTCTTTATGAAGGAAGCACATGGATGAAGTTATGGTTTACCCTGGACCTAGCACGTGAGCTTTTTGTGCAAGAATTCTTCCTCTCACATTATTTTCAGCATAACTCGAACTCAGCACATGCTGAGCAGCAGGACCTGAGCCAAAGCAGAGACTCATCTCCCTGCAGACACCTGGGGTCCCCAGCCCCTCACCCATCAGGGTGCATGAAATAATCAGCATGAAGGGCATTAAAGCCCAGGGCAGATGTGATTTTCCACTGTAAGGCATAACTGTGTACAGAAAGCATTTTAGGTTTTGCATAAATGTGGGCTGGTGACAAGGTTCCAAAGAAATGAAAGGTTGTGAAATTCACATCATTTTTGTGAGTGACTTTCGTGAGTCATTACTATTAAGTAAGCAAAAAGTGTTCAGTGTGTGTCCAATTGACTTTCAATAGCTATGGAAAATTGTTTATCACAATTAAGGTTATCTGTGAACTTCTTCCTTCTGACAGAAGTAAACCATGCAGAGTTCAGACTTCCCAGAATTCAGATCAGCACAGAAGCTCCTTGCCAAATCCACATCTGAGACAATGAAAGCTGATCTGTTCCAAAGCCTCCAGCTGTGTGAAAATGCAAGGTACAATACAAGACAAAAAATGTGGGCTATGTACAATTCTAACTGTCCTTTACATTGATTTTATGCTCTTGTAACCTCTCTCTTTCAAAAGGTAAATGTCTTTAAAACACAAAAAATGCACTTGTAAGAGCAATGATTTTTTAAAGGGTAACATGACATTAACCTAATCTTTCCTGTTTAATCAGGAGACAGAGCAAATGGGATATAACATGACTGTCCACATCCTCTGTGGCTTGAACTCAGAGAGAAAGTTGATATGGAACACATTGATGGAGGGGAAAGAAGGGAAACAAGACTTTCTATGCACAAAGCACAGCTCTGTTATCAGGATGATTAAAGCCATTTACTGTAGAACAACAGCCTTCCAGATCCTCCCAACATCCTGAACTCATTCTCCTGTTCTGGGGTAATTAGATGGGTTTCAAATGTTGTAAAATATAAGCCTGTTTGTGGAAAAATGTTCTGCTAATCAAGATGCCTCGCTATATCTGGTACAAGTTTTCATTTCTGTTCTTTCTAACATCTGTAACATAAGGGAGCCAATGGGGTTTTGAAAAAACATACCTAAAAACCTCTGCAACTCCAACTTGCCACAGGTTAAACCAAAACATCTGAGAAGAGAAAATTCTGTAAGAAACACAAAGATAGGATGGCTGTCAGGAATGCAAGGAAAAAGGGAGTTTTGTTTGAATTCTCACTTTGGGGAGTGAGAACATGCCTCTGTGTGTGTGTGCATGTGTGTACACATATCTGGGGTCAAGTCTCCTAGGACAGTTTTGAGGAGGGAGCACAGATTTCCTGTGGCCCTGAAAAGAGTTCTGACATTAGAAAAAAAACTTTGGAAAAGAGGAGATAGCAGAGCTTCCAGCAGCACTGTTTTAGATCTATTTATTTTGTTTTCCTTACAAGTCAGAGTTTCCAAGTAAAATTTTCTGGTGGCCATCCAGGTTCTCTTACCAATTTTCTTTTTCCAGGTTTTCCTTGTCCTTTGAGGCAAAATTGCCAAATTGCTAGCCAATGGCTATTGATTGCAGTCTCATTTTGCCTATTCCATCCCTCATTTCACTGTCCCAAACCTCTTTGCAAACACAGTCTGTGTCTCCCTGTGGCACAGCAAGGAGAGGAGACCTCCCCTCCCCAGCCCTCCCTGGTGAGCTGTGCTCTCCCTCCCCAAGGCAGGGCCACACATCATGGAAACTGCTCACCAGAGAAGATTTAGGAACTAGAATACATCTTTTGAAGTAGGCAAGATTTGATTAGCAGGGCTTACAGGCAGAAACCCTGCCAGAGGGATTTTAACAACGCAGTACAGATGAACCTACATCTGTGTACACAAGTTTCAAGGAAGCGTGGATTTCTCTAAACCCAGCTGAGGGATCAATCTTTTCCCTGGTAATTACACAGGATTTTCTCCAAGCCAGTAGCATGATATAACCTGCCAGGATTAAGTGGCAGCCACCTGCTCCCTCACCAAGCCTTGGTGTAGTGAGCTTCCAGGCAAGATTGAATTACCTGAACCACTAGAGCCCAAAGGAACTCCAGCTCAGTGCAGCAGCTCAGGCCAGATCTGCTCATCAGATCTCTCCCCACAGCCAGCCACTGACTGATTAGGGCAACATCCCATCACAGCAGTCCAAGTGCCCCTGGAAGCTTTGAGTCCAGCTAAAATGGGTATTTTATGAGTGGACATGACAGTTCAAATATCCACACTTCATCCCAGAGCTTGAAAAGTAGAATCATCCACTGTGACCATTTCTCTCCAGACTGAGCAAATAGCAGCTGCACAGTGGAAATTCCTTCCTCTTCAGAATGCTTCTAATGAATAAAATTACACAAGGGAAAAAGTGGATGCAGAGGCAGCAAGAGACTAATCAAACAACATTTTTCACATTCTAAATCATACATACCAATAGAAGATATTTAGTGAATTTGGATCACAGTCTCAGGTTTCTGATTTACATACAATTTGGTTTCAAAAGAGATTCAGTCCATATTAATAATAATTGAAAATAATCTTATAGGGGCTCCAATGCCTTTTCCTACCCTTGTAAAGGCAAATCCTGAGTGTATCGGAACATCAGAATGGCTTGGACTAGATATCCCTTTGCTGTTTTCTTTTGGTAATACTGAAAATGCTGTTTCTCATAAAAACAAACAAACAAACAAAAAACCAAAAACAACTGAGCCAAATTCTGCAAACTTCCAGTTTTGGTACCTCTACTGGGCACTTGCATGAAATCCTTGTTTGCTATAATTTTAGGAGGTTACCAGCCAGATTTTCAAGGCTGAAGGCTTGATACACTTATCTCTCTCTGCCTCCCTTGTTCTTATACCTTTCCTGAAGTATTAGTTGCCATTTGCATCAAAGGCTACTGGATTAGGTGGACCTTCGCAGGACACATCTGCTCCAGGGTTTGAGTAATTGAAGGAAACCTGAAACAGATTCATTAGTCATTCAGAAGCACAGAATTTCAAATGTAAATTCTGTTCAAGTGGAAAACTCACTTTTTTCCCCTTGTCTTTCATTCAGAAGGTTATTTACATTGATGTTTCACTAGAACAAGTGTTTTGAACATTTCTTGTAAATCTTTGACTTAAGACTACTTACTTTAGATCAAGTTTGAATATATTTATCAGTATATTAAAAACAGCAATCTTAGTAGTCATGTATCTGAGATGGAATGAAGTGGACCAGAAAAGATCATAGAAGAGTGTAACAAATATTTTCCAAAAGAAAAAAAAAGGAGAGTGAGGGAACTTAGCTACAGCTCCATATAGCAGGGTCAAAACTATTGATATTGGCAATAATTTCCCTCTATGTTGCATTGTGGGGGGAAATGTTATAGGCTGAACTAATGAATGGTTCTTGCTGATTTAGACAGAGAGGTTTGTTAGACTCTTGGCAAAAGCAAGAATAATTTACAGCAATATTTGGTCATTAACAGACATTCAGTGGATGCCCAGTTTGGCGTTTCAGCAGGTACACACAGGTGGTATTTCACTGAGAGGGAACTCAAGCACAAGGAACAGTCAGAGGGAAGGTGGCATAATGAAACAGCTCACAGCAATGCTTGCTGAATTTTTGATGCCAAGACATTCTCTCTGCAACCTTACCATGGTTCATCTGGATAATTTCCCCTTTGCAATCAAAACCAGCTCAAAGCAAAGAGAAGCAGCCAGATCCAGGCAGAACACAGTGGATCTGCACCAAAAGCATCAACAGATCCATGCCATTTATAAGTGACACAAATGACCCTGTCTTGTTTATACTAGAGCATGTCAGTTAAAAAAATCTATTTATATTTGAATAAAATTACTTCTTCATTATCTACAATGTTCACAAGAGATGAGCAGTGATCAGAACACTTTCTGTCTGCATGAGATTCGTGAAAATTCTCCACTGCTTTGTAGATGCTCTTGTAACATCAAATGGTTAATGGAAAAGACATGATGTTACTTTGACCTTTTGTCAGACTGGTTTGGAACATTCAGAAGTCTTTTTATTTGATTAAAAAGATGCCTTCTTTTTTTTTTTTTTCTTTTTCTCTTTTACCTGGTACATTGGGGTTCTGGAACAAGGAGCATAACAGCCTTTTATTTGTTCTATCACATATCTCAGCTCTCTGTTCTTATATTACTTTAATTCACGCATCAGCAGAAAATGTTTGATTAAAATAGACATGGGTGGGTGTGTGGTATAAATTGCACTTGAAACAGCAATCTGAAATGGGGTTAAGGAAAATTATGTCCTTATGATTAATTGCAGTACTTTTTTATTTGATGTGAGGTACATGCTAATGACTGCTTTTAAAATATTCCTGTTGCTTCTTCTTTATTTATCTGTCCACAAAGGCATTTGATTAACTGCTGTAAGTGGGCTTTTATAAGCATGCTTTACAAAATAGAGGAATAGGATTACAAGAAATTTCTTAAAGTGGCAGATTCTAGCATTGTCAGTCCAGGAAAAGAATGAAATTGAGTACATCAGCCTTTAATTTTTCTACCCTTTCATTCAGAAGCTCCATTCTGCAGATATGGGAGTTCAAATTATGGGAGGAAAGGGTTCAGTCCATACTGTACATGAAAATGTTCAAGCAAGCCATTAACAAGATCTTCCAACACCTCTTTCCATCCCCTGACACGGTAAACTCTTCACTCTTCTGACTGATTTGGTCACTCCCATCAATTCAAAGGCTGCCACAACCTACCAGGGATGCCAGGAGTGTCTGCCACTGGAAGCAAAGATCACCTACCCTCCGTTGTTCCCACATGCACAAAGAAGACCAAACACAATAAACACAATATATTTTCACCCTTAAGAAAAACAAAAGTCATATGAATAATATGTAGACAAATGAAGCTGACCCAAGTGGTTCATATAAGTCTGAAGCCTGTTTGAGCTCAGTTCAATATCATATGGCTGTATTATAAAGTTTCTGTCATCATCTGCCCCTCTGAGCAACACCACTGTCTTTCAGGGAGTCCTTTGTTCAGCATCTCCTGCTACACAGAAATCACACTCTTCACCAACCTTCTTGTAAGCATCTCATAGAGAGAAGTACCAGGACCTATATCCAGTTCTAAAATAAATAAAAGTGCTTGACCATAATCAAACATATCATGGTGTGTACCTCCTCTACATTTACCACTCATCAGTTTTCAGGAAAATCTCTTTAGTAAAAATTTGCCATAACAATCTTCAGCTCTTGTGATCTCCATGTTGCAGTCATTTGCTAAAATCTGCCCTTTGCCAGCATTTTAAGCCAGAACCTTCTGTTCATTATTAAATTACTCTAAAAATATTACTAGCAAAAATTAATCTTTAGGAAACAGGAAAAATAGCTGCAAGAATCCATATGTTATCAGTCTTAATTTTATTCCCTTCAAGTCTCATAATCCTCCTTCCATTTGTTCCAATAGTTTACTTATCACTTCCCTGAGGGTACCTCAGACAAGTCACTCCTTATCTCTTGACTACAAATGTGCCATTACTTAAAGCACAGGTTGAACAATGGTATCAGCCTCTGTGTTTTCCTCTCCCTTACTCTGTTGCAGCATGGGACTAATGCCACCCACTCTCTTTTACTTGATATTCAGAGAATTAAACTCTTTACAAATACAAGCTGGTTTTTGGTTTTTTTAATAACCATAAGTGTCTCTCAATAGATCACAATGAATTTGAAGTCATTTGACTGTGTAAGATAAGTTAATTTAAATATTTGTTTAGCATGTTTCATGGTGAAACAGCATTTTACCAACAAGCTTGAGAGTAAAGAATGACAATTGGGCTGATGGCAGAGTAACCTCTTATCCTATGGGATTATTGCCAGGACTGTTGACAAAAAAGTTAGAAAACACTCCCACACTGAATATTTACCCCAGGATTCTAAATCAGAGTACTTACTCCTGAAAGTAATGCTTTCTGCTCAGATTAGACAAGATTAATTCAACTTGTAGGGTCAACTTTGTAAGACATAATCAGCAAAGGGCTACAGCAACATGACTTGAAGGACCAGATGACAAACTAGAGAAAAAATATGGAATACCAGCATTATTCAACAGCAAAAATTATGCATAAGCATTTATATAATACATGCCTTTTGAATAAAAACCATTTATTCTACAGCTGGCAAGTAAAAGCAGAGGGTGGTTCACTAGGAGCAGTTGTGAATGAAGAGCAAATTGAGCCAGAGTCACACACCAGAGAAGACATGAGAAAATGTGAGATTGTCCAAGAGAAGAGCAGATCAAGCAACACCAGTATAGGATGGCTAAAAGAAAAACTGGTGAGGAACAGCAAGTAAGTTAGGAAAGCTTGGATCTTTTTGGAGGCAGGAGAAGAGGAACAGGAAAATACTGGTATGGTCATGCTGCAGGATTGGAAATTGGCTTTATCACCAGGACAGACTCCAGTTACCAAAGTAATGCACCCCAATAGAACAGCACAGGGGGGTGGTTTGTTGGTGGTTTTCCCCTCTCCCTCCCCATAAAATGTCTTTCAGAAAATCCACACTAATAAAAATTTAAACATCTTTCTCATCCTTTGCCAGCAGCTGTCTTTACAAGTCTCATGTGATTTGGTGGCCAGGCACTAGCAAAATTAATTTCTATTTGCTACCAGTTCAATACTCAGCTGCTTTATCTGCAGATCCCTAGAAAATTTGGTTTGCCCAGCCAAAGTACTTTGAGTCATATGCTGAGAAGGCGAGTAGAAACAGCTAATTCTTTATAAATTAGGTCTTTGTGACTTCACCAGTGTTTGCAGAGCACCTGCAGAAAAATAATTACATTCCTTCAGAGCTCCTGGTGAAACAAGTCCCATATCTCTGGGAGCCAGGCCTTGGTTTAAGTGCACTCCTGGAGCAAAGATGGGAAAACACGTGGAAATCAAGATTTTGCAGTTCTGTTGGCACAAGAGCACATCACAGTGTTTATTGAGAATAGCAAATTTTATGTTGGCACTTTGGATCCTCAGCTCCACACGTCAGGGACAGCACCTCCTCCCTCTGTGGGTGTAGCAATCAACAAGCAAGGTAGCTGCCATCCAAATTGGCTTTGAGAGCACTAACGTAAGTAAATATTCCCTTTTATTGAGAAGCCTGGAAAACACAGCCACAAAATAATAAAATGTAATTACTGGGAGAACAAGGGGGAAATTGCCTGCCTGCAATCACTTATAATACACTTCAGAAATATTCTAATTTTTATTCCATTTTTGAGTGCCACTTGAAAGCAAGGGTTTTCAGCTCAGACAAAGGCTTCAGCATGTCCTGGTGGTCCTTGTCCAAGGCTGGTGGCCCCAGGGGTGCTGGCTGCACCCTGTTCTTACAAAACACAGAGACAAAGGAGCCCAGTGGTGAAAATGAAGGCCAATGACAAACATGGGGAGGTTCTAAAATTTAGAACTCCATGAGCTGCCTAAATTGGTCTAGGAACTCTTCCAGCTTTTAATTCAACCAGAAATTAGGATATAAAACACATGGGCTGTGTTTTGCAGCGCATACCTGCAGAAGGCTGAGCGCAGAATTTGACCCTGGGTGTAATATCTGAGTCCCCTTTTCCACATTTTCCTGAGTGCCACCAGAGATTTGTGTTCCCTGTCAGGGCCACACACCTCCTTACAGCACACACTGTTTCTGACAGCTTGGTTCATGACCTGGAATGGTTTCCTTCCCACTGTGGAAAGCAAGAGAAAGTCTTCTCTGACTCAGTATGTCCTGCATGCCCCTCTCCCAAACCATGATTGGCAGTTTCAGCTCTTATTGAGACACTTTCCGCCAAATCTGGATTTTAGATAACCTTAGTTTATGCCACAAAATCTCTCCAGCCAAATGAATTCTGTATTTCCGTCAAACACTTAGGGTATATTATGTAGGCTATTAAAAAAATAATAAAATTAAGTCTGTTTTGTGAAGGTGTGGAGTAGCATTTTTTGTTTTCTTTTAATACCAATGCTAATAATTGTTAAGTACAACTTCAATGTAGAGTTTAATTTTAAAGGTATACACTAAATATTTAATTTAAATATTTCAAAGTATTATTTTTAACTCTAAGGGAGTTTAGAATGATGAAAATTACTGGCAGCTAACTGATACAGAACTAGTAACTACCTAACTTTGCTGTTTAAATTTAGTCACTAGGATTATAACTGGCTAGGCTAAGCCCTAGCTACAATTCTCCTGTGATCAATGAGGCATGCATGTCACTGCAGTTCAGTGAGCTGCCTGCACTTAAACCTGATTGAAGCTTAAGTAGATCAGAAAGATGGTCAGCCTGTGACGTGTTCTCTGAGGCCAAATCTCCACAAGAGAAAGAGAATCCCCAAATTTTAATAATTTCTTTTCAAATTACTCGGTTAGTCAGTTTAAACCAAAGAAAGAATATGTTCTAATTAAACAATCAGAAAATGCTCTCAGATCTATCATCTGGTAATTTGGATAAAATTACATCCTTATGTTTCTTTAGGACAATTTAATGCATTTAATCCTTGATTATATAACAGTGCTTTAATCTAAGATAAATTGCAAAAGAGCAACAAGGGCCTCAAGAGTTTTGATTTTCAGATTCAGTTTGGCCTAAAGGCGCCTTATGCTCTTAGAATACCCCAGCAGAAAGCTTTAGATCCCAGCAGAAGCCATGGCTGTTTTGGGATTGTGTCAGGACCAGAGGAGATACTGGGGTTTAACTTTTATGCTCTGCAGAGTTATGAAGTTTAATCAGCCTTTGGTGTGCATGCATGGGTGCTGCAGCACCTGAGCACCACTCAGTGTCTTTGTGCCCATCTGTGGGACAATTTTTAATCCTTTCCTCTATCTGTGGTGTCTACTGCCCCTTCAGAATAGAGTCCTTCTACTTATTTACACAGCCAAACAGAGCAGCTTTTGTCAGTCAATTGTTAATTATTCATACTTCAAACACCAAATATCCCAGTTGTAGTTACTCTAACTCCTATAGCTGACATAAATAATACTTAAAACCCCAAAATCTGTACCTCTAGAGAAAGACAGAAAATATAGCTGCAGAATACACTCAGATCCTCTTTCAAAAAGTTAGTTAGGTAACGATATTGTTGACGTGTCACAGGTATAAAGACAATGATACACTTCCTTCATAATTTTTATGGCAGAGGGAAGCAATGACTTATTTAAAGTCACAAGAATAACGATATTTGGTAAGGTTAGTGCTCTACCTAGCAGTGAGGTTTAGGCCCAAGAAAATCGAAAATTTAAAAACCAAAGAGCATAGGTACCTAGCAGACACCAGAAATGCAAATTTTGGTTGGGGGTGTCCAAGATTTGATGCATTTCCCTCAAACTGGGCAAGAAAAACTCAAAAGACAACCTCGGAAATAAAGAAAACTCCTTGCAATTGTTTGCCTCAGCTGAAAGAGCAGAAAAAAATGACAAGAAAATGTCACACACAGCAGTGTTTTTTGTCATTGCTGCTATTCCAAATAAAAATGGGGACCATCACACCACTGCTTTGTAATGAGACCTCCAATCAATCATTATTATGAGGACAAATGTAAGGGACTATTTACCTGAGCTGAACATAAATTAGAGACTTCACTCTAATAAATCCTGGCTAAAATATTAAATTCAATGAAATTACATTCATTAATTAAAAAAATAAATTATCCCCTGACACGTGAAAAGTTTTACACTGTTATGTGAGAGCAGTCTTTGGGGATGTTTAATGGAGAAGAATAGAATTTCTTTGTGGAAAGAAGTGAGGAAATTCTGCCAAATATTTCAGAGAACATTCTTCTCTTGATACACTTAAAAATATGAATAAAAACTTTTATATTAATAATTTTACTGGAAGGTCTTAAATAAAAATAGATTTTGTGAAGTTCTATCTCCTCATAAAGAGGGGAGAGGCCTTTATTGAAAAAGTTGAAATGCTGACTCTCAGGGGATATTAATGCTGTTCCCAATAAAGACCACAGCCCATTGGGAGGTCACCTTTAGCAAGGGCTCTTCTACACAATCTCCTCCCATCTGATCAGGGGAAAAGAGATTTCCTCCTGCTTCCCATCAACTTCTGGCCTTGCAACTACTCAGGAAACATCACACTAGATGTAAAGCTGGTAAACAAATTCCCTTTCCTTTACTTAGTCTCCAGTTCCTCTCTGCAGCCCCAGGATTTGGGTCAGGTGGGAGTGCCAGCAGAATATTTCTATCAACTTCTGGAGGCTATGTCCCTGCTTGCAGGAAAGCACCTGCCTGCCAGCTGCTGAGGTTACACATGGCAGCATGTCCAGCCTTGATTTTCACTCCTGAGACTCACCTGTGTTCTCCATAAGGAGGCACAGACACAGTGTTACACGGATGGGAATCCATGGTTTGCTGCTCCTAAGCAAGAGCCACTGGGCTGCTGAGCCAGGTCCAAGCTTACTGGTACACTCCTCAATTCTTCACCAGCCACTGCTGAGCTTGAGAAGGAGACAGAGGATGCGTCTGCCCCCTCCTTGCTCTGGCCTTTTTCTACCACCTGAATAAAAAAATGGAAAAAAATAAATGTGTGGATTCATTCCAGCCTTAATACTTAGTGTCTGAGTGTGCCCACAGGGCTGTTACTTGCCAAATTTCTTTGGGCAGGTTTTTCCTACTGACTTATCACCTGACCTGATTGCAGAGAGCCAAAAAGAATTGTGATGAAATATGAGAAATGAGAAGAGCAGCATGAGCAGCTGATAGAAGTCAAGGCAGAGGCAATAATGACATTTGTCATTAGTTGCCATTTAGAAGGCTGTTATGAAAAAGATGTAAGTGCTTTGCTCTCTGTAAGAGCAAAAACTTGTCAGAGAGGCAGCAAATTGAATATTAGGAGACAATTCTAATAATACAGGTGGAGAAACACAGGCACAGGTTACCAAAAAGGCATTTACACTGCGACATGAAGCACAGCACAACTGAGCACAGAGCAGAAACAGAGAGTGGCTGTAACAATCACATGCTACCACTTCTTGTTTTTTTCATAAAAAGGCACAGTCAAGCAGCTGAATAGAACACATGTATTAAAAACATTCAAAGTTAAAACCACTGCAACAAATTTGGCAGGTTATAAGTACTGCATGCCCAATATTTGTGATGGTGTTTGCAGGGGTCTTAGGATGAGGGAAGAGATGACAATGTTGACTCCATGTTTCAGGAGGCTTGATTTATTATTTTATTATATATATTATATTAAAACTATACTAAAAGAATAGAAGGAAGGATTTCATCAGAAAGCTAGCTAAGAATAGAAAAAAGAATGATAACAAAGGCTTGCGACTGACTGAGACAGTCTGGACAGCTGGACTGTGATTGGCCATTAATTAGAAACAACCAATGAGACCAATCACAGACACACCTGTTGCATTCCACAGCAGTGGATAATCATTGTTTACATTTTGTTCCTGAGGCCTCTCAGCTTCTCAGGAGAAAAAATCTTAAGGAAAGGATTTTTCATAAAACACATCTGTGGCAAATATTTACTACAGAGAGTGGAGCCTCTAAGCAACATCGTGCTGCCCCCTTAAACCCCACCACAAAACCTTCTCTTCCCTGTGGCCCTGCACATCTCCAGGGCTCAGGAAGGTCTGTCCACCAGCAGCTCCCAGGTGCCCCACCACAGCCATCTGTAGCATGCATCTCATGGAACAGATGATTTACCAGAAACCCAGAGCTGTGGGTTTCTGTGGATTTTCATTTCCTATTTCATAGCACTGCTAGTTATCCACACTGGAATGCATGATGAATACATCTATATAAGCCTAGTGGAAAAAACATACTGGGCATTATCCATTTTGTATTTTTCAAAGGCTCAGAAAGTTGGACAAATCAGAACCAATTTCCACTAAAATTCTCTAAAGTCCTTCCCAATGAAAGCTGTAATCATGGCCAAATGTCAGTTCTCAAATGAGCTATTCAAATATTAATTTTCAAAGGTTTTCATGAATGGAAAAATATTGAGTTTTTTTCCTTATTTTTACATTTACAAACAGAACACAGGCATCTCATAGACATTTATTAAACTATGAAAAAGGGCTGCCTTTCTCAAGAAGCATTTTAGCCTCAGAAGAAAAAGGTTGTGCCAGATTGAAATGAGGTAATTTTGATGTCTACCTCCATTATGCAGTGTCTGTATTTTGCAAATCACCACAGTAAGTTCATAATCAATTATATTAATATGGATTCCTTGCCAGATTGAGGACATTGCCTCATCATACCTGACCAGGGCACCTCCCTGGGTGGGGAAAGCAGCAGCACCAACATCCCACGTGCTCAGCCCACTCCTGCCCTCACACCTACTCAGCTCAAAGGGTTTTATCACTCAAAGCAATAAACTTCCAAGTCACATAAAAAATCAGTGTTAAATCATTCAGAAAAGAAAGTAAGCCAGCAAATACATCATGACTCATTCTCATCTATATGTTTGTTTTTGCAGACTCCCAAAAGCTTACCAATAGTTTGCTGCTTATAGGAGTGTAATAAACTGCCTTCAAAAGGTATCTCACACCAAAACATAAATAATATTTTTCACTTGTATGCTGAGCAAAACTTTTATTAAGGCAGCAAAATTAACTTTTCACTTCATAATTTCATTTTTAAAAAATTACAAGCATTTGGTGTGTTTATGTGGACTTTGTTGCAGTGAGGTACAAGTGTCATGTTATCCATTTTAACTAAGCTCAGGCTTTAGATGAAAAGAGAAAACACAGCTGACTCAATTTTACTTAGTAAAAGTTTATGACTATCTTAGAGTACATTTTCTTTAATATTCTGGTTCACCTCTAGCTTTCACCTGTTGTTTGCAGCATCTGTTATCATTAGCCTGTGGGAGGAACAAGATTAACATCTGATATTCTGGGGGAGGAAAGGGAAAATGATCATATTTTTGTACTTTCTTTAAAAATGTCCTGTTATTATTTGCTGTTTTTACATTCTTCATTAGAACATACAATGAGGGAACTTCCAATCCTACTTGTTTCATGGTTTAGTGTTTTACACCCAGAGCAAATCCAGCAGAGGGAGAGAGACAGGAGTCCCAGCAGAGAGCTCGGAGTCACCCCTTCCTTGGTGGCAAAGCTCCCAGCTGTCCTGCTGCATTGCTGGGGGCAGCTGCTTCTCTGGGATTCTGGCATCTCCAGGAGCCACAGGCACAGCACGAACCTGGTTTTGCCAGCCCTCTCCTCAGACTGGAACACCATGGCCTGGAGGGTCAATCTCCAGCCTCAGAAAGCAATCTGGAGAAGATGAAAAACCAGGCAAGCAAGAATAGCTAATTCTATTCTCAACGCCTTCAGTCTTTCCTAATTTTTTTCACCTTATGAGTAGACAATATATTAGTGGTCAGACTCCAAGGTCATCTTGTTTTGAAATGTCCCTGAAAAAAGCCCTTGTGTCTGTATTTTACTTGTTTCCACCTGCCATGATATTTTCAACATTTTCAATCCTAAAAGACAGGGGAAACTGATGTTTCATCTCAAATACAACTATAGTCAGGAAAGACTAACACAGCTAGCTATTTAATTATGGGATTATGGCCAATCCCTAAAACATATTTGTGTAGTTTGGGCTGGAAAGGACTGGAGCTGGCATCTGGCATAGCTCACAGTGAGATGCTCTCCAAACCTGCCACTGCAAACCTGTAAACTTCCAAACCTGCAAACTTCCAAACCTGCAAACTTCCAAACCTGCCCTGGCATCTCAGCAGGTCCATGGTCTCTAAAAGATCTGACAAACTTGCTGTGGTTGGAAGCAGCAGCTGCTGAAAAGCACCTTATAGAAGATAGATTTTTTTTATAATTAATTCACTCCTTGAAACAAAGGAAAGCAAAAGCTAGGGAAGCTAGGAAATAATGTCTGCACCTAACTAAACTTCCTACCAGGAGAAAGTGCCCCTTAAAGAAAGCACATCCTCCTCAAAAGCCTTCATACCATCCCCCTTCCTCATTCTGCTCAGCAATCTGACACCCTGGATATGAAATCCTTTAAGCTTGGACAGACAATTCTCCTTACCTGAGCCTCCAACACCTGCAATTCACATTTCCAGCATGTTAGAAATACCTCTAGCCTAGGAATTGCTGGACTAACTAGTGCTCAATGCAGAATTTTAAAGTAGTCTGTACTGTAAAACAACATTTGATCTGCATTGCTCCTCTCCCAAAACCTCAGTAGATTCAGCTGTTGTTCTGTTTCAAGTTATTGCTCTCCACTCTCATTTTCACAGCAGACCAAAGTCCAGGGTTCACACTGGTCACAAAAAAGCAAAGCTCTAGGACTGAATTACCATCTCCTAATAAAGATTCCTCTTTTGAACAAAAGTCTCTGCTGTTTACTGAGGCATCTGACAAAATTCAGTCCTGCATCAAGATTATTTTTGGCTGCTGCAGAAAGTGTCAAAATAAACCCAGAATCCATTTTAATGCTAATTTATTTAAATTAATTGGATAGACATGCATATTAATTGTATTTTCAAATTCCTTTCAGATATTTTTGGGGAACAGTTAAAACAAGAGGGAAAACATCTGTTCCAGGTGAATGACATACATAAAAGCCATCATCTGGAATATAATACCAAGGGTGGATGGGCCACTCACATTTCTCCACAATCAGTGTCTTAAGCATCTTAACAGCCTGAGCCTAAAAATCATAAGAGAGCCTTTGTTTCTGAGCAGTTATGCTAATCAGGTGTAAATATACATCATTAGATATGGAAGATACATTGAGCTAACAGAAAACCAAATGGATTAAAGATCTGAAATTCTAATATTGTACTTAAAAAAACAAAGGCCAAGTTCAACTTCGAGCTCTGCTGGTGCACTTGTTCCAGTGGTATTACTCCAGATTTACATAGCAAAGACCTGAACCTCAGTATAGGCTGAGAATTAAATGAAATCCCAGTAAAGAATGCATGTTGTATCTGTATCTTATTTTTATGAATGCTACCATTTTTTCCTAACCAGGTCTAGAATTATTACAGCCCTGTCAAAAACTTGATGTAATTTGTAAGATAATTCAATACAGAGTCAATTAATATTTTTCAGAAGCATATATGATAGAAAACAAAAGTAAGAAAGGCAAGTATACCACTTAAAAAGCAGCTACTTTTGAAAACTGTTCTCGTAGGCCAGGATGACAAGAGAGTTAAATGACTTATTAAATTAAAAAATTATGTTACCCACATAAAGATTAATTCAACCCACTCACTGGTGACGTGTTCACATCATGCTTAAAAAATTAAAGTATGCCTGAGCATCTCTTGCACACTGAAAGTCACATGATCCTTTCAAAGGGCTGCTTTATACCTGCAGTGCTTTCCTAGGACTGAAATCTTGTTAAAAGGAGAGCATGCTCTGTAAACACTTAAAGTCTTATCAGCAAGCAAAGCACTTTGATTTTTGCCATAAAGATTTGCTTTCTATTCCAGCTTTCACTGTTTCTGTTAGGTCAGATCTAAAGGCCCATGACAGAGAGAGGACTATATGTGGAGTTAATTACAGGCTCTGGAGAGCAGCCAAGAGGAATACACAGCTATGAAACATTTACTCACATTCTGTAGGTCATATGAACAGCGCTAATGGGATTCCCAGTTTCAGCACTGCATGGAAATGAAAGTGGGGAGCCTCTTCCCACAGGAATAGAAAAAATGTAAGCTGAAAATGGAAATTCAGACAATAGGGAAGGCAGTTTTAGGACTTACTAACACAGGGAACCATACTGTGATGAAGTGAAGACACAGATTTTTTTAATGATATGAAAAAACCAGATTTTTTAGATCCTGCATATTAGTTTTCAGCGTTAAAATATAGGGACTAACATGCTGCCAGCAGGTGAGCCTTCCCTCTCCAGCCTCCAGGCTTTGAGAGGAATGCTTGAGCAGTAAAAAGCAAACATCAAGCAGATCTGTTCTGATCTTCCTTTCTGATTCCCTTTGTGCTGATTTCATACTTAAAACTGAGCAGCCAGGACCCAGAAGGTCCTGCTTTGGATTGCCTGGGATGGAATCCTACTTGGAGAAATCCCTCACTTCTATACAATCAAACTGCAGACAGCAGAGGTGTTTGGCCATGCTTCCCAAAGCCTCCTGCAGGACAGACTGACACATGAGCAGACATGAGGAGGCACAGTTCTCCCAAAAGAGGGAGAGAGGATAAATTGTGTGATCTGGACTGACCCTGTTCTCACTGGAGAAATTTCTGGGATGCAAACCAAAAATGAAGTGAGTGGGATCAACCAAGAGATTTTCATCAGGATTGTGCTCCTGACCCAGAGGGCACAATTAATTCCTAATGAGTTAAATTCAACAGGGTGATGTGCTCCAGGAGTGCACACATTGTGCTAGTGGGCAGCAAGTCAACAGGATCACATTAGAGCTATTCAAAAATAAATTTCCCCTCGGCATTTGCTGCTGACATCAGACTCCCCAGCACTGTTTTGCCACATAGATCTCTCTATGCAGAGGATTTTTTATTAACATCAACATTAGAGGAATAATTAGCTCATCCAAATCAATCTGAAAAGGAATCAGGTGAGAAGTGAAAAGATGTATTCTACCTTGTGTTGTCTGCTCACAGACATCTTTGTATTCCTAAGTCACCTTCTTTTGACTGCTTTTCAATGTGCAACCTCACAGCTACAAATACACCTCTCTCAAAACAAAACTCCTTTGCACTCACCCATATCTGCTGCTGTGCCAGCCAGCCCCATGGTTGCTGCTGGAAGAGGTGGAGCTGTCAGCCTCTCTAGGTGTGCAACTTCATCCCAGGAAATCCTTCCTAACTCATGTCCTCATCAAGTTGCTCTCAAAGGCATGGGTGTGCTGCAGAGTTCCCTACCAAGGCTCCTAAGGATGAAATCACCTACCCACAGGTTCACACACCTCCTTATGCTCAACCATTGCTTTGCCAAAACTCAATCAGCATATAACCAACACAGACAACTCAAAGGCTTGTCAGCAGTCTGAAAACTCAGGTTTGCTAGGACAACCACAACTCACATTCCTCACAGCAACTAACAGAGAAATTGTGTATCAAAAAGAGAAATGACATTCACAGCACTGACCAGCATATGATTCCTTAATTCTTTATAGAGGTGTTGGAAAAATATTTAAGTGCCACAAAATATTAAGTTGCTATAAAAGTTCCCATTTGCAGAGTATGATTGGATCCACTTCACCTAACTCAAGCAGACTGATGCTTTCTCTAATCCTTCAGAGAAAAAGAGGTATCAGGAAGGGATGCACTACTTACCCACCAGGTAGAATGTGCTCTCCTCTGTTTAACAAAATTCTAATGCACAGGATCACAGTTTACACATTCCCTTTTCCAGGTGTTTTTGCTCTATCACTGTTTTCCAGGAAATTTCTATTTCTGCTCAAATTGATATAATTGACTCTCTGCTCATTTTGCTCATGCTTTAGCTTCTACACAATAATTTTCTTAGAATATAAAATAAGGAGAGCCTTTACTTTTATCTCTTCTTGAAGTCCGATCAATATCCTCTGAATATTGGTGTTATCTTTTTTGGTATTTTCCTCAAGCCTCTTTAGGAATCAGCAGCTTTTGGAAATATGCTCTCTTTCATCTCTAGGTTACATTTTGCTTGTCTTTAAAAGTTTTTAGCCCTAGGAGTCATTATTGTGCAATCCAAGAGCATAATTTCATTTTGTGAGCCAGAAAAAAATTTTTTAAATAATAAAAAGCCAAAGTATTTAATATAAAAATAAATTCTTCTCACTGTAGTTTAACCGGGGGAAGGAGGCAGGGAGAGAAGAGAATAATGTTTAAGCTGTGAATACTTGTGGCTGACAACCCTTTCATCCATCCCACATGCCAACACGGCCCCATTACAGTATTTGCAAACATCTGAGGCTTTGTACATGCAACCCATAGAGCCCTTTCTAACTGCAAATAACTCTGAAGGTGACCAGGTATCTTTTCAACCCCTCCAAAAGCCTGACTGGAGGTGTTGGAAGCCTCCTCCCTTTTCCAGCACCACAGACTGCAGAGCAGCAGTGCATTTGTCATCAGCTGCTGCAAGAATTCTGGATAAGATGAATTCTCCTGCATAAAAACTAACAGCAGCTGGCAAGTGCCTCCTGAGGAGGTTCACAGCTCCATGTACCAACTATCAAAGTGACATAAAAGCACGGATGTGCTTTGGTTCAGATAATGAATAATGCACAAACTCTTCACATGCATTAGACAACAGTAACACCACTGCCTTCAGCAAAGTTACTGCTGCTTTCATATATGAAAAATATGGATCTGGCCTCTGATCTTGAAAGGTCTGCATACTTCTTCTGTCATTCCTCCAGCAGTACTTTAAATCTGTCTTGCTGACATCCCCTAGCCACAATGCACATCCATGCCATATCACACTTTCCAATCAGACTTGCACGCGTGGGAGGCAGCTACATCCCCAATGCAGGCCTCCAGGAGAAATGCAGACTATTAAAAGCATTCCTTCCAATGTTGAACAGGGTTCTGCCAAAATCCTTGAGCATAGCTGGTCAGCAGCCTGCACAGTGGTTTCTGTGATGGAGCGAGGCACCGGCTCCAGCCCTGCCTGCACCAGAAGGGAACAGGCTGGCAGCTGCCCAGGGGGATAAGCTGGGCTCATCTCTTGGTACAAGACAAACCCAGTCAGATCTGCTGCCACCAAGAGACTATCCAAACGTGTCTGTGGCTCTGGGAAGGCATGGAGTGGGTGTGCACTGTTCAGATTCAGAAGCGAAGGAGAAGAAATTGTCTAGGCTTGTTCTCCTCTCATTTAAGGCCAAAGTTTTAATGCAAAGCTGCGTCCCAGCACGACTTTTCAAACTGAGGCAAAGCAAGTTTTCCTTCAAAGAGCTGGATGGATTACTTTCCTATCCCTGGTTACTACCCTCCTCTCCTTTTCCTCACAATGCTGACGCAAAAATATCACTAAAACAACACAAGGGCCAAACAATAATTAAAACTTTCCATCACATTGCACTGACATTATCAAGCCGTGGGTGGATTCACTGACACAGTAGTGGAAGTAAGAATTCAGCATTGGTTCCATTCTTTAGAGATGCAGTGCTGCTGGCACCCATACAGAAACGCCTACAAGTCTTGAGAGAATATGATAGTTGACCTAAAATATTTGTATACACTAGGTTATTCAAACAGTTTTCAAAATATTTCTCAGAGTGAGCCTTATTTCAGTTTGATCTCTGGCTCCGTGCTCAAGAAACATCTTGCACTTAATTGAGAATTTGCTGGGAATCTCGATTTTATCCCAGCACTGAATGCTTGGCCAAGGAGATCTAGGGTCTCTGCCAGCAGAAATATACACTGGAAGACAGGCTGTGTGTTTTACCAGTGCTCCACCACATGTTGGACTGATTTGAAACCACCAACTGCAGTTGTAGTCCTCCACAAAAAAAGTTCAATAGGGCACATTTCATCATGAAGCACCTCAGAAGGATTGCAATTTATATGGAAAATTCTGACATGTAATCTTTACAGAGAGGTAAGCAATAGCTCCTAAAAAAGACTAGAGAAAAACCCTCAGCCTGTACACAAGTGTGTATGGATGGATAGATATTTGCTCTCATTTGGCTTTATCTTTCTTTGCACACATGCCTCCAGATAGAAACACAGAAGTCTTCATCTTTCTTGTTCCTTAGAAAAGAAGAAATCTACAAAATATGTCCCCTTTTGCCATTAAAATAACAAAAGATGTGCTGTGGAACAAAAACATAATTATTTGCAAACACTTTAAGGGGAACAAATAATAAAGGCATTCCAAAATATCAGAGCTGCCTTACAGGACAAAACAAGGGCTGGGCTAAAATTCAGAGGAAAAGAAAACAATCCAGTAAATCGACAGTTCACTGGATTGTTTTTGACAGAAGAAAACTGTTAAACAGATGATATGCCCAAATAGCCAAGGAAAATGGCACCAGTCACTTGGGGTGATTAGAACTGGTCTACACAGAGAACAAGAAAAGGTATTTGGGGAGGGAGCCTTTAATATTGGGGACAGAACCCAAACCACAAATGTCACAGAGCAGCATTAAGAAGTCAGTGTTTGCCAGTAATACACAGACACACTCAGAGAGGGGCACACATTTCACATGAAACACATCTGGTGTTTTGACAAAGCCTGGCATTTGGAGGCACCTGAAGCCCACTCCTCTCTCCCAAATAAATGCCCAAAGCACAGAGCTGGGCCAGGCTCTCTCCCTTTTCCTGCTATCCTGAGCTCCTGCGGGAGGTGGAAGCCCTGCGGATGCCCTGGAGCTCTCTCCTGGCCAACAGCAAGTCCCCACATGCACCCCCACATGCCAAGGAAGAAGGACAGCCCAGGGTCCCCAGGATACCCGGTAAAGATGTCTAATACCTAAATTAGATCAGAAAAACCTGTGCCCTTCTCCTCCCCTGCCAGCCTCATTTTCTAGGATAACAGTGAGTTCAGGTCAGCTTTCCCAGAAAATGCCTTCAGCTGCCTCCCTGCTGGCTCAGCCTCCGGCTCCCAAGGGGACAGGGGCCTGCAGCAGCCTCAGAATGCTTCAAGCTCTGCTGAGCACACAGAACCCCCCCCCACACACCTCAGCTTTACCAACAGCTCTCTCTCTTCTCTGGCCAGCAGCAGAGAGGCTGAATTCTCATCCTGCCCCAGCTGCAGAGTCCCAGGCCCCAGCTCTGCCAGCTGGAGGATGAAGGAGGCTGTAGCAGATGAGCCTTTGACTGATTCCATCCTTTGCATTCATGGTCCCATAGGAAGTCTGGATTGTCAGACTTGCATTGCCAGAGCAGCAATCCCAGGGCTGGGTTTGTGTCCCAAGCCATGTGTCACCCTTCCTCAGAAGAGCCCAGAAACAGCACTCACATATCAGGGGCTGACAGTCATTTTCCAGGTCACGTATTTTTTTTAACAGCATTGACAACTTGAGTTTTTCTAGGACTATCAATTTCTTGTGGATGAGGAGAAATCATCATATAAATATTCACATGTATACAAATTCATGCCATATACAAATTCAACACTCACACATACAAATATACATATTCATCCAGAATACAGCTTGGCTGAACTGCAGTGCAACTCCAAGGTTGCTGGGTTATTGTTTACTGCTAGAAACTGGGTTCCAGCCCTACACCCCTCAATTCCATTTCCTCCCCTAGGGACTCTGCAAACATGCCCCTATCATGACCCAGCTCCAGAGCCCTATCCTGCCCTTAGATAATGAGCTGGTCCTACATCCACTCAGACAATATTTGACCCAGAAACCACCTGTCTGTTAAATCTTCACACACCCCATGAATTCAGTCCATTAAAATAAATTTTAAAAACCTTACCAGTGCAAACCAATGGAAACTATGAATGATGCAGCTTTCACTCTCCTGGCCTCCATGACACAAAACGTACCAAGAGCAAGTGGGGCAGAACAGCTGCTCTTTTAGGAGGTGCTCCACAATCCCCACTCTGTTCTCTACTGACAAGGCTGTGAATTATGCACCTCCATACCATTTCCTCAGAGGGCACCATATTATTAACCCCACCAAACACCACACTGGTTTCTCAATAGCAAGGGCAGTGACTGGCACAGCTAGAAGTGCATGGATCTCATTTCCACCCTGCCCTCACACCCAGTGGACATTAGAGGGGCTTTACAATCTAGTTTAAAAATCCCCTCCTTTAACAACATGGGTGCCTGTCCTGGCAACTTGCTGATGAATTAAATCTCTTTTTGTTGTTGTGATTGCTAAAATGTTTACCAAACTCCAAAACTAAAGCAAACTAATTTAGATTATAGCAGAGTGCCACCTAGTGCTAAGCAGGTTTGATTTCAAAAGGCCTGCTCTTATCTGTAAGAAAATATTGACTGGAAATTCATTCTTCAGTTGTACTGGCAGTGTAAGAAACCTTCTATTAGATTATAATGAATAATAAAAGAGTCTGTACTAATTATGTTCTTTGCAAAGTTGACAAGGCTCTGCCACTAGTGATTCTCTGCAGTTGTAGGTGAGTGCATTTTCTCAGTCACATGTGCTCTCCATTGATTGATTTTTTGTCCCACCAAGAGACAATCTAAACCTCCCTGGCTGAAGTGAGCACATCACACAAGCCAGGAATATTTTCTTTATTACAGATGAAAGGCATTTACTGACTACAGCAAACACCAACCAAAATATTTCTATGTCCCACAGCTTCCTGAAGAGACATGAGGTGAAAACTCTGCCTGTGGGCTCTCAAAATGGTAAAGGACATGAGCAGAGATGAAGGAGACAAAGATTTTCACTCCTTAAATGCATTTACTGGTGTTCCAAATGGATGTATTAGGCTGGCAGTGTGGGAGCAGGAAGAATTTCCCTGATAGCTCCAACAGAGATTAAGCATTTCCTAGTGTTAAACTAGAGAAAGCATTTCCCTAGCTAGGATGATGTTCCCATGCTGTAGATTTTCATCTCTGAGACCAACAAAGGAAAAATTACATGGGCTTTTTTTTTTTTTTATAATTTCCTAACACACCCAACAACAGGTGTTTTGCAAAATGAGATTTCCCAGAAAATGATATCCAGAGTACAGAAATTTCAGTCCCTTCTGTGGTGAGTGCTGCATGTGGTAATGAACAACAGGCTCAGACAGACTTGGGGTGGAGCTGAGATATTCACAGGAAAACACAGTCTGAGGTAAAGTCTATTTGCTGCTCAGTTCTGTCTTCTTCCTTGGGTGTGTTTGAGAAAAAGTTGAAATTAACTGACATTTATTACCAAAACCACAGCCTATATTTAGGCTAATAGAAATGGGCAGAATGGAGCAAGAAATAATTCAATGAATTATTCTGAATTACCATTCCAGCTATTGTCTCATCCTGCTCAGTGCTTTCTGACTCCAGCAAAGTCACAAAACTCCACTGTCATCTTTGGACTTTGGAGCCCATCATAATTTACAAGGGTGGACCATGGCATAAATGTTATCAAATCTTTCTGTTTTACAGGACAAGCAAGACTTCATGGCTACTTAGTAAATATTTCTAAATATGAAAAATACACCCTTGCAGAACATGATTTGATGAGGGTTTTTTTTTTGTTGTTGCTGTTTTTTGGTTGTTGCTGTTGTTAAAAGCAGTTGAGTTTGAGAGGAATGAAACTCAACAGTGTAGCAATTTGAACCCTTTGTCTGCTGTGCAATTACTGTAGGAGCAAACAGAATTACTTTTCTTGTGTGACAACCAGAAGCCATCTGCTCTGATCCAAAAGCCTGAAAAGATGACGGGAGTGCCACTGCACTGAGGCCGTGCCCTTTTTTAACCTGTGGAAGAACTTGGTGCAAGCCCAGCAGAACTTTGGCAGGGTGTGGGATGCCCTGAGGCCAGTGGCCGTGGGAAGACTCGTTCATAATCACACTTTTGATGCTTGAAGCTGGTCCCACTGCATCCTTTCCCACCACACAAAGCTCAGGACAGGTGGCCCAGCCAGCCAAACTGTTGTGCACCTGCACACCCTTTCAGACTGCAGTCTGTGACAGAGCTCCTACCCCATGGATAAATGGGAGTTCCCTACCCTTTACATCTTAAAAATCAGAAGGCCTTGTCACTGTCATGACACACATTGCTGCTTTGGAATGTGGTCTGGAGATTGTTTACCAACAGGTGGTTGTTTGATTGGTTTCCTGTGAATTGTTTTTACTTAATGACCAATCACCATCAGCTGTGTCAGACTCTGAGGAGTCAGTCACGAATTTTTCATTATTCTTGTTAAGCCTTCTGTCCATATCCTTTCTCTTTCTTTAGTAAAGTTTTAGTATAGCATTTTTAAAATATAATATAATATCATATAATACTAAATCAGCCTTCTGAGAACATTCCTCATCTCTCACCTCATCCTGGGGACCCTCACAAACACCACAAGTCACTTCAGTCAAAACCTAAAACAATAATTAAGACAAAAAATGGACTGAGGCTGATTCTAATTTATATATAGATATCTATATGGATATATATATATATATATATATATATATTTATATATATGAAAAGCAAGGATGCACACCCCCAGCATTTCAGGATTACCCCAGCCTGTATCTGTCACTAACCTCAGTAGTCCATAATCTCCAGCACGCTGCAAGACATGAAACCTCCACAGCTGGTTCAGCTCTCTGGTCCTGCAAACCTTGCTTGAGGCAGAGAGAGGATTAACTTCATCCTTGTTAGAGCAATACTCAAAAAGCTCCCTTTCCTCTTACAGGGTGTCCAGACAGAGGCAAAGTGAAGTTCTGCTGTTCCCACATTCCCTGTTTTTCTGGAAATGAGACCACATCAGCCCAAGTGCAACAGGTACCACGAGATCTTTCACCATGTGAGATTCTGTCCCACATGCTGGTGTGCCACAGAGAAACATGTGCATCTTCCCAAGTGTGCAAAGATCACCACAAAACCTATTTTTATATGTTTCAAAACACATCAGATAACATTTACCTATATATATAGTCTGGCAAGGCAGCACACCTGTGGAGTTTTTCTTCACTCGGGGTCACCAAAGGTGGTGGTGTTTGCAGGGGTCTCAGGACGAGGGAAGAGACGAGAATCTTGATTCTGTGTTTCAGAAGGCTGATTTATTATTTTATGATATATATTATATTAAAAGAAAATGATATATTAAAACTGTACTAAAAATTAGAAGAAAAAATTTCATCCAAAGGCTAGCAAAGAATAGAAAAGAATGATAACAAAAGCTCGTGACTCTCAGAGAATCCGAGCCAGCTAACTGTGATTAGCCATTAATTAAAAACAACCAACGTAAACCAATCAAAAATGCACCTGTTGCTTTCCACAGCAACAGATAATTATTGTTTTTCTTTTCCTCTTAAACTTCTCAACAGAAAAATCCTAGCAAAGGGATTTTTCAGAGAATATCATAGCAACACACACCTGTTGCACAGGAGTGAGATGCCCCCATGCTGCACACAGGGAAACACACAAGGATGAAGCCCTTTTTCCCCACTGAGGGAAGCTGCCCATGGGGAGCAGCACTCTGGCATCTCCAGCCTCCATCCAAGCTGCCTTCCCCCAGCACAGCACAGCCCATGGGCTCTCCTGAGGTGCCATTTCACAAGGACAGACACCTTGTTTGGGCTGTGACTCTGGTTTAACACAAGCTCAGCTGCCTGCCCAGGGCTCTGGTTTAAGAAACCACCTCCATTAGGAAGCTTCTGCTCTAACCAAGGACCTTTTAAAACCAATCCAGCAAACATCAAGGAGTCCCAAATTACAAAACTACCCAGACAAAACAAAGGGACTGCCTCCAATTCCCTGCCTGCTACCCGCCGATGGAATCGTCCTCCTTGGGATATTGCATTTGAGCTGCTCCCAGCGAAACACAGCACTCAGCTGTAAAATATTTTCTTTTTGGCAGCTCCCAATCTTGTTCCAAAGGCACATGTGAAATACATTCCTGGGTAATCTTGGAGCGAAGTGGGCCAGATGGTAGCAGTCAGATGTGACCCAATTCTTCTTAAGCTCTCATATTTTCATAAATGTGTGCTTAAACCCCTCTCCCACCAGATATATGTATTTCAGACCTTTTTTTGAGGCAGCTGCAGGCACACACAGAGCTGTCACCTTCTGGCAGCCTTGGGGGTGAAGGAGCTGTGTACATCTGTAATGGAACAAACCATCCCATTTCAGTTTTCATCCCACTTCCCATGGATCAAGGGGATATCAGGCAGCCTCCTGGTTGAAGGAGGGTTAGGGAGCGGAAATACTTTCTTCAGACTTTACTGAAAGGAAACAGATAAAAGAGGGATGGGGGTGGAAACTGTTTCCATTTGTTATATCAGCTGGAGGGGAGAGAATGGCTGTCCAAATGGCTGAGGGAATGGCTGTAGAACATTTTAGCTGAAGGCTTAGGCTTGTTTTTCTCAGCAAGACTTTAAAGTGCTTGATTTTTGTCCAATTAAACTTGCATGCAGGCCCTCCCCTCCTTCCGGAGGTTTCCTTTTGCTTCTTATTTTATTTTTGCTTATCTAGCACAGGCATCTGAGTCATATCCCTGGTGTCTAAATGTTTCAACACTGACTGCAGCGTGGCAGAGCTCAGGGTGAGCCATGTGGCTTTCACCAAAATCCATTGTCACAGGAGGATCACCTCTGAGGGCAGGGCAAGGGAAAGCCCTGCCAGCCCAGATGGCAGCTGCCAAACAGGGCTAGGATGGTCCTGGCTCTGCTCTCTGCAGAACTCCTCACTCATCCTAATAGCAGTTTTAGGATGGTAGGTCTGATGTCACATGTCCATGCAGACATATCTCTTCATAAACCTTTTTTCCTTAAAATTACAGTTTTTCAGGGCTGTTCTCTCTGAGAAGAAGCTTATTAGTACTCAGTCATTACTACCTCACATAACCACAGTCCCCACAAAAAATAAACCAGTTAATTCTCTAACAAGTCTGTCTTTCCCAGCTGAGGACAAGCAGAGTGAGAGCTGTCTGTTAAAATGGCTTTTCTGCCCATCAGAAGAGTTCAGCAAAGGAATGGGTACAAGCTCCCTCCCTTTAGCCTTAGCTAAAAATTATATAGATGCAGTACATTAAGAAAAAAACAATCTATGTTCAGCAGGTATCTACAGCTTGCCCTGGCAATGAGGCCAGTGGAGGGTCTGTGTCTGGATTTTGCATTTGATAGGAAATGGGATGTCAGCCAAGAGAGGCCATGCACACCTCTCCTGTGCCCTGCAGCCTGGCACCAGCAGAGTCCTCCCTCCTGGGACAGCCCTGCACAGCCAGCAGCACCTGCCTGTTGGACAGCCACAGCCACACACAGACACAGGCACATCTCGCTGAATTTATAAGGTGTAGCCTTCCTCCTCCAGTGGAAAACCTAAATGGAGGCAACTTTCTGAGCAGAAGCATATTGCATAAAGGAAAATCCCAAAGCGGCACAAACATTTTGTCCCACATGGTGGAGGATCGGTATGAGCAGCTGAATTTAGGTTCCAAGGCAGAGCTCAGTCTCCCTGGTGGTGGCTGGGAGCAGCTGCTCACTGTGGCAGGGCTCACACTGCACACACAGAACAACTCTGGCAGTGAGAAACACGACCTGGGGATCCCACACCTGCATCTCACCAGTGCAATGGGTTTGCATGGCCTGCAAGGAACTGCAGTTGGAGCTGTTTGGCCTGGAGAAAATAAATCTCAGTGAGCACCTTATCACTCTCTGTTATCACTATTGCCCTAAAGGAGGTTGTAGTGAGGTGAGGTTTGGACTCTTGTCCCAGGCAGCCAGTGACAGGACAAGAGGAGGAGGCCTTGAGTTGTGCTAGAGAAGCTTTTGATTGGGTATGAGGAAAAATTCCTTCATTGAAAGAGCTGTCAGGCATTGGAACAGGCTGCCCAGGGAGGTGGTGGAGTCACCATTCCTAGAAGTACTTAAAAGACACTCAGAGACATGGTTTAGTGGTGGACTTGCAGTGCTGGGTTAATGGTTGGACTCGATGATCTTAGAGGTCTTCTCCAACCTAAATGATTCCATAGTTCTAGGATTTAATACCTTGCTAAAAGTATTTTTTGAAATTTCTCTTGTCCTTTGCATTTTTTTGGCAAAACTTGTTCCAACGCAGAGATTGAGCTGGAGAGAAGTGCTTGCTCAGAAGCCAATGTGGCTACAAAACATTGCCAGTGCTAGCAGGATACCCATGGCATTCCTTCCCAGAAAATGAGCAGCTTAAACCTGAGGGACCAGCTACACCAAAATACAGCTTGCTAATTTAGAAAAAAATCCAGCAACAAAAACCCAAGCCCCCACCACCACAAACAGCATTGCCAAAACTCCATCCCTAAATGTTTTTGAAAGGCAAAATCTTATTTTCACACAGTCACTGTTTACTCTGGTGAAAAAGAAAAAGGAACATCTTTTTGGCCACTGCCCAAAGTAGAGATCTTCATAACTGATACCATTCACCACAGAGTCAAAGTTTTGGCAGAGAGATTATAAAATCAGTTTGTACCTGCAGCAAGTTAAAATACCAGATGTTCTGCAAGTGAATGAGAAATAAAAAATACAAAAAATACATGCAGAACATGATACATTTTTGGAAAATGTTTCCCAAGTTAAAATGTAGCTGTGCAGCACTGCTTGGTTTCAGTGTTAGTACAAGCCTACAGAGCCAACTTAGGTAATCACAGGTGTAACAAAGGCACTGTAAATTAATCCAAGTATTTCACCAAGAATGAGGAAAATCTAATTTAAAATCATTTCTGAAATGTCTTTGTATAAATTTCTGCAAACCTGTAACGTTTTCCAAGCTATCCATTAGCTCAAACATGAGGCAGAAAATTGTCTTATTGCATTTCCTCCTGTCATCAGTGGGTACAGGTAATTCCCAGGTCCAAGTTAGGAGGTGTGAACATCTTCCCACCCAGGGAGATTTTCACCTTCTGGTAAGACAGCAGCACAGGCAGTCATCAGCCCAGCTCCAATTGTACCACACTGGTGGTCAGAGATGAATGAGGGACACTGGAACACAGCAGGAGAACCAGGACTGGCCACAGTTACCCACAGAATGTCCAGGATCTCATGGGTGAAGGTAACCTGCATAGCCTGTATCACAGATGGGATGTTCAGGGGAACACTGGATAAACAAGCTGAAAATCTTGGATGTGTGTTTCCTTTAAGGGTAGTGGTCAAATTAACCACTCTTAGTTTCTGTATGTTAAGGAAAGTGCTATTGCAGAGCCACAGAATATGTGAGGGAGGGGAAATATTTGAAACCTTGGATAGAAAAGGAAAATAATGAAATCCAAGCCTCCCACAGGGTGCAGGGAAGGGTGAGGGTATAATTTCTGAGGAACAGAGGGCTTGTATTCACAGACTGACGCCACAAGGTTTTTTTTTTTAATATAATATATTCCTGGATAGATATAAGGAAAATCCTTTAGGAAAGTCAGCCTAACAGGTTTTAACAAAACGTTACCCTGCATTCTTCCTATTGCCTCTTCTTTTCTAGAAGAAAACCTTTTGAAAGGTCATATTCTTGTAGTTTAGAAAATGAGAATCACAAACCCACCCTCTAGCCTGCAATGCACTGTAGTGCTGAGCACACTCCTTTGCCAAGAAGAGTAGGATGGCACATCCAGGCAAATCCCTCTCCTTTTACAGCTTTCTCCCTCCTTTCAGTTTTCAAATTATTCTAGAAACATAAAAGTATTTCCCAGAACATATTCATTGTTGAACCAACCCCGCTCCCTATGCCAGTGTTTGGAAGCCACTGGTCTGTTATGATTCAGAAAACCAGTGGTGCATTCCCCTCTTCCTTTGTATCATCCTATTTCCTTCCCATAATCAACTCTTGGAGTCACCTTTCCACTTCAAACTTAGGTTTGTGCCCGTGACTATTTTTTCATGCTAGATTAGAATTTGCCTGGTATGAAATTTCCATATTCATGATAAGAAGGGGAGGCTCTTTTTCCAAAGGAATGTCAACAAAAAGCTGCAACTTCCCATGCAGCACTACAGGTCAGGGGGCAAGAACTGTAATTATAATCATTTATATATATGTATTCATATACAGGGGCAGTGGTTGGTGCATGTGAATCAAAGAGAAGCAAGCATCAGCATTACTCAGCCAAAGGAAGTACTTAAGGGGAACAAGTCTAATCATCACACCTAAATACCTGCAGCAGAAAGGGTGTGCCTGTACTGCACTGGGTTTTTAGCTGGCATCGCTGTTTGATGGGCTTTTTCTGACAACCACATCCAGTAACTGTGGAGCCTCATTCCTGCCATGTTTCACCTCCTGCTCCATCACCTGTAGCTGACTGATTCCATATCACAGGACAGAACAATGGTGTGCTTTACTGCTGTTAAAATGGGGTCTGCCCTGAAAATCACTCTGAGCAGAAACTCCTTGAGAACTACTGGGAACAAACCTCCTGAAGGGCTTTTGAAAATGTGGAGGAAGGCAAAACAAACAAATCAGGATAAGGGTGACAAAAGGGTCGCATGTTGGGCTGATCAAAACTTGCTTATTACTTTGCACACATGATACTCATTCCCTCTGTTCCACGGACATTCCATTCAATTTTACATATTTTACAGCAACGTGGCACATCAGATGTGCAGCAGGACCATGTGCACAGAGCACAGCAGCCCCAGGCCAATCTCTTTGCACACACAGCCCCATGCAGATGCATCCAGCCTGAAACTCATAAGCCGATTCCCATGATTTCCAGCGAGACAAGTTTTCAATTCAGCAAAAACCTGGACTGTCGGCTAAGCCATTTATGGCAGCTCTCCCCATCTGCAGCCCTTCCCCCTGTGCACAAACCCTCTTTCTGCTCATTGCTGCAGAGTTATGATCAGTTCCCACAGGGTGATTCTGGGGAGACAGTGCTTGCAGCGGGAGATATTATAATTGGCAATAATTCAGGACCCAAATATGGGACACAGGCCATAGTTCCCCTTGATCTTTCCTTACAGCACAGTTAAGCCAGAATTTCTATCACGCTATCTGTGACATTAAAATCTCTGATGCTGGTCAGGCTCCAAAGTGATGGGGGGAACTTAAGAATAAACTTTCCAGTCAAACCTGCGTCAGTCTTTGTGTCAAAGTGTTCCTTCACTCATTTCCAGTCAAACAGATTTAAATCCATGGAGGAATGAAGGAAGAAAAATAAAACCAAAGCAGTAAATGAGAAGGCTGCATACCAAATCCTCTCCTTGCCCTTTCTGAGAAATTTATGGATAATAGCCTGCAATAGCCTGCATGCTGTGGCTAAACTGCAAATACTCTAGGAGAAAGCCACCCAAGGAAGCGAAACTGCTGCAGGAACACCATTGGATTGGCAATGATGATGGCAAGGCTCACCAAAACACATGACCTTGTCAGCATTCCATGGTGGAAGAGTCTGCACAGCCACCTCCTGCCACTCCCAAAGGGGTACAGAGGAGCCCATGGAGACAGCCATGGAGCCTCCATAAGGATACAGAACAGCCCATGGACACAGCCAGCCCTTGGAGCCTCCATAAGGATGCACAGCACCCCATGGAGCCTCCATAAGGATACACAGCCAGCCCTTGGAGCCTCCATAAGGATACAGAACTGCCCATGGACACAACCAGCCCTTGGAGCCTCCATAAGGATGCACAGCACCCCATGGAGCCTCCATAAGGATACACAGCAGCCCTCGGAGCCTCCATAAGGATACACAGCAGCCCTTGAAGCCTCCATAAGGATACACAGCCAGCCCTTGGAGCTCCCATAAGGATACACAGCAGCCCATGGATGCAGCCAGCCCTTGGAGCTCCTATAAGGATACACAGCAGCCCTTGGAGCTCCTATAAGGATACACAGCCAGCCCTTGGAGCTCCTATAAGGATACACAGCAGCCCTTGGAGCTCCTATAAGGATACACAGCCAGCCCTTGGAGCTCCTATAAGGATACACAGCAGCCCTTGAAGCTCCTATAAGGATACACAGCGGCCCTTGAAGCTTCCATAAGGATACACAGCAGCCCTTGGAGCTCCTATAAGGATACACAGCCAGCCCTTGGAGCTCCTATAAGGATACACAGCAGCCCTTGGAGCTCCCATAAGGATACACAGCAGCCCATGGACGCAGCCATCCCCTGGATCCTCCAAGTGCAGCATCAGCACAGGGAAGCATCACCTGGACAGCTGAAGCCTAAGTCAAAAGTTTCTGAAGACACAAGCCCTAGGCAAGCTGAAGCTGTTCCCCTCTTTCCTGCTAGGGAGAATGACTCTGATTTAATTGCTGGAAATAAGGTTTTCCTATTCTTAAGAGAGAAAAAACATTCTGAAACGTTACTTATAATTGAAAGAAAATCTATCAGAGCAAGAGGTCTACTCAGAGAAAGATGTTTCAGAGGTACACCCCTAGAAAGGCCACTGAGAGAGCAATTTGGAAGATAGCTATTCAAGCAGTTTGTTTTTGGTTTTGTCTTTTTCCCTAGAGAATTATTGAGTCTAATACAAAATATTCCAACATAAGCAGAATTTCTATGAACACCCCCACAAAATATAATGTAAGCATATCCATATGGTCCTGGCAAAGGGTGGAATGGACATCTGTCTTGAAAAATCCTTCATAGGTATGCTTTTTTGAAAGTTTAAAATGCTCCACATCTGTTCCCTTCCCAGCTGGCAGCAAACCCATGGAACTGCAGATCTCCTGATTTGTGAATCAATCTAAAAATGCATTACGGCTTTTGACATAAGAAACCCGGCTTTGCACGCTCAATTGACATTTCCTTTTCCCTTTGCCAGACTTGGGGTAAATGGGATCCTTTCAGAAGCCCTGTCTATACAACAGCCATTTCACATTAAACAGTCACGAAAAATCTCTGTTTAGCATTAGCACTGGAGGACACCTGTGTCTGGACAAGATGTTGCCTCTCCCTCTGCTCTCAATTCTGTGTTGTCTGGCTCTTCAAGTAAAAATTCCAATCAACACAATGCTCAAAACAAGGTTTTCCACAGAAATTCTGCCCAGGGTAGCAGCAGAGAAAAGAGAGTGCCCACCCATAGAGGGGCGCTGCTCATACCCACTCTGGAGCAGAGGAAATGCAGCAAGAGCAGCTTTGGCATACAGGGAGTGGGGCTGCTCTGTGCACACACATCACAGCTCTGTTTGCTCCCTCTGCTTTTGCTGTCAGATGGAAAACTTTTTGCCTACTCTGCTAAAGCCAAAAGCTTTGGTTATAATTTTGTCTGTTTCTGGGGGTTTTTGGCTTGTTTTCCTGAGCTATGAGGTGAGCCCCCAGGCCTCCCTGATGTAGCAACAACAAGGTTTGCTCCAAGTTTCTTTTACTTAGGAAATACATTGATGCACTTAGTTTACGACCTTCCTCTTCTGTGATTTTCCTGTATATGCAGCTATAGGTGCACAGCAGGGTGTGAACAGACTTAAAAAGGAAAAAAAATATCGCCAGTGCAAGGGCTGATCTCTGATGTCTGTGGAGGGGGTAAAAAGGGGACACACAGACACAGTGGATTGACAACAGTGCATTTAAAGGAAGCTGAGAGAACTCTAAAGTAGCCCTAAAAGCAAATGTCTCCTCTTGCTTGCAGCCTGGGAGCGCAGTGATGTAGGCAAGGTGAGGAGCCTTGTGTTGTGTGTCAGAGGATGCAGAGCAAGGTCAACTGGTAACACAAGCAATCCACAAGGGAAACATGGCACTGCTGGAACATCCACACAGGGAACAGAGCAGACCAAGAGCTCTCTGGAGCACTGGGCTCACCAGACAAAAGCATGTTCTAGAGATAGGAACCTAAAGGCACTTATCAAAAATAAAGCTGGGACAAGGTAACTGACTATGATTCGGACAGCCTACAGGAACTTAGAGAAAGTTGGGGTTTTTTTACAAGGAACCAAGTGTGGTGCTTACCTGAGAGCAAAAATAATGTGACCCACACAGAGCTACACAGCAGAGGCTGCTGCCAAGGGACGGCTCTGCTGGAGATCACTTGGCTGGTGAGAGCTGGGAAGTGTCCAGAGGTCTCCTACTGAAAAGGATACTGGGCTGTAAAAATCATGAGGACATACATATCCCTAAAGATGTAAGCTGTTTGTAGGTTTTGGTTCCCTAGAACTTTTTGGAAGAAAGCTGTTTAGAATAATTTGTTAAAAGTAAAACCCAGCAAATATCTCCATAAACTTCTTTTCTCAAACCCACCTTTTAACCAGCCAGTACATCCAACAGAAGTGAAAAGTTTTTATGTACATTAGCACACAGACAAAAACTAGAAGAGGGAAATTTGGGGTGTGTGGTGGGGAACCAGCGTAGGAAACAGCTCTGGTAAAACCAGTTCCACCACTGCCGCTCCTCTCCCAATCCTCTTGCCTTACCATTCTGTTGGGAAGGCTTCTGTGCTCCTAAACCTTCTTAATTAAATGTGAAGTCACCCACATCTCCCTTTCAAGCCAGAAAAAAAAAAAAGGCCTAGAGCACCCATATCCATTATCCATTTGATGTTTGCATATGTGTATCTGCACACAAAGCCACCCCATGCGTGTTAAATACATTAAAATGTGTACACTGGCCAGGGTTCTAAAGGGTATAATCCTACTGTAAGCAGTTTTTCATTCTCAGTTGATTAAGGTATTAGTACATAAAACATCTGTCAGAAATAAAGATTAGGCAATGGGCTTGGACTTGTTCAGGAGGAAAGCAAACATGCAGCACAAATATCACTCAAGTAAAATCCACCTCATGTAATAGTAACCCTTCCACTGCCAGGAGCCCACATTTTATTAGCATGAAGCTGTGGAAATGAGAATTTTTTGGTTGGTTGGTTGGTTGGTTTGGCCATGCCTAAATTTCACAAGGACATTCTATTCATCCTGATTCAACTGAAATACTGCACTGAAGGAAACATTCATGTCTTACACAATGAAGAACAAAGTAGAAAACACAGCCTATTGTTCAGTGCAGACTAATCAATGTAACAATCAAAATAAAATTTTCATTCATTTTCATAGACAGAATCAGAACTATTGCTTTCTAGGGATGACTAAAAAAGTAAGCAGCTAGACTGTGAGATGCATCAAATACAAAAATGAGTACTTGTTATTTATATAACAAATAATATATAGATGAGAATTCCAGCCAGATCAAACCAAAGAAACTCATCATTCACCACTACCCAGCCTGTTCCTCACCTATCCTGAAGCTTCCATGGAGAAAATAAACCCCCATATGGATATGTGGTTATATTCACAAAACCCAGTATCACTTTTATCTGATTCACCTCCCATAAGGACGCAGACGGCAAGAATCCACAAGCTGGCACTCCTTAACTTTCCAGTGTTTTACTATGAAACCATACAAACATTTTATTATGGACCTTAAGTTTTCCATCCTGCAGTTATAGTTTGATGCTTCAGGGGTGCTTCCACCCTGAACTTCATCTCCACAGCACAAACACCATCCCTGCAGCTCTGAAATGACAGCAGCTGCTGTTGTCCCAGGTGAGTAGAGTGGGCACTTGGAAGCCCTGTCCCACCTGCATCACTAAGGAGGACTCGAAGACCAACTTACCTGCTCTTCAGACAGACTCCTGCCTTACTGGGAATCCCAGGATAGGAGGCAGCAAAAGCCTTGAGCTGGAGAAAAAGAGGGCAGAGAGTAGAAAAGCACAGCACTGCACAGCTGCAAGTGTGCTGGGAACAGCACAGAATGACCTTGGGACATCTGCTTGTTGCTCATGGCAGAACATTCTCCTGGTGCCAGCATTCTCCTGACAATTTGGTGGAAAAGAAGAGTCAAGGTTTCCAGTCCCACTCAGGGTGGCAATGGTGGCGTTTGTTTGCTTTTCCTTTAAGTGAGGATAAACACGAGGTATTTGTCTTGGTTGCATGTTTCTTCCTTCTGTACCTCACCCTACCCTTTTGTGAAGGGCAGAAACCAGATGCAAGAAATGGAATGATTCAAAGCCTTTGAGAAGATGGAATCTCACATACAGAATATGTTTGGCATATTGCGACCTTCTGCACCTGCCACTGGACAGAGATTATGAGGAATGGGAAAACATTGGGGTATTTAATACATTATAGCCAAAGTTTGTACTTCTCTCCTGACTTCCAGAAGAAAGCTTCTGGGCAAAACCCTGGAGGGAAGACTGCACTTTGCAGCAGGACAAAAATCTGTCTGTAACACTCTACCACTCATCAATTACCTACAAAAGGATAATGCCAGCTGTTCATGAAAAAGGGAAATGTCATAGAACTTATGAGACATAAACAAGAGCAATACTCAAATCTGACAATAGTATACATGATGCTGAGTTAACTTATTTTTAGACAGCCTGGGAGGTTATCAAAAAAGCATACGTTGAGAAAGTTCTTTCAAAATCACAGACCCAGACACTGTGACTGTGATGACAGCATCCACTTTATGTACAGAAGGAACCAGAACAGATATGGAGAAAGACACCTGCAATATTTTATTTTGATTATTTTATTTTTTTTAATCTTCAAAGTTTTCTGCCTCAAGACAGGAATGCATGATAGATAGAAATGGCTCAAACATCTTCACATGAAACACTCTTAATCATAATTCATTCACAATTATTTTTCTAAAACATCTACAGTTACATAATCCCATTTCCATCCATTATCACAGATTTAATTATTTGTTAAACAGTAGTTGCCAGCAATTGAAAGCTGTAAGGCTTTTTGCATATTAGTAGAGTCTTCTGAACTACACAAGAATATCACAACTCTAACTCTCACTTACATGGCAACCTCAGGTGACAGATGTTCCAAAGAGAAATGTGTTGCTTATGTGGAGTTCATAAAAATGACAGAGAGCTCTCTGTGCCTCGTTAGCTCTACTATCTCTTCTCCTTTACTACGATTATTTTCTAAACCTACAGCATATTCCTCATTTGTAACCAAGAACTTTGATGAGCTGATGAACTTTGCCTTCCACTGCTGCTATTTGGCAGGTTTGCAAGTCAGGCATACTAGAGCTCTCCAGTAAAACTCTATGTACAGAGCACAGTTTAAACAGATGGGTTGCTTGGAATCCATATCTCCCTCCATCTGAAGGGAACTACTTTGAGGTTCTCTGGAACTGTTGTAAACAAGAGGATATTTTTTTTTCTATATATATATATGTGTGTATATATATATTTATATATTTTATATATAAATGTTCTAAATGTCCTTTGGGAGTCCATTTGTTTTTATCTTTCCAAATGATGACTAAATACCTGATCTGTAGCATTTCTCCTGAGAAGATACTAGTAAGGGAATGACAGTTTTGATGCACTTTGGAATGGCACAATCACGTAAACGTTTGCACAATTAAGACTTATGAACTCATCCAAAGTTTCTAAACATGATATTCTAACTAAGAACTAAAATACCAGCACAATGCAGCAAGTTAAAAAAAGAAAACTCTATGTAATCAAAATATAAACAAGTACATAAGAAATGGATATCTGCCAGTAAATCTATATCTTTTTTAAAGTAGGAAATGTATGCACTTAAGAAAAAAATGTAGCTATCTGACAAACTTTGTAAAAAAAGAACTTTCCAAATGCATAACAAATGCCAAGATATCCCGTAACTGGCCAGGTATAGCCATATGAGAGCTGCATGGCTTACAGCAACCTGGGGAGGGGTGGGGTGGAAATAAAATCACAAAAACAATAGATCAGCAAGTCTAGGGAAAACAAAAAAAAAAATCACATCGTCATCATCTAAATTACTGTATGCTTATATCACAACTGCTAAAGGAGCCAGGGGAAAAAACAGAAAGTAAAGATTGCAGTTTAATGATTTTAAAGAATTATCTCTAAAAATTCAGAAGAAAAATGTATCAACTTACTAATTCTAAGCACCAATTTAATAATTTAAGTTAACTGTATTTATATTTTTCATACTAGGGATGGAGCAAGTTCTGATTGAAGGCTTAAAGTTTAACTCTGGAGCCCATCTGACTTCTGTGTTCTTGTCACACTTCTTCTGCTGTTCACAACAAAGTCACTGTAAAAGATTCTCTCAAGTTTCCAACTCTCTAGGCAAGCAGTTCTTTGAAGAGACAATTATGTCCTATAGTTTAAGTCAACTTTCAGGTCATGAAAAGTGAAACATGCCAGTATTTGGTTAGTCTGCTAGTTAAGAGTCTGTGAAAATTGAACAGCTGACACTGTTCCTCGACAGTATTTGCCTTAGAACTAGCAGCACCCAGGGCAGACCAACTTTGAACACATCCAGACTCCATGAGGAATTAGTAGTGTTAGAAAATTGCATATGTGTTAGATCAAGAAGGCATTGCCATACATGTGGCATCGTTACATTATTTTTCCTCTATTTTTCTCAAGGAAAAACAAAGGAAAACAGCCCTACAAAGAGCTTTTTGGTTGGTTTTTTCATTCTGTTTGTCTTTGCACCTGGAAAAAGCAGCACAGTGCTTCCCAGCTGGAACAGCTCAGCGCTTCCCATCAGCTCAGTTCTTCTAGAAAGCACTTCCACGTAGTTAAGGTGGTCTACTTCAGCTAATTCTCAGAGCTAACCTTTTTTCCAGTATGTATTTCATGCCACTTCCTGACAGCAATTTCAGAACTGAAATGGATCTATAGTAATGTCCACTACTAACTGCGACCAGATCTTGCTACAGACCATCAAGCCAGGCCCTTGGGATGGTTCCACACATTGAACTGAAGCTCAGACTAAAAATCTCACTGAAACTCAAAATCTGGAGTGGTCATGAATCTCAGCTACTCTTCCCTATTTGAACCCTCACCCTTGCAATGAAAGCACGCACACCACGGGGAAACAAGAACCACCTGAGGCGGGAGCACTAGGACAGCGGCGAGTTATCCTGCTGCTCCTCCGTGACCGTGGACTCGCTGTGCTCCTCGCTCAGCTCGTTGGAGGGCTCCTCGTAGCTGGGCTCGGCGGGGTCCAGGCTGCTGCCCTCGCTGTGCTCCTCGCTGTGCTCCTCGCTCTGCTCCGCACACTGCTCCAAGTTGCTCTCCAAGGAAGCTGGAGAGCTGCCAGTTACGCTTTCATTTTGGTTCATTTCGTTAAAAGGCTGGGGCAGATGTGCAGGAGGCTGCACAGCGTTCTCACTGGCAGGGATGGGCACTTTGGTGGCACCGATATCCAGGACAATGTCATTTGGTGGTAGAGTTACCTTCTCCACCAGTTTCCACTGAATAATACTCGTGTCTTTCCCTCCAGTTGAAATCAAGTGACCGTCGCTATGGGTGAAGCTGACGTTTGTCACATGACTGCTGTGAGCGCTGTATTTATGACTTGGGGCCTGTTGAAAACAAGCAGAAAGATAAAACACATGTTGGCTGGAAGAGCACATGATATGGAAATTCAAAACCACTAATATTTTTGCTTAGCCCTTCAAGAGAGATCTTAGTTCACAAAAGCGTAAGGAATTATATTTATATTAGATTTCCCACAATACTTCCTCTCTTCTTTGCAACTTGGAACAGATTTAGATCTTTATAGAAAAAGTAATGGACCTCACTCTAAGGCCGTCAAACACAAAGCATCAAGTCTTGTCTCCACAATTTAAGGACAACTACTGACACTTTTCCTTTAGGTATATTGTTTTATATTTATACTGTTTTACACTTTCCATTTTATATGTAAAATTAATGGGGGTTCTTGGATATAAAAGAAGTATTTGCCTGCCAGGCTCCAAAACAACTATGCTGGAAGCAAGGAAAGCTTCAGGCAATATAAACAAGCCCATGGACTACACTGGTCTAGACTTACCTTTGGCTTGGAACAGGGATACTGAAAGAGATGGACCTTACAAAAATCATCAGCCACTGCTATCACTTTTCGGTTATGGGATCTGACAAGGGCATTTATGTCTGTCCCATCGGATCCTTCGGGCCAAACTCCTAGGAAAGAGCACAGCTGATATTCAGCAATGGTGGTTTTGGAAACAAATCAACAGACAATTCTTGTTTAAATCTTATCTTTCAATTAAGTTTGCTGCTAAACTGGTAACTCTTAATACTGTCATTCATGCACCGACATTCTAAATGCAACAGTGATACTGAAGCACAAGGTAAACCCAGGTACTGCACATTGTGGTCCTACTGGTTTCTTCTCTGGTTTCATTTGTTTGACTTCTTGTACTTTAAATCTTAGTGTTTGTGTAATTCAAAGAAGACAACTGATTGACGATACTGTGCACAGAAACCCAGCTCGTGCAAGTTTCATAGATGTAAGTGCTGTCAAGTGCTTAAGTACAATTCAATATGGTTTTAAGTCAAAAGAATGACACAGATATGTCTAGACAAAAGAATAACAACACTTCCTAGATGAAAAACACTGATCAAATTTGGGATGGGGGAGACTCTAAACAAAATTATTTTAACAAAACATAAAGGCATTACATATTCGCATAATAAAACAGACAATTCACATCAGCATGAAAAGCTGAACAAAAGGTAAGTAAGGAATTAGAAAATAAGCCAAAGGTACCATGTTTTTAAAATCAGATTTGGGGTTGTGATTAGGTCCAGGAGTTACTTGGAATTTTCCCCCCTCAAATTTCATTCCCATCCTGAAAAACTCTGTATACAACTGACTAAGAGGGCTATTGATTATCAGATATGAAAATATCTTCTTCCTCCCTTACAGTTGCTGATTTCAATTTAAAAATGATGTGCTGTTTACTCTTTTATACAGCACAAAAAGCCAACTCAGATTTGCCTTATCTTCTTGTTTTTAAGCAAAACGGCAAAGACTGTTTAACTTCAAAGCTGGTTTTCCCCATTCTTCAGTGGGTGGAGTAAGAACTTTATTTTCTCTGAAGAATAACAAAGGAACCGTGTCAAACTTGTTACAATGCCAATAAGCTACACTGTAGGTAATTTACTAAACAATGACATGAAGTGTTAAGGAAAGTATTCAGAAACATTTTAGTTTTCTCATATCAATGAAATGAAAGTGAAAAATATATACTATTTAAGAATTTTTAAGTAGTTCAACATGAATGAATTTTACCTTTCTTCATTCATTCTATATATGAAATACTGTTATCATGTGGGAGTAATAAATGCCTGAAGTTTCAGCTACCACCTTAGGCAGGCTTTGATAAAGAACTATGCAATTTCCTCTTCTTTTTAATTTCCTCTTCTTTTTCATTGAAGATTAAGAGGACTAATAGTCAAGATTGAAGCTTTTATTAAACATCTTTTATGTTTGCCAAGTCCTTTAGCAGCTCCAAAGGTGAGGCTGCTTTGTCATAAGACAGCAGGATTTGCTTTCAATGCATCAGGCAAGCAAGAAAAAATCCAAGACATTAATATGACTGAGTCTTGAATTCTTAAGATAACTGCAAAAATTCTTAATAACTGTAAAAATAACAAAACCTCCAAAGTAATAGGACTTTATTATAAGGCACAACAGCAGCACTTCAATTTTAACAAATTCTGCTTGACAGCAGTAAGCCTCTCAAAAGAATCTGTTCAGGCAAAACTGTGGGAAATGTGCAGCAAAGCCCAGAGTGACTTCAAGAGTTCGGGGTGCAGAGTGATGACACTGCTGAGCCAACAGTAACAGCACTGCCAAAGGGAATGATGCTGTTCTCATCCACACCACACATTTCCATCTTCCTCCTCCTCCTGCTGACAACACTGTGATGCCTGACCCTATGGCACACTACCCACAGAGCTGAACTGTAAAACACATACCCCCAAAGCCCAAATCCCACAAACTTAACCCTCCCTCCTGAGCATCAGTGAGCAGCCCCTGGCTTGCTTGGATCCCTGAGCCTGCTGACCCTTGGGTCAAAGCCAGATTAGCAAATATCTGATAGGTTGGCTTAGCTGCACTGTCTGACTTAATGGGAAAATACTTGTCTTTGTTTGAGGTCAAACCATAATTTTAAGATTCTGCAAAGGGTGGCAGACCAGCAGACAGTATAAAATTAAGGCATGATGAGTCTTGGCTAGGAAGTTTAAATATATTCTGTTGTGCTCTGGAATAACACCACATTATCTGCTTTATCTATTTCATGCCCAGGTCCTCTAGCACACTGAAGATTTTGAGAGTAGTTGAAGCTAATTAAAGATAGTTCAGAGTGGTTGAAGTTTGTATTAATCCAAAAGAAAACACAGACAGGATCAGGAGACTTATCCACTTCCAAAAGCAATAAGTAAAATGGTTTCTCAAAGCAGTGGTTATTGGAGCTGCTCATGCCCAGCCTGGCCCCAGCCACTCATAACAGCTTCTATCTAACAGCTGTCAAAAAGACAAAGCCAGTGGTCTAGATGTGAGATCAAACTCTTTCTGCACTCCCACATCTCACCTCCTTAGGTCAGAACAAAAGGGCACTTCTGGAAGAGCCCTGGGATTCAGAGAGCTGCTGCCCTTATTCTGTCTGCTCTACTACCAAATGTAGTGGTTAAAAGTTCAGTGGTAGAACAATCTGCTACCTCCATGTTACTGGTAGATTTAAGTACTCTGCAAAAAATGTAAAATGTTTCAGCTCCAAGCCTATTCCATAAGGAAAATGCAGTTCTTACAAAGTGTTTTCCTTGCTCCTGGTGAAATATTAGCATCAGAGTTTTGCTTTTCACTTTCTGTGGCCTCTCCTGAATCTTCTGATACTGTTCTAAAAAAGGTTTTTGTGCTGCACTGTTATTGCAGTCACAGTAGCAAAGCGAGCAAGGAAATGACTGCTGTGGTCCAATTCCTTATTAGCCTGGGCTTACATGACCAGAGCATCAGGAGATGCTTCTACTTCACCCAGACAGACTGAATAAAAACACCTGCAAATACACAGTCTGGTTCACAGTTCTCAGCTTAATGGAAGTAAATATTTTCATCCAACTAGCAATAAGCAACAATATTTAGCTCCAGAAAGTGCATGCTCCTTTTTATTTCTGCTACATACCAAGCTCCAAAGAAATCAGAAATATTTATGCAGTCTATCAATTAGTCAGCTTCCTTCTCTGACCCCTTTATTTTTCCTATTCTGTCTCTCTCTTTGGTATCCAAAAGGGAAATCATTCCTGGTTATTAAGCACAAAATGCCCCCCACCCAACCAATATACCACACAAGTGTATCAGTGTTAGCCCTCACACCAACCTCAATCCTTTGAGGCTACCTGCTTGTTAAGCACATGACAACCCTTAAATACACATGAGATGTGTCAGAAGCTACAGAAAGGACTTACACGTCACTGATTTCCTTCTATCCTGCATGTAAAAGTTGACTTCCTAGTAGTTGTGAAGAGAAGATTTTTAGATCTAATCCTCACCTCTAAAGAATTTGTTGATTTATTTGCGTTTGGTATTTCAACCAGAACAGAGGCAGGTGCCTGATCTCAGTGGTGGAAGAGGGATGTTACCACACCTGGTCACACAACTTCACTGGGAGGTTGAACTTTACTTTTATACCCCCCAGAGAGGGGTTCCTCATTTATGGTCAACATAACTGCCTACAGAAAAAGCAACTTGAACTGCTTTGCCACAGTCTAAAAGGGTACTGTTAAAAGCAGATCTGTAAGCTTTTAAAAATTATTTTGTGTATTTTAAAAATAAACTAGTAGGTAGAAATCTGTTCATGCTTTAAAGCATTTTTATTCTTTACAAACAGAGTATTATTACTCACCTTTGGCTACAGGTATCAAAGTGCTGTCATAGTTTTCATTTATGAACTATAACCTACCCTTGTAACACTCTTGTTCCTGTCCCAAAACAAGGTAAACAAAGGAGAATGCACATGTGCCATATGAGCACTTTAAAATATAACCCTGTTGTTTCAGTGCCTCCATAATTGGTAGCCTAAAATGACAGTGGGAGAGTCAACCCCCTTACTTCAAGAACTAAACAGAAATCAATTGTACATTGTGTCTAGAGAACACTTGGTGCACAGACAAATACTGTGGTCAGTCACTTTGGTCTGTGATCTCAGTACCATCCCTTAATAATCATTAACAGTGTACTTTCAATGAGAAATTGAAGCAAACAAAAACACAAAAGCACAGTGTTAGTAGCTTAAAAGCAAGTTAAAGAGTGCTTACCAAACACTTGGAAGCCTAGCACACAAGTGTATGTTGTCCAATCTATATCCTTACAGTCAGAACGATTCCTGATTAGCTTACAGCCACTTGGAATGTCCCCTGTAAAAAAAAAAGTGAATGATGAGTTATGCAATGCAAAATTTTATTTCCATAGGTGCTCTTTGAAGAGTTGCTAATGCAGTAAAGAAATGTACCTTAAATCCAATCTGGAATTAAATTGTAGAAGCAAAGACAGACCAGGACCTTTATAAAATTCCAGATACTTGAAGCTTTACTTGGTTTCTATGAGTCACATTTACATCTCATTTCCCTCTTCTGATAGCATAACCTCAAAACCACTTCCCTGCAACTTGAGTACCCTGCTACTAACTCTATAAAATGCTTTAATGTAGTCTGTAATATAATAATTTCTTCTTCCTACTAACTCTGATGTGCGAGAATTCAGCAAATCATTCAGGAAGCTGTGTTTTTAAAACAGTGAGCAACTACTGCCAGAGAAGCCTCAAACTGCATGACAACTTTTAACTACAAAAGGAAAGATTGTCTTGCAATACACCAAGCCAGTAATAATGGGTCACAGTTCTTTTCTTCCCAATACATGAAATTATATGCACCAACACTTCCTTTTGATAGACTGCACTATCTAGATTTGAAACATAACTTGTGACAGGCAGAAAAAATATGTTAAGGTGACAGACATTTAAATTGTTGGCAATTCTTGCCTGTAAGGGGAAAAAACCAACAATCTTCTTGGACCAAGTTAAAGCTATAGGAAGACAGGAATAAAAAACCCCAATTAAAAAAAAATAATATGCATTACTGAAGTTGAACTTCTGGTACAACCACTATGTGTTACATTCATGTTTTCACATATTAAAAAAAGACAAACACAAAAACATTATCACGACTAACTCATTAAAGTAGCATTACTGCTTTTCTTAGTTTCCACCATCACCAGCCAAGATAATGTTTCAAACAAGAAACCCCAGGAGAGAACTGTGGCACCGGCCCACTGAATTTACTCCCCCAAAATAACTGGTATTGTTGACACTAATTAGACAACTGTATATATTATTTTCAATCTACAGAACTTTTGGCCAACATCAAGTCGTAGAGCCACTAGTTCTGTAAATTCTACACTGTTAAACTGATTTATGACCTTGTAAAGAAGTAAGCTATATTTGGCATTGCCATTAGGTAACACACAGCTCTGAATAACATCAAGATATCAGGTTACACAAGTTCAAATCAGTCCCTTTGTCAGTAAGCATTTTGTACAGTCCTGATCAAACACACTTTTCTAAATACTCTGACAGCTAATACATATTTCTGTTTCCAGTGTATTCAATTTCATACTTACAGTATAGTATTTCATAGTCTCCTGAGTTTGACATTATATACTTGTTGTCCGGGGACCAGTCAAGGTGTGTAATATAGCTGGAATGTCCCTGAAGAAGAATGCAGTAACACTAGTGTAAAACAACTGATTTTAATTGAAAGTGAAGCAGAAGTTGTACCCACAGATGGGAGAGCTAACAGCAAAAAAAAAAAGAAAGATCACCTTCCCACGTGCCCCAGGTCGGCTGCAGTTCACTTGTGTGCCTTTAAAGGCTCCTTAGTCCCATTGCCACACTCCCTAACAGCTAAACAAACACAGGCTGGGCATCGTGCCTCTCCAGCTCTCCCTTCTAAAGCCTGGCCCTCTTGGACTCTAGAATGATTTACTTCTAGAAGGCATGATGCTGAAATATGGATGAATCCAAATTTATACCAGAATTCGGAACATAAACATTGCTACTAATTATGAAAAGCAAGTAACTTGCACAGGATCAGTTTTAGATCCTAACAAAAACGTGACAGATAGGATTTTTTTTTTTCTATTCATTTAAAATAACTTCCATTAAATGCACACTCATGCAAATAACCCTTGCTCATACTAAAAACTTAGGATACCATGGTTAACAACCAACATGCAGAAGTGCAGGATCATGGACTGGTGTTACAAGAATACACTTCTAAGCTTGTTGAAAGGCTCTGCTGTGCTTTTTGCACTGCACCATGTTAGCACCAGCTTTGAAAGGTGTCTGCCCTACAGGCACTGGGTCATCTTTATTAAGAATCAAAACCCTTTGGTCTAGTTGCTTAGTTATCACCATTAACAGCACACTGGGGGTTAAGGACCTGGCTTTGGTTTTGAGGAAGAAGACCAGAAAGATCTTTGAGGAAGATGCTGCAGGACAGAGTATTTTTTCTGTGCACAAACTTCTTTTGAGGAAACTAAGAGTAATAATAACAGTAATAATAAAGCTATGAAAGGCCCTAGAGAAGCCACAAATGTATATAAGGTAGGAATCATGGGCAGGAAATTAATAAAAGCGACATCCATGTCACTCTTCCTGTGGCACTCTTATTTTTTCTTACTGCTCCTTTTCCCCTTATAGGACTATCTTATTTTTCTCTCTCACACAGTCATTCGGCCAGGAAACAAACTGCCACATTCTTGACTGACAGATGTCAATCCATGTCCCTCCCTCAGTGGGCATTATGAACAAGATGTCCCTAAGCCCCCCAGACGGTTTCCTGGCACAGCCTGCAGCAGCCACACCAGGGCCATGCGGAAGGTCTGCACGGGCTGCTGTACCACCCACCATGCCAGCTTCTTCCACAGAGGACTCTAAGAGATCCTGACTGCTTCCAGAATTACATGTAGAAATATACTCGTGTCCCATCTCCCTGTTCCCAGTCTCTCTGTGAGAGACTGCAAAAACATTTAGGAGGAAAGTTGGCCTTTATGATTTGTTTACTTATGCAGGAGTCTCTGCCTCAAGCAGAGGAACTGTGCATTGACATAACTGCTTGCAGTCATGGGTGAGGCATATGATACTGACATGCAAACCTGGTACTAAAAAAAAAAGTGCACAATTGGCTAGGATTTTTTTCTCCCTTCCTTCTTTTCCAAGTCTTCCAATTTGCAATCAAACTCCAACATGGAAAAGAACAGGTCAGTCATTTACAAAATCCTGACAGACATTTGGCAGCTGTTAAAATTCCTGGGGCTGGTGGGGAGAGAGAACAAAGCAATTGGCTGGGGGGCTCCAGGCTGCAAAATCCCTTCAGGCAAATGATTACCAAATGAGGAACTGGAGCACAACATTGTTATCATATTTGCAATAGGAGGATCCCATTTGCCATTAAAATCTTTCTTTTGTAGCTGGCTACCAATAAGGCAACATTTTACTCTCTCCTTTTCTGTACCTTTATATACAATGAATGATTCATATTACTACCACCTACGAAAACTATCTGACTAAATGGAAACTCCTTCCTCCACTGGCAGTGTTTATTTATTTCACACTTCTGCGATGCAAGGTTCAAAATGCCCACAGCCTCTAGGACAGGTACACTAATCACTTCAGTGTACCAAATACTTCAGAGTGGCTGTCTGTGTGGCTTTCACCCCACAGCCCTCTGAGTAAATGCCCAGCACTGACTCCTGTTTTGCTAAGGTGTCTCTGATGTAAGGCAAACAGAGACAGCAGCAGCTACCCAGGAACTGCTGACATGCTGGAAGCTCAGCCCCAGCCCACACCTTCACACTGCTGACTGCATAGCTGGAGCCCTCAAAAAACAGCTGCACTGGTCAAAATGGTTGCTTTGGCTCATCTGAGGTTCTGATCCCAGCCAACACCATCCCTTGCTGTGGAAACAGACCCACAGGTCTACAGACTTGCCTCTCTAGCAGCAGCAGAATGCCTGGCTGTGACTGAGAGGGGATTGAAACCCAACAGCAGGCATACAGCCCTTATGAACCAGCTAATTCTGGTTCAGTAGATAAAATCCTTCTAAAAGAATTCAAATAATGCATTCAAGTTGGAAGAAACAACCAGAAGTTAACTACCAGGAGGACTGAGTCATACTATTTGGAGGTCACCCGTGAGGCTACCGAATGACAGAATGCCAGAAGGATGCCGTGCCAGGAGAGGGCTCCGGGTCCTGAGCATGCCTGGGTGTCTCCCTGCTTAGCATCAAGCTGGTATGGGCCTGGCAGGGAGCACTGGGGAGGTGCAGGGCAAGTGAAATTGGATCTGCAGCCTCACAGCGAGCTCTGGCCGACAGCTCCACATCGCTGCCTTCTGCACCGGCAGGGAGGGGCAGGGAGCTCAGCCCCGACACAAACCGTGCTGCAACTTTGTATTCTACATGTAGTCACTCACACTGAAGGGAAAAGCAGAGCAGAAATCTACTTTGGAGCTTTGACACTTCTGCCTGGGTGTAACAATGCTCAATTCTCCCACACCAATTTTTACAAATCTCTTTCCTGCCAAGGCAGCTGAAAAGAGGGACATCCAGGTATTGGATTAAATTGTAATATGCTCTCTCCACATACATAATGCATAAAAATAAATGATCTCAAATATCTTCAAAGGGCTTGAAATACATAGAAAACTAAATATTTTGTTTGTTAGGATTAGCCATCTCTGATTTTATATTCTATGGTTAAAAAATAAGTGTTGAGGTGAGATGCTGTACTAAGGTGCAGACATCTACTGCCACCCCCACCAGCTCCACTGGGGCCCTGCTCTGAGCTTTCTGTGGGCTCTGCAGGGATGGGGCAAACCTGCTGCCTGCCCTGGCAGCCCTGTACCCCCCCAACAGCTGCACACAGGCTGCTCTGACTCCAGTGCTCTAGTGTGTGTCACATTTCAAAGGTGACACTATTCCTATGACATAATTTGCATATCTCATTAAGTTTCCCTTGTTCTTAATGTAAATATTTTCACTAACCTTGAAAGATAGCTGAACTTTAGGCCAGATGTTAGATAACTAAACACTTGCAGAAAAATAGTCTGTGTTTTTAGCACTGGGATAACCTCATCCAATGTAATAATAATAACAGACTCCACGACCCATGCTACATTTAGATCTATTTACCCTGGGGCAGATCCCTCAAGTTCAAATTTTGTAGTAACAATTACAACTGAAAACAGTGTATATTTTCAGCCCCCGAGACTACACATTCTAATGGAATTACACCACCCTAATATTATGTTGGTTCAAGAAGTACTTCACCAATAGCAGGGAAAAATCCCCAAACAAATGTAATATTTTCCTTGAACAAGTTTCAGCATATAGGTACAAGGCATTTCTCTACCTTACTGCTAATTTCCCATTTCAGAAAAAGAAGGTAATAATCTGATAAACTGCATTGTACATTGTCATATCTGATGCAAAAGTGATCACTGCACACTAGGAGATGCAATAGACATGAGAGACTGAAGTTTAAAATCAACCAAATGCTGGAAAAACCCTATAAAACATATAACCAAAAGAGAAAAACATGAATCTGGAAAGAGTTTTACTGCTTAACATCTAAATGTATGTATAACATCAAAATGTATGTGCAAGATGTAATAATCATGTAATTGATTATTCATGCTCCAAAACTTACAGTGCATTTTCCATATCTGCTATACTTTCTTCCATTTTCTGTTACTACATAGAGGTAAATAAAGTTGTCATGGGATCCAACTGCAAGTAAGGTGCCATCTGCAACACAGAATATTTGATATAAATAAATAGAATGTTTGTTTTGTGAATTTTAATTATTTCAGGTTTACTGCTAAGTCAATAGTCTCAGTTAAACTACTCCATATGAATTGTACTGAAGGATTCATAACAGTTTACACTATGTTTCTTTTCAGCTGTGGCTGTTTACTTTGTGGCTATGTTTTATGGACAAGTTCTTTCACTTCTGCTTTTTTTTAGAATAAGTGTTCAATGGACAGGATATAAACCCTCAGACTGCAGTGGATTTGTGAAAGCTGAAAGCTGTTGACAGCAGGCGGACTCGAGTTTTATGCACCATAAAAATGCAGAAGAGTATTTAGTCTACAGATAGCTTAACTTTGGAGGTGAGGACTGCAAATAAATCAACACTAAACATACAAAGATGTGGAATTTTCAAACATTATGGGAATTTTTCTATTCTATCTTGTCTTCGTTTAAAAAATATATGTGGACAAGAGCTGCCACAAATCACAATCAAACACCTCTAAGTGTCAATGAACATCAGTGATTTAAAATAAATTGCTGTGCTTGGCACATGTGGCAGCATCAGAGGAACATTTTGCTTGCTGACATAGCATGTGAGCCAAAAGCAAACAAAAAAAAGATTTACAAGTGTGTTCTTCCATCCTGTTTTAACAGAGCGGAGTCAGCCTCTGACTATTACTCATATCATGTCTGAAGAGGAGACTCAACACTGGTTTGGACTTCACGTAATCCCAGAACAAACACTTCAAAAACAGCTCTGACTTCCAGATAGACACAAGCTTAGCTTTATGGGTTTGCATTAATGAACTTGAAAACTATTTAAAAAGGATATTAAAATATCACTGAAATATTAAGCTTTTTACAGATTTTCTGTTAACCTGTCAACTATTTGAGAACTGTTTTTGGGGGACCAAAGCTAGCATTTATTATGACAGTACAGTGGAACATAAAGAAAAGGCTGAGAAAGGTGATGGTGATGTTTGCAGTTACAAAATTCCAGGATTTAGTACACACAAATCCACAAGCAAATCCTCAGTTACACATTTGAAACAATTTTTGCAAAGCTGTGCCTTTTCTAATGCCTGGGGACTAGTTTAACACCATTGAACAGAACATCCATCTGGTTTGTCAGAATTATTCTGACTGTCCAAGTCTGCCTACCTACTGAGTAGCGCATCACTGAAAGCTGCTCGTTGCCATCGGTGTGTATCGAAACCAGATCCCTCGTTTCTGCATCCAAAACAAACCACCTAGAGAGAGGAGAATGCCAGTAAGTATCACTTCCACTAAACAAAAAGAACAAGTAAAAGAGCCATAACTGCTGTCTGCCTTCATCATCTTATGGTAGCCCCTCTAGGGCAGCACAGAGAACATCTGTTTTTAATGGAGCACTTTTCTGGTTCACAAAGCAAGACAAGTTTCAGTGAACAATATATGAAAGATTCTAAATACCATTCAATTTTCCCCCTTTTCCTGAACACTGTAATAATCACCAAAATGTCTGCTGGACATTAAATATGCCACCAAACAGATAATAAGACTGCATCTTATCATCATTAAGCCTTAAGCTGAGTTTCATTCTACTTCCCTAGTTTGAAGATAAGTTTTGAGATAAAAACTGATCTTTCAGTTTTTATAAAGCAAAGTAAAAAAAAAAAAATAGAAGTAGCACATGTAAAAAAACCATTTCTGTACTCATTGTAAACACAAATTCTATTCTAGTTTGGTATTTTTCTCTCAATACTTTTCATTTCTATGAATAGTTTTATTAAATAAAGAAGGAATAACCAACCATTCACTAGAATTTGATGGTTCATAAACTGCCACTTTATTTTATAGTTCTTGCTTGGATGATTTAGAGTTAAGGTAATTAATTGCATTTTTTATTCTTTAACAATAACTTTTAACCTGCAGTTTATTATTTATGAGGCACATGTGAGATGCTTACAAAAACTCACTGGCACACAGACCAAAATGGCCACTGACAGCAAGATGTGCAAGATATGCAGAAACTGAGCATTTTGCAATGGCTCTGATGCCCACCCAACTCCTAAATACACTGAACATTAGCAACACAGAGACAGTGACCATTTAAAAAGATATGTATTCATACCCATAGATCATGAAAACAGAAGGTGTCAATATGGCTTAATACCTTGGAGCTATGCTCAGAATTTAATTTCTTTGCTCCAAACTTCTGCTCTCATAGCCATGAACATATGCCACAGGCAGGTTTCTTTCCTTAATGGTAAGTTCAAACACTGTGGAAATGAGCAAGGGAAGGCCACCCTCTGTCTCACAGTGGAACATTGCTAAACCTGGGACTATTTATTCCACAGCAAAACTGTAAAATCAACCCCAGGAACAACATCACACTGCTTTCTATGGGTGAGGATGAGATTCCAGCTCATGCTCATGCAGGGTCCAACAGATAGGCATCTGGAAAGCAGCCTAATGGCTCAAGCCAGCTTGTGGTTAGAAAGCCACATGAAAGAAATTAAACAAAATATACACAGAAAACCCCCAACCTCACATGGCATAGACTGCTGAATAACCTGTGTGGAAGACAGACAGAACCATTGGAAAACAGGTAATATTTACCTGATTTGCCTCTACTGCCTGATTTATTTCCTTGTGACTCTGCCTTACACTAACCTTGCCCTTCAACCTTCAGATTTCTTACCAATATTAACATTTTTGTTAGAATCTTGTCAGTCTTTGATTACTCATATGCTCAGTACTCAAGATATTCTACATGATTAGTCACAGAAAGAACTAATCCCCTGCAAATAGTACCTCCAGAAGCATGGCAAAAGGATCTGGAAAGTGCCTCAAAAAAACTTCTTTAGTTTTCCAGCTGTGCTTTTTCAGCAAGCAGCAGGATCCACAGAAAGAATTAGGACTGCCAAACAACTGATGATCAGGTGCACAGCAGGTATGTCAGGAAGTGGTAACAAAACCTGCAGTAGACCTTTGCAGACAGCCCAAAAGGGGAAATGATACTGGAATATTTATCATAGAAAGCAAGATGTGAAAAACCCAGCAAAAGCATGATGAAAACCACACCACTGTAAAACAACAGACAAGAATAGAGAAAAAGGGACAAAAGTCAGGTTTTTTTTGATATCTCAACTTTAACCAACAAACCAAACTTTCTTAGTGCTCCATTCCTTGTCCTGTCTTACTCACGTCTGTGCTGAAAGCTGAGCAGCACTAGAACAGACACATGCAAGGTTTGGGTTTACTCAGTTCTAAACAGATTAGTCTCATTTAATATTTGCTTTAAGATTTTTAGGCTATTAATCAAATTTGTTATGGGTTTGAGATTATTTTTTCTTATTTTAGTCGAGATATATGATACAGCCCTCATTCCTTAACTCCCTTGGACCAGATTTTCTGGTACAAAAAGCAGTGCATGATGCTGCTGCATAGGCAGTAATTTTAAAACTGTTTTGTTTATCTTGACTCAACTCCATTTATTTCTCATCCACTTATACACTTACCAGGTCTCATTTCAACTCAGTTGCATTTGTATATCTCAAACCCATCACTGTACTACACAATTTCAGAACACACTAAAATATAATGGTGAAAATATAACTGCTTAAAAACTCTTTTTACTGAAGGTAAAAACAATCCCCAAAAAACTCCAAGGCCATCATCATAAACTTCTTGAATACAGTATAAACTTATTGCCTCAAGTAAATAAAAAATAAAAATTTAAACTGAATGTGCCAAACTTAAAACATAACACTAAAAGCTCCAGGAGAGGGGAAAAAAAAGTCAACCAAAAGCAAGCAACAGACTGAACACTTTGGCCATGCAACGTGCCTTGACTGTGCTTTAATAGAAGTTCAAAAACATCTAAAAACTCTCAAGAAATGGCCTGACATTGTTTCCCTTTTACCTGTTTAAAGTACTCTTAGGCCTATATATTCTGATGTGTTTAATGAAGACAGAAACATTAGTTCAATTTAATGTTTATAATTTTAGGATGGAAAGGTTCAACGTGGTAATCAAATATACAAGAGCTCAGCAAGGTTTTTACTAGAAGGTAAACTTGGTTGTGTAGCCTGATATTATACCTCATGAATTTAGTGCAGACTGCATCTTTATCTTGAAGGAAACTCCCTAAAAATATTTAGCATTTCATTTTCCCAGGAAATTTTAAGGGTGTTGCACATACTCAGCAGTTTCTAAAAACCAAACTTCAAATGGTTTTTGGGCACGAGGTTAGGTAAAATAAAAATCCTAGCTGGCAAATCAAACACATAAAAATATTTGCTATTTTCTTACATGCAGCAGGCATGATTTTATCATCAAGTTATTAACCATAAGGTATAACTGAAACACAGAACAAAAATGCTAGTAGATTCAATATGTGCTCCTCTCACCTTTCTAGTCCTATGAACAAGCTGTGTTCTCTTTAAATTGGTACATTGGTACTCCCTTCCTGGGAAATGATGCCAAGCCAGAGTCTGATTATGAAATATTGTAACTTTTTTTTCCCACTGTAAGAAGCCCAAGTCAAAAAGACTCAGTTTGTGCTTTGACAGTTTGCAAAGCAAAATACCAGTCTGTTCACTTGCCTATCCACCTCAGTTTAAAAGGTTGCAAGTATGCTTGATTTGGGAAGGACAAAGATCTGTACTGTACCTTCTTAAAAAGAAATGTAATGTGCACATAACATTGAAATATATGATACTTGGAACAGACAATAAGGAGCGCTCATAGAAATTCCTGCAAAAAATTAGTTTTTAAAAAAAATAAATCAAGATTTGGACTTTCATGTAACATTTCATGTTAAAAAGACCAAACCAGCCTAACAACAACCAAACAACGCCTCTCTCTCCGTCTAAGACATATAAGATGCTCTGCCTCCTTCTGCCATGCTTTTTAGGCTCCATAACCTCAAGTAAAAAGAATAAAAAGCAAATGAACTCCAGTTATGGGGTGCACTGTATAAAGGGTCTCCTTTGCACCTTCTGTCAACACAGCTCAGCTGGAAGGCTTTACCTGCCCGAGTGGGTTCCTATGGCGACCACTGCTCCGCTGGGATGGAAATCCGCACAGTGCCCGGGTTCCTGCACGGGAGGCACAGACACGTTACTGCCCTGCTGCACCCCCAGGGCCCAACACCTCTCCTTAACCAAAGCTGTCCTAAAAGTCTCAGCTGAGCTGACACAGGAAAAACCAATCCCTTAGCAGCATGCTAACCCTCAGACAGCTCTGCTCTCAGAGTATCAGTGACATGCACTGCAAGAACACCTTGTGAAAGGTGTTACACAGAAAGGCCGACATTTCTCTGTAAAAACTGATTTTCCTTGGATATTAGCAGAGAACTAGCCAAACTACAAAATGAATGACAGTAAGGAAAGGACATTTAAAGCCAAACCTTCACAACTGTATGATACCCTCTTCAGATTGTTTGAATAACAGGGAAAAAAAGAAACTGTAACACGAATAAAAGACTAAGACTTATTCAACTGGCTTGTCAAAATGACATCAAGCAATGGTAACCAGATTACATGCCACATAATGTATGATGAACCTTGCCAAGTTTATCAAAGCTTCAGATAGCTGTTTTTAAAAGCATAACTGCAGGATTTTTGCTTGCAATCAGGTGGGACAAGAGTGTTTCAGAGATTAAATGCTTTTTCCTATTTTCTAGCTTTATATTCAAATTATGGGGTTGACATACATCTAGCAGCCTGGTCCATTCCAGTGTGTGGTCCACAGAGTTCCACATACAAACTTGCCTATCTTGGGCACATGTTAAAAATAAGTCTTTGAAAGGATGAGATGCCAGTCCCCAAAGTTCATCTGTATGTCCCTAGAAAGAAACCACATGTGATTTAACAATTAATAAAATTAGGATTCTTAAAATAACACACCAGCAGAGAAAACCTTTACATTTTTGGGTTATACTTCAAAAAAACAAGTTATGCTCACCTGTACTTCTACTACGAAACCATCGTTAAATGTTCCCCTCAAAACAAAGTTTCGTGAAGTGCCCACTAAAAACTGATCAGCTTTTCCTTCTGCTACTGCTCTGATTGCTCCATACTGGTCAGGAACCTGGGAAAAGAAACATCTGTCAAACCACATTAGGCATCCTGACAGGTCACAAATAGAGCACAGTGACAGTATCAGAACTGGAGTTCTCCCAGAAAAAAGGAACAATCCAATTATTATAACCTCAACCAGGACTTGACCTGAAACCTCCCTCATCTCTTTGTTCAGTACAGACATACAAAATCTTATTCCAAGACAATCACAGTTATATCATTTTAATAACCACAGTAGAAAAAAATTACTTATTAAATTAAATTGCTTTTAAGTGTCAAATTCACTAAACAAATGCACTCCACAGCCTTACAACTCATCTTATAAGGAAAGGAATAATACGCAGTTACTATTTACTTTCCAAAACAGTAAACAGTTTTGAAAACCAAGAAAAATCTTGTAGCACACAGTAAATGCTACCTGATTTTCTTAATGTTTCCTGATGAGCCTAAAGTAAATGTTCTTATGCCTTATGTTAGCAATGATTCTGAATTTTAATGACTGTTTATTGCAGGCTTGAATTCTAAGGCACTGCTTTTTTTTAGTGTGCGATTGTTTTCTAAATTATTTCATTTGAGAAAATACACTAATTTTAAGTGATAACATAACATAAGATAGAAAAATCAATCTGTCAGGACTCTGGTAATGTAAAAATTAGCTTTAACATAATATTATTAACAAAAGGGAAATAGACACTGTTGAATGGGGAGAGTGAATATGAATAGGAATAGTGTGTTACTTAAGGCTAAGAATTGCATATGATAGTCAGGTTACCTTCACTGCCAGTATTAGATTGAAGGCAGTAACAAATCCTAGATTAAACTTACATAAGTGTTAAGAAAAAAATGCTACTACAAATGGACAATAGGTAAGTGGAGTAAACCAGTGTTTAAAGAACTGTTTAAGAGAACACATTATTTCAAGAAAAGGGAAAACCCAAGTTTTTAAAATCCAAAATACATGACCTTTTCTCCACTGACCTAGCACTGCCTATTGTCCAATCACAAAGAATAGACATATGCACTGAGCACCTGGTTTAGGGGAAATTTAAAAGAAGTTCCTCATCATAGCTTATTAATCATTAATTATTACAGAATTCCAATATGCATTCTACCCCTTGTTTACCTTACATCAAACATTCTACTGAAACCCTCAAATGCTGGTGACATTTTCTTTTTGCAGAGAGGTAAACTTTTAAAAATACAGGCAATACTAAAGAATATCCTCAAATGTCTCTCAAACAGGATGAATTAAAAAACCCCCAAACAACTAAGGAAGGGTTTTGAAGAAAGAAAACTCTTAACATTTCTGTTCAATTTAAACACAGGAAAATAGAAGTCTCATATAGGCTCATTTATAGGCTAAAATTTAAACACTTCTATAATAAAACATTGTTGTCCACTTAAAAAATAGCAACCAGAAGGTATTCTTTCATCCTAACTTCCACTACTAAGAGTGGGGTAGGCTCTGTTTTGCTAGCCAATACCTTCTTCAAGGCAATTTCCTTGTCACTCTTGCTTTCTTACCTCAATTTCCCTTTCAGGATTCAAATCATGATCCCACAGGATGATCTTTCGGTCTTTCCCTCCTCCAGTTAGCAGCATTCCATTCCTCATCTGACAGAGTGTGAACACACTGCCATCATGAGCTTTGATTTGTTTGCTTATCTGATATACTCCTATAAGCACAAAAAAGAAAATAAGAAAGAACACTTCTCATTTTTTTACGTGGTTTACGAGAAGCTCTGCCTTTAGGCAGAAGAATAAAGGAAGTGTATAATAATAATTACATTTGGACTGTCAGGCTCTTAGTATTGCCAACACAAGGTGGTAGTGTTTTCTTACAGGATAAAAAGATAAAACAAAGGGCCCTCCTTTCTCAAGAAAAAATTTTTTAGATTGACTGTCCTACAAAATGTGAAGGCAAAATCAAAACCAGGAACTGGTAGAATGCTTTCATTTCTTTGCTTTCCAAAGGAACACAGTTTTTCCAGATGCAAGAGAAACTGTTTTTTAGAGTCAAAAAATATTTAGCAAGTCATTACTAGAAAATAAGTAAAGCTACTTTATTAAAAGAAACTAGAAGACTTGTTGTCTATAGTCTTTTGGGAATAAAAGGCCAATTATTTATAGCAAAGTTTCCAGGATGCATGAACCTAATATCTAAAGCTGGATATGCGCTGCCACACATAAAAATAGTACAACCAGCATTTGGCATCTATCAAGACAGCAGTCAATCCAAAGGAAAATACTTGGAAGAATGAAGGAGATGAGAAAATTAAACAACAAGGTGGTAAAAGAAGCGTTTTGCATCCTCATTGGGTTTTCACATCAAAAGAACTGCTGTTGGAAAATTAGAAAAAAACTAAACAAAAGATTCTGGTGCTGCATGTTTTCAAATAGCAATCACAGAAAAAATGGAGCAGCACACAGCTATGAGCTGAACTTTGCTGACTCTGCCTCAAGTCAGTTCAAATCAGTGTGCTCTCATACTGTGAAACAGAGTATGAGATCAAGTCCTGTGACCAATCTAATGTGATAAACCAACTAAAAACCCCACTGTTAGTTAAGCCAATGTAAATAAATATTCTATCTGATAACGCTTAGGGTTATACTGAAAAAAGGTTATTTTTGCACAAGAAATTAAAAATTAAATATCAGATGTTATGTTGAATTACTTTTCCATTGCAGTTAACTTGAAAGATGAAAAAAAGATTTACCTAAAAAATCAGACTTACCGTTAAAAATGTACTTTTTACATGAATGTTTTCCTGGCATACCAATTTAAACCAGAGTGTTTGAAATAGCTGCCAAGTAAAATGAATTATCATTGAATTTATGAGGGCTCAACTGTGCCAGGTCTGCATATGTTGGGTAACAAATAATTTTCCTTTCTTTTTCACAAAAGCTTTGCTCTAAAGAGTTAGTTCAATTTAAAATTTCAAAGTTATTTTCTTAAAGTATATCAAGACTTGAGGGTCTGCAAAACCAAAAATTGTTATTCATGTTACTGCTACAACTAAGCGTTGTAATTGTACTTCACATACTAGTCCTATTAATGTCAGCTCCACCACTTAATGGAATTCCTGAGACTAAGCATGGTGCAACATAAGCCTTAAGAGGCAAAGGCAGCCTGCAGAATCCCTAAACTGATCCCACAGCCTTTTTCAAATCACCAGATCAAAGGAGAGCTGATTAAACACATTTTTTAAAAATGCAAAACATTTAGATAACGTAGTTTTCATTCATTTCATGCACAGTCTGATTAATTAAATGAGAAAAATTCCAGACTGCTCCTAAGTCAGCAAATTCATCGGACTTGCAGGACTTTGGTACCACCTGTTACTGACGGAAGTGCATGCTCTGAGTCAGGCCTATTTCTCTATTCCCTCCCTAATGCCAACCTTTATGTTTGTCTTCTACAGACTATGCAAAATCTGTGATTAACCCTGAACATGTCCTACCTTTAGCTCCTTTTCCTGGAGTAGCTTCTACAGTAGTTTTGCCCCATATAAGTATTATCCCACCTGAGTCTCCAGTGAGCACATCACCATTTCCCAAGAAAGCCAAACACTGAACAAATTTGGGTTTCTCATATTTCTGAAACAAAATAAACAAGAGAAAGGGATAATTGCTCGTACCTGTTACATAATTAGAATAATGTGCCCACACTCTTACACCCTGCATACACACAAGCAGAATTTAGTCTTTTTTGTATGTTTACCTCTCTGATCCGACAGTACACAGAAACAATGAAGCAAATGTACAGAAAATATGATTTCCATTGAATTAAAACTGTCCTGGTATCAAGATATTATTACCCCAAATATCCCTTGCTTTCTTGATAAAGAATTGCCACTCCAGGTCCAGAAAAATATATGAGATTTGCCACATGTTATTATGGTATTTGCATCAGTGGGATGGAATTCCACAGCAAGAACAACTTCATTTGTAGTCTGAAATAATAACAGAAATAATATTTATTCAGATAGGACATTAACTACTAGAAACACATGTAAACCCCCCAGTTTCAGAACAGAGATATGTAAAACTAGATAGCTCATAGTATGCTTGAAATTTTTTTTAAAGTTTTCTGTGCTAAGTCAGCTGTCTGAATGACTCCACATATAATTTTATATATATTGAATTTTCACATACATAACAGATCTTTATTAAACTTTGGTACACAAGTTCGGGTTTTACATTCCCTTTTAAATCACAAAAAGGCCTCTGCTCTCTCAAATAGCTATGACTTCTGCCAAGGAAAATGAATAATGTATAAAAGACACTTTTCTGGATTGAAAACCCTGCTTAATTTTTACACAGACTATTTGCTATTCTGGATAAAAAAGCTGCGACAGAGGCAAGTAAGACAATGATAATATTGTAGGATTATATCCATCATTCTCTTTCTGAAATTCTGTAATGATTCTTTTGGATTCTTTGCTTTCCTTTCCTCCTCACAAAGAAGAAAAAGTCTGCATAACTCAAAACTTTGAAACATAGAGTCCCACCATTGTACTTTTACTGGCTGCATGTACTTTTACTGAATTACCAACATCTTAAAGTATTTCATATTTTACCAAGAGATTTTATAAAAATAACAAACTGACTGGTCATTTACTTAACTTCTAATATATACTCAACCAAACTGTCTTTGAAGACAGTTCCAATCCCCTGCAGGCAGTGGCTACAAAACAAGAAAGTAAATGCATTTATTTCTACAGGATTTCAAAACAGGCTGCCCAGAGAGGCTGTGGATTCTCCTTCTCTGGAGGTACTGAACACCTGCCTGGGCAGGATCCTGTGCAACATGCTCTAGGTGAACCTGCTTTGGTCTTGGGGCTTGGGCAGATGATCTCCAGCAGTGCCCTCCAACCCCAGCTGTTCTGTGATCTATACAGAAGAGTGCTGTTAAACCACATCTTTGAGAGCAACTTTTCCTACTTCACAAGTTTTAGCGTAAAAACCAATATTTTTTTGCTGTTGTTTATAGCCATATTTATTGAATTATGTTTCTCACAGAGTTTTCACAGGAGCAAATCTGCTATGTCAAAAAAATCATTTGGCATTTAAGGGCTGAAAACCTTAATGCAGTTCAGCTAAGAAACAGCTTTTGTTTTGCATCCCAGCTCAATGGATGCAACTCTGCTCACACCGTCTTCCCTGGAAGGTGCTTAAGATACTGTAAGACCAAGTCCTAGATTTGAATAAGTTCTGAAGGGCAAGCTGTCCCTGCCAAATAATTTTTAGCCAATTCTGAAACACCAAGGAACTCCCCTGAGTGAAAAAACAGTCAAAACATAACGTCAGTGAACGGGAAATACAAGGCATATGCCAAATAGTTTCACATAAATATCAAAAAGGAAATGAAAATACTGTTATAGAATTAAATTAAACTTGTAGAAAAAGGCTTGTATTGGTCAACATAATCTCGAGAAAACAGGTCAAACCAACATCATTTTGTTACCTGAAATGGCAAGTTTGTAATGATATAGACATATATGCTTGTGGAGCATGACTTCTAAAAATAGACAAATATTCAGTTCCACATGCATGAAATATTTGCTTGCTTGATACTGGAAACACAAAGGATTAGGTATTCCCAGTGAAATCAACTTTAAGTGAACAGTGAGTGCGGCATCGCTGAAAACATCTCAGTGCTCTGAAATTTGAAAAGTTTCAAAAAGAAACAGAAAAGCAGACATGACTGCAAACCACGAAAGTACTTAGGACTTCAAATGAGAAGAGACACATATTGAGAATTAATAATAGGAATTTGATTCAGACAAAATTGAAATGTGGAATGTTTAGAAGTGGCTTATTTTTTTAAAACCACTACAGACTGAATCGTCAGTTTAGTTGCATGAAGTTCCCAGGATTTATTTTTTTTTAAATTAAGAAACCATTAGACAATTGGTTTATTTACATTGGCTTTTTAGGATGAGTAAAATGCAATTCCAAACCCTTTAATATTCCAATAAACAAATTAAGAACACATTTCTGTGGGACCCTCAAACAAGCCAGCAGTATTACACAGTTGCAGTTTCCAAGAAAGATCAAAAGTGTGTCTCACAAAATTGTATTTATGGGAATAAAACCACTTGTATTTCAGAATGTTCATGTGCAAAAATTACCTTTATCTCTGCTATTTTTGATTTCCTCAGCCAATCCCACACAGTAAGCATATGCTCGTTAGAGTCATCAATTACACACAAATGAGTACCAGAATCCTAAAGGAAAAAGAAAGAAAAAGTACTGACAAAGTACTGACAAACAGGGGAGGGCAGAGGTATTTTAAAAAATCCACAAAAGGTAGAAATATAAATTAACAAAGTACTTTTAAAGTAATTACAACCTCAATAAATATAGGGAATTTTCCTTTTTTTCTTTCTTAAAAACAGACATAAATTTTTGTATAATCTCATAAAAAACGATCATGCTTCAAATAACACTCTAGGAAAGCTTTAAAAGTATCTTACCAAGTCTTTACTCTGGTTTTGTTTGTTTTTATGCCGGGAATTTTATTTGTGGTTTTTTTTTTTTTCTTGTTTGCAATTTCATGCTGACAGCAAAGAGATTTTTTTTGCTATTCTTATAAGTATTTTGCTTTTCCTCAGGTGTCAGAGGACAGACACACAGCTCCACTTGTGTTTTTTTTCCCTAAACACCACCATCACATACACACAACTACATTATCAGATTCTGCAAGCATAGTTTTTTCCTTATGGATCATAAAGCACCAGCAGTTTCATCATGTAGTTGGTAAAACTGCAGCCAAAGTAACACTTTCTGAACAAAACAGTGCTTACAGAGGAGGTAGACCAGCATCTTCAGTATTAAATTACTGGAACCACTTATTTTGAATGACTTTACAACAAAATGGTAAATATATGGCTACATGCAATTAAAGGAACAGAGAAAAAAAAATCTTAAAACAATACTTATTCCCAGCAATGCACACTTGCACAAACCAGCTGTTTCAAGGACATTTGTAGAAAGACTTGGAGGAGATTTTAATTATCATAAAGTTGATTCTTGCACTTAATTGTATAACAAATTATGAAAATAGAAGTGGCTAAAGCTATTATTCCCAAGCACTATTCTGAGCAGTAATATGCAAATATTATGTGAATTATTAGGTGGGAAGGAACCCTGAAGACAGCATTGGCACTGTACACTACTTTTGGGGGGGGTTAATAAATCCTGTGGTAAAAAAACAGGTCTAGATATTGCACACAAAATGTTTCAGTCTAGTGAGCAATCACGTCAAACTGTAATAAGAAATCTAATTCAGTTTCAGTTGTAAAACAGAATCAATAAAAACTAAAATCCAGTCCCCAAAAAATTCTCTGCTTTTAAAATGATGGAATGCACTCTTATGCACACTGAAAAAGACCTCTCTCCAAGTATGTGAATTTCATTGGTTTGTTGGAGTGACAGGAATGCCAGCACTCCTTTCACATGATTTACTGAAACACAAAATGTACTATATCTAACACAGCAACATTTCAATGCTATGAAATTTCTTTCAATTGCTTTCTTTCTTCCAACTGCTAAGTGAAACTGCAGCAAGAGAGTGCAGGAATTTCTTTTCAACAGGTCACCACGAGACACTGCTGAGTTTCCATGCTGGGAGGTTCCCAGAAGCCAGCTGGACCACAGTCTGAGCAGCCTGCTCTGACAGAACCTGCTGTGCATGAGGTGATCTCCAGACATCCCTTCCCACCTCAGCTGTCCTATAAATCTCCTCCTTTATAAGCAAAATACTGCATACATTGTTTTTCTGCACTTTCCATTTTTTACTTATATTAATTCCTCTTGATGGAATTCAAGAATTCAGCCTGGGTTTTCAGGAGGTCTGATATGTCTCAGTCCTTCGGCAAAAATGCAGTGGCAGCTTAAAGATTAAAATATGCCCATATTTAAAAAAAAAAACAAAAAAAAAAACAAAAAACAACCCAAACCCAACTTATTTCCAAATTTGAAATGAAAACTTTCTGAATGCCAAGCAGTGCAAGTTCATGCGCTACCAATTTTTCCTGATAAATTCTATGGGTCCGGTAACAAAGACCTCTATTTATTTTCTGTGTAAAAGAAGAGGCAAAAACTGAACAAGCTATTCCTCAGAAAAAAACAGTACAAGATAATGTGAAGTTTTGGTTTTTTTAAAATTTCCTGTTGGTGGACAAAAACCTACTCCAGCTGTGAAAGCAAAAAAGTTAACCCTCCTATCAGAACTCACTAAATTTTGTCTTCACAAACCTCACAAACAAATTTGTTTATAACATCAAAATAAAAAAAGACTCATGTTCCTCACAAACAAAACCAAACCACCAAACCCAGCGAGGACCTCGATTTCTACTCGAGGGTTTGTTTTGCCTGCTATTTATTTATCGTGCTGTTTGGTTTTACATGTGCCATTTCCTGTTTTCCCAGCTGTCAGCTGCTTTTAGAAAGTATACAGAAACTTTAGTGACACACTTTTAACACCGAAAGACATCAGCCAGACAACCACACGGAGACTCTTCAGAGGTTTTCTCCCATTTCCATAGGACATGCCGTGGAATGGCACGGTGCCCATCTTACCGCTTTGGAGAAATCCAAGCAGCCCACTCCGCGCTCGAAGGTGCCGAGGCCGATCACCTGCAGCGTGGCCAGGCTCACCGAGTCCCACACTCTGACATGGGGCTGCAGGGGCTGCGTGGGAAGCACAGACAGGTCACAGCAGGGAAACACAGGGTGCTGCCTGCACCACAAACCGCAGGGTAAAGGCAGGGTGACCTGTGCTGGTCATGCTGCTGGGCACTACCCTCAAAGCCTAAAGGGGACAGTCAAGGCAACGCTGTTCCTTCAGTCTGGGCTACCAGCACGGCAGCGGTGCCATCAAGGCAGCAAAGTGGCATTTGGTAGCTGTGGAAATGCTTTAACCAATTTAAGGAAGTGAACAAATAATGGAAGAGTCATCTTGCATTTGAGACCCCAGACTAGTGATATTATGCAACAACTGAAAATGTTAATCAAATCTGGGCTTATATATACAAATTAGGAAATAAAGAAAAGAAACCAAACCTGTTGCACTGGGCCTTTTAACCACCACCACCAACCACTCAGTGAAAATGTCCATGGTTATATTTCATACAACCAGTATCCCACACTAGCTTAGAAAAAATAACTAACAGCATTCACCACTGAAAGTGACAAATCTTTGTACTGACGGAAAAACAAACCAACCAGCTCTAACAAGATTCAGAAAATGCTCAGTGGAAATCATGTATACAAAAGCCCCCACATAAATTTCTTACAAAATATAAAAAATTAAGTTGAACATCTGAAAAGGAGTTATATTTAACAGGCTTCTACACTTTATAGCATCTGTCTTTTTTCCCCTCTCTGTCTATAACTTCATGAAAATAATCCAATTACTCAAATTCTGACAGAATTATGCTAAGAGGTGGAGAATAGCATTTAAATATACTTGCTCTTAAATAAGCAAGTTTATAGGAAGTTTGGAATACTTTCCATGAATTCTCAAAGTTGGTTTCCTCCTCCATGAAGCCTTAAGACTATACTGACCCACAGAACTGGGGATTTGCTCTCACTTGGGAGAACACATATTGAAAGTAATACAACAGAAATGATGTGGCCTTATAAATCAATTACAAGCTTCATGTTTGCTTGCAGATATGGGACTTTATGAGCTTCTGCTCTTTTTAATGTATGGTTGAGTGTTTCATGTCACTGTCTTTTGCTAGAGATGCAGGCTGTAACCTGAGAAACTCAAAATATCTCAGTAAATGCAGTGCTTAATATAAACTGCAGACAGAATGTGATGATTAAAAAACCCAAACCACTTTTTCCTGATTTTCAAAACAAGATACTACTGCTCAACAGCTCTATTACTTACCCTTCCATCTTTATCCACTCCAGCTAACTGTCCTGTTGCAATTCTAATTTTGTCTGGATGAACTGCAAGACTAAGACAGACAGAAATATGACTTGCTTTTGCTGTCATACGTCTTCAAAACTGAGAGGTGTTTTGTAAATTTTTTATTTGTTTCTCAACAAAAGCCCATGAAGACACTTATGATCCTAAATCCCACTTCTAAGGAGACAACTTGAACGTTTCTCACCAGATATTTCATTCCACACTGTACTGACTGCTTGCTGACACACGACCAGGAGTGCCAGAAGAGCCACCTCCACATGTGCCCTGACACATCTCAGGTTTGCACTACACTGGGTGACCACAATCTACATGGTCTGTAGTGAACTTCCTGCACATAGTTATGTGCCATATCTATAAATATGGTGTATTTGATGCCTGAACCTAGAGATGTCATGAACCTGGGGGAAAAAAGGCAGAAAAGTTGGCTGAGGGCTTGCCTGTGCACCCAGGAGCCAGGGATTACCACCATTTGAAATGAGTTACTGATGTAATTGTACTAATGCAGTGTCGTGCACCACTAGTGGAAGTACAAATGTGTCCTTGCTTATCACATTTTGCTTTGAAGCTCATGTGACAAAACAGATTTTAGAGAATACATCCTCTCAGTCCTTGGGATTTTTTGATCAATATTCTTAATTGCTTTCTCTGTAAAACTGCAAGGGTGAAGAAAGCCATTGAAAGATTAAAGGGGGCCAGGGTAAACCTGAAGATGTTATAATGACAGACACCAAAAAAATTTACAATTCAGTTCAATTTCCTGAATGAAAGTGAAGAACACAAACTGGCAGCATTCCTCCCTCAGGAATCAATTACACAGACAAGAGAAAAGAGCTTTAGATGTCAAATTTTCTCCAGTCAGGTACTGCACACAGTAGATATGTTCACCGTTACATTTTGTGCACAACTCTTCAGACTGACCTAGCAAATTCTTTAACTGCCTGACACAATGACAATGGCTTCAATTTTCATTCTCTAGGGTTTTTTTGCAAACTTCTTTCTGATTTGTCTGACTCTCTTTATACTTGGGTCATGTATCTTTTACAAAATGAGAGTATGACTGCTCATTTTTCAACACGGTTTTCTAGTTGTCCTTAAAGATTGCACTTTTGCCATACTGCCTGTAAACAACTGATTTAGAATCAGGCTAACAACAATTTTTAATTTCTGGGACAACTGTTTGGAATAATTGATGCAAAGATCCTTTCTAGCACTCTTAGATTGTATACATATCCCCCTGTTTTACATGTAAACCAGACATTCTAAGCCAGCATGGACTGCTCAAACACCGTTTGTTTGTGCTGTGTTTACTACAGTGAAATCTACTGGGATTAAACTGATTAAACAGGAAATAACTACAACTACGGTGACATTAATTAGCTTGTACATATAGCAGGAGAGGAAAAGAAATATTTCTGCATTATTACCCACACACTTCAATGCAAATGTTGTGTACTAACCATTTAACACAGTCTGTGTGACCCAAGTAGTGCCGCTGGGTTCTCTCCTCGTAGTTAAACAGTACCACCACTGAGGCTATGAAATACACAATTTCTCCGGTAGGAAGGAGGTAAACATTGGCTCGACAGTCTCTTCCACGATACCCATATCTATATTTTTTTTAGTTAAGGATTTCACAGTCACTGAATACCAGAAAAAAACCAACCAATTTTTTTTTTCCTTTAAAGGATTCTTGGGGAGCTCTCACATCAGCAAACGTTCTTTAAGGTTTTCCCTCTGGAACTACAGCACAATTTCACTAATACGGTTTAAAAAGAAAACAAAAAGACTCCCATACAACTTCAGGAACACAAATCCCTCAAGAAATTATGATCACTGATGTTAAAAATAAAATATGGTAGAAGTAAAGCAAAAGCAGTATTGTAAAAATATTCACGTGAAATTTCATTAAGTAACAGCAGGATCTGCTATTCTAATTTAACGTTTTTTTACAGCAACAGAGCTGTGTATCAGCAGGCTGGGCAGCAGATTGTCACTTTCATTTGGCCTGTTAAAACAATTCCTAATGCCCTACATAAAAAGGCAAGCTTCTGCACAGCAGCTGCCAAGTTCAGAAAAGATTTCTTTACACTGTTTTAAGAGTATTTTTTAAACAAACCAAACTTAAAAGGAATTTACACAGTAAAAAATATTCTATCCAAATCAACCCAAAATATATAAAAGGCATGTTTTCTGTAGGAACATGCACAGGTCCTAATGACATTCAGAAGTTTTACACACTGTGAACGAGCCTTGGTTGGCACTGATCAAACGTTACTACAACTCGTTATTTCTTTGGAGCAGGTACAGTTCTCCTGCTCTAGACTATTAATGTGGCTGCCTGCCTATAATTCAGTTCCCTGGGTCACCAGGAACAATTAACATCATAACTCAGACTTTAACATCTAACTTTGTAGCCCCAAAAATATTATTTTCCTGTTATGTCGTGCACTTTAGAGAGCTCTCCACTTCATTGCCAATTAATACACCTGCAACAGCAAGAAAAAGATGGGAAACACATTAAGCAACTTTAGCTAAAGGATTCCAGCTTCAGGTCCTGGTTAATAAGGTAAATAAAAGGAAGTGAAAGGCCCATGTGGAGAAAGCTGGATGAATGAAGATGGTCCTTTCTCATAAATGAAGGCAGGTGCAGTAGTTCAGGTTTGGGAATATCCAAACAGGTATCTCCTAATCTCTATTTTCCATAAAAAGGGTCACCCTTCTATCAAAAACAGCACTGCACCCCTAAAAATGCCCCACAATCCTTCCTCTTCTGCAGTGCCACCAGAGGAACACTTGCAAAACTAAACACATGCTGTAGCTAAACAATAGTTCAAAGAGGGACACTGCATTCAGTTGTCAATTAAACCCCTTTGGAGCGTGGAAAACAAAACAGATCCATATCTTCTTAGCAGGGAAGAACACAAAGGCTCCTCTGAAGCAGAGATTATTCACTAGCTTGCTAAGCAAACAATAGCCAGAGCAATGCTGGTACAACACAATGCTGAGGGCAGAAAGAAAGCATGTCTCTGCTTCTCCTCCAGTACTATTTACTTCTCCACTCCATTCCTCTTTCTTCTTTTAAATGTTGATGGAACTAAAAGAAACTTCCAGAATGGCCTTTTACAAAAAATAACAAACTAAACTGAACTTTCAAAGGCAATGGGCTACAAACCAATGAAAATATTTTTTCTATCCTGAAGCATTAAGAATGCTATTTTAAATACCTTCTCAGGGGAGAGAGGCAGATTTTGCTCATCTGGTGTACACAATGGGGAATGTATTGATAAGGATTTAGTAAGATTGATGTCTTTGAACATTCATTCTAGGAAAGTATTAATGATTTACACAAACATGTCTTTCCAAAGCATAAGTCTTCCATGCTTAGCCAAGCTAGAGCTAAATATTTTGGCACCCACCACTGAGTTCTGACATTCATGAAACTGTGAGAAAAAAAAATTACATTTTCTAAGTATCTTCCTTTGTTTTACCCCACCTACAAAATAAAGTACGAAAGAGTGGCTGCATTTTATAGAAACACATCTTTTTACAAACACCTAAAGGAACCACCTGTTTTGTAGGACAATTTTTTTTGCTTTCTTCATTCTCCATTCCAGACTATCTTGAGTGAAAAAAGAGGGGTTGTTGCTCCAAAGCATTTCTTTCCTGCTCCACAAATGCAGAACAAAGCAGCATATACAGTTCAACACAATTAATGCAATAATTGACTGTATCTCTTCAGAAAAAGGGGTGACACAACTTTGATGCTTGATTTCCATCAAGTTTCAATGTTAATATTTCAGTGAAACTGATGAATAAATCATGGAAATTATGAGATAGTTGCCTTGATATTGTGATTATTTCTCACCAAATACAAGGACTGCTTTGTCACAATACTGGATATGTTTAAAAACTTTACGTTTTTGGAGTTTTTGTTTGTTTGTTTGCTTGAACTGGTTAAAAATAGCTACTGCCCTCAATGAAAATTGATCTACCATACACCAGATTTCAGCAGTATATTTACAACTGTCTTCAATTATTCTTAGAAAGAAGAGCACTACTAAAAATAATCTCATAAAACAGAGTCTGAAATACCCTCCTGAAACTGAGCTCCTATACACTGGGAGAAAGAATCTACAAAGTCACTGTCAAAAGCTGCACTGACTGTGACCTCTGAAGCTACTAAATAAGCCAATTTTGCTATTCCCAGGAATGTCAGATATGCTTTAACCAGTTCTGAAGTGCAGCAGCAAAGATTGCAGTACAAAGCAGGGATACTCAAACTAAATTATTCAACTTAAATGATATCACTAAGGAACCAGACACAGTCAAAAGCTCAGACTCCCCCATGAGCTGCTTTACCTTGCCAAGCAGCTTAGGCATTTCTTCAAATGACAATTATCTGCAAGGCAGACAAAAGCTCTATTTCCCGAGCTGAATCTACAGTACAGGATATCAGGAGCTGAATAAACCCAAAAGGAAACATCTAAAAAGGAGGTTCCCCCTCCACCAACTCCCAAACCAACCAATAAACTAAAAAAAACCCACCCCAATAATCTGCCTGTTGTTTCCTTGCAGTTGGTCATAGCTGACCAGCATTTTCCAAAAGACTAATAACAAAGGAAAACCTAATTACAAAAATCATCCAGAAGGCAGGAGAATTTCAAGAATTCAAAACAAAACCTGTGAATTGGAACTATTATTCAACACTCAGTTGAGCTTTCAGGTGACATCAGTAAAATACTGACATTAGTAAAATACTCAGTAAATCATTGTCCCCATGCCTTTTTAATAAGGTGTACAGGGTTCAGTTTGTCACCATATTTGCAAGATACAGCTACCTTGCAGATTTGTTCCCCTTGCTAAACTTAAGCATAAAGGAGAAGGCCTGCTGGTGCTGCATTTTCCAACTGAAGCCCAATTTTTCAAGTTCAAATTCATAGAGATGAATATTTAGTCCTCATAAATTTTACGGTCTTTTCCTAATTTTCTTCATCTTTCCATCTAAAAGATACCCTGCACTCATAAATATACTGGTCTGATTTGGGATGACATTTCCTGTAATGGATTCCAAAACATATGGACAGTCTCTTTCAACCAGATTTATTTCACTTTCATTAGACCTCAGCAGCCAACTGGTTTAACCTGAACTTAAGGTTCTTGGACATTAAATGTGTCCACACTGGGATTTGCACCTACTTAACTGAGGGTGTGATTTCATGATCAGTTTTCATCAGTCCAAGCTGCTCACTGATGCTGGAAAAGTTGAGCTGATGTTTCTCCAGTATGCCAGTTCCAGTCCTTGCTTATTTGTGAGGCAAATCAAACTAATGTATTGGTCCTGCTTGAAAATTGGCTTCACAAAAAAGAGACTACATTTCAGCCAGATCATTGACTGACCCAATTCACTCCACATGTGTACCAGCATCAGCAACCAAGAGCTGTGATGGTTGGAAAATTGGGTACCACAGTTTTACAAAGCATAAATAAAAGCTCTGTTTTCCTTCCAGTCAGACTTTAATCCAAAACGTTCTTCCTGACATGTGACAACGTATGATCAATGTCTCTAAAAAAATCTCCCTGCTTTCAGCAACCTCAGAGCATCAAACTTCAGATTATAAGAACAACTCAAGTGCTGCCTAGACATGTTATTTTACTAAAGTACTAAGAAACTTACTTACACAGTAACAGCTTACAGGAAAAATCTGCAGAGATGGGGGAGAGACAGGAAGACCCAAACATGTGCAAAAGCATATCTCTTGAACTTAATGCCTGATCTAGTAAACTTGGAGCTCCAATTTTCATCAGCCACACACCTACTCAGTTCCTCAAATAACAAATTTAGTGCATTTAAAACAAAAATAGGTTCCAAGAAATTAACTGTTTCACTTTGGAGCTGAAATACAGAAGCAGTGCAAAGGGTGGCTGGCTGCTTCTCCAATCCTCACTCCACAAAAAAGGACACAAACTCATCATCTTCCATAGCCTATATTAACATAGTGAGATGTAGAGGAAGAAATTTTTCAAATTGTGTAACTTTCCAAAGATGCTTTCTTTTGCACTAAATATAAGTCAGTTAATAAATTAGAATTAGTGTCAACAGCAAAACAAACAAAGAAAAAGTACAGTATTTCTGTACCTATGTAGCCCGCCATTTAAAGCTGTACTATATAGGAGTTACAAACCTTTTCCATTGTTATGTTAATTTGAACATTTTTCATCACCTTTTAGTTTTACTTCTTAACAGAGAGAGAAAAGACTGGATTGTAAAAGGGACAAATTCAAGACAAGACAAAAAGGGAACAGTGAGGAGTTATTGATATTAAGGATACACCCACTCCAGTTTTAACTTTTCAGGAGGCAGCTCTGTCCTAATATCATCATAGTTTTCTACATCAGAAGGAATGAACATTGTGATTGGTCGGCCTCGCATGAACATCTTGATATATTCTCCCTCTGTTGAAACAAAAAGGCACATTAATCATGTGGCAAGTTTACACAAAAGAATAAGCAATAATAAGCACAGAGATGCAAATCACACTGGTTATATAATAATTATTTTTGAAATGTGAGCTTGGCAAAGGCCCATATTTTATTTTTTTTAATGGAACATTAAACGCACACAGAACAAGCATTAGTTGAATTTTTGATAGAACAGACTGAGCATGTAGCATTTTAGACATGCAAGTTAAGTTATAAAGGCAAAATTCAAAATTCAAATCTGAAACTGGATAAATAATTAGTCACAGCATTACAGGATGAGGTATTTCAGGTTGAAAAGGACCTGCAGAGCTGTCTAAGTCCAACCTCTGCCTGATCATAAAGCCAAACTAGGTTCCTCAGGCTTTTGCCTAATGCAGATTTAAAAAACCCCTCAGATGGAGATGGCATAGCCTCTCTTGGCACCTGATAGCACCTTGGGGGCCTCTCCCATAGAGTTTGCTTCCTGCAGCCCCTCTGTCCCCACACTGTGTTCCTGCCAGAGACTCTTCTTTTCCATAGGTCCAGGACTTGGAATTTGTCTCTGCTTCATTAATGAGGTTCCCACAAGCCCATCTCCCCAGCACAGCCACTGGGCCCCAGTCTGCTGTCACTGCAAACCTGAGAGTGCCCTGTGTCACCCACCTCAGGCCACTGCTAGAGATGATGAGCAGGGCAGGGCCAGAGCAGAATCCTGCAGGCTCCCTGTGTCACCTACTGGCCACCAGGTACAGTATGACCCAGGAACCACAACCCTCCCAGGCCAACTCTCCAACTGGTTCTTTCCCCTGCCCAGCCACCCACCTTCCCTAATCCTAGCAGCCAAGCTAAGGCACGAGGACACCACAGGAAAAAGTGTCAAGGCACTTGACACTTTTGCAGGTGAATATAATCAAGAATTATATACCATCACAAACTAATACAGCAACCTGTGTTATTAAGCTTTGTATCCTGAAGAATAAAAGGAAAAAAGCAACAGCTCAGAATGACTCCAGCTAATACTGCTCACAGCTGTGACAAGACACATGTATTTCATCTCTGTGGGAATCTGAGTACTTCGTAAGCCTTTAGGAGTTCCTTTTCAAGGAATGTGAGCTTCCCTACCACCAGGGAAAATTACAGTTCCATTTCAAAAAGCACCGATGACAAAGAGCCAAATATTCCACTAACTTTGCATCAATGAAGTAGTAACTTTTATTGCTCTTCAACTTCATTAGTAATTAATATCCATTTTTAGTAAAAATATTAACCAAAGTAATATAATATTCTGCTGTGAATTTGGAACACTGACACTTTTTTACGAGTGAGGGTTTGAAAATCGTAACAAACACAGGGAACTCAGAGTTCAAACCAAAATTTGAATAGTTGAGTAGAAGTGGACTAGAAGAGGAGTTGAGTAGAAGAATAACTAAATTAGCAATATGGTATTAAGAAAACTCTAATCACCTTTGATGCAACAAACATTCAGATCTAAAATCAAGATTTTTTTCAACAATTACTTTAGTACTTCTTTAAGAAACAAACATGACACAGACTTCCCTACAATCCTCAAGGAATGCTTGGAAATATTTCCCAAATTAAGCATAAGATTAATACTCAGACTGCATGATTGTGCAATCTATGTCTGGCATTCCCTAAAACATCTGAAATTGAAATTATGAGAAACTCAGACTTATTTCCACAGAATCATAGCTTAACAGATCAAGTCAAACTCAGAGATCTAAAAAGGCAAAAGAAACCAGGTCAACAATTATAACAATTAAAAAATTTAAAACTAACACAAAGATAAAGGTTTTTTTCTTATTTAGCATATTAATACAATGGAAGTTGAGCCATAGAAGTCCGGTACAAAAGGAGCAAATATGAAAAAGATGAATAACAGTTGTCCCACTTCTTTCCAAGAAGAAACATGGGTGCTTTGAACAAGAACCCCATGAGTCTCTCCACTGAGAACAGTAGAAAACCTGTCTCAGATAAAGGAAAAAGGAACAAAGAGACTCACTCTCTGGTTGCTAAATTAGACACAACAGTTATTTTACCACATGTGCATTGCTTAATTGCATTGCTAAGAAAAGCTAAACATTGGAGCTGTCACTAGTTTGACATCAATGTTTAGATAATTACTCCAAACTAGTACCATGTCTCATTTATCCACCAATATATTTTTTATAGTATGTATTCAGAGATAAAAAAACTGGCCAAACCCAAGAGTAATGTATTAACAATGACCTTTCTATTAAAATTTGGCACCAACAGTCTCATAAATTAAAGCCTGAGGGTATTTACAAAAGACCGCTCATTGTTAATCCATAAATTCTTGATTTAACACTGAGCTTGACACTTCTGGTTCCACAAGATCAGTGCAAAATGACACCACAAATTTAGGATCAAATTTCTCATTGTTGCTTAGAACAGTGGAGGCAACCTGCAATTGAAATTCTTATGGATGGAGGCAGTTGCACCTGTTGGACTCTGCAGATGAGAGGCATGAGGAGTCCAAGAGGAATTCAGTCAAGCCTCCGGCAGAAGAGGCTCTCCTGGGGAAAGATATTCTTTTAGGGAAAAGAATATCTACAGGGCATTCAGATACAAATTAGCTCTCTGAAGTTTCCCATTAAAGAAAGAACATTTTTTTACCTTTTTAACCAGCTGTGTTTACTCAAGATTACCTTTGAAGATACATATTTAAAACACTTGTTAGAAGGACACAGGCTAGGTAAAATTTGATTAAGCCTCTCCTTAAAGAAGCAGAAGGATTAGAAAAAGAGACAACCCATTGAAAGATCTTTTTTGTCTAAGACTGTAAATTTCCTTTTGTTAGAATAACCTGTAGGCTAGATATAATATTAATGTAAAAATCTTTTGAAATACTAGAGAGCATGACAGCTACCAACACCATTCTCAAACAGCAGTTAATTGCCTGAGGCCAAATTCTTGTATTTGCAAGTTAAGAAAATCAGTGATTTAACTCTTTCATACTATACTTGCTCAAGTGAATGATCAAGAGCAATAGACTACGATCCTTTCCTGCAGCCTCACTATTTTCCAATACAAAGCAGCATGCCTAGACTTTTATTTCCTTCTAGGGAAAAAAGATCCTGTCATGTTATGATAGATATGTATGTAAGGGATGACAAGGGAGAAAAAGTCAAAACTTCTGAAGAGAGTGGGTACCAACAAAAAATCATTGACAATTCTGGTATCTACCAGCCTGAAAACACTAGGTATGAAAGTAAAAATATTTTGTTCCATATAAAGAGATGTTCAGATCCCACTATCCATTGAGCAGAAGCATCTGGGGAAGGGGGTGCTGGGGGATGTGTGTGAAAAGGGCCAGGAGAGCACATCATGAAGAACCCTTGGCACTTGCCAAGTTAATTAATCTGCAACTGCAGACATCCTATAAATACTTTCAAATATGGATCAAACCCACTGAAAAGCACAGCTGAGACTCTGCAGGTAGCACACCCAGGTGCCATGGATTACCCACAGCACACAAAAAGGAACAGCTCAAGCCCAGAATTGCTACAAAAGGTAGCACCAATCGGCTGCAGCGCCCTGGCTCCAGGGGCCAGCCCTTCACCGGGAACAGCTGTAGCTGCTTTTTGTGCAGCTTTGAGCTCAAATTCACAGCCCTTGCCAAACTCTGCTTGGCTCCACGGTATTTCACCTCTGGCGCCTCAACAATCTCTTTACACAAGTGCCAGGGAACACGGGATCAGCGCTCCCAATTTATGCTCCCAGGACTGGCTCAGGCATAGCAGCCCTCTGGGTGTGCTGGACCTAAGCAGACTCCAAGCAGGTCTTGGCTCTCCATGGGTTCCCCAGACGTTTGGGGAAATCATTAACTCAGCCCCAAGAATGCAGAAACACTTAATTTGACTAAAATGTGGTCCCAGTCAACTGAAGTGACACAAAATACTGCTCAGAAGGAGAGACATCAAAAGCGAAGCCAGGACATGGTGAGGGCACATCTAAAGGTAGTCCTGAACACTGCTCCAGCAAGTGGCTTTGAAAATTAATGCAAATTAATGTAATGAGTCAGCCTAGTCCAGCCTGACAGTGCCCTCCCAGTGCCCTGTCTCTGCTTGCATTGATGTTTTTTACTCTGCAGAGTACTGCAGCACCTGCTTTGGGAGCAGAGCTTTGGCTGTCACTGAGAGACACAAACACACTCCTGATTTCAGATCAGCATCCAAAAACCTCTTCCTACTAGTTGGGAACTTCTCAATTTCCAGGTGACAATAACAAAAGGCCAGGTTGTTTTCTTTCTGTGAGTGTGTGACAGCACGGCTGCTCATTTCAGCACAGATCTGCCCATCTGCTGTCAGAAAGTGAATTAGGTGAGCATGCAAAGAATAATCCTCAAAGCCTTCATATTATGAAAAAATAAAAACATCCAGCTATTTAACTCTCTTTTTGTATGATAAAGATGTAGTCTGTCTCCACAGCACAGCAACATTTACCCTTTATGGTTATGGGTGCGTGCAGTACTACACAGGAGAACCTACCATGGTTTTGATGCATTAACACTTTCCACAAGGCCTCTATCTCCATTAGAATTACTTCTGATTCATCCTGGGACTGCATTTGTGTTATCAAAATGAGTGGTTCAATCTTTGTACAATTAAGTGGCATGTTATAGCCCTTTCCCCTACCTGTCAAGCAGCTGTTTATAGCTAGAACATTGCTAGCAACTTCTGCATGAATAATTTATTTATTTTTTTAATACTACTTCAGCCTGAGGAACATCTAGGTCTTACTGTATTAAAATCTCAGCTCCAACTCTATCAGTCTGGCCTCCCAGTTTTGTGCCATCAATGAAATTTCAGTGCTTCTACGTTACTGTGTGAAGTTCATTAGTGTAAACACTAAACCAAATAGGTCCCAGCAGGCTGGAGGTAGATGTTAGCAACCAAAAGTATCTACAGCAAGTTCTTTGGAAGTTTACAGCCTGACAGAGAAGAAAGGAATAAATATGTTGGTGAAACAAGGTGTTATTACTGAGAGGGAGCTCCAAAAGCCTGGCTGACCTGCAAGGAAATGAGTGCATCTTCTCTAACTGCATGCAAGGAACAGCAATCCAGGACTGACTAAAACTAGGGGCAAATAAAAAAACTTGTAGAATAATAGTGAGCATGAATAAGCTTTTAATCAGGCCTTTTTAAAAAAAAGTTAGAGAAATAAGAAAAAGCAGCTCAATAACACTAAAATTCAAATCCCAACAATTTCTATTAATTCACCTTTGGAAGAAAGTTTAAAACCCAGCAAATCAGGGAAAGAAAGCTGGAAGGTAAGGCCAATGAAAAACCCTGCAAGTGATAACAGAGAGCAAAGATAATGCAATTCAAACCATGTGAAAGGCTGAAATTGTGCTTCCATGAAGCCAGCACAGAAAGACTCAGGCAATGGCACTTAAATTTATTACTTTCCCTGAATCATATTCTTAGGGGAATATGAAAAGCTTGCAAAGGAAAATAATAAAAATAATAGGAAAGGAAGAGAAAAAAAGATCAAAGAAGTCTTTGCAGATTAACTCAGAAGTATCTAGGGCGAAAAGCAATTCAGAAGACATGAAAGCTACTACTCAGGTACTTCAGAAATTTGAAGACAGTGAGACTACAAAATCCTCTTATGTTTTCCAAAAAACATACTGCAAAAAAAAAAAAAAAAAAAAAAAAAAATCAAATAGTTTTGTAGAGGCATGTGAGAAACCTTCACCCTCAATTAATGATTTCTTCAACAAGACTGGACATAATATTAGAGAATGTATTTTATATTACACTATTCCTCATTAGACAAGACACTGAGGTAGTCCCACAAGTCTATGCTGTAATTAACTGCACTTCAGCTAGCAAGTGTGTACATAATGGGATGTCTAATGAGCATACAGAAGATTATATACATACACACTGGTTTAGTTCTAAAGGAATTACTACAGTAATTTTGTATATTATTACTATTTTTCAGTATGTCCCACCCCCTCCAGTTTGAAAGTTCAACATGGGCCGGTGCATTAAAACCCCAGCTCAGTTCTATTTATGTGTAGCAGTACCCTGAAGTGATTTACAAGCAAATGAAAAACCCCAAAAGACTCCAGCTAGCTTGGCCATGCAGAACACTCTAATAATATACAATAAACTACTACATCCAGGGTACATTTATTAATCTGTCGTCACCTTCTAGTTGCTTGACCAGCAAAGCTATGCTTTTCAAAACTACAAATAGCTTCTTTCCCACAAGCCTTCTGCCTTCAGGCCTGTGTCCAAGAACTCTGCAGGACCACTAACCTGAGGGACAAGGGCTCAGAAGCCTGTTTCTAATTTAAACCAGTGCTAACAGCATAGAGACAAATAACCAAATTCAGCCACCAAGCCCAGACCGTTACATTCAACCTTAGAGTGGAATTCCCATGTGCCTGCAGCTCTGCCATCTCTCACCCCAAGCTATCATGTGCCAATGCCTGCTGAACCTGACAGACAGACATGCACTGTTGTTACAGAGCCCTAGTGCAGTGCCAGCCAAACAGTCAAATACAATAGATGAGAGACTTGCCCTGATTTGGAATGATTTTACAGTTTTGCCTTGAAATTTCTTAACAGATCTTTGGTTATTAATTTTACATAATCTGATAAGTGAACTTTGCTCTTTCATTTATTGGGTAACATTATGAATCTAGATATTATCAACAGTTACCATTAGCACTGAAACAATTGAAGTTTATTATTAAACTCTAGCTTTTTATAAAAAAAAAAACAACCCAAAAACAAAAACAAAGACTGAACAAGGAATACTGGACCCAAACAAGTTCAGTAAGACTCCATCTAAATGCTTCCTGCTTAAATTATAGAATCCTGACTTCACCAAGAATCAGTGATAAAAACTCCCAAGTATACAATTTGGTGTGGTGACAGTATTGATGGTTTTTAATAAGATGCACTGTGCCTGAACAAGAGCAAGAAGCCCAGTAATGACAGATGGGGGTCTCCATTTGCTCTCAGGTACAGGAGCACCTTCAACAGCCATCTGATACAAAATCACTGTCTGATGAAAAAGTAGCCACTGAATTCTGCACCCTCTGCAGACAGCACACATTGTCAGCAGAGCACATTTTTTCCATTGTGTGCTCCACACTTGCTCTGCCCATGAAGCTAAAACTATAACACTGTTAAACTAACAGAAGAAAAAGTACTGGAAACTAAAAAAGCACAATTAAAAAAAAAAAAAAAGGCAAGCAAAAAACTTAGGAATGCACTACATGTTTTTCATTAATTCTTTCACATATGGTTTTTATTGCCATCCAAAAAGTTTAAGTGTCTCTTATTACTTTATAATAAGTGATTCATATATGGAGCTGCTATCATTGAAAACCAAACTCAAACACACAATCTCGGGGAAATAAATTACCTTTTATCTCAAAATAAGCCAGGCCTTTAACTTCTGGGTATAAAAATATGAATGCCTTATGATTAATACTTTAAAAAATGTTTCTGCTGAAGTGAGAAGCAAGATGGTTTTAATAGGGAATTATAAACACCTGCTGGTAAAGAATTTAAAAGAGTAACTCTAGTTAGGTCTTTTGAAGGCTGTAGTAAGCACCTGTTCATTTCACCCATAGCTTTATTGGATTTTCACAGAATTTTAGTACTGGATTTTACTGTAAAAAGGCTGGTGGTTTACAAGGACAAACAAACTGACCCTATGACCTGCTACAGCACATAACCAGAAGCATAAAGCTCAGGACTAACCTTACTTGAAGTATATCCAATTCAACCTGAGTGGGAGAGATAAAGTCATGAGGGAACAGAACTGGTACTGAGAAGGTACAATATGATACTGTAACACTTGTGGCTTTGGCATGGAGATGAACTGAAAAAAACCCAAGTGGCTGCCCACAAGGCAGCTGCAGGCTGTGGCTCCCCATGCTGCTGCTGCTCCTGGCAGGAGAAGAGAACTGCCTAGGTCCTGCTGACATTTACATGCAGCACTCTCTGGGGGACTCCACACCAAACCAAAGCCAATTCTGACACCACAGCTAATGCCTTTCACTGCTCAAGCTCAGCTATGACTCTCACGTGCTCCCCAAGTCTATCACTTTACTGGCTAATACCAACACCAACAGAAACCACAATGAATCTACAGAGTGTCAGAAGACAGATATAATTGCAGTACCTTCTGCTGCTAGAAAAACTACATTCTGAGAGCTAAGCATGCAAAACTGTGCTCAGCTATATTTTGTGGTACTATACTATACCAACATTTTAAAACCTGGTTTTTATTAGCTGAATCAAAAAAGGAAACAAAGTGATTCCAGGGTATTCAAAGAGCACAAAATTGTCATTTTCTATCCCATTATCCTATGCAAACACGTTCTTCTATGAAAATCTGCAATTTCACAGTGATTCCAAACTTATGTGTGTATAAAGACACTGATGTATTTTTACTGTAGATTTGCTTTGAAGCTTGGCAGTTTGCACACCAGCAGTCTTCCCCAGAGCCTCCTTCACAGAATTTCTAGGTCTAGGAAGAACATGGATGCAATCCTTATGGGAGATGAGTGCTGGGAGCATACACAGTGTTTTACAACACAGCTCAGTGAAATGAGCAGCTCAGGGGAGCTGCTGTAACTTAATTAACACCGTGCTAGAGACTGCTCACCCCTAGAGGCAAAGGCTGGCAAGCCACAAAGGAGCATTAAAGCAGCTGTACATTTTTCTGTCCTTGCCCTCCAGATCAGGAAGTTTCTGTACAAACACCATGAGCAAGGGCAACTCTTCATCCCACTCTATCCAAGACAACAGTGTCCAAGTCCACAGGATTACCTCAGAAACATGATGCTAACTGTCTGTGCAACTCTTCAGCTTCCTGACCAGTTAGGTCAAGGTGCAAACTGGACATTGTTTTACCTATGTGGCAATTCCCAAGTACAAAACAGGCTAAAGCCATCTGCTCTGATGGACAAGTGACCAAGTACTGCTAAGCTGATACTGGGAAGGATGGGTAAACCTGCTGCAACAGCAACCTACACAGGCTTTTTTCTATGGCAGCAAACACAACATAAAAGCTAACACTCTCACACACACAGACACATTCTAAAACCTGTCAAAAATACATTCAATTGTCCATATTTAAAACAACAACAACAACAACAAAAACCAAAACAACTTTGAATCCTCTAAATGTATCTGCATTCATGTTAGAGACAGAATTATGTTTTGCCACTCCATGTATTTGAAATGGAGCAAATGCATTTTCCATGACAAGACTTTCCCTCCACCTCCCATATGTGTGGGGCCCTGCAATCTGCATCATGTTTCTCTTTGACTCCAGTGAGGCTCAGGACAGACTATGGCATGACACACCTGGAAGGGACCCATGCATCACATCCTCTGCACAGTAACACAGAAGATAGGGAGCACATTGAGGCCCCTGAAGTTACAGCTACTAGAATGAGAGAACTTCAGGATGGTCCATTTTGGGCAGAACAAGCAGAGCTGTAGAAGCATGTTGTAGTAATAGTAATACTGAAGGTATTTTAGCTATACATAACTCCGTTTTGTGAAAAGCCCTTTTTTACTAGGAAAGGCATTTTAATATAATAGTTTTAGTCAAAAACTTGCAAAGCTAAATTGCACCTGATCTGGCCAATACTGATTAGCTTTCCTTGTACAGTAGCCAGTGCTGCATATATGCACTGTTCCACAGCTGGTGTTAAGCACCATGGCATAATGAAACATTTCTTCTTTGTTCTTGATAGTTATTCATTCCCTTTCATACATCCTGTCTCTGAAGATGCTTTTGGTAAGAATCAGTTCAGAATATTTTTATACCTGTAATTTCTCTGTGAATTAGAAAAAGATAAATCAATTGCATCCAAGTTGCTTTTTGCTTTTATTCCAGCAATTTGTATAATAACTTTCAAAAAATCGGAGGCCTTTTTTTTTCTTTTTTGAAGGAGACCAAAAGCAATCAAGTGTGAATAATGTAAACTTGCTGACAGCACAGAATCTGAAGACTACAGATTTTTTAATTAGCAGCAAAAAAGCACAAGACAAAACCCCTGTACATAGATCTGTTGTGTGCAGCATGCATTTGGGTTACATGCTTTAGTTTTGAAACTGCATGCTTCAGTACAGTTTGCAGGACATTCAAAGCAGAGCAGTTTTGCAACACCAGAAGTGGACTTCTTTTGTCATCACATCCCACGATGTTCCTTTTCCTGACTGAACAAGCCAGCAGCAGCAGGTAGCCACAGAATGCAAGATTCATTGGTGCAAAGACATACACTTCAGAAGAGACTCATTTTTCATTTCAGGAGACTATTAAAACTTTCAGTCTCTGTTCTTGTCTAATCAGCATTTATATGTTGTAATTTTGGCAAGACAGAAAGCTGAGATAAAACAAATCTTTTAGTTGGCAGTTCTTAATACTCTGATATCTTGGGCAACTTCTATTTGAACACATATTCCTCTCCAATGAAATTGTGTGCCATAATTTATTTTAACAATTCCCAAATAGTCCCCCATACATATTGCAATGTGCATATGCATATAAATTTCCATGAGAAGAGAGTTGAAATATTAAGAGAATGATTAAGAGACTGATACTCTTTGATAGTGAAAAGCCAAATAAAAGATTTGTGAGAGTGCTAAATTAGAAGAAAGCGACCAAAGGGCATAGCTTAATTCTTACCTTGGCTGTTTTTTTCACGAGTTGACATTTTTGCTAGTTATGGGACAGAAATAAAATATCTTAAAACTATTTCTAAAGTCTCACTCACACCTGCTTGGATGAAGACTTTGAAAATTTGACGTAGGTCAAATTTTAGATTTTTATTTTTATAATTTCTCTCTGTGCACATATACATAGAGAAAATAATTTTTAGAAGATGGTGTGTTTCATAAAAATAAATCAAATCCTCCCACCACCCACCTACTAAAAAACTTCTGTACCTTCTTAAGATCCAATCTGATGAGGTATTTCCCCATAATTTTAAAGATTCATATATGTGTCTGGAGTAACTTTTTGCCAAATGATTTCTTGGAGCTGATTAATGCCATTTTACCTCTAAACCCCTGCTTCAAAAGCATATGTCCCAATGCATTCATTTACAGGAAATACTATTCAGTCAAAAGCAAATATTTTCAACTTCATCCAGTATTTAAAAATAAATGGTTGTATTTACCTTGGCTGACAATGACATCTTTGTGCCTGTGGAAAAATTCAAAATATTATCATTAATATTGTGCAAAATGCTTATCAAGGCAATACCATCCATTTTTACCCATTACTGCATTTGGCAATCTCATCAGATAACTGTAGCACATGATGCTTGATAGCTAATCTTGATCATTGCAGTGCATTTCTATTCATATATTATTCTATGCATCTCACTGTACCTTTCAAGTAACAGTCTTTGGCCCTGTGGGAAGGGCTTCTAAGAATTACTCTGAAAATTACAAAATAAAAAAAGCTTTTAAAAATAAATTATAGAAGGCGTGTTCCTTTTGCCCAGAAAATTCCATTTTGAGACTGAGAACTTGTAATAACCAAATGTTTTAAGCTGCCAAATATCCTCAGGCCTGCATGCAAAGCATTTAACACCTGTCAAAATAAGCTGTCAGCACACAACAGCACAATTTTTTCTAGGAATTAACTCTATTGGACACATGGATTAAATGTAAGCAAGTTGCAGTTCCACTTAAACCAGATCTCTGCAGCCTTACTGGATGTGCAACATAAAGTCTTCAACAGAGCGTAGTTGAGACATCTCTCCTTAACAGAGCCAGAAATTAGTTACTTATAAAAAAACTCAGTATTTTTTTTCATTTTGTGAAGAGGGAAGAAACACTAATTTCCAGCATCAGACCTACTTTTTAACAGAATAACACTCCTTGATAGGAGAAGGTGCTGCATAAAACACCCTCTTGAATTCATTTGAAATTCAGCAGAAAGGTATGAATGGCATCCAGTATTTTTAGCTGGATGGAGGTCAAATTTTTGTAACAGTGACAAAGGGTCAAGCATATGCATGAGGAAAGTAATCTCTGGCTGTTGGTGGAATCACCCTTTGCCACACTGCCAAACGAAAAATTTAAAGTGGATTCCCAGTCTTGCCTGAAAACAGCTGAATGATGAGCTAGCTGCATGGGGACCCTCTTCCTTCTAAGGGCCTTATCAGACTGATTTACAGCCCTGTGCTGCCTCACAGACCGAGCTGTGTAAACAAAGCTCATATCCTGGGCTGATAGTGCAAAGCATATGTAAAACATTTCTGTCCTGAGGCCCACATCAGGGGCTGAGTTCTGTTCCCTTGCACAAGACCTCTGCAGCTTCAAGCAGATGAGGCCAACGTTTCTCATTGGGAAAAATAAATTAAATACAACAATACATCTTTGCTCAAGACCAACTAGTTCTTATGGAGATGTGGCACACAATGTGAGTAAGAAATTATTATTAATGTATGTCCTTGTATGCAAACAGTGCCTCTGTTACAAATCTCAGCTTAAGAACAAGGGACACAACAATACAACACCCACAATTCAAGTAGGTGATTGTCTACAATTCATGTTTGAGGTTTTTGCCAAATATAGTTAAGATACAACAGCTTCAAGTTGTGAAAAGATAGCTTTCTCTAACAATAATTAAAACTAATCTTTTCTTCTCCATATTTTTGTTTGATACCTGACTTTTATTCTACATTAGAGACTGTAGAAGGGCAACATTTGAGATCTCTCAGAAATAAGCCAAATCACAGAAAAATGAAATAAAATACCTCTATTTTAACCAGGTCTGAACCAATATATAAAGTATCAATAAAAGTAAAATTTATTTTTTACTTTTAGCAAATTTAAAATATGTATTACACTGCAAAAGGTATTTTAGCAGCATAGCAAAAACCCCAGCAAAAAAACCAAGGCAGAGGGTTTTGTCATTTCAAAATATTATCCAGCAGTGCCATGCTATAATCTAAATTGCCAAAGGGCTTTTAAATTCCATCAGTGAAAACCAATTATAAAAGGAAAGGAAATACTTGCAAAATATGTAACACATAATCCCCTCACACACAGATCTCCATTGCTCTGCAAAACTCTTCAGGCTAAGCATAAAGCTTTTAATAAATGTGCCACTATCCACACCCAAGATTAGTTTGTTTTGTTCTTCTCATTCCCAGGGAAGAAGGAATGCACTTGCACCTCTCCTGACTAGGTATTTGACAGTCTTAGATGCAAGCTAAGGAGAGCACTACAGATACAATCATAAAAACCTGGCAATAAAGCATTTCAGACCTCTGAAAAGTCTGAAGTGCTTTATTTCAGAATGGGATGGGTTTTCAGGTAGTTCTGCCTTGGACCATTTAAAGGTTATTTGCATGAAGATTAATGAGCAGATCTAGGAATCTGCAGACAACACCTAGCTGGAAGAATCTGCCAGCACACTGTGGGGATATTGGCAAACACGAGAAGGATCAGTCAAAAAATCAACACAACAATTTCAGCAAAATTTCAACAAAGTCAAGCAGAGAAATTGTGTGAATACAAAGTGGGAAGCCCAAATGGCAGAGAGTACTGAGGACAAGAGCAGGTCACAATAGGGGCCAACAGTGTGGGGCTACAGCAAGAAGCAAACTCTTGTCCCTGTGCTGACAGGAGTGACTACTCTGTGCTATTCACCCCCAGAGGCACTGACTGGAGACCACAAACCAAGAAAACCTGCTGCTGAGGAAGGGCATGAGAGGAATGGCTGGCTACAGCACATCACCTGCTGAAGGTGACACTGAAAAAAGATCCCTGCCTGTCATCAGAATGTGCAACCAGGAACCTGCTAAACAGTTAAATTGAGAGATTTATGGAAATCAAAAAAGTATATTCCTACTATGAGAGTCTACAGAAACATATCCTATGTGAAATCCAGAAACTGACTCCAAGGAAATGCACTTGCATTTTCAAATCAGCTTTAATAAGGAAAATAAGAAAAAAACAGCTGGAAGTTTCATATCACTGGCATTAAGCCATAAAATTCCATAATTCTGCTAATCCAAATAGGCAATATTAAAACATATTTATACAAGAATTACTCTATAATTATCTTAGAATTCCATGAGCACTCGGAGCACCAAACTGGCACGTTATGTAAATACTCATAGTAAAAACAAAGATGCAAAAGGTCCCGACATATACACCAGTAAGTTCACTAGATTGTGCGATTTCATAATATTTTGACTCTCAAGTTCTCCTGCTTTTATGTACCAAACCAATACATACTTGTCTGCATTCTTTGCCACTTTTGATATTAACTTAGATGTTGACGCTACTCTCATCAGCTTGTTACGACTGTCATCTGAACTCTCCCAAGCACTGTGACCTTTTTCAACAGTCAAGGATTTCTTTATGCTAGAAGAAACAAAAAAAAAATTTACAATTACAAGATAATAGCGTAACAATAAGTGGAACTCGTATGCAAATGAACAGATCAAGCAGCAGGAGACAAAAGCAGAGCTAGATCTTCCTTCAAGCTGCAGCATGAAACAGGGAAAAAAGATTAATCAAAAAGTTCTAACTGGATGAATGAACACAATTGAGCAAGACAATTGCCACATGTTTTATCCATTCTTTTCCATTTCCAAATGCTCTTACATAAAGACTTGAACAAAATAACTCTATACTTCATTACTACATCACTAACAAATTACATTAGTGAAAAAAATGAGGCTAAGTATATAAGTCTTAAAGAATAAACTATATTTAAAAAATCAATTAAGTAGATAACAATGTATTTTTTTCCCTGATTAACCGTTCACCAGCTTAAGCATATTGATTTTGAGGCAGAACAGTTCTATCAGATTAGAGTTTCATATAGAAGCTTTGCAGTTAGCACATACTAAATCACATTAATGGCTTTAATCCTTTTGAAACAAATGTCTGCAAACCTCTTGCATGAGTAAGACAAGCTAGGTTTGGCCTGAAACTACAGACAATTAAATCCATGAATGTGGATGTAATTTTTCAGCAATCTTATTGCAGCCAATTTACACTAATGGGAACTTGCAAATTTTGCAGTCACTAGTTCAATAACTTCGCATGTGCCTTAATCACAGAATACATGCTCAAAAAGTTACCTAGCCCAAATTATCCTTCACCCAGCTGACTGAGAGTTGGCACATGTCCTGCTAATAGTATCACACTTCATCCTGTCAGAAATGCTTTTTGCAGGAGTTAAGTCCTGAAATGCAACCCTAGAAATGGCAAGCTCCTTCTACAGCACCTCAAGAGGCTCAAAGGTCCTGTGACAAACAAGTTAATCAAATCAAGTTAAACCCTTAGGAGACTGAAAAAGGAATTTATTTTTCCCCACACTGCAAAAGATTAGTAAGCAAGACTTCAGACATCTTTACAGGGAGATACCAGGCAAGAGAACAACAGGCTGCAAGTTCAGCTTCAGACAACTCACAGGTTTGTGCAAGACATGGAGACAGAGCCTTTATGGAGTGTTATAACATGCACCAGTCAAGTGGAAGTTTAAATATTTATAAGAGCTGTGAATTCAAGCGATGCAAGACAACAGTCTTGTGAACCAAATGGGTAAATTTCAGAGCAATAAATTTAATTTACATTTTGTTTCAGTCTCTAAGTGCCAGAGAGTAAAAAAAGAAAAAAAAATATACACCTTCCAAAACAGTAAGGTGACAATGAATAAAAAAACTAAAACAAAACAAAAATAAACTCTGCCAGGTGATCTGCATAGCTTTAGAACTCAGAAGCTATGATCCAAAACTTAAAAGCCATTTCTTGACTTCAAAATGCAATCTAGTATCTCTAAAATGTACCTTTTTTCCCCCTTGTGCCTAATTCCCACAAAAATTAGTGGGAACTTAAGAGGCAATCGTAAATAAATTTCAGCATTTACTCAAATCAAGTAGTTCTATGATCTGGGTATAAAATCAGAACTTCACTCATGTAAAGAATGAAAGTAAAGCCATCCTGCAACCCAGCAGGAGTCAAAAAGGAAGGGTCATGCATTAAAAAAATACACCAACAAAAACAGAACTGCAGTCACTTTATGGAGTAATTTGAGAGTAAAAATTTCTGAACCAAGAGTTGCAATGATACTAGTATTTAAAAAATACTGCTATGAGACATAAGAATGGCCATGTGGAAAATACACTCCATAGTTCAGCTATGTCAGACAAAATCTATGAAGTGTATTTGAGAAGAATCAAGTCAGAGTGATCATTAAATATTTTACAATCATGGCTGATTAGAGGTAATTACTGTATTAGGATTTTAATCTGAGAATAAAAAGCCTGTGTAAACTTAAAAATAGATTGAAAGAAAAAAAATGCATTTTTATGTATTTGTTTTGCTGCAATGCATATTGAATGCATCTCCTCTAGCAGAAACAGTATCAAACCTCAGCTTGATCATGGGATTAGAACTATTTCACATGACTTGTTGTCAAATATGAACTCAGTATCGTTACAGTAATTTTTAGTTCTGTACTGTGGTACTGTGAAAACCTTTTAGCTGGAGCAGAACTCTTGCTTTCTGGAGTTTGCCTGTGTGTTTGGAGAGTCTGGGAGGAGGGCTGGGGAGAAGGTGATGCTTGAGTTTGTGCACTTTGTTCATTAGAATGAGAGTCCTCTTTTTTTTCTTTTTGTCCTGGAGGTTTTTCCTTCTTTTTTTCTGTACCGCTGTAAAAGAAAGTGTAACACAGGGAGGGAAAAAAGAGAACAAGCGAATAAATTAGCAAGGTGGGAGAAAATGTCCTCTGTGAAAAGATGGGAGAGGCATTTAACAACTTACTATAAACAATCACCAAAAGAATACTTTGATTATTTACTCTATCTTTTCATGTTAGCATTTTGCTGAAATAAGGTTTATCCACTAGTTCCAACAATAAAAAACAGTCAGGGAGACATGGAAGATAATTTACATATTTCAGCTGTACTAGATTAACTATGATTTTAAAATTAATACAACTTTGATTTGAGTGTGTCCTTCATTCACAGGTTCCCCTACAGCATTCAAAGCTGACACAAACTGATGCTCCACAAATCTGCTGCTCCTCAGGACAAAACCATCCTCTGCTTCAGAGCTCGCTGACCACATTGTTGTGCTGCCAGCCAAGGTTCAGGGCAAGTCAAGGCAGGACTGTGACTTGTGCTGTCTCTCATTAGTGTAAGTCCACCATGAAACTGTATTTGTGGACAACCATGCTACTATCCTTGAGCTGCCACCAAAGCCCTGGAATGCTGATGCTGGTCCCTGGGCTTTGGTGGCTGCACCAGAGCTCAAAGGAAACCATCCCTGAAAACTCCTGGCTGATTTGATCTGTAGTTGACCAATATCAGATTGTCTTGTCACTTCTTTAATGACCTCAGCCACAACAGCCAAGAACACATCTTAATTTACATAGTGCTGTATTTATTAGTTTAATACTTGAAACTGATTTAAATACATATCATTACCAAACTTAAATCTATTAAGACCCAAACCAAATGTTTGCTGGGTAAAGAGAAAGATTAATTAAAAGGTTCTTCTATGAAGTCACATACTTTGTAACATACTGAATCACACAAACAATACCTGGACCTGAAAGAGAAGAGTACTCTCAAGTGCACAGCCTATTTATTTTTTAAGGTAAAAAAATGAAATCTTACAAGATAGATTTTTCAGTGAATAAATAAAGCAAGATACAAACAACAGCTAAAAATGCAATAGAAAGATTTTTATCTTAGGGCCAAAGTAACCTGCAAAGTAAAAAAGAAAGAGTATCTTTCTGAACATGAGAATCCAATTTTTTTTCTCTCACAACAATTGCCCCCCCACCTTGAATTCTTGCATTACCATAATTATTTGTATTTCCATTTACCATTTCCTAAAACACAAAAAAAAAAAACAGTAAAGCATCATTCAAAATGAATTAATAAAAAATGGGCACCTAATTTTAACATATCATTCTTAGGAACATTTTTTTTTTTTTTTGCTTCTTTTGTTATTTCAGTTAAATTGTATCATCTACCACTGAGACAAACCCCCCAAAGGCTTATAGGAGTTCAACTTTTCCAACTGCTTTCAGAGAAGAGATGCATTGAAAAACAGGTCAAAACATGAATATGAAACCCAGACGAATCTGTAAGGATCACTCAGGATTTCTACTGTAAAACATACTGTCTAGTTTAAAATGTCAATATAATCCATCAGAGTGACATTTTCTTTTCAAAAAAAAGCAGATGAAAACAAAACAAAGAGCTTTCACATTCCTTGAGGGCGTATATGTGATCACAGAGAACAAAGCTTGGAGAACTGTGGGGTTTTGATTAATAATTTATACCCAAAAATCCTTAATTAACTGGTAGCATAGAAATTTATTATTATTTTTTAATCAGAATACTTAGCTTGTATTGCTGGATGCAAAGCACACTACTGTTTATGTTTCTGCATTGTGTTGCTAGAAATTCAGTATAGTGAATAAATTCTCGGAATCTCTTTTCACTGAAGCAAACAGAAATCCTCTCCATTCCTACTATGACAGCTACACACCACGTTTTGTAATGTCCTATTGAACAGTGACACATCAGCAATGCTGCAATTCACCTCTGCACCCCCCCAGCAGGTTCAGGTGAATGCCACCTGCTGACAGCAGCATATAATCTAATTTATCAGCTCAGTCTCATATTTTCTGTGTTCCTACCCAAACTCATTGGATCTGTCTCCTAGAAACCACAGATTTGGTATGGGAATGTCTTCACTGTGCATTATCCATTTCTTTGCCATGAGGTTCACTCCTTAACTTTTTTTTGTGCCATGAGAATCACTGGACCACTCTGGTTTCACTCTAGACTGTAGCACAAGGTACATTTGGATTCCAACTAAGTGCTTTTATCTACCACCAGGTTGCAAGAAGGCTTCTTTTGTGACTGGCATTTTAATTTGGAAGGAAATAATGTAGAAATGTGGCAGTCTGAGTACTGAATATCTTTGCTCTGAATTTATTTGGTTTGCTTACTTCTGCTAAAATCTGCAGCTTAATTGTATTATGGACTGGCTAGTACAGAGCGGCTCTCCCACTAATACTTCTTCTAGTAGGTCTTGTGTAACTGCTGAAATCAAATCAAAACCAGTGTCTTTTCCTGTGGGTTTCTAAAGACTAGTTGTTCTGGGAAGCAGTCATTTAATGCATCCAAAAATTCTTTCCAAAACCCAATTTGATGAGGCATTTCTTCAGTCTACAAGTGAGTAGTTGACAGCTATTACTATCTGTCCTGATTTTCAGCTTCTCTAATTTCACTTAGTACAGTGTTTCATCCTTTGGACCACAACACACTGGCATCTACTGTGGATGGTGGTCACTCTGAAACATCAAGACTATTGTTATCAGATGCTGTTTTCAGAAGAACGTTTAGTCTTAAGGAAAATGATCAAACAGGTCTCTGACAGTCATTGGTTGGTTTTTGTTTCCAGTCCAAACTACAGGGTTGAAATTTTCTCAACACATCCATGACTTCATCTCTGTTAATGGGTCATCATCTACCTGCTGTTCAGGGAACATTCCTGGCCTCTGATTTTAGTGATTGCTGGTATTTTAGCATGCCATTGCTGAAATGAGACATCCTACTGCTGTGGAGCTACTGGGGCAGGTGATTATATCCATGGTCTCAATGTTCAGGTTCATAGGACAAGATTAAACAGTCCAGGAAATTAAACTGCTCATTTATAGAAGAAATTCACACACTGAACTTCAACACCAGTTACAGTTTGGACACAAGTAGGCCTTTGGGTATTCTGGCTAGATGTATGGCTGCATACACTTAGAACATGAAAAGTCCTAGGCAGGCTATGGGGTCTGTATAGAACCTAAAGGTTAATTCTCTATCAACAGATGACCTTGTCCACCTGCTGCACTAGTTCAAGCTTCAGCCTGAAGAAAGGCCTGGATAAGGTGGGGTGAAACATTCCAGTCTCCTTTGGCCTCCTTCCTTTTCAACACAAAAAGCGTTAGAAATAAACATAGTTACTCTGCCTTTGTAAGCAGATGGAACTAGTATTGACATTTATGTGCCTTTCCCATTTCTTGAGCTGGTAATTTTACAAAAGGGCAAATTTGTTTCTTGCAAACATCAAACGAATTTAAGTAAAAAAGACATGACAAAGGAACTCCTGGAAACAGAAACTTCCTAAGCCTTTCTAAAACACGTCTTGATGAAGGGAGTCGTGTGTCTTCAGCTGCACTGGAACCACCAACACCTTCCCTGGATAGTTATTCAGAGGCCCAGGGAGAGCTGCCCTCTGCAAATGAAGGTTTTCTCTTTTGGCCTATCCAGGTCTCCTTTTAAAGACCTTAACTCAGATGAAAGGGATGCCGGCCACTCCACTCTGCTCTTCTTATGTAGTCAAGGGTTGAGCAGCCAATGAATCAAGCAGGTGATTCAGCACAAATGCAAGCTAAACACCGCGGGAACTGGACTGGCTCTCATCAAAGTGCCAAGAGCCACAGGGCTAAGATTAATGGAAAAGTGCTAACTAAGAAATACCTTCCTGCAGGGATGTCTTCTGTCCCTGTGCCTGTCGCACCAGCAGATAGAGACATACACTGATCCCTGACTGAGTTATTGTTGAAAAGTAAATGTAAGACTTCAATAAAAACAAAGTTATGCAATGCTACACAGTGGAGAAGAGCAAAGAGTGGGGCACTACCCTCGCTTTCCAAATTCCTAACGTCACTAGAGCTTCTTCTGGTTTGTTAATAGTTTATATTTGCTTGCAGCATTTTTATTCTCTGAAGCATACAATTTCCCTGTCTTGCTGTACAGCACAATATTTACATCCACACTAGAAGATAAACCAGCTACTGGAGCTACCAGAGTACTCTGCAGAGGCCAAGAATTTGTTCACATAACTTACCACAGTTACACATTAGAGTATTCTCTGCCCCGTGGCTATATCTGGCAGCTTGTTCTTCACAACAAACAAGAATAGGTCCAAAACCTACTGCTGAAGAAGCCATGCAATCACTGTCTAACAGACCCACAGAAAAAAGCAGTTAAGCAAACATCTCATTTACTGTGTGAAGCTGAAAGTATTACATGGAGGAAAACCACACTGTTTAATTCCTAGCTCATTTAACTTCCAAATTACTCAATCAATGTAATTTCTTCACATTTGACATCTGATACAGGTATTTTTCATAAGGACTAAGTAGCCATATTTTGGGCCAGATTTTCTACCCAAAAATGTAAACCTTTATCTTACACAATTTGCTATTGTCTCATAGACATTTTGCTATTGCCTACTATTTACACTCCAGACAATGAAGTCAGTTTTGCCCTTTAATTTCCTTGAGGGAAGGAAGGAGGGGGGAACAAAAAAACAACAAAAAAAGTGCATATGAATACCAGAAGGCAAAATTTTCCATTTGTACTGGAAATACATTTTCCTATTCCCTTAGTGAGAATTCATTTTGGACACTACACACCACAGAAATACTCTCCATTTTTTAATTTGTTTTAGAACTCTTCTGTACACAGCCCAACAACATGGTAAATCTGCAAGGTTTATTTGTGCCTTATTGGACTTCAGGCAGCTCTGCTGAGTGTTGTGCAGAGACAAAACTCAAACTCTTGCTCGGTTTAGTTTTGAGATTTTTTTAATATATAAAAATCTGAATTTTAATCATAATTTGAATACCTTTTAGCAGCAGATGAAAGTGTTTCTTTTCTGGCAACAGAAACAGATGAACTGTGGCTTGTTTTCCTGTTTCCTGTACTCCCGTTAGTTATACATGACATCGAGATAGCTTCTCGGAGGCTTGGCTGACCTAGAAAAAAGCAATATTAAAGAATGTAAGGTTTTATAGCTATATCCAAAGGTCCACATGAAGAACAAAAAGCTCTCAGATGTGGACCTGGTATCACACAGCAGCAGCCTGAGCATTCAGGACAAACATCCAGCAATATATATCCAAGAAACCTTAACTGAAGCAGCTGGAACCAGGAAACCTGGGACACTAAGGCAGGCAAGAATATGCTGTGATAGAGGTCAGTTCCTCTACTGCTATGATGTCAGGAAAGAATTATTAAGTTAAGGGTTGTGATTCTAAAGATTCAAAAAAAAATCTCAAGATTTTCAGTTTCATTTCAGCTGCCCCTTCCATCTTAAAACCTTTCAGTACATGCCCTATGGAATAGCTATTAAGTCTCTGATACTGCTCACTCTGTAGAACATCTGCCACATCCAGTGCGCATTACAGACTCTCTCCAGGGACAAATCAAGAGCATGAATGTGAAGAAGGCTGTTGTCTGTCAGATGCCCACTTCACTCATTGCAGAAGTTTAAAACTATGCAGTGAATGTGGGAGGGGATTGCAAGGAAGACAAGGGGGATCAAAGGCTCTTCTATTTTCAGAGCTGAACGCTAGCCTGGCAATTAGCTCCCAGACCTGAATCTTCCACAGAATGCCAGTGAAATACAAGGCATTTCACTCAAACCTGCTGTTTCATCCTTACCCACTAACTGTGTCTCTCGTTTTGTGCACCTGTTTTACTTCCAAGGTATTACTTGGAGCAGAATTTTGCCCCTTCCTCCTTTAAAGTGCTAGACTTGTACTTTTCCCTTTTGAGGGGAAAAAGATTCCCAGGGTAATTTCACATTAAGCATCCAAAAATCAGTGGTCACTTTTGAGCCCCTCTTGTGCCACATGCCCATTTCACAGACAGCAAATTTCTATTGCATCTCATAAGGTTGTCACTCTGACTTCAGCAATAAACACAATGAACAACTGACAGAAAAATAACATGTCTGTGTTTGTGGCAGGCTTCAAACAGAGTGAGATAGATAAGGCATGAGGCCGCACATTGAAGATAAAAGCGAGGAGTAAAACAGCAGCTGGGGAGAATGGACAGTTCTGTGCACAGAGGACAAACTCACACAGATGCCTCATTTGAACACTACCAGCCATGTGTCACAGCACAGCTCTTTCAAGCAGGTTGAGAGGCAAATTGATTCTTACTTTAAGCTACCACATTATATAAAAGAGATACCCATCACGGGAATATTAGATTTCAGAACTATTTGGATGAATGCAGAAATGGGCTGGCCTACACAAACCAAACAGTGCTTCAAATGCACCAAGCAGCATGTGATCACATCTGAAATTCAGATCAGGAAAGCCAAAAGGAGCATGTGGAATATCTCAGACAGAAATGAGAATAAAAGAAGTCTGAAGAAAGTAAAGACACACTTAAAATCCAAAACCACTTCAAAGATCATTGCTCTTCCTAAATTCTATATAAGTCAATTTGGTATGATTCCTTCCAAGCGGTACTTTTTACAGACTGTTTTATTTGCAAGATAAACATTTGGAATATAAAATTTGTTTTAGAATTTGTTTTAATATACTGCTTAAAACCTCTGAAGCTCAAGAGATTTTTTACCCCATGTAATTCAGACTCAAGAACAAAAGCGCACAAGCTTAGAAAGCACATTTACTGTAGAAGCCTATAAATTAGCTTCTCTTATTTTCAGTGACAAAGTAAGTCATCTTCTTTGTGGAGATGCATAATATCAAGGCCTGAGATTCACTCTTGAACTTTATATGACCTTAACATCTCTGTCTGCCTATTGTAATAGATTAATGTCTCTCCAACCAGCCCTAGCATGGCTTTCCAGAAATGTGAGTCAGGAGAATCAGCAGTGATTCCCAGCATGGTGGGTAGGGCTCTCAGTGGGATGTGTAAAGGACAACAGTGCTACAGACAGGCCACGGGAACTTACTAAGATGGGGAACACACTCAGAGTGCAAGGAGCACACTGCTATCTTTTTTTACTGGCTACATCTAGAATAATTCCCCCTGCTAGGTATGGAAAGTGTTAGTTCCTGCTTTGTGTCCAGGGACAAAACTGATCACAAATAAAACACTACAAGTATTTCTAAATGTGAACACATGATATGCAAAATCACATTTGAGATCAAGATTTTTGAGTTGAAGTAAAAACCATTTTTTGCAAAATGGCTAACAATTAAACATAACCCAGATTAAAAACTGCAGTGACAATTTTTTTTCAAGTGTCAGAAATACATCAGGCTTTCTTATATTCTAGAACAAAATCTTGGTCAGTGTGCCACACTCAATGTGCAATAAAATGTAAAAAAGCAAAGAAAGCAGCAAAAAATCCCCTCAACAAACAAAAATCCCCAAACCCCACTCTCAACACCCCTAAAAAACAAGACCTCTTCCAAATTCTCTATATACTGTATGTTAATTAGATAGTCAAAAACTGATTTTAGAATACCTACTTTTAAAGGGAAGAAAAAAATTCAATTAATCATCTGCAATTATAAGTAAAGAAAACCCATTTATATTTTAAATCATGAAAAGTGAAGGCGAGTTTTAAGTCCTGTGCACTTAAAACTTAATCCCAGACAGTGAAACCTGGCTACTGACAGAGACACACAAGGGGGATCTTCCCAGCTGGGTCAGAAGTTGAAGGAAGCTGACCCACCAGCCCAAACCACACCTCTCTCTTAATGACTTTTAACCAGGGCATCTCTGCAGTCAAAAGATGTCAAAAATTAACAACACTATCACCTTCTCCACTGCAGAGATAATCCTTCTTAGCAGTCAAGTGCTTTTGCTTCAGAGAGGTGGAAATAATGAAGTGGCACGGGAGAACACAAATTCCAGATCAATACACTGAAACAACTGAGCTCTCCCAGCACTGGGCTGCACACCTCTGCCAACATCATGTCATTCACCACCTGCTAGCATAAGCAGTCTGAAATATTTCAGACTGAATAGCACTTATCTTTATCTGCTAGTTTGGAACAAAAGCCAGATGTAAACTGAAAGCAGAATGAAAGGCAGGGTATGGTGAGCAGGATTAAAGCCAAATTGTCAGAGATCAAAGCAGTAAAGATGTCTTTTATGGGACAGATTCATCTCTGTTCTGATAATTTTCATAGAATAGTATCTGTAGAGTTCAAAAGAAACATTTTATTAACATCTGTCAAGTATACAAATATGTGAATGAAAGATAAGTAGGATTAGAAAAAACAGACCACAACAAACCAAAAATCTATTTCCAATTCTTTATCAGCCTTGATTAGCTAACTGGGGAAAAAATGAAGCCAAGCTGAGAGTGGTAAGTTTGAAAATGTGTGTCCTGTGATAACATGATAGCTCTTTCCTCCAAACATACTTACAAGGTGCTCAAGCTGAGAATCAATTAGTAATTCACTTTTGTTCCCAAACCCAAAACTCAGAATATTTTATACTAAAATGTAGTTGATTCTGTTAGCAAATATATTTGCTGAAAAAATTTCCTCAATATCTTTGTATTTGCTAATATTCTGACAGGGAAATTGCCTTTCTTCAAGGAAAATCAAACACTTGTTTCAATTCTTCAGGTAATTTCAATTTAAAATAAGTAGCTGCAGCTACATTTAAGTTACTTCTCTGGGCACTTAATTCAAGTGGATTTAAAAGAAAAAGCTCAAGAAATGACACCTTACCAAAAAAAAAAAAATTTTTTTTGAAGGAAGATTTTTCTTCTTTTTCTCCATTAAGGCATACACTATCAAGTCCTTCAACAATCTTAAACTATTTGACTTTCAGCAAAACTGACAAAGACTTCTAGATTATAAATATATTAACATGCCATGGGGTTTCCTACCTGGAAGGACAGAAAACCAATTTAGTAGTCTTACTAAACAAGTGTACAGTGTGTGTAAATCTCCAGAGAGCCCACAGAGTGAGCTGTGGAAAACCAGACAGAAATAGTTATAAGTATAGCAGAACATAAGATTTTATCTGCACTTCCTTCCTAGTAGAATAACTTCAAAATCAATAGAAATTATGGCAAATGACAAATCTTAGACTTGGTTCAAGGTGTTAGAATGAAGTGTATAAAAGCAGCTAATTCTAGTCATGGCTCTGCTTTCAAATGATGTCAAGCCCCTCAGCCCATGGAAGATGCTGGCAAAGAAACAGCCTGGGAGCCCCAAAACTCTTTTCAAAGAGAGTACTGCATTCTGAAGGGTAGGGAAATACTTTCTTCAACATTCTGTTTTATTCAACTACTTCACTTACATACTAAGAATCAAATTTTGATTAAAACTTCTTCAGTTGAAAAAGTGTCCTTTTCTTCTATCACATGAAGACAGGTCAGAGTGAGACATTAGGTCTCAAATAATGAACAGAGCAAATCAGGATCCATAATTCATTTCTCTAACTATGGGTTTGCTTCTTCTCGCTTAAAAATCAAATTTTAAGACAACTAAGTTTCAAAAACTTTTATTACAGTAATTACAACTAGCTGAAAAAATAAACATTCTTTTTATATTTTTTAAATGGAAGCACAATTTTGCAGATTTCAACAGACAGCTATTAAACACACATTATTTGTCATTTCCTATTAAAAGGAAAAGAACTACCCAAATAGACACATGTAAATAATAAGCAACAGTTTGAGAGTGCATAGCTAATGCATAAACAACTTGAGCTCCAAGAGCATCTCTCCTAGTAGGTAGATAAACTAACTGAGATGTTAAGAGTAATTAAATATTTATTTTTAGATTTTTATAAATAGTGACTTAACCCATATATTTCCAACTTTAAATGATCCTCATAGGGATATAAAACTAATTTTTCAGGTGTCAGGGGAGGCACCTCTGTTCTTTGGGCAGGCATTTAAAAATATGCTACAGAAAACTGAAAGACTTGTTTGGCCAATTGCTTATTCAAATCACACAGCCCTTTTCCCTCTCCCCTCTATCTTATTTTGCTATACTTTCCCAGAGGCACCATCTACATGCTCAACCAATTGCCAAATGGGCTAATCCTAAGCCAAGGAAATAAAATTTTAACTATGGTAATTTGAAACCATTTGATAGACTCTTGAAAACAAGGGATGAAAAAGCCACTCAAGTGTTATAAATAAGGAGTTTTCATTTGAAAAAGTTAGTGACAACACTGAACTCTTCCAACATTACAATTCTTAGTTTGAGAAGCATCATGGAGAACAGTAGTGTACCACTCAAGGAAATTTGCTCACACTGTTCTAAAAGAAGTAGACAGATGCACTAAACATACCCAAAACTGTAAGAAGCATATGGAAAAAGAATAAGGATTCTTATCACCACAACTGAAAATATTCCTCTACAATGAACAAGATTATTAGGTTACAGAACTTTAAAAAAACCCTCTGAACTTTGTTCTTCACTTCTCCATCCTAACCTTGGTTTAGCTGGTTAGTAACCCTTAGCTCATTACAGCCCTCTAGATCCAAATTTTAAATAAAGAAAAATACATGAAGAACGTCAGAAAGGTAAGTGTAACAAAAGAAACTAAAATATTCAGTAAGTCAGAGTAGAAGATAGGAAAAAATTGTAAGAAATGCAGAAAGAGCAGATGGCACTAAAACCAATCCCTGGGAAATGCATTAAGACCTCAAGAGTATCATTATTTGTTATGTGAGTATGCAGCCTGCAGACTTCAATAGGACTATTCCCATGAGTAAAATGACCCACATACAAGCTTGCCAGGCTAGTTTTAATATTGTGGATAAGAACCTATATACTACCACTACCATAAAGCATTTTCCTATGTATACTTTATTTTCTGTTTCTTTAACATTTACTGATTAGACAACATAAACATGTAATGAGTTCTTAGAACAACTCTGCTTATTGAATAGTGTAAAGACAAAAAAAATAAAACTCCAATCTGTCCTATGCTTTCATTAATGAAGCTTGCTGAACACCTGAAAAGCCAATTTTTGTTAACATAAAACCAAATTACCTAATGTTAATGGATTTAAGCCATTATTGAGATAAGATGAAAATTACATCTGAAGTACTCTGCTTACAGGAGTGCAATGAGATACATATACTAATTTCATACAAGAGAAGGGAGCAGGAAAAGAAGGAAAACTCAACGGGCTCCTCTTATAAAAGCCCACTGCACAAAGGAAAGAAAAAAGTAAGTAAAAAACCCCCTATCAACTGCATTTCCAGTACATACCTGATTTTCCAGGTCCCCAAGACCACTGCTTAAAGTAAAATAAAATGCTTCTCAGTTTGCCACTCTTCACTGTCATGGGAAACCCTATCTGCAAACTGCCATTCACTATTCCAATTTCACTTTGTGAGCTGAATTTGCATATGAGTTATTTAATATCAATTCCTGTCCAAGCAACAGGAAATATTCCTCCAAAGGTTTAACCTTTGTCAAGTCTCTTCATTACTTCTGAGTCCAGAAAAAGGACATGAACTCTTTGTTTCTCTACAGGCAGACATCAGATGCACTTTTTCAGGCTCATATTCCAGGGAAATGATTAGTCTGAGATATTTCACTAGTGCCATAGTGTGCCACAAACTTGTCTGCACACCCAGAGCCTGAGGGATGTATTCTCCTGTTACGCACATTTTGACACCCTGGAAGATTTTAATACGTTTACCAGGCACCAGCTGGGAGCCAATCTATCTTGCTGGCAGCCACAAGCACCAGACTGCTTTATGCTTTCCTTTTCTTCAGTGTCCAGGTAATCTTTGTTTTTGGAACTTTTTGTGAATGCTAACAGCATCAATCATGTATCAACAGCAGAGGCATGTGGCAACTGAGTGCAGAGCTGCCAAATGCAAATAATTTCCCACCAAAGAAATTCTTCTTACCAAGCCATCTATTTAAAAAGAAAAGAAAGAGAGAGAGAAAATAAATGAAACCCATAAACTCACCCCCACACTATGATCCTAAGAAGCCCTATAGCTGCTGGGGACAGGATCCCTTACCAAGCCTTTTCTCATTTCTAACCCTCAACACTATCTTTGGACCTGGTAATTTCTCCTTTGGGTAGTTATTCTTAGCTCCATGCAGAGATGGAGAAGCACTATCACAATCTTTTTATATTGAAAAGATTTACTCAATTTAGAATAACTTAGCATTGGGAAGTTGCGTGCAAACACTCCCAGCCTGCTTTTCACTGTGAAATACAGACAAGTGCTAATCCTGCAGCAATCCCTGCTAGAGGTATTTTCCTTAAACAGTCTCTCCACTGCATGCTTTACTAGGAGACACTAAGGTGCCTAAAAAATTTTGCCCTTTATCTTATCTTCTACAGTTCACAAACCCCTGAATGAAGAGCCTTTTATTTTTGAGACAGAGCTTTACACACAAGATCCTAGGTAGCAGCTGCCTCCTGACTGAGAGCCTATGAGTTAGAAATAAAAATCTATGAAAAAAACACAAGATTTTTTTCACTGGAGACTGGACTAAGCTCAAAATATGCATGTGACAAAAATGTAGGGGAAAAAAGAAAAACAAAGATTTAAAGGATAATGCAAAAAGCTTTATCTTCAGCTACTGTTTCAATCTGTCAATCTAAAATAAAGGAAATTAGGAACAGAATTAAATCACCAGATGTGCCATGCAGACAAATCAGACAAAGGATGAAGAAATCACTTTTTTCACCAAGTCAAGCCATCAACTTCAGAATAAGAAAAATCAGTAAAAAATGATCAGGATGGATTTGTCCCTTTCAGTGTGATTCACTGTCAGCTCACAACACTTATTTTTAGTCTATGAAAAATGTATTTTCAAAGACACTGCCGAGGTGGCAACAAGTAAAAAAATGGAGAGGTTTTAAAAAATTCATTTCAGCAATAAGTAGAAGAGCCACCCTTCAAACTAGGTTAGTAATCAATTTGTATTGAAACTCCTTTGTTTGATGGAAAGACTCAGGATGGTGTTTTCTGGTACTATTATTCTTGTTGAGTTCAGTTTGTTCTAAAAATATTTACCTCACTGTGTTGCCATACTTCAGATTAAACACATCTCTCCCCATGTATTCAGAAGGACATACACAGATCTATTCTCTTTACTCATTATTTATGTCAGTAGGTATTTAAGGGCTGCTGCAGAGAAAAATACTTCTGTGATTGAAAGCCTCAGCATTTATTTTGAAAGACAATTTACCTATATTATTTTACATGAAAGGGCAATTATTGTAATGCAGAAATCCAGATTCTTGACAGGATCACAAACAGCAAAATGAGTTTTGGAGGAATACAGTTACCTTTGCAGCAATCATGACTTGACTAGTAAGAGTCTGTTATATGCTTGCATAAAACTTTAAAGAAAACCTAACAATAACTTCTTTGAGTATTATTTTTAATGGCAATTCAGATCATCTTCTAATCCTACTTATTCAAAGAAATTACACACTTATCTCTGTTAAAACATTTCAAGAGTTTTTTGGCTATTGAAAAAATTTAAAATACAGACATCAAAAGTAGAACCCAGGGTGTTGCAAAAAGTGATGCATGAAGTTGTTTTAACCCCAAGTTTATGCTTCAAGTCTAATTTTAGTCTCTTAAAATTCCAATCTCTGTATGTAAGCATTTTCTTCTGTGAATTCTATATACAGCTGATTTCATGATTAACAGTGAAGTTAATGTGTTGTCTGGTGGTATTGTGTAATTGAACATAATGGTAACACATCCATCACCAATTAAATACAGTGACAGTTAGTCATAATTCATTTAAGTCCAGTGAATTAGATCATACATGGACCTATCTGTCCCTGTTCCCATCTTTCTTCACAGTCCCATGTTGCTGCCATTCATTTGTAGAGATATAATATGACCAAACTAAAGACATTCCACGCTTCCTCAGCTCTGCCTCCCCCAAATAATGAGTTTATTTCTCACCAAACAAATGGACCTAGAGAATTGAGTATGGTCCCAAGACCCCCAGAAAGGAGACAGCCCCAAGGCATTTTGCAGAACACAGAAAGATTGCCTTGCCTGTACACAAAGTTTGCTGGGTGTTAGACAGCTCCAAGCCAAAGGTTTTGAGCCATGTTTGTGCACATCCCAGCTCCTCTGCATTTAAATAGGAAGAATAAAGCACTACGGTGCATACAGTTTTTCACATGGACATTTTCTCATAATGGACAGCAGACAGCCGAGTGATTCAGTAAAAATATCTACTAAAGCTATATTTAAAAAGAGTTGGAAAAAGAAGCTTCCATCTTGATGAGACCAGACATGTACATTGGGTAGATAAAAGCTGCATTTATAAGCAGAGATGACAACAGTCTACCATTCAGCAAGCAAGAGAGAATGGCAGGATTCAGAGCCCAAGCCAATTAAGCATCATGACTTCCTTCCATCTGGCAGAGAGACTGCAAAAACAATTAAGGAACTTGATCCCTCTGTCACATCTCAAATAATTCAAACTTTCAGCATTTTCAGCCTATATGAAGTGGTCACCCAAACAAGCACAGGCTACATCGTATCATTTCAGTGTTATACTGGCACTGGTGTAATTAGCATACTGCAGGACTCACACAGGACTCACACCCCAGAGATCTCTATGCTGCATGGTATGATGTGGTTACATGCAATTATGGTGAATTAAAACTGTGATTTATTCAAAACATGATCTAATCTTTTATATAATCAGAGACTTGATATATGCCAGAAACATACACAGACATAATTCTCTTCAAATATACAACTTTAAGTTGGAGTAAGTTCAAAACTCAATTCAAATACTTCTCCAGAATACAAAATGAAATGTCCATGGGGGATGGGGGTGAAGCATATAAAAATTAGTGCAAAAAGTATCTGGTTTCTTTCCTTTAAAACAATCCTACATATATCAGTGCTACAATATAAAAGTTACTATTGACTAACCAAAAGAGATATTGCTGCCACATGGTAATTTCTTGCATGAGATCTACTGGTGGTAAGTTATTTCTGTACTGGAACAAAAAACAACTACATTCCAAAAGCCTTCTTATTTGGTGGCAATGTGTTTTGGCTTTTGTTGTGGTAATCATTTAGGAGCAAGAGAAAATGTAGTATCTAATATGCCCTTTCAGGTGAGTAACTTCCAGGCAAAAGTGAAAGCTGAGACTCAAAACTGTCCATAAGCCCCAGAAGCTCCAGTGGCAGGTTAACGCTCCACCATTGAAATTAAAACAGGAACCTTTTACAAGAAGTAAGGAAAATTTTCAGGGGTATGAAGAACATAAAAATGTTACCAATTATATTTCAGATATCTCTTGGTTGTATATATTTATGCCGCTATTACAAATCGAACCCCTCCAGCTCAAAATAGATCAGCCTTCCCAAAAGAGACAGAAAAGGGAAAAAACAAGTGACCAATGGAGAACATTCTGATTTGATAACACAGCCTGACACTAGGAAGAGTTTACCAAATTTGGCTTTACCTTTGCTTGGTGCTGATTTTCTCACAGAAGCTACATGGTCTTCAGAGATAGCAAGACGCCTCAGCACATCAGCCAAGGCTGCTTTTAGCACGGTGATTTCATCCTCTTGCTGCTGCACTCTCAGCTCCAGGGCTGAAAGACGGTCCTGGACATCAGAGGTGCTGGCAGCCGAGATGCTGTCATCTGTGCAGGGGAAAAGCAGAGCAGAAAGAGGCACTGAATTGCTTTGTTCTGAATTAAAAGCCACAGAAAGGGGCATGTACAACACCAGTGTGTCTGTCCCATCATTCTGAAATACTGAAGACATTCTAACAACATGTTCAGGCAAATAAGGAACGGATATTACAGCAAACATCAAATTAGTGCTTCAAGACAGAAATCATTACTAATCATTAGCTAAGACAGAAGGCTTAAAGAGTGTGGACCTATTAAAACCACAAGAGAGAATGTGCTTCCTGTGAAAAACATCCTTATAGGTAGAAGGAAGACTGAAATTAACCTTATTTAAACAACCAACTAAATTAACCAAAAAGGTATAAAATTCTGCCACACATTATTGTGGAACTGTCGAAAAATTTTAACTATGACTCCTAACATTAAAGCAAGTTTTAAAGTTAAAAAAAATATCCACAGTTGAACATACAAGTACTGTTAAGAATGACCTAATTGCATCAAGTGGCAATCTCAATTTAAATTGTCGAGATCAGACTTCTTAATTTCAATTCCTCCTCTTTAACTTTTTTCACATCACTAGCCTGGATGTGCCAAAAAACATACAACCTTATAACACTTGGCCTGAAGCGAAGAGAAAATAAATGCACTACAAAAAGGTTCCAAAAATCTGTTTGGCCACACAGAGATAGATTAGCATTGAAGGCCTAACCAAGCCAAATCTATTCTTCAGTGGTAAAAAGGAAATTACAGCTTCTGCTTACTCTTTGCCTTTGACAGTTATTTGCATTATTTCTGCCAAGCCAAAATAACACATAACAGATTTCTGTATTTGGCTGTTCTAATAAATCATAGGCAAATCACTTCAAAAATAAAATCTGTAAAAGAATATGCTGCTCAGTCATATAGTACTGAATTCCTTACCCATCCTGTTTAAGGCTTCCTAAAAACTCAGTAAGGAACTTCTAATATAGCTTAACAAAAATTCACTTATATAGCTCACTTGAGTTCATAGTCTACAAAATAAACACAGCAAATTTAAATGTAAAGGTAATTAGCTGGTATTATTACTTTGATTCTATTAAATCTAAACTTTAGTTTTCACTAATCTTAGGAAGACATATCTAGGAGAAAAAATTTAATATAGGTCATAATCCTAATACTCGGATTTTCCCTAAAAAAGCCTTGATCTTTGAAATACTTGTGTAGGGGCACTTTCAAAATACATGTAAACAAAAGAAGTACTGAGCCAAATTCCTCCAATTCACTATGGAAAAGATTAAGGAGTTTAATGCCAACTTCCACTCCATTAAAACATGATACTCACTACTGAATGACCAAGAATTGAACCAACCAAAATAAAGCATCATAATTAATACTTTCACAATACAAACAGAATTCCTACAATTAATTAGTAAACAAAACCTAAAAACCCTTTAGTAATTAAATGTATCCACAATTATCACTGAACTGAAAGGAACACTTAAGGTTACAATAACAATCCAGCCCCTAAATTATAGTTTTGCATATATTTTTAGTTCACTATTTGGTTAATGCAAAAGCAGAAGTATACACTTCATGGTTAGTACTATATTCATTCTAGCTGATGAAAAGAACTGCAGGGGAATTAATTAATTAATAAGGTACATAATCAAATCAAGACCCAGAGACAAGAGATTAGGACTCAACAAAAAGACCTTTAATCCCACCAGCCATAACTGTACCTCCCTATACACAGAAAATTGATTTTAATAACCCCACAGCCGAGCACATCCAATGCTCTCTCAACAGGTCTTTACAAACCCAGACCTGTGACACCTACTTCAGGTTGGGAAGGGCTGTGTAAGATTTATCAAAACCTTCATGTTCAAAACATAAATCCCCATCAGTTTTAAGGAGCTGGGAAAAGTTCCTACATGCATCCACACCTATGTGGCATACAAAAAAGGAACCAAGGTAAATGTACATTAATCCATGAAGAAAAGCTTTTACTTCAGGAAAGTAAATGGACTTAAAATACCATATAATTCATACTTCTACTATCCTGCAAGTATTAGCTGCAGTGGACCAGACAGAATGAACACTCCAGAGAAGAACTGTTTGCAAAACATTATAAACTTTTTAACTTCTCTTACACTGAGTGGCAGTCCAAACAGAAAAAAGCAGTTTGACATTTCCTTTAAAAAAGAGGAGAGAAAAAAAAGGGGGGGAAACTCCTCCAAATTTAATTTTTTTTTGCTTTTTTTGTTGTCCAATGTCTTCAATTAACAGATATTATCCATTATAATGGATAAATTATGGATATGTTCCCAGGCTGCATAAATACACAGCAGATCACTATAAAACACTTGTAAAAGGAATAAGTAGCTATGTCAAATCATCATTTTAGAAGCCAAATGTTACTGTGTTCCCTGTGTAGAGTCCAAACAAGAGTAATTACCAAACCAGGAAAGGCTCCACTGCTGATCAGTCTCTCTGATGAGCACAGAAGCAAATGCTCTGCACATCCCTGGACATCTTTATTTCCCATGAACTACTAACATTGACCAGACTGTTGCTGTTGAACCCCAGCACCCCAAAATTGGGGTGCAGCAGCCACATCAGCTGGCTGCTGCAGCTCCCAGAGGCACAGTCATGTCACTAATCAGAACCTGGAAGAACAACTGCCCTGTGAGGGTGAGCTGCAATGCTCTGACCTCCTCAGCACCTCCGGTGAGATGGCAGAGGAGCTGACCAATGTTCTCCTTGGGGAGCTCAAGCCTTGGCACAGCACAGACAGGCAGAAGGACCCTCAAACTCAACTTCAACCCAACAGCTTGTCAGAAATGGAAATGGGGCATGAGGAGAAGGCCAAGAAGGTTGAGCCCCCCAGCTGATTCCAAACCAGGCGAAGCAATGTGCCCTGTTGTACAACGGGAAGACACCAAACACCAGTGGCTGCTTTGCACTGCAGAGAGGGCACAGGAGACACTGAAAGAAGCAGGAGGGCAAGGATATCACTGGGAAATCAAGACTAATTTGGTTGATCAAAGAATACAGTAGCACACTTGGAAGACATTTCATTGTTCTTTATCATTCTACAGAAGTAGCATCTGTTTCAAGTGATGACAACCATATATTACCCTGGCAACTATTAGAGAATTAAAACTAATAACTCCCAACCCAAATATCTCACCCATTAAAGCAAATATTCAACGGAATTCCAACATGCCCTTCTCGGCAGTGTCTTGAAAAGTAACTCAGCAGGGATTATCTTAAAAGAAGATGCCCTAAGAGTAAACAAAACTGGAATCCATGAGATCATTCTGACAAATCTGCACAATTACGCCTTTTCTTCACAGAAGTTTTCAAAATATCTTCCAGATTACTTTCATTTAAAATATATTTTATAATCTGAAGAACTACTTCAAAAGAAGTTCAAGCAAAAAAAAAAAAAAAAACTTCCTTCAAAGACATGCCCTCCTCCTTCAGAGAGGAACAGCTCTTATGCAAGAACAAAGTCAGTCAATGGGAAGCAAAATTCCATCTCCTCCCTTCCTCTTCTCCCACTACTGAACATCTGTCCTCTCCCTTGTGCTCACATAGACATGCATCTATCCAGGCCTTCCATAATCTGCTCTTCCTCTATTGAACCAGAGGGAAATTTATTTTAAAAGGGAAACCAATTAGGCAAATAGAGCAAGTAATTTGTAAGTGCGGTCAACTATTGATTAATTCATTTGATTCATTTTAAAAATATCTTTTTAGTTATCTGGTTATTCTTATTATAACCAAGCATCACCACTTTTGATGTGCTGGCTGTGTTTTCTAAGCTGTTGATGACTTATGCCTTTAAGGGACATAATGGGAACAAGATCCAGTGTGGAAAGAAAGCACCACCTACAGTGCTCACTAGTAGTAGTGAGGAGACATCCACACAGTTGTGAATCCAAAGTATTTCAGTCTTAAAAACTGGTTTAAGGTAAGAGAACTGGCACTCACATGACAGCAAAAACATTCTAGGTCTAACCATACAGTACTACAACTTTCAAAACAAGATGTTCTGTTATTGTTCATAGTTCATCAGTTTGATTTTTTATTTTTAGCTCTTTATCAATTCTTCCCTTGCTTTTGGAGTAAGAAGGGATATCCATGGGATGCTTGTATTTGGTACTCATGAGACACAGGGATGACTCTAGAAATGAGGGTTCATTTCTCACAGCACAGAACAGACAGGTGACTCTGTGTGGGGCTCCTCACAGCCACAGGCACCAAACCCCTCCCAGCAGATCCATCAAGGCAGCAACTCAAACTGCACCTCAGCCTGGGCCAGGAGCTGCAAAAGGAGTATCCAGGACAGTCATGTTACTCTAGAAACCTTCCACACCACATCTCATTCCTCACATTTCATCTAGCAGGCATGTGAGGGTACCAGCAATTGAACAGCATCGCTCTTCATCGTTTGCTGCCTAGGAGAATGCTGAACTGGCTACATTTGAAAAAAAAATATCTCACTACTGAACCATCTATTCTGGGCCCCCTCAACAAATCCAGAGCATTCATTATCACTCCTCTGAGTCAATTCCTCCCAGCTTTGACTAAATCTAAGTAAGGAATTCATTTTAGACGTAAGCAGCATTCCAGAAAAACAAATTCTACAAACTCCAGCCCATGGAAATTTAAACCACAGGGTGGAAAATCCTATGTTTTATCCAATAAAGCCACACAAACCACAGGTAACTTTAAACCCCTGGCTGTTAAGGCACCCACAGCATTTTCTGTATTTTGCCCAGAGTGGTAAGAGTCTTTTATTAGGGAAAAGGAGCAGAAATTACTGGGACTGGTATAAAGATCTGGCTGACAATTTCAGGAGGTAACTGTCCCCAAGGAACCTTTTCTCATGAGGTACATGATCTGCTCATGTGTGAGGGAAAGTATGTATTTGTATGACTTCCAATTTTTGTTCTAAAGAGCACTGAAAAATTTGACTCTGGATGAGACTTATATTTCCAGAGGGATACCAGACAAATTTATTTTTCCTATCCATTATGAGAAAGAAAACTCTTTGCAGTTCTCTGCAGATCATCTGTCTTAAGAGTAGTTTATAAAAGGTGCAAAGATCAAGAATTATGTTCCATATCTGTAATTCAGAATTTTCAACAAGAACAAAAAAAGTAGAATTAAGGCTCCATACTTTTGCTCACAGTATCTCCTCCAAATGCCAGCACATGCACAAATTATCTCAGTTTTGTAAAGGATGTGAGTCATGGAAAGAATCCAAGAATAGTAATTAAAGCACACAATGTGAACACAGGATTTAAAGAGCTCCCCCACAACCCAAATGATACTGCATTATCCTAGAACCTAGAGCTTATGGCATGGAAGTGGAGTGGGACGTTCTCCCCAGCTCTCCCTTCCTGCAAGTGCATGACTCTGGCCTTTAACTCTCTCAATTACCTCACACATCTTTGGCTACCTTTGCTAGTTTTTCATTCTTTTCCCTAACCTTCCAGTTTTCCTGCGCCAAATTAAAACCAATGCACTGCTTGACCTCACACTTGTTACTGGTGACAAAAGCATAAATTCTTTATTTTCTTTTTAGAATAACAATGCAGACATTCTGAGATAGGTACAGGTAAGTCACTGACTGCAGACAGTGCAGTATATTAACATTTCCGACACTAGCTAAACCTTAAATTTGTCTCCTTCAAAGACATTTCTTCAGGTTTTCAGGAAGAACACATTGTCACACGCCACTCATTTGCTCAGGATTGATGCTGCACGAGGACTGTCACATCAACCAGCATGTCTGTCTTCCTTGCACAGCTCATGAGATTTTTTTTAATGTCTCACACACCCATCAGTAGTTAATAATAATTAAAAAAAGATATATTACTCTACACTAGCCATTTCACAAACCATTCTGATCACAAGCCCACAGCAAGCAGTATTTTATTTGTCTGTAGATGATCCATGAGATTATTTTGCTGAAGCCCATGAATATTCTGCAGTGCAAAACAGTTGCTACTGGCCTTTGGTACTGTGGACTGCTTTATGGTCAGTTTGAAGCATGCTTATGTCTATGAGCCATTCATCATTACATTATAAAGAACATGATCATGTTTTCAAGCAAATTTATTTGAAAGAGTTATTCTGACACATAAGATGATTTACCACTTCACATCTAACAATTAGTAGCTCTACTTGTACATGCAAGACAGATTTGTGCACATAGGCTTTCGTATATTTTTATTTTTCTGACATAAAAAAGCAAAGGAAGGAGAAAGATAAAAAGATGACACAAAAACATCCTGACAAAAAATAACCCAACAATAACCACAAATTACAGAAAATAAAAATATTTTTGTAATAAGTTTGTATATCTGCTGCTGTGAACACTCAGTTTTAATACAGATAATCTAGAAATACATCAGCACGAGATTCACAGGGTACAGCCCCACCCATACTGTGTTCTGCTGGTCTAAGTTTCCAGTAACTGTGTAACTTACTGGGCACAAAATTTTTACATTTCATACTTGCTGATACTAGCTTTGATAGGCAGACTGCAAAAACAGAACAAACACTCACAGACATTTCTCATATTTGACACGGGTATCCATTTGATTACTTGAAGAGGCAGATAATTATGCAGGCACTGCCTCATATCCTTCCCCAACTGCATACTTCCTATCAGCTCCACCTCCACTGAGATGCATCTCAAGAGTAAGACCATTCACGGGCTTTTCCCCACCCACTGCTTAAAAAGCCTTGTGGTTTTTAAGTACTTTTCTTCCCCTAACATTGCTGGCCTCCTGATGCTCCTGATATTGCTCTTCAATGCTTGGCCTTGAACTCACAAGACAGGCCCTTCCCCTTCCAAAATACTGCTTCTGCTATAAATCAGTGACCTCTACACCCCACAGACAGAATCCACAGTGGCTATGGGCACCCACTTGGGATGCCCCATATGAATGGCCCAGCAACTATCCCAGACACTCCAAGCTCTTATCAATATTTGGTGACACCCCCTTTTCATGTCACAGTAAGGAGAGAGCCAGGGGGCGTCTTTTCTAACACAGAGGCTTGGAAATTCACACAGAAACCAGAGACAGCTGCAATAAACTGCTCTACTGTAAGTTACACATGCATTAACACTTTAGCACACATAGATTAGTATTCCTTCACTGGAAATAGTTCATACTGTGCAAGAAGTGCTAGAGCACTTCCATTCTAAAATGCTAATTTAAAAGTGACAAATTAAGCAAGCAAGAAATGATGTAGATTAATCCCCATCCTCCCTAATGCCCAAGCTGATCTAGCTAAAATTTTCTAAGAAAACAACTTTTCATATCCTGAAGAGGGACCACATTCCAAAAATCTTCCTCTTCACCAAGGGCTGGGCCACCACTCGGCTCCCTGCACAAAAGCAGATGGCACCCAAGCCACCCTATGGAGAAACTCAACAGGCTTTATCTCTGCAGAACAGAAACAAAGCCAGCCACTGCCTGGGCTCCGCGGTGGCCACAGCAGGACAGACACCAAGAACAGGAAAGCATCTCTCCTGCACTCCCAAAGCCTCACTGCAGAGGAGCCTCCATGCTGTGCCTATCCCAAAACAACAGACTTCAGTGAGGAAAAGTGCTCGGCTCTCACAGGTAAACCCACCAGGGGCAATCAGGCTTTGACATGCACAGGGCAGTCCTTCCTATGCACTTTGACAAACAAGCTTTTCTAATTTCAAATTAGGCGGCTACTTAATTAGAAAATTAGGTAATTAGCAGATGCTTTTGACCTTAATCTCTTTTTAACGACACTCTTCATCTTTTAAATGAAATGAAATTCATCATCCCACACTGCCTAAAGGTTAATTAACATTTGTGGGCTGTACCCTAAGTGCTGTAGCAAGGTCAGCACTTAAATGCATGCAATTTCTCAAGAAGCAAGATTTAGAGCCTTCCCATAAAAATAAAAGAGAAACACACAAAGAAAATAAAGTTAACTCAAAATGTCAACCAACTGCTTTTATAGGAAGAATCACCTTTTCAGAGTTGTAACTTGGAAATGACTATGACTTCCTCCATGCATCTTACTACCTATATGATTTCAATATAGTTTTGAAGGACAACCCTTATTCTGACTTGTAAGTTCAGTCTCACTTCCCACTTGGAACACTCTTCTTTAACTTTATGTCTTTAATGTACAAATCTACAAAAAGATGGCAGCATTAAGTGTCACTGATCTGCCCTACACAATGAATGATGATAACTACAGTCAGGCTCAGACAAAAGTAGTGCTGTCCAAAACATCACAAAGCCCAGTGAACGCACTGAGTTCACAGAGAAACATGGGACCATCTGAAACACTGGTTTTCCTGGAGTACTGTGCAAACTCATTTGCACAGATAAAATATTTATTGTTTATTATTATTAAATATTTATTTAAATATTTATTGTTTATTTAATATTTATTTATTTAAATATTTAAATATTTATTGTTTATTATTATTAAACTCATTTGCACAGATGGGTACCAGCAGTTATGTGGCAGGCAAGCAAACTGGCATGGAGGCTTGTAAATGGAAAGGGGGGAGAGAGGAAGGAGGAAAAAAGAGGAGAAAAAAAAGCACTCACAGTAATCTCAGATTCTCCATGCAGTACCACTTATTTTTTAACTGCTCTTGTCAGAGTGATGGTGCTAATTCATGCTCAAAGAAATGTCTATATATTTAGAAATACTTTTTTTCAGAATTTAGGCCCCAATTCATCCAGCTTACCTCTGTATATCCAAGCTCTATTTCCAAAACATAAACTTTTCTAGTAACACGTGAATAAATCCAAGTTTGCGAAACATTCAATCTTTAGATTGCAACAACACAGGCGAAGTCCAACATTCCCCATTACTGGCAGCACATCTCCTCTGCTGCAAAGAATCTGAATTCAGTAGTACCAACATACTTTCAATCTGACACTTATGGCAATCTTCCAATATCTTAAATATTTATTGTTTATTTGGCCAACTAACTTAGCTGTGTCTTTGTTTGCGGTATGCTTTTAACAAGTACGTTTTTACCCTAAAGGAAAGAAGTTTCTACTCTAAGATTGCTATAATCTCATCAATTCTAGGGTACCATTTCAGCAGCAAAACAGAAAAGCACTGAAATCATTAAGTGAGATAACATCAGCAAAGCAAAATAGCCTCTTCTTTTATGGATACGTTTTATCTTGTACCATGCAATGTTTACTTACAAAATTCTACTACTCTCAAATCCTGGCACACAAATTAATAATCTCTAGTTTCTGTTATCTAGAAATCAAGTTAGACATTATCCCTGTAAATAAGTGTTGGAACGTTTCTTAAATTTTGTACTGGCTGTTTCACTGTGCTGTGCATTTCCTTCCCCCAGGACTCATAAATATCTAATTTGTAACATCAAAAATACCACTCTACAAACCGTTTCTTTGATCTCATTCTGTGCTATTCTAAGCCAATCTATCCTAAGTGCCACTATGCAAAACTCCATCAAGAAAAACAGAAACCTGGCCAGTAGTATTAATTTCCCTTCCCAAAGAAATACAGACCTCCTACTCCCAAAACACTCGTCAACCCTGCAGGGATAGCCTTGCCTTTCAGCACTGCTGGAAAAAGCAGGATCTGAGCATTTTTGTGCTCAGCAGAAACGTGCTTACCCCAGAGCAGGGGGAGGCACCAGCGTTGGCGTCCACAGCGCTATTTCACAGCTCTTATCGCACCAAGTCACAGGACTCAGATAAAGGGAAAACCTGTTCTGAAACAGACTCACCAACTCGCTGCCTTATCTTAGTTTTCTGGTATTTCAGGTATAGGAATTCCTTCCACTTACTCACAGCCCTATGTGGTGGCTGCGTTATCACCTCCCCATACCAGAGCCCATTCAGTAAAACACCAGCTGTGAACTTCACTCCAAGCTAAATTGACCGTGAAGAGCTACTCTCCCTCTTTGCATCTTCTTATCCAAAACCTAAGGATGACAATCTGCTCCCTCCGTTGAAAAAAAAAATAGCCTCTAAGAGACAAGTATTCTGGTGGGAGTATTCATTCCAGTACTCCAGGTGGGAGTGTTCATTCTGCTGCAGCAGGGCAGGAGCAGCTGCTTGTGCTTGCAAGGCTGTCATGCTTCATCCATCCCCCTGGGCAGCACCTCCTGCAGAAGGCTCAACTTATCCCAGCTCTGCAACACAAATGTTTACCTCCCTGCTGCAGGGAGGGTAACATTTCACAGCCATTCTACCTCTCCTTTGTCATGTAAGCAAGAACAGACACAAGGTTTGGTTTTGATATTTCTAAAAATCCACTGTTTCTTAGGAACACGAGACTAAAGCTCTCTAATCACAAACTGGATCCAACACAGCACTTGCAACAGCAACAATCAAACTCCAGCTTTTGTTCACCTCCACCAAGAAGCTTCCACAGCTTCTGCAGCTGCTTGCAGCTTTGGTATTAGAGGAACATCTCCACACCAGCTCCTATTTACTCCACGTGAAACTAAATCCACAGCAGTTTGGTTTGGTTGGGGTTTTTTTGCATAGAAAACAACTAACCCATCTCCATAAAGATCAGTCATACTACAGACACAGCTAAGCTATCTGCTTGATTTCAAGGATAGAGCACATGGCTCCCACACAGCCAATGTGGAAGGTGGTATCTACAACTCCTCATTAGTCACAGTCTCCAATTCGGTTACTACACAGGAGGAACTAGTGAGAAATAAATGGAATATCTGCCCACTGTGTGTCAGAGAAAACACAAGCCAGAGAGCAGTAAGAAGTATCTATGGTGGTGAGAGTTAACAGCCACTCTTAAAAATGGGGACTGAGCACAAATATAATTAAACTGACTGGTTCTTTAGCCAAGGTCTTTTGTTTTGTTGTGTTAGCAGTTGAACAGCCCTGGAGAAGTAACAGCTGTAAACAAGGTGTGGGTGGAAAGCATTGCTCACACCTTTCCTGCTGCTGCGGCTGCTGCCTGACAGGAGACTGACTGTCCTGCAACACACTGCTTCTCAAGAGCTGAAGAAACACCAGTATTAACATTTGTTATTTTGCAAAGATGGTCTTTTAGACAATTCAGCCTGCAGACCTGTTACCAAGTGTTGCTGCACTCTCCTTAGCAAGGACACTATCAACAAGTTCCCACAAATGCCCTATAAACAAATGAGGTAATTGCGAAATGAAAGAGATTTAATTTGTGACAGGGAAGAACTCTTGTACAGCATGGCAGACATCTCTGTGTGTCACTGCACATATATTTTATAAAGCTGCAGTTAGGCCATTTCTGCAGAAATGAATACATAAAACTGAAGCCAGTTTCAAACATAATTTCAGTTGCTAATCCTGGCACTATTGCACCTACAATGGAAAACTCCCCAGAAAGGGGAGGAATTAAGTCTCACCTTTATTTAGGCCAAACCACAGAGCAGATTTCAGAACTGAAGCAAAGGAAGCACAAACACTGGCTAACAGTGTTACATGATGCTAAACCTTCCCAGAGAAAAATCAATGACTGAACAGAACACTTTGGTTGGCATAGGCGGGCTAAGACCTTCTAAAATTTCACCTTGAAGATATTTTATGTAGAAGTCCTACACAAAATTGAACTATCACAGTCACTGTTGATAAAGCACATGCATGTGTGCATGGAATTTGCTTAGCAGGAAAAATGCCTTTCCATAAGGATGCTTTTCCCTTTCTTCTCAAAGGACCCTGCAGGGAAGCACACTTCCGTGTAGAATGTTTGCCAAATTTTGAACACTCAAAAGAGATGCTTTTGCTTTGCTTAAATACATCACATTTTGCATCATAAACAGATTACATTACAGAGACGGGGCCTTTGAAGCATAAAAAACCTTCAGGTTTCTTTTCTTACTATTTGCTACAAAGTAACAGTTTTTACGTAAAGAAACATAGCCCTGCAAATAGTAATAGTGACTGATCATGGATATGCCCAGTACTACAAATATTGCAAGTGCTACAAATACTTGACAGGAAAACAAGACTTGAATATGGTTGGGACTAAGCAACAGCAGTGTCACAAATTACAAGCAAGTTGCATTTTTCCCTACTTACTTTCTTCTGCCTCAAAATAAAGGCAATAGTCAATCAAGAACTGATAACAATCAAAGCCACCTCAGAAAGAGGAATTTTTATTTGCTAAAAGGCACAATTTAAAGAAAAAAAAAATCAGGTTTTTCTGCAAAAGTACATGAGCACCAACACAACCAGAGAGCCTCTGCCACATCAGCTGTCAGTCCCTTGCAGATCCATGCCAAAGCTCTTCCCTGGTTATCACTGGGTAACACTTCCAGCTTTTTGTAACACATCAGGAACAGCAAGGCTAGGTTAGGCCTGCCTGAACCCACAGAAATAAAGTTTACAGATTTTTTACTAATACACTCCCCAACTCATAGTGAAAAGTACTCTGGAAAAAGCTACATATTGTAGGTCTCCAGTGTTTGCAATTCAGTTTCATTCTCCTTTTTAAACCCTGGAGATTTGTATTTGTTTGATAACTGTGCGGGGAACAATCTAAAGCCAAAAAGATAATAGTTACTCTGAAAGCAGCTATTATCTTAAACCACTGAATTATCTAGTTCATTCCACTAATGCTTATGTTTTAGGACTGATTAATTCCACATACACTTACTAAGCATTAGCTATGCTAATTCAGCTATTTATACATAAAAAAGAACCATCCAGGAGGATACTATTTCCACATAACACTGCCAACTAAAATAACAGGATCCTTCATGCATGAAAAATATTCCTCCCACCACAACAGAATACACAAACAGGAACAAAATTATTTTATTACTTTTCAGCATCTTCTAACCTTTCCCATAATCTCATTTGACAACTTTTATTTTAATTTTAACAAAATATGGTTTTTTGGGCTGCAACATGGGGTATGGCCAAATAAACCAGCAGGGAGTGAGCCCAAGAGAGAGTTAACAGCATCTCAGCTTCCATGCTGTAAGTACTCAAGCACACTGCTCTTACTCAAGACTAAATGCCAGCTTGTTTAACCTACTAATCCACATTTGCTAACCTACTGTGTCAACATGCTCCAAGTGTCTGCCTTCACTTAGCCCTCTGCAACTCCCGTGCAAGCCCACACTCTAAGTAGGTGTGACCATTCTTGCAGCCTGCAAGTTGCACAGGACAAAGTTCTCATGCCAGAACTCTGTGACACACAACATGTACATCTGGGGGAGCTGGGGAACACTTCCCAGAAAGGTGGGGAGGACAAGTGACCCTGCCACAGCAGGACCAGGAGCACAGCTCTGCCTCCACTGAACAAAATTCTAACTAAACAGTTAGAATTATTTACTACAAAGTGATATTTTTAAAAGTTTGAACTGCATCCTTTAAAGAAAAAAAGTTTGTCAATTTTTTTTCTTCTCAGCAGTTTTTTATGTCATTACAGGCCTAAAGGTTTCCTTGATTGCAAAAATGCATGGAATATCGTGAAGATAGGCAATTAGAAGATTTCTTCAGTGAAAGCCATTAGATGTTTTCCTCAGTTCAATGTCATTCATAAATAATCATTCAAGACTCTGAAGCTGAAAGCAAGCAGAAACACTGGAAGACACTGAGTTTATTTCCATACATTAAGGTCAAATCAAAAGTCAAAACAACAAATTGTTCTAATTTTAATATTGATTCAGTCTGCAGTACTACTGTCTTTGGCATGAGTTCACTTGCTCTTAAGTGAAGACAGTCAGTCTGTGTGCTGCTGCTAAAAGGGGTGATCTTCCTTGAAGGATCAGGCAGCTTTTTCTGCCCCAGTATCTGCTTCAGGACATAATTCTTGGTGGCTACCTTACAGAAAACTTTTTGCACCCCCAGTTAGTTTTCAGCTGGATCAGCTCACTGGCCAGCTCCTGCCAAAGCCCTGCCACCAAACACACAACATAATCCCAGCACAAAAAGTGCACATCATCAGTGCAAACCACTCAGGGTGACACCTGCAGCTGATTTTGAAAAAAATAAAAAAATTTGATTTTTTTACCTCTATCATCTAAGAAAAGCAATCTCAAAAAATACCTTAATGTTCAAGACATTGTGGCATTTATTTACCAAATAAGTAAAATTACGCAAAAACCTGAAGGGTCAACTCAAACCACGTTCTCATGGAAGCAAACACTCCCTTTGATGCACTTCATAGGTATCAGAAATTAGACTGTGGATATTCCCATGGTTTTAAATGCTTCTGAAGAGCTTCACAGGCAACCAAGGGCAAACCCCAACAAATTCATGCATTTTTAGAACATACAAAGAACAAAAAAGGTGCTGGAAGAGTAGAGCAAAGCGAGAAGACACGTCTAAATCCAGTTTTTATGATACACAAGGGCATCTTCTCACCATGCAATAAGGAGCTGTGACTAATGGCTGTCATGTCGGGTTATTCCCTCTTCCCTGCTCACAGGGCAGGAGCTGCATGTCCAGCACTTTCCCCCTATTTCTTTGCAAGTTCTGCTCTCAAAGCTGCTCTGGCTCTGTGCAGAAGGAGCAGGTTGAAGAAGCCTGCTGCAAAAAGCAAGTTTCCAATGCCACCTCCTTCCTGCTGAACTTACTTCTCTGTGCCAAGCAGGGGTGTGATGAAGGGTTCATAAAGATACTTCTTTGATCGGGGCATTACTCAAAATTTGAGAGGAAAGACTTGGTGCTGAGAAAGTGCTTGCAGTCAGAACCTTTCTAGCTGACCTTTAATGACAAGTTTGCTGCGTCAACTCCACCTCTGACATTTCACCAATTCCGATACTTCAGCAACTTCCAAGTGTGGCTTGCAGTTACTTCAACTTGCAATTACTTTCTGCAACTGCTAAAAAACACTAACCATTACCCTGCACAAGTCACTATTATCTCCTCAAACCCCTTCTGATGACTAATACGTGTTCCTAGAACTGCTGGGAGCCAGCTAGAGATCTTAACTGGCAAAATAGAAAAAAGTTACCCAAAAATGATACTCCAGTTTTAAAAGGTAACTATGAAGTCAAAGAAACAAGACCTTTATTGAGGCAAGGTACTGGGCTTCTAAATAGTGTGAGATGAAAACCCCTCCTGACCTCCACAGCATTTGAAATTTTATATTGTGTACACATAGCACTGCATGCACTAGAAAGAAAAGGGCTCTTTTAACACCCAATACTTTTGCACCAGCACCTGTGCAGGGAAGCAAGGTGGCAGGAACAGCAGTATGTGCCAGCCACTGCCACTGCCTGCCAGCGAGGCAGGTGGCAAAGCCACTGCCACTCGAGGTGCCCTCCACAGCACAGTGACAGCCCCTTGCCAGAGGCACCCAGCCCAAGGCAGACTCAGTGTCACCCCAGAGAAACCCTGCAGAACCACAGACAGAACCCCACCTTTGCCATCAATGCCTCCAGCAACTGGCCAACCCCACTGTGAAAAAACCCTAAGCACACTCTCTACTAGTCTTAACATTAAAAACAAATGCATACAAATCAAGAGTCTGAAAGCAATCAAGCTTAAAAATACTAGGATGTTGGAGTTTGTTTGTTTTTTTCCTCATATATAAATATCAATTTCAATGCAAAGTGCCACTGGAGGTGAATATTTAATCTAAAAGCATGCCAACTGAAGATTTGTTTGCAGGTCAAACTGAAAATTTCTATCCTGATCTGTACTGTCTGAGATAAAGTCCAGTCCATACCCAATTTGATAGCTATCCTCTTCCTAAGGGATATGGCTTTGCCTTAGCTTTAATTATAAAAGGCTAATTAGAAAAAAAAAAATTCTTTCCTACTGACACTAGACAAGCTTTTAAAAAAATTTGATTAAGCCGCCTATCAGCACTTGTACCCTATATATTAAAAGGAAATGCTAGTTCTTTACTGCTGAATTAGGAATTAATTTATAGCTTTGGGAAGAAATGGGCAATGAGAGGTATGTACAATGACACCTGTGCACAAAAAAAAATCACAATTAAAGGTAGTAAAGCTCCTATGGGAAAGCATATCACTATACGATACTTATTTTAAAAAAAAATTATATGCAAAACCCTCATCTGAAATACTCTACTGTTAGTATAAAGTCTTAAGCTCCTTTAAATAAAGCAAGAACAAGCATGTCCAGCTCAACAAAAAGAAGACCAAAAAAAAGATACTTTCTATAACTTAATCTCAGGCATTTTCATACTTGTTACCAGTGCAAATTTGCTAAAAGCCCTCAAGGCTGAAGTTAGAAATTTCACAGGAACAAAGCACTTGTTGATTCTCCATCATACCAGTTTCTTGTCACTCTAACTTTACACACAACCCAAAATACGGTCATTGGAAAACCTGGCACACAGGTCTTTGGATATAAAGGCATAATAGGTTTAACTGTACAAGTAGGAATCAAGTTTTAAATCAACAAAACACACTACCCTGCTAAGAATATCCAAAGCCACATTTTCTTTTAATTACAAATGCCCACTGTTATGCAGCAAAATGCTCAGTCTTTTATCAAGATTTTAGAAAAAATAATTTCCTAAGACACAGAAAAAAATTAAAATAGGACATGTGCATTCAGAAAAGAATGCATTTCTTGCATCTTATTTTGTTGGATTTCCATAAAAAACTCAAAGGTAAGTCCATAGTATCCCACTCACTTTGGAACTTCAAGATACACCTCAAGCTGAAGTTTGAGACACTATTACATTTTGTACAGACAATCACAGAAACTCCAGTTAAAAGCCATTAAAGTCAGTGGAAATGTTGGTCACATAAACCTCTACATATTGGTAACAAAGCCCCAAGCTATAGCCATAAAATATGCTGTTCTTTTGAATTTTGTTCTGAAGACAAAAAGGTAAACATTAGCCTTTCTTCTCTACAGTAAAAATCTTTGCAAGACTGCAAAAACAAAAATCACACAAAGCACTTAAAATGCTAACATTTCCAATTTACCCTCCCCTCTTTCTTGAGGGTTGCAACATCTTGAATTCTAAACCAAATGTTTTGAATTCTGAAGCAGAAGTACAGTGCACATCGCTCACTTTAACAAAGTACACTATAGCAAGGCCATTCCTTTCTTCCACTAAATGCCCATAGAAATCTACGCCTTAAGCACTTGTTTGCTTTTATTTTTAAGAAAACTTTTCTGTGGACCACCGTATTTTCGGCCATAAGTTTCACATGCAAGATGCTGTGTTTGTATCCAGATCGCACGGCATGAATCAGCAAACAAAGAACGGGCGCTCACTGATGTCTGTTTCACTCGCACAGAAACAGACAAGAGGTGTACAAGAGGAACACGATTTATCTCTGACAGGATTTGTTGGTGAGCGTTATTTGGTTGGTTGGTCTTTTCAAGACCATATAGTTTTGGTAGCTACAGTCGGAACGCTACAATTAGTTACCTAATTCGCACTCAAGAGAGGCTGTATTGAGAGGAGCTTGTTGAAAGAATGGAAATATGCACCGAAATATTTCATTTTTACTATGACACCAGTAAAAACAAAGGGAGAAGAGGAAGGAACCCTTAGCTCTGAAGGGCAAGTACAGGTTCCTAAGGCAGAGAAAGCTGCAGCGGGCTGAGCGAGGCTTTACTGCCGCCTGCCTGCCTGAGGCCCCGCCAGTCCCGCCGGGGCTGCTCCGGCTCTTCCCTCGGAGAGGGCAAAGCGAGCGCTCCAAAGGGAGGGCTGGACACGCCAGAGCCGCCCGCCCTTCCACGGGGGCTGCCGAGGGTCCCTCGATCCAAACTCTTCCCTGTCCCAGCCCGGCCCGAGGGGACCCGCGCTGCTCCGCGTCTCCTGTCCAGACAGCATTAGCTTCATCTTTATCTCCCTGTCGCCTTCTCCGCTACCCGCACGCTTCCCGATTTTATTTACTTGTCCTTCTTTTGTCGATTTTCTGGCGGTGCGGATGCCGCACGGCAGCGCGCCCCTCAGCGCCGGGGCAGGCACACCTTGCGGGCTGCCGAGGGGGCGCGGAGCCACTCTCACACCTCGCAGGGCAGAGCCTACCCGGGGCTGACAGGCTTCCCTTTCTCCCCTGCAGGGATGGGGACCGCGGAGCGGAGAGCGCCGGGGTTCCCCCCGAGCGAGCCGTCCCGGCGCAGCGCGGTACTTTACCCGTGCAGAAGGCGGCGAGCGCCGAGGGGTCGCAGGCTGCGGCCAGGCACGACAAGCCTTCCTCCATCCCCCCGGCCGCCAGCGCCGCCGAGCCGGCCCCGCCGCGCCTCAGCGAGAGCTCCCGCGCCCCGGCCCGGCCGGCAGGCGCCCAGCACACGGTCCCGGGCCACCGAGCCCTGCCGGTCCCGCCGCCCGTGCCCCTGCCCGGAGCCAGCGCGGGAGGCGGGGGCGGGCCGGGCCGGGCCCGGGGAGGGGCCGCCCGCAGGCGCGCTCGCTGCGGCACCGGCCGGGGGCCGCGGCCCCCCGGGGCCTGCTCGGCCGGGAAGCGGAGCCCGCAGAGCCGCTCCCGAACGGGAAAGCGGCAGCTGCCCGCACACGGGCACGGTCCTGCGCCCTCCCCACCGGGAACCGCAGCAATCGGAACCGACAGCTCGGCCCCGGTGCCACCGCGCCGCACGGGGCTCACGGCCGGGGCACAGCGCCGCACGGACCATCAATAGCCCACAGCATCCGTCTGTCCGTCCGCGCTCGGGCATAAAGAACCAGCAGCCCTGACTAACGACAGTACCCTCCTCCCTCGGCAGATGCAGATAAACCATTATTGTTTCAAAGCATGTCTGTCTGTCAGAAACGGCAAACATCCATCTATCGTCAGCCACAGCGCGACGCGAGGAGTGACAGGAGCAGTGACACGGGGAGTTCACACGGGGGGGAAGAAGGGGGCAGCAGTTCACTCAGCATTATATTGGAATATTTTTCACATGACATCGTTTCGAGACGAAAAGCAATGACATCACTGGCAATATACTCATATCCATTATATGAAAACTAAGCAAAATATCATGGCTTAAAAGCAGCAGCTTTGCAAAGCTATCATTCTGTTCAGCAGAAGGGAACTCGTATTACAAATGCATTACAATCTATTTAATGTGATCATGATTTTGTCTGTCTTGCAAGACGAAGCACAGCCAGATGAGAACTAATGAATGCAACATGTGTTCATTCTTTTGGTAGCTGTGCCTGAAGCCAATTGGCAGAACGACTACAGCAAGATAAATGTCAAAACAAAACTATTTGTGAATATTGTACTGCATGTATTTTGACTCTTCTATCATACTCGAAATAGTTTATTATTTTCGAGATTTTCAAGCATATTAAATAACTTTGGATTAAAGTTTAGATTTCCAGACAGCAGTGGGTTAGTAAAAAAAAAAAGGGGGGGGGGGGGGGGGAGGGGAGGGGAAATCTGTGTCCCCATTCAAAAAACAAGGAAGGGCAGCACTTTTTTTCCACCATCAGAAACGGCTGATGATAAGGTTAATAGGTTCATAATAACACATATAATTAGGACAGCACACAATTGGTTTTGTGTGTTTTCCCCAGGATTAACTATCTACATAACTACAGTAGTGTATTTCTTTTCCAGCAGCTCCTGATCGACTGGAGGAATCGACCTCTGCAGTGATCTAAAAAAAGAGATGGCAGTCAGCTGAACACAGCTCTGCAGCATGAAGTCAGCCAGACAACTACTGTGATTAATACAAGGGGAAAGGACTAGGAAACTGCCTGGTGGAAGATGATAAAGCCTAAATGGCAAGGGCACACAATTAAGGACCCTAATGAAGCCATGAGCCTCAACACACAGCTGTGGCACCGGGATTGACCAAGAACCCAAATTCCCGACTTGTCCCAACCTCTATGTTGCATTAAGTCATTAAACAATCTTAACTGCAAGACGAAACACTGAGTCTTATCTTGGGTGGGTTGGGCAGACAGAATAATTTAACATACACACTTTGGTATCCTTTCAAACTCAACATGCTTCCCAATAGAACTATGAAGCCTTGGAAGAAATGACAGGCAGAATGCCCCATGAGGCCCAACAGACACTGTAGTACTGGTTAGATCAGTGCCAAGAGCAGAAAGAGGCTTGATTGCAATCTTAAGTGGCCATTAGTGCCCTGAACAATGACAGGTTACATGCCACTGGCAAAAAGCATCCACTGTAGCTCATACCAACACATTTCTTTTAGAATATATCAATTTTTAAGTAAGTAAAGCACACCAAATTAAAAGAGTTTCTGTAAAATGAGTACAAAACACTGCTATTTCTGGGTGTCTTAAACAGAGCTTAGTGTCTGCTCCATTAAAAACATACCGGATGAGGCAGAAGGAACCAAGGCAAATGTCAGAGCACTGTTGGAATGATCCTCAGAACTCTAACTTTTGAAACAAGATTTCAGAAGGCCCAGTGTATACAGTTCACACTGAAAATGACAGAAGGACTCTCAACCCACCCATCTCCTGTTCCCAGCCCACCTGAAGACTTGATCAAAACTCCTTAAGCTCCATTTAAATCTCTCATGATAGCCTTACCTCCTCGTTAGGACTTTCACTCTTCTATCTCTGGCCCTTCTATCATACCTGTCTTTCTAAGCCACCTATCTTTAACAGCTGTCTTCTCTTCTCTACACTTTTCAAGCCTATGCACTATCTCAGGTCCCTCCTCCCTGCTATTACTTAACTGAATGGTGGGTGATGACAAAGTGCTCTCTTTAAGTATTTTAGATAGGCACAAATAATTTTTAAAAACCCTTAAAATACGGCACATACCAAAATAAAATACATACACAATGTAAGTCTTTGCTTAGGAAAAAACTCTCAGATTATTAGCAGCGCAGAGTGCATTGCTACACCATGAAAAAAACTAACAAACACTCTTCACTCTGACAAAGAAAAAGCCTGTTAAGGACCACAAATGGAGCTCTGCACACTGTGCAAGTACAGATTCGTTCATTGCTTGTTTATCCCCAACATACACATATTTAGGAACACCACACATCTGGTGTTGTTCAGAACAGTGAATGTTTCAAAGACTGCAGCAGCACCAGTTTATGACTGTACAAATTTTAGACATACTTCAGATTTTCAGGAATCAAAAAACACTTGAATGTGCCTTCTCTGCAGAGGAGGGAGCAAATGGCTTCTCCAGCTTTTGAAGACAGCCATAGGAAGGCATGAAATCTTCAGAGTCACCGCTTCCATGCAAAGACGAGAACAAAGCAGGTCCCTGTGGGTCCATACCCAAAAAATTACCTTCCAGTCACCCAGAGCTAACTGAGGAAACCAGAGGTGCCCCCACCAAAGTCACCATGTCCCCAGCTGCAGAACAGACACTTGTACCCAGCACATTTTTAGTACTTAAAGGAAAAAAAAAAAGAGAGGAAGATTACCTACTGAGCTTCCTCGGCAAGTCATACTGCTCCTAAGAAAGTACCTGCCATATGAATTTTGGAAATTGGCTTTCACAGAAATAGGGTTTCTTAATTTCCCTCAGACTTAGGAGATTTCAGATCCAAGAGCTGCTGCATGAGGCAATCACAGTGTTATATGCCATCCAGAAGATTACTGGAAACTCTCCCTATCTACCTTTTATTCATAAAACCTGTAATTGCACCTAAACATCACAAAGTGCTAACTGTAGTGACACTAGTTTAATGCCTGTCTTGCTGTTGAACTGCAGGAGGGCAGCACTAGTCAATTTTGTTTCCTCATATATTTGAATTCAATCATGTTTCCACTAGCAAATGATCCTTCAATTATTTTGCTTTCTTCTTTCTGAAAAGAAACTGTAGCAATGTTTCAGTTGGCAATTAACCTCATTGTCAAACACTATCACCCTTCAGCAGCTACCTTCATTAGCTTTACCCCACAGAAAAGAGAATAAAAGCAACGTCTTCAATAACCACCCAATTCCCAATTTGATTGCTTTATCTTTAGGAGGAAAAAGTTTCTTCCAGTCTGTTTTTAAACCCACGTTATATCTGCTATCACTCAGCAAGCACAACTGACCAAAACCATCTCATCAGGTGAGACAAAGTAATTAAACAGTTTTACAAGACACACTTTGGTTAAGGATGCTCATTGCATCAAGCCTGTTTCCAGCAGTACTTCTGAGGAGTTCAGAGGCCGGTTAGTGAGCTAAAAAGGACAAGGATGATCTAGCAGGATCCAGTGCTCCCACTAACACCGGTGGGATGTGGCAGCTGCTGCTCGCTCCTCTTCACTCCAGGCACTGTAATAAACCCTAATAAGGTTCCATTCTCTGAAGCATTAATCCCCAGAGTGATGAAAAGAAGGACCTTTGACTAAGATTAAGGTCACTTAGAGCTGGCATACAGCAGCCTTACTGCTAAAACAAGCATCCCTGCCCTTCTCCTGCATCCTTCCCCTTCTCATCCTGTTCCTGCCAACACGGCTCATGGGGCTGCACAAGGAAGCACACCAGGAGACTGAACAGCATGAAACTGAACTCCTCAACATCAAAACAGGGAAAACTCACCAGGCCAGTCATATGGTATATGGCACAATGAGCCATGCTGCAGCAGCAGGGAGGTGGCAGCACCTTCTGGAAAGAGTGGTGGGAATAGTGTCTGTCAACAGCAGCTCTGCCCGTGGATGACTTAAGGAGATTGTGAAACAGCTACATTTGTAAATCACATTTCATTGCCAGAAACCCGAGCAAAATAAGAACTGATAGAGAAGAGAATAAAGGCCCCAGACAAGCAGTGCAAGGGCAGGATGCAGCAGAGAGCACACAGCAGCACCTGAGCCCTTCCCTTATCACCCCCTCCTAGACTAAACTCAGCTCCTTCATCCTATGGCATTTTTCTCAAATGAGCAGGCAGAAAACACAAGAAACAAGAGGTGCATGTTGGATCTGCAAAATTGTCCTGAGGCTGCCCTCCACAACTAAACCATACCCAGCTTTAAACTAAACCATACTAAACCTAGGTCAACCAGCCTAGGAAAGTGATCTAAATGAGAAAATTAATTTTATATTTGTTGTCCAAATCCACATTGCTTAATTTGAAAAAGAAAACCTGTAACAATACAGAGCCCTCCAAATGCAAATGCGTATTTTAAGAATAACCACAGGAATGTCTATTTTTGTCAGGGGGTTTGCTGCTGCAGCAGCTGTACCAACAGGACGGAGGTGGCAGCAGGCTGATGTGGAGGGTAGGAAGGGTGGCAATGTGTAAGGCTGGTATTTCCCTGAGCACAACACCAAACCACAGCTGCAGCATGCCTTCCGCTGCCTGCCTGGGGCACTTGCACAGCAGACTGCTTGCAGCTGCCTTCCTGCCTATCCAGTAGACAAGGTGAAAAAGTGTTAAATCTAAAACACAGGCAGAAAAAGGTTTTACTCCTGAAAATTCGTGTTAGGCATAAGTTCCAGACCACAGTTTAGACCACATAACCTAGGTGGTGGCCTATGAAAACATGCAACCCTGTCCATGAGGAAACAAAGAGTCTGAAGAGTGGCATCCTTGTTAGATACAGTCTGTACCTTTGTGGAGATAATCACAGTTTCATCTCTGGTCAAGAGCGGAGCTTCAACGCACAAGATTTGCATAAGTGGTATTTTTAAAAGTACAGGTAAATTGTACAAGGTTGTTCAGTTTCCATTTCCATTCTCTGAAAGTGATCAGCAAAAGTTTGATTAATAATGACAACTAACTGGTGGTCTTAGTTATATCAAAGCTATGGTTTTGGATGAGCTATGGTGAAATGATTGCTGTTAAATTATTTCGCTTATGCCAACAGAAAGATAAATATTACTTCTGCCATGCAGAACTGGGGAAACTGCAGTGCATAAACCATCTAAAAAGTGTTTTCCAATAAAGCACTTTCAAAATAAAATATCTACTTCTAGAAATATGACATTGCTTAAGAGTTGTGTATCCTTTCAGAAAATGATTAAATGTCATTCTTGCATGTCAAAACATCTCCAGACGCTGGCTGCTTCCATTAACATGTTGCTGCAATGGTGACTATTTTTACTGCTTTTAAAAGTAGTAAAAGATAAACCAGGAGTTAAAAAACTAAGAGAATTTGAAAGAGCACACTATTTACGACAGAGACCAACGAGTTTCTTGTTTACTATCCACTCTGAAGTGCTGAGGAGGTAGAAAAGCCTTTATGAAAAACCTCCCACCAAAAAGCACAATCCTTCCCACAAAACTAGTTCTGATTAAGGATGTCCACCACACGACCTGTGGATGCACAGAGGGCTTGCACCATGGGTGACCAGCTCAGCTGTGCACCGGGTGACATGTGACTGCACTGCCATCACCCCAGCCCATCCCAAAGGGTGGCTCAGACACATGGCAAGCCATGTAGATGAGGGACAGACCTCACAGGTGCCAGCCTGGCTTCATCCACACTGACAGGAACAGCTTTTGGCTTCCAGACTTCTGCACAGCCAGCATAACCCAAATCTTCCGCCCGAGGGCTGGGGTGATCTTCTCCATTTGTGATCACACAGCAGAAACACAGCATCTCTCATTTAAATGTTACCTAGCACATGCAATTGTGATGTAGGTGTCAGACCTTAAGCTATTACTCCACTTCAGAGTCTGACCTTATCAAAAGATCATTTACAGCCACACAGTTTTGACATAGTGTATATATAGCAGCTGTACAGCCCATAAATTAATTACCCTTCTGATGGCACAGACTACCAAACAAAGTGGTTTAAAGGGAATCTGTAGAAACAGCTTTATGTCCATGTCATTCCTTTAAATTTAGTTGACAACAAGATTTTTGTACTCTTAAGGAAAATGGGTCACAATAATACACATCATGTTTTATTTATAAATGTAGGATTGAACTATTGTGAAATCCCCAAGCAGAGTTTACGACCTATGCTGTTGGAAAAACACACAAGATGCACATTTGTGCTTTTTTCAAAAAGGCAAGTGTGGAAATTCCTGTTTACTTCTCTTGCTTCTCAGTAGTGTTCTCAGTATCCTAAAACTTGGTGAACATAAAATGTGAAGAACAAGCAATACTAATTCCACAAATTGCTTAATAAAAAATTGTCTTTAGGAGGAGTCACATTGATCCACACACAGAAGTCAAAAGAGACCTTTCAACTAAGTTAAAAATAAAATCTGCCAGACTAGAAGTCATGCTTACTTGAAAGCCTGAGTAACACCACGGACATTAACATATGGACATTCTTCCTTCCTGTAGGAATAGCAGTATTACAAAAAACCTGGCACAACTGACACCTCTGCCAGCCCTTCTCCCTGGAGAGTAACCAAAGGACAGTAAGAGACAGGAGTAATGGAACCCCATCATTTTAACTGTTAGCTCTTTCACAGGAGTTGAGACCAAGGTCAACTCTTGACTACAGAAGTGTGTCGGTATTGCCAGAAAATAAACATTCAGTAGGTCAGAAAAAATAATTTCTTCCTCTGGATCACCAATCTTGTTATGACAGCTAAAGGTCAAAGCAAGGAGCAAACAGGCTAATTTCAAAGAGGGAGAAAGAGGGGGAGGGAACTGTGATGTGCAGTAGAGGTCTAAGGGAAGTGACAGACGAAACAGCTGTGTCAAGACAAGGACACACCATTCCACAGGGGAAAAACATCACACAACAGAAAATGGAGAAGGTCCTTGATGGCTTTAAGAAACACAGTTATATTTTTCAAAAATCCAGCTTACCAAAGATTCAGAGACCGACTAAAGGTCAGAAGCAGCAGGAGTTTGACAGTATCCTATTACTAAGAGGCATTTCCACACACTGTGGAACCACCAGCCCCAAGAGCTGGGGATGGTTGTGGCAACACATGACCAAGCTCACTACCATGTCCTTACTTCATCACCAGAAACTCCTGTACTCCAGATCTGCCTAGTTACCATCAAGTAATAAGACCTGGAAAAAAAGAGAAAGCTCTAGAACACAGGGAAATCACAAGTTAAAAAGGCATTTAATTGAGCCTCAATTGAACAGTTTGCCCATCTGTACCTTGAGAAGGATAAAGTTCATGAGCTAAGTGAATAGAATACATGGGGTGATAGGGCTAAAACTAAAAGCAACTTCTTTGCTAGCAAAAGACACAATGGTATTGAGTGCTCTAAGCTCCCAGGATCCTAGGATAAGGAATAAACTCTATAAATTTGCATACAAAGCAAACTAAAATAATTTTTTAAAAACTATTTTCATGCCCTGACTTTTTCTTTTTTTTTTTTTTTAATACAGACTACAGAAGCATCTGTGTTTCTTTTAATATGCAACAGAATGAAGGTCACAGTATTCATCTAACTAGCTGCTAACATGTAGGTTTACACAATGAATCACAGAATGGTCTGGATTGGAAGGGACTTTAAAGTTCATTTAGTTCCACCCCCTGCCATGGGCAGGGACACCTTCCACTAAACCAGGTTCCTCAGAGCTCCATCCAACCTGGCCTTGGACACTTCCAGGGATGGAATATCCACAGCTTCTCTGGGCAATCTATGCAAGTGCCTCGCCATCCTCACAGCAAAGTATTTCTTCCTAATACAGAATCTATACCTACTCTCAATTTGAATCCATTCCCCCATGTTCTGTCACTACTGGTTCTTGTAAAAAGTCCCCCTCCGTTGTTCCTGTAGGCTCCCTTTTTATGTACCCCAAAAATTTCTCATTTCCATGCTGAAGCATCCCAAATCACCTTGCCAATCCTCATAGGGGAGTAATGAGTGCAAGAGTTTTAGGCAGAAACCTGACAAACACCTTTACACATAGTTTCTTTTAATCCAAGTTTCAGGGAATGCGTGTGTTTCTTTTTTAACACTAAATTCTGAACATATAACTTCCATTTGAAATAAATATAAGCCACAAAATTAACTACAAATACTTTCTCTCCTATCAGCTTGCACCATGATTAAAGCACTCCACAAAACCAAATGGAGAATTACAGAACTCTTAAATGCACATGGTTACACAGATTTTAAATTATAGACATAATAAAGTATCATTACATTGATGTAATCAATGTAATGATGCATCCATGCACCTATGTAATGAGCATCTAGGCAACTACGTAATGAGCATCTATGATGCTCTCTAGTATTCCAAATTTTTAAAGTAACACCTGGCTTCAAGACAGTCTTGAGATATAAAAGATGTCCAAACCTTAGTAAAACGATCCAAATTAGTTAACAGAAATATTTTTTTGAAATCATACACACCAGAGGTTACATCTGACTATTGAATTATTCAATCTAATATACAAGTTCCCAAAAAACACACATTCCTCTTTTTTTCCTACCCTCAGGTCAAAAGAATTTATAGAATGTTCAAGAAGTTTTAGTCAAAACAAGATAAGAAGATAAACAGTAACAGTGATTTATTTATCTATAAGTCTGTAATTACCACAGAAGCTTATAGGACACTGAGCACCCGACAATGTTACAATTTCAGTTTAAGTTTTATTTAGTAGCAATGTTTTAGCCTGCTACCTCTATAAACAGGAAGACTCAGCTATTTCCTTCAACTGCTAGTGACTTAGTATCTTAACACAGCCCACAGGAAAATCTGCTTGAAAGTAACAAACCTGCAACACCCGACATTTTATTCTATTTCTCCATGGCCTGCATCTACAGCATGAACATGTGTCGGTTTGTTGTTTGTTTTTGAGGGTTTTTCCAACACAAATGAAGACTTCTACAGGAAAGCATGCACTACCAAATGATATTGAAGGACAGCAGAACAAAAGGAATGGTATTAGATAGCAATGAGAAGATTGGCTTAAATACCAAGAAAACTCCAGTCCCCGTTTCTGAAGTCTTCACTAAATGTTGCATATGTTTCTTTAGGCATCATTTGAGGATGCACCCCACTGGCAATGTAACAGATTTGAAGCACATTCTTCCCCATCAAATACACAGTTTTTCACTATTCTGTCAAATGGCTCAATATTCTGCCACCCCCTATGAAAATAAAGTGTAAAATTTTACTATAGCAACCAGGAATTAATGAATTGTTGCAAGTCACTTGTGCAGCTTTCCTACACTTGCATAGCTCAGACATGTAACAAATTTACATAGACACATTTGTATTGCAGAACTAACCCTCAAAACCACCTTGTTGAAGAACTGTCACCCTGCAAGGTGGCTCAAAAGGAGGAAGCTCCTCCCAGCTCCTCTATAACAAAGTTAAGAGAGAGCAGTTGAGGACTGCAAATGACTATACTTCATATCTTCCAAGATTTTTCTTCACAGAAGATTTATACCTCAGTGCTCTTCTTTGCTAAGCTCTTGACAGAATTCAAATCACTCGTTTTGTCTCACCACAGGAGAATGACTTGATTTAATGAGTACTCATTTGATGGGTAATCAGGCAGGTGATTATATCTGCTTCATTGCTATCGAGAGGTCAGCACTACCTTCCATTAAGGCAAATTACAGGTTTTCAAGCATACCTGCAATCAGATGAAATCAAGTTTGTTCTTGCAGCATCCTAAAAGCCCATAGAGGATATGTGCACTGGAGGGATATGGGGAGAATTGGAAAGAGAAGAATTAAATTAACCAATAATTTGGAGGAAGCATCTTACTGTTTTCACTGATGAAATCAGATCTATGGCATTAAAAAGGACATGAGAGAACATGGCTTATTCGCATTGTCTCCTTCCTGTTCTCATTTATAAACCAATTGTTATAAACCAACATTTATAAACCAATTGTTATTCTCAGGCAGGATAGAAAGGAACATTGGAAGGAACGTACCAGCAAACAGTAAGCTGAGTTTGTAATCCAACCTTAATCACCCACCTGAAGAGCCACACAAAGTGATCTGCAATTATGCTACACCTGAGACCACCGGGCAATGACATCACACATAAGCATCAACATATGATGAGCATTTAGTCTACTTAAAGAAATTACTTTTTCAAAAATAAAAATAGCATTAATCCATAGTAACAACAATGTTTAAATGTTAAAAAGCTGTTTATTTCCATGAAGCCCTCCAGCCTACAAGAACACAAAGCAATGCCTTGTGTTCTGTCTGCACCCCATGCACACCTGGGTGGTGTGGAGCACCTTGATGCAGGTGGGGACAGCTGGGTGGCTTTCCAGCACAAGTCCACTCTCCTGCAGACAGGATGGAGTCAGGCAGTGGCTGTGGGAATGGAGCCAACCATTCCTGAAAGCAGGCCAGAGAACACTTGCAGATAACTGCTTGCAAGGTACCACTCTCCACTAAAAGGATTAAGCGTGGAAATAGCACGTACTTGGCACAAACCTCTGAGTCAGGAGTTTGGTCTGGATCATTAGCAAATTAGCAGTTTAAACTGGATTCACTGTTGGAAGATTTGATTTGGCAAGAAAGTTTTAGATCCTACTGCACAATTTAGCAGGGAGGAGGCTGGCTGGTGGCTGTGCACTGGGAGGAAGGGGGGCACAGCTCTGAACACGGACCACCTCACAAGCAAGGTGAGGGACAGGTTAAAAACCTGGGAGAGGCTCCAGCTGACTGAAAAGGGAACAAGGACTCCAGACTACTACACTCCATGTATTATGCTCTAATACAATCTGACATAACATGGCAAATTTCAACAAGTTATTACAGTAGATATCCTCATAGAGACAGAAGTCTTTAGAAAAAGAACATTTTATCAAAAAAAACTCTAATAGCATTTGGACAACTTGGACTGTATTAAATAAATGCCTTATATTTCACTGCTTCATATAAGGCATCATGTTCCCATTGACTGAGTATCAGAGCCACTTTTGTAAAAAGAATGGTTATTAATATTGTTAAAAATTTTCTTCTCCAAATTATTCAAGTCCTTTGATTTCCCATACTGTTTTTCTAGGGAAAAAAAGTTTAATAAATTCATAAAGATGACAAAACCAGTAGTATGCTGACTTAATTTAATTATAGACAAAAAATCTGCTTTAGAGTACAGTACAGGATTTGCTTGTGAAATGATCTGTTGTTAAAAGAGAAGGAGTAGGGGAGGAATCTCAGCCTCCTATTGAGAGGTGGTGGTGGGACTTTATTCTAGAACTGCAAAGGTACATTTCAATATTTGGTGTAGCTGGAGGAGAGTGAAGCTTCCCATAGGTGAGTGAGGTTGTCTGAGGGGCAGAGCCACAAGGTAGCAGGATCTGTTCACAGAGATGCAGTTTGGACAGGACAGTGAGGCAGTGTCAGGTTAAATTAACTATCTTTGTTTAATCTGTGTGCTGAAGCCAACCTCAGAACCCAACTTCCTGGGAAAAGGGCAATGTTTTTGACCTTGTGTCAGTTAATTCAGGATCACTTCCCCCACACATGTCTGATTTTCATGCTTTTTCCTTTTGCAACTTTGAGGGCTGCTGAATTTCCAGTTGTGCTAAACAAACACATAAATTCTCTTCCTTATACTTCACAGCTTCATCAAACATGGCATTAAAGAAAACCAAACTCTTAAAACATTCCCATGAAATCGTATCATTAGCAGTAGAGCTGATGAAAAAAAAAAAAAAACCAAAACGAAAACACCCCAAAGCAAAAAGCCCACAAACACATCTGGAGCTGTACAAAGCCTCCTCTACCAGGAGGTTAAACTCCTGGATATGCATCTCTTGGAGAATTCATGACAAAAATGAACAAAAGCCTCTTATTTTTATGGGCCATATCAATTGTTCCAAAGCATGCTGATCCTATCTTCTACAAACAAAATCAGGATTTAATTGCACTGGAGCATTAAGCAGAAAGCCTTTAAAACTCTTTTCTGTTTAACCTGTCTGAATTACAAGTGGCTGTATCAGAAAAGACTGAAGCATGTGCCATTCTGAAAAATAACCTGCAGTGATACACATGGGCTTGTGGGGTACCAAAGTCACTTCAAAACACATAAGGGATAAAAAAGAATTATGAGTTTGCCTTTCTAACCTTCACAAAGATTAACACAATTTTAGGTTCATAAAAAAATAACCACATAACTTGCTCTAGGCATTGCTGACATTGCTGGATTATTCCCAGCACATTTAGGAGGGGCTGCACAACGACAGCAAATCCACACGTCTGAATTATCAATGCAAAATTCCTAAAGTTCCAGTTTAAGCCAGACAAGACTGTGTAGTTTTTGCTTCTACTCATTCTTCTACATGTAAGCTGAATTTCTGTGCCCATTATATTTTTGTAACACCCTTATAGATTATGAAAACAAAGAACTAAAGCATATCAATGAAAAAAAAAACTCAGGGTTTTTTTTCCAAAGTAAGAGTCCATTTTCCAATCCACTGGAAAATCCAGCAAAGCAGCAATTTATTAGCCATGCTGAACAAATGAGAGGTCCACAACAGGATTCCAGACACACAAAGTGAAAACCAACACACAAGCCACATGAACACAGACCACCCTGCCAACCCTCCTAGTGATGGGATGGATTTCCTTACCTCAGCCAGTGTTTCATCTCCCAAAGCTCACACTGACCATGGGCCCCCCAGGGCACCCTTGGCTGCACTGACTTTCCTGCCAAAACAAGACAAGAGCTGCTTCCAGCTCTGTGCCAGACATGAATGACACACCAGCACCATGGTGTCCCCAAAGCAAGGACAGCCTCCTGGGGAACCATGGAAGGAAAAGCCACAAATTCCTTGCACAAAGGGTCTTTTTCCAAATTCCTCCAGGGATTGCCTTTAAATAATGACATTAGAACTGTTTACTCCTCTTTGGCAACATGCACAAAGGTGCCAATTCCACAGGTTTGGGAATAGAGGTGGTGTCATATTGGAACGTTTGACACTAAGGATCAGGCATGAAATAAAATTTAGGGGATGTTCGCAAACAGGGGAGAAGAGATGGCCAACAAAATATCTTTATTTCCTTTAAATATTTCCTTTTATCCTGTTTTTGCTTTTCTTGCCTATTTAAACCATGAATTGTTGATGACAGGAACTGTTTTGAGGCTTTTACTATGCAAAAAGAGGTGCTTGCATGAAAGAACATTTTTTTACTTTTAAATCTAGTACTTTTCTCCTAGTATTTCTGCCTAGAAACAAACAATCTTAGTCCAAGATTTTTCACAACATACATAGTTCCAGTCCCACCTGCACATCAAAAAGACTGAAAAAAAAGATTTAAAATTTACACTTCATTTCACTCTCCAAAATGAGAAGAAGTTTTGGAGAGTGAAATGAAGTGCAAATTTCACTTGAAAAAGTGAAACCTACTCCTGGAACAGCAAAGATTAAAAACCTTTATTTCAAATCCTTATTTCTTGTTTTTCTCTCTCTTCCTTAGTCTAAAATCAGAATTGAAAGATCTGGCAAGTAATCCTTCTTTTGTCAAGTGGCAAATAATAGAACTCAACAAGATTTGCACTTCTCCAAATACAGGCTAAAGGCTCCCTTTCTTCACAAAACAGGACCTGATTACAAAACTCCCTACATCTCAGCATGTATTCATCTTAAAAACAATCTGCTTGTGGGGTTAAGCAGACTTTCTAGTGATAAACAAGATTCCACCTGCACAGAGGACCAAGAAGTGGCCTTGAAGATTGATTTGTCTGCATGCAAAGTTGCACCCACGACCCACAGAGCCAGGCACTGACCTGGCCCTCAGAGCAGCTCACTGAGGGTCATAAAGGAAAAAGCAGCACCAAGATAGGAGGTGATTTCTGCAAAATTAACTGAGTTACAACATGGGCCACACCTGTTCAGTGATCATAAAGGAAAGGAATTACTCTGTCAAGTGAGACGACAAAATTGTATTTATTAATGAGTTGGTTTGGGGTTCAAAACTTTTGAGATCCTTTCTCTGGCATGGGGAGATTACAATAATATTAAAAACATGCTCACCCGTTAAGGAAGCAGCAGCAACAATATACCTGGGGCTACTTGAATACTAAAGTCTACAGATAACACTAGGCAGAAGTCTCAACAGCTGACTGTACTGAACATTTTTCACATAGAAAATAATCCGAACAGTCTTACTGCACATGCTGCAAAGATAAACTGTGGAGCATTACAAGAAGTTGTTAGACAGGATGTGTCCCACTTCCTCTTCCTTCTCATTGAAAACTAAACAACATAAATCACAACCAGTTATTTTAAATGTAATCAAGTAGTGTAGGCATCACTACTTGCTAATGCTTTCCCTCTGCCCATTTCTCCTCACCATTCAGAAATAAAACAAACAAACAAACAAAAAAACAACAAAAACAAAAAACCAACCAACCCCAAAAATCCCCCACCCTCTGCACACTCTTGCCTACAGACCCTTAAGCAGCAGACCTGATGATGTCTTCCCCTTCTGGAGCTTCAGTAAAGCTAAACAAACAAAGAAACAAAATCCAAACAAACAAGCAAAAATTGGAGGGCTAAGAAAAAGGGAAAAAGTAGGGAAAAAAGCAAGAGGAAAGGGGGAAAAAAGAAAGCAAACACAGAGAACAAAGCCACAAAACCCCAGCAAGCACAGAAGAGGGTCTGGGCAATGAAATGAAAGGAGCAAACTCAACAGTACTACAACATACATAGCAGATCCAGACATACAATTAACATTTAACCATTCAAAGCTTGCACAGTTTCACATCACCATTAACATCTATCATTGCTCTTTTAGAGGGAGGAAGCAAGCACAGCTTGCACAGTTTCATATCACCATTAACATCTCCATCTCACTTTCACAGGCAGGAACCAGGAACACTTGCCTATACAGCACAAGCATCTTCAAGCAGATGCATTACTGTGCATATGGAATTAGAAAAAAACCTCAGCCAATAATTGGTGTCATCAGACATTTTATATCAGTCTTGCCATTCCTAAACCTTCTCATATGCTAAAACTGCAATTAAAGGTAAAGGGATCACATCTGGAAAAAGAATCATACAACTTCTTGTTTTTAGACAGCCACATTCCTTGTATGGCAGTTAAAAACCTGCTAGAATTTCCCCTATAAACATGTTTCCAGCAATTTCAGCTCTCCCACACAGCCTTCAGTCCTAAAGTAACAGTCTCCTGCAGAAAAGGTTGTTTTTCATAAACACACATATACAAATAATTTCGCCACACATTTCTCTTTCAGGATGCATTGTTTTCCACATGCTAGCACCAATGTCCTACCACAGCTGACAATTCAGAGACTCAAAAGGAAAAGCATTAGCCTCACAAAAAAAAAAGTCTTTGCCACATGATGAAACACAAGAAGTAGGGTAAGAGAAATATAACCTTTGAGAGGTGGCCAATACTCACACACAAAGGCCAGAATTGCTAGGTAGAGTAGTGGATGAGGGAAAAGAAAGAAAGGAAGAGAAATATTGAAATATAAGATTTCTGACAATTATCACTTTGGAGAGCAGCTGGGATCCTACACAGATTTACACCTGTGGTCCATAGATTCCTTTCTCATAAAATATCAAGTGAAGGGTGAACTCCTGAGAAACTGACATATTTTCTTTTTTTTTTAAACCAAACAAACATGAATGATGGCAGTGGCATGGACATAAGAGCTGAAGGACTCCTGGGGTCAGTGGCTATGATCAGTCCCAGCTCAGTAGGGATGGTGTCTCCTGCTGTTGGACAGGAGAGATGCCCAGCAGCTCTAGCAATCACAACCCAACCCTGACCATTCCTGACCACTTCCCAGAGACACAGTGAACAGCCTGGCAGAGAGCATTCAATTTCTTTTCCAAGCTAAGGAACAAATCTGTTGAGGAACCCAGACTACCTGGATGAATAAAACCCTGACCCATGATGCTAAAAATAAGCAGGAAACCTTTTTCTTTCCATAACTAAACAAAAGCTTAAGAAAGAAAAGCATGTTTTAGAGGTTACAGGGTGCCAACAGAAGAGTAAAACCAACTGGGAGCCTGCTTGAGCTAAGCTAAGCAGAAGTAATCCTGAGGCATTGCTGCTCCCATGCACTGCAGCTTCAAAGGAGGAGAGAAAGACACCTACTACACACTGAGGAGTAAGAGATCATTTAGGGATAAAACAACCTGGAACAAACACTAAAGAAAATGTTTTGCCTTCTGTTTCTATAAAGACAACAAAATGACACACTGAAAATGAGGAGAGGGTAATGGTTATTGCCACATACAGTGTGGAGACAAAAAATAAAGAAAGAAGGAGATCTGGGTAATCTCTGTTCCACAATACTGAAATAACTGGCACTCACAACAGTGACAGATATGCCAAAAACCACCACAAGAGGGAGGGAGAAAGGAAATCGTTTGGAAGAGAAGGAAGCACCTTGGTCTACAAGTGCAAAAGCATGACCTTGATAAGACAAGATCTGAACAAAAGAAATCAGAGAAATGCAGTTGAGCAATGAAATGAAGAAAAGGTAAATTTCATTTTACCTGAGTAATTTATTCCTCAAAAAAGGAACCAAAGAGCTTAGAGCAGTGAACTTAATCCAGAATTAAAGCAAGAATGGATGTGATAACAGAAGTATTTAAGGTATAGACACATAACATTTTAAAGATGAATGAAGCACTGGTTTAAAGACAGGCAACAAAGACATATGATATCCAAACAAAGAGAGGTGTTCTTTAGCTTTTGTGACATCAGGGCTATGTGTAAATTACATAGATAACCATACAAAAAAGTAGGTATACAATACTGACTTCTGGGAGACCAAAGTCTGGAGAATTAGCTATTCCCAAAGGCATCTCTCAGGAACTGGACAGTCCTTTGAGCTAGCTGGAGCAACATTAGTGCAACTAAACTTAAACATATGGAGTGAAAGGCAACTGAGAATAATAACTTCTGCTATGATCCAGTAACAGGAGATGAGGGGGAGAAGGAGCCATCAGAGCATCAGCTGCTGTTTGAGACTGATGCTTTGCAGGGCCTCTACACACACAAAATAAATGCCTCTTTTCAACAGAAAACCAGAATGATCAATTATGTAAGGTGTTGGCAAACCACTACTTGTAGTTTTATACATATCGTTGTGACTACCAAATCAAAAGCAAAACAAAACCAAACCACTTGCCTTTCCCAAAACCAATTTACCTGAAACAGGAGCAGACAAGACAACTCAGAAAACAGAGCACAGAAAAAAAAATCTCTTTTATAAGAGAAGCTAAAGCACTTGAGCTCCCCTAGCTTAGCAATTAAGAGCTGAAAGCAACAGAGCTCTGTAGGGATGTTTATGTAAGGCAGGATGGATCTCAGGAAAAGGAAGGGGATGAGGGGGAAGCACAGGCTGGTGGAAGGACTCCCACTGCCCCAGAGCTTGAGGTATCACTCCATCAGTACTGGCAAGCTGAACTTCAACAAACTTGACAACAAACTTCAGCAGGCTCTGCACAGCACCTCATTTATGTATTCACTTCATTTATAATGCTTTAATGAATTTTTCCTGGGTGGGACTTTTGCAGCTCAGGTATGGTATGTTCCTCCACTCAGCCAGGCATTTACATTTAGTACATTTCCTGCTATAACAGAGAGGTAGAAAGAATGTCTCTGAACTTTTCTGCTGCCTCCCTAGGGCACACTATGCTTTATTCACACTTTGTCATTTATAAAGGCTTTAGATGTGTTAGAACACATGGGGAATGGGAGCAACAGGCCCATCTAGATTTAAACTTTTCGTTTTTTACACGACTGTTTGGGGAAATTGTCCCCTTCAGCCCTCCATTCCCAAGTCAGCTGTACTTTAATAGTCCATTACAAGAGAAGAAACAAATCTCAATATTTACTTTGTGTTGAACTATCAGATAAACGCTGGGTCTATTTCTGTTCTATTCACATTCTCCCACAATTTCCATTACAAGGTATACACTAAGCATTTTGACAAGAAGTTCACCACTGCTAAAAATCTCAGTGCTAAAAGAAAAAAACTGAAATGTTTATTTAGGTTTGCCTTTCAAACTCAAATAAATTTTCAAAATTGAATTGAAATTCTCTCCAGCTTACTCCACTGAAAAACAGGCTCACACAATCTAAGAGCTCACAGACACAAACTCTAATGTTGGAAAGCAAACTCCAATTCCATTTTACAGGCAACATCCTTTGGTTTGTTTAACTCTCCTGGAATACCAACAAAATGTACACATCTTTTGTATTTCTTTGATTAGAAATGTCTCAATGATGTCTTTTGTTCTCTTTCCAAGTTTGCAAGGCATTCAGCACACAGGACTACCTGCACTGGGTGTAATACAGAATGCAGTACCATTTAAAATTTATTTTTAATCATTAAATTGTTAGGATATGAATATATGCTGTTACTTGCTTTAATATTCTGGGCAAAGCAGGCATAAAAACCTAAATAGGATATTTCCATGATGCTTCACCAGGAATCATATGCATGCTCAAAATAATTAGTTTTCAGCAAATTTACATATGACTTTGCATGTGTCATACCTCAAGTCTCTCCCATTACTTGAAAGTAGGACACTGTTCTGGCAAACCTGCCATCTTTGCCAAACCACCCCCCTTCCTGCAGCCTTTCTTGGCTTTTTTTAAACACAAGTTCAGCTTGCCATACCCTATAATGTTTTGGAGTAATTACCTTTGAAAAAAGTCGCCTTCACCACCTGGCAAACACGCCCCACTGAAAAAGCAGCAGCCTACTCCCAAATCTATAGCAGCAAGATGAGCTATGAAAGGAGGAAAGGGCTCTTCATTTGAACAATTGATTATGACTTTTATTTCTGCTACATGGCAAGTCCATAGCCAATTAAAAAAAAAAAAAACACACCACCAAAAAACAACTACAAAAAAAAAAAAAAAAAAAACAAAAAAAAAAACAAAAAAAAACCAAAAAACCAAAAACCAAACTGAAAGGGCAAAAGTTATATTATGTTTTCTTCAGGGTTTTTTTTTTTTTTCTTATTCTTTCCTATGTATTAATGATGCTCTCTAAACCTCACAGGAAAGCTCTGGCAAGACTGGTATATAAGAAAAGATAGCATGTGCATATAAGAACCTGAAAGTACAGTGCTAGAACTAATATCCTCTTCTATTTCAGTTTATGTTCAAGTGTTGCAGGTCATTTGCCTCTATGTCACATTTCTACTCTTCAAAACCTCATAAAGTAAGCAATCACACAAAGAAAAGTAGCTGTGTAGGACACACAGCTTAAAAAACCTCAAGACTTTCTGACTATTTTCCTTGCCTTTTAATAGAAGCACTAGAAATGTTTCACAGATCTTTACTTGCAGAGCAGTGGTGCTACTTTGCTGGTTTTTTATTAAGAAAAGCATAAACAAGGATGATATACAACCTAATCAAAACTCTTCAGAGTAGTATTTTTCTCTAACCAGCTTCCTCTTATAAAAACTGCCTTATAAAAAAGCAGTTAGATCTGCTAGCAAGAACTTTGTCCTTCACCTTCTTTTTTTTCTTCAAAGGAACATGTAGTTATTTTGGACAGCATGTCAGTATGTTCTATCTAGCTTTGAAAATATATTACAATAAGTTAATTTTGCATGTAGGCAAAAGTAAATGTGACAATTACACAAACCCCAGCCTCCTTGGCCCCCAAAAGACTCATCCTAAACAAAGCTGTTAATTTCACATAGCAGTAGGAAGAGAAATTCCCTTGATATTCTGAAAGCTTTCACAGAAAACCAATACATAAATTGTTTTCTTTAGATGCAAGGGGCTAAATATGGGATTTATCACCACCACTGTTCAAGTATGGTGACATCTAAAACTGAATCTAAACCAGCATTCCCACCATTTCTTCCACCAACAGAAATGAGTATCCTTCGACTGGTGGATTTGGCAGACAGAATTCAGGAAACTGAGTTTCAAAAAGCACCAGCTCAAATCCAGAAACCTCAGTGGGGACCCTGTGCCTTCCAGCCTGAACCCTGGGGGATGCACAGGTCCTTGGCTCCTGGCAAACACAGCCAGCCCAGAAAGGAAGAAAACTCAGCCAGAGCTCCCATGTGCCACCAAGGAAAGCCAAGTGACATCAGGAATACCCAACTCCGTGGAGTTGGGACAGACAGTATTGACAAGAGTCAACACCCTGCTAGTGAGACTGCTGAGCATCTCCCTCTCAGCCTCATTAGTGTCATCTTTTTAACTAAATTATTCTCTCCAAGGTTTCCTGGAGCCAGGCCCATAAACCAATGACCCAAGAGCCCATTAGGATTATTTCCTTTTCACAAATTACTTATTAAACAGATATTCGATCAGTCAGGACTGGGAAAAAAAAAACCACAAACAAACAAGATTTTCTTCTTTCCTTTTATTCACCTTCCCCCTTCTTAAATACATAAGTTCTCAATAACTGAGAGCAGTTTTCTTGCTTTTCTGTATTTGACACATACTAGTCTTGACTACATTAAACAGAGTGCCTCCTCATGCACAAAGCACCAATTGTCTCCTCCTCAAGCTTGTGCAAGTGCTATCCACACAACCTGAGGAGACACATGTTTAAATTCAAAAACCATTCCCTGGAAGGCACAGAAAAAGGAGCTTTTTCAAGAACATCATCAATGTCTGAACAGCAACCCAAAGCATTATGCTAGTTTTGCCTATCTTTCATGACCCTGTGTAGCATTTCAGTTGAACACTCATTCTAAGCAACTTCCATTTAGGGCTGTGGTGATAATATAGCAATTCCTCAGAAAAATCCTTCCAGAAAATACTTCTGACAGCAATAATATATTAAGACATAACAATTATTCTAGGAATTCCCCCATTCTCCTCTCTAGAAATCAATGGTAGAACTCCAAAAGGAGCAGGACCTCTTATTTTTTAGCCCCAACTCAAACACTATTACTAAAATTGAAGCAGATTTGACTGTTGGCACTACAACAACCTGGTGAAATAAATGGCACCTTGTGTATGATGGTGGTGTTTCCTTGCTCCCTGTGCACTGCTCAGACACAGCACCTCTGCTCCCTACCATGGCTTCCTCCAAGCTAGAGGCAACCCTAATGCTGCTTCTCTTCAAATTTTAAAGTGGTTCAACACCAACAAAAAAGCATTCTTAATTGTTACTGAAGTAAGCTGGCAAAAAAGTCATGCATATAAATACTTATCCTTTTAAATAAATATATACATTTACATGTATCTATCTATATATATAATAAACATGAACATTTTATATGTGTATTATATATATTTTGTAAGTACTATTATAAAGAACAAAGTAAGATCTCACTCTGAAATACTCTCTTCCTATTCCTGCCTCACCTTGTGGGTTTTTGGAAGTTGAAGATTTTCAAGTGAAAGGTTAATCATGGGACGTGACATTCAAGAACATAAAAGCATTTGTAAAAGGGAAGCATATTATTTTTATTAAAGCACAGAACCTATAGCTAAGTAATAAATTCATTTTTTTTAAATTTGGGAAGAGTTATTATGCAAGTAAAGGAGAAATTACATTTTCCAGAAACCCGATAGTAAAGAGATAGGCATCTACTACATGAATTAATAAAAACTGGGCATTAGTTTCCTTCAGCCTTCAAAAGCCTGAGACCACAGATATATTAAATAAAAGATTTTTAAAAGTGGGGACAAAATGGTGCTTGCTACCTCTTCACTCATCATACAGGTCAGCTTAGCATGGCCAAGGCTATCCTCCCTTTCTCCCATTCTCACCTTCCAGCTGAAAAATACGATGACGTTGTTCCTACAAATACTGAATTCAACCCACAATCTGTTTCTTTTTAATTTTACTAAGAACATTTTGGATCTTGACACATGGAATGCCTGCAAACAAAGATCTCTGAACACATACATTGATCAGACGAGATCTTCCTGTTGAGCACTTCTGGATGTGACAAACTCCAGTCATTTCAGAACTGTCCACAAAGTCTTTAATAAAAGTCCAGGTTTGTACTTACATGACCACAAACTGTGAGGCTCTCTAAAGTGCTTTTCAAGTCCCATAAACACAGACTTACATGCTACTAACAAAAATGTCAAGAATTCCCAATATAGGCTATATAAAAAGCATTTCCTTAGCATTGTCCTTTGTGTGCCTGAGCACCAAGCCCCAGTGCATCACAACAAGTAGCAGAACAATGTGTCACACTCTCAATGCCACAGAGTACATTTTTTTCTTTGTACAAACATTGTAAAACCACCCACTTCTTTTGACCACAGTGAAAAGAAGGTGACTACTTAAATTGTTAGATGGCTAGCATTGCCCTATCAGCCCAAATACACACCAGCATCATTTTAATCTAGACACTGGTAACAATTTATGGAAATGCTCACTTCGTAGAAGCAGCTGACATATGTTCACACAGATTCTCCAAATGTATACACACACACATATGCTGTCAAGAAACCTGCCCTCCCATCAGAGGAACTGACAAGATGCTCCTAGAAACATTGTCTCTTTGTCATTTTACACATCGAAATGTACGTGCTGAAGTACACGCTTCTTTCCCTGGGAAAACAGAGAAGAGTTGTTCTAATTAACTCAGTACCTTAGAAATCCACTCACTACCAGCAAAACAGAATAAAATTAGCTCTTCAGCCATGATCAGGCAGTAAAAAAAAAAGCTTTATTTCAAAGCCAGGTATATTGTTCCAGCTAAGTGCAAGCCAATGACTCCAAGTGACATTTACTTTGGCAATGTCACACAAATCAAGATCACCCATTTTGCCTTCAAAAAGGGATTTTGGATCGACCACATTAATGGGACATTGTTCATTCCAAGTATGCCAGTTCACACAAATCTGGTTTTCAATAGAAAAAGTCACAGACTAGAACTATTTCAATGCTCCTTGGAAGAAAATAAGCTTTCTGTGAAAGTTGGCAGTGTCCCTTGCCTTTTCTTCAGTTAAGAGAACAAAGTCGATGCAGGAGAGGTGGAACTCACCATGCAAGGAATACCCTGGGAGCACAGAACAAGCTGTGTTTTGCAGGGATCTGTAATTGCATGGACACAAGCACCTTTTTTAACCACGGCACAATGAAGTGGGCAAACTGCAAACAAAAGGCAAGGGCATCTGAAGGCTGTTCAGAGAAGACATAATAAAACAGAACTAAGAAGCTCTCAATTGCCTCGGCCCAGGGATAAAACAGGGGAAAGTTGTATACAGAGTTTACAGAAAATTGCTGCTAAAGAGGAAAAACAACAAATAGCACAATTGCCCGGGAGAGCAGAGCAACTTGGGCGAGCGAGGCAGCATCCTGCCTTTCCATTGCCCCCTGAACCAGAGCCTGACCAGCTCCAGCCACACCACACTGGCTCTCTCAAATCCTCCTGCCTTCCATGCCCAACATGCTTTGGGCTGCACTTCTCCATTTCTGAGGAGCTGTTCCACAGCCCATCACAACTCTGAACCTCAGGATTAGAAACATTTCAAAGGCAGTTGGGTTAAATCTTCCTATCCTCCCCTATTTAAAAATCAGCCCTAATCATTGCTTACACACACTAAGCTTTGGTAATCTTCATCCAAACGTATTTAATTCCTGGAGCAGGTAATAGGGATGGATGTTCTTTCTGTAACTAGAGAATTTTCCTTGAGCTAATTGAAAACAGGCATATTTTGAGAAATGCCTTCTACTGCCAATAGTCTAGCAGGGAGGCAATGCAAGAATGATTTATGAGCTGTGAATATCACGTAAATCTGTCTTCAAGTAAAAGGTTCATCTCTGCATAGAATAACTTTAAGTACTCAATTATCAACACTTTTAATTTTACGTATTTCCTAACAAAGCACAAAAGTCTCACTGTACGTCCCAGCCCTTTCTCAGAGGTTATCACAGCCCAAATGAATGGGTATCATTTAGATCTAAATGCAGCCAGAGGACCAAGCCTCAATTAAAACATTCTTAAATTAGATTATTTCATGTTTTTTCCACATCTTTTACCATCCCATTTTCACATTACTTTAGCATTCAACGCTTGCTTTGTAGCCCAAGGGGAAGGCAACAGTTAGTCAATCCTGGAAGCTGAAAGACCTTTTTCAGCTATAACAGATGTTGTATACCTCTTACCTTCTCCAGCAAGCTTTTTAAAATTCATTTCAATTTGAAGTCTGCATAATACAGCAATAAGAAAAAAATTGTTCTAGGAAATTTTCAATACATGTCAAACACTTGAACAACTATCCCAATTCTAGATGGAATTACATTCCCCACCTTCTTCTGAGGCATGCACAGTTTTCTTTTATCTATCATTGTAGTGGTTTTGGTTTAATTTTAGATTTTTTAATTTCGTGAATTTTTTTTAACTAATGTATTATGAGTATTAACTAATGAGTATGGTGAGTTTTAGTGTTGGTTAATTACCAATGTATTTATTTTTTTTTAATATCATTTCCCTAAATTTCCTCCCATTCCAAACCAAAACAATCATTAAGGAGAAACTGCTCTTGAACATCTGGATCTCTCAGGTATCTTGTGTTTATCATAACTTTACTTCAAGTATGCTGAAGCTATTCTCTCTGCAGATACTTAGTCTGCTAGTCAGACCACACTGAACACAGATGATGTTTATTTGTACTGCAGCAGGCAAGTCTGCCTATATCAATGGCTGAAAATACATTCAATGAGGAAAAGTATTTTTTCCCCTAATTAAAAACCACACTAAATACAGTTTAGCCTCTCAAGGTACAGAATACACCTGAATCCTTCACCAGTAACTCCAAGAGACTTAGGAAAGGAGTGGTGCTGATTAGTTCTGGAAGTCCTGTCAGAAAGCAGGCACAGAAAAGCAAGAAACACAACAGTATTAGCAAGTTAGAAGGGAGGAAAATAAGCCTATTTTTGTAAATGACAAGTTTTGCATGCCCATTTTAACTCATAAACAGCGGGCTGTGATGATGAATGTGGTATTGTACTCAACATGGTAGGATTACAAACTGCTTTCAGTGAGGGTCTTTGGGAGTTGTCCCATAATTGGGCAGTAAATCAGGCAGGACAAAGATGAGGCACGGCTAAATGCAGCAACAAACGGACTGGAGAGGCTCCACACGCCACTACTATCATTTCTTCACAAGTCATTTGTAAAATGACTGCTTCATTTACTTCTGCTGTAAACAAAGATTTGACCCCTGGCATCGCATCTGACTGGAGAGCAGTATTAACAAAGCTCTGAATGCTCTCCAAGACCATGACTCTTGATTTCAGCCCTGAACAGTCAGAAAACATTCAAACATGATACTTAAAGCAATTCGGAGCTTGACAAAAATTAGAATTTGCATCCAAGGGTCAAATTTCAGAAATCTCAATACGAAACTTTGGTGTTTGATAATTAAAAGCCACATGAGTAGCACAGGCATAAATATGGATGGCTGCAGGCAGGAATAGACGGATTGCTTCTGAAATACTGATTCTTCAGGATTTAATTTCAAAACACTGTGGGGTTTTGTTTCCCCCAAAGCAGTTAAAACAGCTAATTTGTAATTAAATGCTTGCTTGCAGTTTGATAATGGTGAGAAGTTGCACTCGCCAGAGACTCGGTCCTGAGCAAAGGTCAAGACACGCAGCCCGTACAGCACAGGGACCAGCTCGGCACATTAACAGCAACATACACTTCAAAACTCTAATTGCTGTCCAAAACCTATTAATTTTGAAGGGGTTCTTACAACCCATAATTACACAAAGGCAAATCCTCATCATAAAGCAGTGAAAACTACATTCACACAGTCCTAGAGGGAGCACTTTCAGCAGCTTGGCTCATTAGAAATGTATTCTTGCATTAAACACCAATATCAAAGACAAATGTGAATTCAATACCTCAGAGCCACGCTGAAAACTGCATTACAGCAGTGAAGAAGTACAAATTTAACTGGATCCGCTATCCCTTCTCAATGGAAGGCAACTGGAACTCAGTGATGGTGTTCTGCATTGTTTTTCATATATCAAGCATAGGTAGCTCATTATGAAATCCTATTCTCCAAATCCCACACCATCTATACCATCCAACACTCGAGAATATTGTGCATCGACCTTACCACAATGATCAGGAAGAGAATCCATTTATTCTGCTACCGTCCAGTTGCCTTAGCACAGAAGGGCTGGAAACCTCAAAAGTACTTGCTGCTGCTTTTCCTTCTAACTTGGCATTTCTTTAGCACAGCTCTAGTGCAAAAGGAAGAAAGCAAACCACCTCAGATGTTTTGCTGGAAAAGGAATATGGCTATGAACAAAGGTTAAAACCTAAAACTTGAAACTGCTTAGCAGAGGTGTGGCTGCTGAAGCCTTACATAGTTGCGTCACCAAGATTTTACTTTGGCAAACACAGCTTCCTGAATTCAAACAAATCAAAGACAGAACTATCTTTTGTTCCAGCAATAAGCAATTATTGCACAGACATGCTCTCAAGGTCACTAGCGGGAAGAGCAAACTACACCAGGATGTGTCAGTCATAAGTAATGCTTTAAAAAAGTTAGCACCAAGCCCTATATATTTAAAGCCTTCCACACTTAGCAGGAAACAAAGTGCTTACTTCCTTCCAACTGACCACAAATAAATATGAACAAAAATGCCCTTAAAAAAGGCAATTAATATTTCATAGGTTCATATTCTTCTCTATTACACCTAATTTTTAACATTCATTACAACCAAAATTAGTTTTTAATTACTTTGGCAAAATAAAATTAAATGTCTTGTTTTAATGACTTCAGTAGAAGAAAATTTTGCCTTCAAAACTATTTTAAGAAGAGAAAAATATTAAACAGGTACTTAGCTTTCTTCAAAACTCTACTGTAAAATATGTTTTGCATTTGTTGATGTATAAACTATATAACCTATATTAATATTCTTAAAAAAACATCAGCATTTTGATTACAAGTATTGTCGTATTTATGTTAATAAAAACATTTACTTTTAAAAAATGTCAAGCCAAAGGTTTCAATCATTCCTAAAAATGTCACTTATTCTTTTCAGGAGGGCAATAAATCCATTTAGATTACCATTGACAAAAATAGGCATAAAATAATTAAAAAAAAAAACCCAAAGAAAAAAAAAACTGTTTTCAAAACCTGACATGGCACGCAAAGAATATAAAGAATTATAAAGAATATAAATACAAGCTTTAGAAGAGATACAAAGCACCCTTCTTTAGGATGATGAAACAACTTTGTTAAAAATGAGAAGAACATCCCACATTTGTCTGGCAGAGAGGTTTTACACCCATTTTGAAAGAGGCTGCTGATGCCTGAAGTTAGATAAAAGACACTGGACTAGACAGACCACAGCATGTTCTCACACTAAAGGTCACAGGTGTGTGGAAACCATTGCTACGGGCTTTACCACCTCAGGGTCAAAAATAGCATCTCCTTTTAACTCACCTGCCTTTGCATCCTTCACTTACAAAAACTGAAAACTGTCAACCAAAGACTAAGTGCAAATGAATAAAATTATGTGACTCCTGGGGGTATTTTGCCTTTGACCAATGTAGGAGTTGTTATGTCTAATGCTTTGATAGATATAATTGTATGTCAGAATGTACAACCATACATCAGCTTTACTGTGCTGATGTATGATTGTACAATCTGAAATACAATTACATCTGTATTAACTAGAATAACATCTATATTAACTATATTACATCTATATTAACTATATTATAATTAATATTTACCCAAATTACCAATTACCCAAACACTGCAAGAGAATTTTTATGTAAAACACTGTTCACCTGTGGTTGCTGTATTTTAAAATGCTTTCAAAGCACCCAGCATGGGAAAATCATTATTGAATGCTGCATTGAGTGCACCGAGCAGAAGAAAACTTGAACTGTTGAATTTACTGCCTTTGGTGAACACATTCTCTCTCAATGCACACACACACATGAGCAATGATTAACTCCCATAATTCAGCACAAACAGTAATAAAAGCTTTCTTCCCCCAAGCAGGAAAGTCCAAGCTAAAGCACCTTCCTTTCGCAAGCCTCAGAAACATCTTTTGAGATAACACTTTGATACAGGGCCTCCTCTTGCCCCAAGTACCTTACATCCATAACATTCAGACTTTGAAGTGTGGGGCTTCTACTTGAACACATCTGCAGAAGCAATTCACACATCAAGGATTTACACATACCCCTCTAGGTAAAAAAACATAACTAATCCACTATAAATGCAATAGGCATGTAAAGTGCTTTGCAGATGTGATTGGTAACACACACTGAAGGAGAGAAGAATACTTGTTAAGTGCATTATAAAGTTTAAAGCCCCTCTGAAAAAGTATGTCATTGCATTTGATGCTTACCAACAGGATTTAACGTGACCATCAAAAACTTTGAAGAAAGGTTTCTTTCATAAGCATGAGTTATGGAGTTCCCTGTGCCACAGCAGGGAGACATGACCAGCAGCCACCATCCACACTGGATCAGATCGAAATATCAAGGAGTGACAAGGAGATCCAACATGCCAACCTGATTTCAACTGACTCGCATTTCTCTTTAATAAAAAAAATTAAATCAACAGTCCTATTTGACAGCTTCAGGACTGACTGTCTTACACCAGACTGTGCTCAGCCCCCAGGTTTTTATTTGCATATTTGAGATGGAAATTCTCATGCTACAGGGCAGATCTCAGCTCCTCAAAAGCCTCTTCCCTGGTGACAGCAGAGGCTGCAAAGCAGGTGGAATTGGGCAGATGAAGGCATTGCGGCTCCAACAACCACCAGGGCATAGAAGCACTTGAACTGCTACGGCAGTTCAGTTTCCAGCCAGAGCAATTCCTTTTTAATTCTGTTCATATTTACAGAGATAACAGCCCACATCATATCTCCATTGATCCTACAGCCTCATAGCAGCTTCTGAAACACTGGAGAGAAATACTCATACGTTCATAAGACAAACAGTTCCTAATTACTTTCTCAAGCACAAGTCAAACAAGATAAAACCCAAAGCATTTGATCTGGGGGTTTTGTTTGTCTGTTTGTTGCAGGAGGGAAGGTTGATTGTTTTTGTTTCTTTCTTTAAAAAGAAGTAAATGAATCCATTTCATTCCATCACCCCTGACAGACGCTGAAGTCAGAAGCTGTCCATGTGGTAGGGCTGTACTTCAGAAAAAAATTCAATCTGGCAAGAGTACTGGTGAATCTATCCTACAGTAAGTATCAGAAAAGGGGAAAGCATTTGCTTCTCCAATTATGCTGATAACACATTCAGACATATGTTATACTGGAAGGGGACGAGGGGGAAGAAACACAAAAACTAAAAACCACACCTCTGAAATTGGCCAATGCCCAAAACCATGATAATTTCCACACTTTTGCTAAAAACAAAATATTGTTTACTGTAACACCTCCTACTTGCTACTCATACAAATGTCAAAATCATTTGAGCTCTCAGAAGAGTTCTCAGCTTCAGTGGCCTCTGAAAAAGATGTATTATTCAAGGTAAACACTGATTCTGTGAGAACAAGGATAAGGAAAAAAGAGTGGGTGGGAGTATTTCCTTTTCCTTGGATTTAGCTTTGCTAAGTGTTCATTGTTCACAGGAGATGCTCTACCTTTCCATTGTCTCATATGTTTCCCCCACCCCTTTTTTTTTGATACCTTGGAGACAAGCACTAAGATAAAGCATTCTAATTTCTTCCATGCACTTAAAATTTGGCTGCTCAATTCTAGATTTAGAATCTACATGAAGGTCCTCTTACCTGTAAACTCACGCTTGTCCCTTGCTAAATAAGCTAAGACAGTAATTAAACCTCTGGTAAAGTAAATCCTCCTAGCCCAACATGCTGTCCCTCTTTGTCTCCTCCTTGCTCAGTCATACTGCCCCATCAGGTTAGTCTGTATTGTCTCAAACTTGTCTAGTTTTAGCCAATTAACTAATTTTTCTTATCCTTTTTGTCCTTTCATCATGCTCACACTGATAGCAAAATGCACGTTTGGAACAGAACAACCTCATCATCCCTGACTTCTCCAGAATTCTTTGGCATATCCAACTGGTCACAACAGTTTGCTGTGTTTCAATGCACCAGCTGGAATATCACTTTATTCAACACCCTAAAGTGTGACAGTGATTCCCTCTCACAGAAAAACCACCACACCATCAAACAAACAAAGCAAGACACCTCCACAGAATTACTTATCTCCACAGCCTCACATATTTTCTTCCTTTATCTATTAGAGAAGGAACTATTTCACTTCCTCTTTTTGTCAAGTGACATTACAAACTAGACCATCTGCTTCATAGACTTCTAACCCTTCTGATTTCCTTCCCATATATTTGCCTGATGTATTTTATGGCTTTCTGTATTGGTTTCCTTTGGGTTGAATTCCCCTTTTCTGAAGGGCCTCTGTTGACTCAACCTTGGTGTACTTCTCTCTCTTCCTGCTTCTCTTTTGTCTTTTTTTTTTGTACCCCCTCCAGACATATGTATCCTTTCTGAGAGCGGATGTTACTTAAACTTTTATGACCTAAACTTAATTATTCAAGGTTCTTTGCCTCCCAAGTCAAACTGCTGATGGCACACTCCTGTCTGAAGGGGTAGGCAGGTAGGAATTAGGCTCCTTCCTCCACAAATTCACTGGGCTTGTTTGGGCAGGGCAGAGTTATCAGCTCAGGATGATCACTTCAGCAGTACTCTTTCAGCTTATAGTTGGGAAAATATCTAGAAAAACCTCTCACATGTAAAAAACACAAACATCATGGCTTAGTTTCCTCTCACAAAGATTTTAAAATCATTTTCAACTCAGAGTTAATCTGCTTTTACTTTAAATAAGGGACAGAAGAGAAAGACCTACTTAATTTTATTTCCTCATCCCAGCTGGCATGTCTAAGTTTAGGTAATTACAATTGATGTAGCAAAACTTGGCCAACCTCAATCAGCTGCCTCTGTATTACTGCATAGGAAAAGCAGGCATTCACAACTGCAGGAACCTGTTAAAGCAGGTTGTGCAGTTTAGCTCATCTTTCCAGGTAAGTACATACTGCTGAAATTCCCTGAATATCTTTTAATGCGGGATTGTGTAAAACAGTTCTTATACTGGCAAAAAATACTGCTCCTTCACACTCAGTGTAGTTAGAAACAGAGTAGCAGAACACAAAAAAGGGAAAGTGTTATACCAAATAAGGAGCTCTAAAATTTTATGGCTAACCAGAATTAAATGTGAGAAAATGGCATACCCGTAAACAAAACAAACAAACTCCAACAAAACCAGAAAGAACCCCAAAGATATACAGCCCTAACTATCTCTCTGATAGTCTAGGTTTCAGTAACTAGCTAAGGCTGGGAACATTTATTTTGTAGACTAAGGTCATTTATTTATTTTTAAAAGACCCGTCACTACACAGTAAAAAATTGAGCTAAGAGAAAAAGGTTTGTGATTAAGCCCCTTGTAATATAATTTGATATAAAAATCAAACCACAAAAAAATTAAACAAATATGAAACAACATTTGATTAACTATAGACTAGCAGAGATCATGAGAATATCAAAAGCCAATTAGATGTGGTATCATTTCTACTCTGGACATTCATGTATGGATTTGGTCTTAATACAGTTTAAAAGAGTAGTAATGGCAATCTCAAGTTCCTGTGAACCTGGATACCTTTAATTATTCAGAGACAAAAACCTATTTTGCAATTTTGAATCTATTCTGTGGACTACACTCAAGTTGAAATTTTGATTCAAGTAAGGAAAACAATTGCCATCAAATACCCTCAATTCATTGTCTCAATTCCCTTTGGTAGATGTGCCAGACTTTCACAAATGCTCAGACAGGAATGTCAGCTCTCTAGGCAAGTTTTGAAAGCGTACACACATCAAACAAAAACCCCAAAACCAAACAAATGGAAAACCACTGCACACCAAAAAAAAAAATCAACTTTATTCAGAATTAGTTTCTTTTTAACATTTTAGAGGGTGAAGACTACATGTTTCATGGCTACCTATTCCCTGATTTCAAGGCAGAAAAAGCACCTTGGTAAAACTGCAACTGTTCCTCTTCTGTAGTATTAGAATCATACTCTAAAACATTTCATTCTGCTGCTTCTTTTTTTCCTTCCAAGTTAAATGTAATCCTGTTTATTCAAGCACACATATTCCACAGTCCACTACCTACCACTGCTATCAACTGATGCTTTTAAAAGTAATCCTACTCTGCAACTCATGTTTGCAGGGTATTTCCAACAGCTGGGTCACTCAAGTCAGAGTTCAGATATTTGTACACATTCCTAAATCCACTTCTGTCATCCCAAGAAATGCCAGATGAAGATAACAGCAGTAAGTACTGGACAGACAAAGGACACTGGTACTACACAGATATGGTTTAGAGCATATTTGTTTTAGAAGAACTGAGAGAAGCACTGGAATGAGCAGCAATGCTCCACACCAACCTTGGGGATAAATGCCTCAAAGGAAACATGTACAGAAACAGCCCAAGTAAACTTGTGACTATCTTAACAGATATGACATTTTCATGGCTTTCTCTTCTTAATGATGCCATTTCTTTTGATTTACACCTTAAAAAAACAACCCCAGAGTGAAAAACAGAGCAGAAAATAAACAGAAGTCTCAAACATACCAAATCCCTTTTTTTTTTTGTCCTGCTCAGTAAACAGGTAATAAGACTGTACAATTTCCAAAGTAACCAATAAAATAAGCTTTCACTTTCCAAAATACCTATATATGATTTCACATGTAAAAAAAAAAAATCCAAATAAACAAAAAAAAAGGCATCAACATGCATCCATTCAAAAAAAAAAAAAGTGTTTCACATGACACATTCATTCTCCAATTTCCTTCCCTGGGAAACAAAGAAACCCAAGAATGTAGATGGACGCATAAACAACCTTTCCAGAAAGCACTTAATTAGACCAGCACTCGTGATGAATCAATCAAATTCAGAGTATTATATTTTAGTTAAAGCTAATGCTACCTCTTCTCTTCCACACAAACAATCCAAATTCCTCCTGCATTTAGACCAATGTATAAAAATTGACGAGTTATTTTATAAGCTGAATGATGTTATTTCTGGGTCCACACATGGCAGGAGGTGTGTGTGGCTCACAGAAGTTAAACTTTCAATAGTCTTCAGGGAATCAGCTGAAGCACGTGTTTTTGCACAACGCATTATTTTAAGCTTGCTGAAAGCTGATGCAATACACAAAATGGACATCTTCCTTTCTTATTTTTAGCATGAGGATCCAACTGCTGCCCCATGCAACACTAAGGGAATAATAAAACAATCTTCTAGCAAGGAAGAATTCTGCATGCTTACTAGACAGGATAATTACACTGCCCGTACAGTACATGCTAATTGTACTTGGCTACAGACAATTAAACAAATACACTCAGAGGCTCTCATCTGACTTTCGAGCCACATACAGTGAAATTCACGTTTTATAAACATTTAACTGGAAGGAAAAATGGTGAGCCTTATCTCAGCTGTCACAGCTTCATGAAACTGAACCAATTAACAACAGAAACCCTTAAGACAATAGAGATAAGGGAAGCCTGCAATTACTCACAAAAAACCTAACTGGAACAGACTGCAACACAATTTCCCAGCTCCTGGAGCAAGTGCTCGCATGACCTCACCAAATCCCGCCAACACAGAGGAAAAAGCTGCTGGTCCCTGCCAGCTGCTTGTTTAAAGTACCTGCCTGTACCTGGGGAAATAAAAAAATGCAGCAGCCAAGCCAGAGAAGCAGAGGGATGGAGTAGAGGAAGAGATGATGGCGGAGAAAATGCTAGTGCATCACAGGGTGATATTTTCAACTCTTCATTTCTGATGTTACAAAATATTACTTGCAGTCTGAACTTTATTTACAGGTAGCCACATATATAATAGTTCAAATTTCAGTCAGCACTTTACATCTTCAAGGGGAAAAAAGAAGAACACTAAAGAAAGGAGTGGGAACTTCTGAATTTCTCTTTTGCTTTGTGGTGAAAGTGACTGCAATGTCACTTGGATCAATCTTGGGGACTGAAGCTGAATTTCTTTGTCTCTACTCAACTCCACTAACTCCATCTAAAACAAACTCACAGACCAGGATCAGATTTTTATCACAAGCTTTTTGTGCTTATTTCTAACAGCACAAAAGGCAAATTAATGAAAAGCTCAATAAAAGTGTTCCTCAAAGTGATGCAGCTGAACAGTAATGACTACATCACTAGTAATTATTAGAAAAGAAATTATGTTCTCTAAAATTCATTTGATGGCTGAATTTCAATCAGACTCTGACAGACCAAGAAACACTTTCATAACTGCAAATCTAAGATTGTACCCAGGGGCAGAGATGAACATCAGAACTGCCTAAAAGTTTGTGTTTTTCTCCGAACTGAAGTTACTGACTTGTGTCAGAAATTCTAAGATTGCACATGATCTTGATTAGGTCACCACGAAGATCAAGATCTCCAGTGACTGTATACAGTTAAAACAGAATACAAGATTCTTCCCTGAAGCACCAGAAGGGGAAATTCCCAGCTGCACATGAGCTTTTCCCTCTCAAAACCCTGCCCCAATTCTCCCCAACACCGAAGTCCTCTCTCACTGAAGCAGCAGTTTAAGGAGAACTTGCAGCCCCTTCCAGCAGGTACAGCTTGCAGCTCAATTCCATATTCAACTATTGCAAGCTGAGTTTCAAGCAACATATAGAGAGAGGTGGGGGGAAAAAAACACTTCCAAAAAGCACCAAAAAGCCAAAAATAAAAAAACCCCAAAAAATAAAAAACACAAAACAAAGCAAAGCAAACACCCCAAAAAAACCCCCACCCACTCACCACTGTCAATAATGACAAAAAGATTAAAGATGATAAACATCTTCCTTTAGGTTAAACTAGATTGCAAGTTTTTCCCTGTATTTGACAGCAGATTATTTTCAGAAGAGTGACTACCCCTCAAGGTATGGTGAACATAGGTATGAATTCTACTCAAAACTAAAGGTATTCTCTTTATTGTAAGCACTCCTGCTGGCATCAATCTATACACCCAGCACCTTGAGCAACTGATCATTATTTTCTGTGCTTCCAGCAAACTCAAGTGTTTAAGGATAAAAGGGCAATGCACCTCCATTTGTATTTATTCCTTTATGTATTCTTTTACATCTGACAAGTCAATGTCTCTAGCACCATGCACAGCTGTATAAATTCATAAATTTTTCCACATTCATTCCAATAATTCTTAGGATTTTATTTTGCTTACACAATTTTAAAAAAGGCTATTTTTTATATAACCTTCAAAAACATTACTGACACTTAGGACAATAACAAGCACATGCAAATTTTCAAGAACAATTTTTTGCTCATTTCCAGCACACACAGTTCTGACCTCTGCCACCACCACATTCTTTTGCAGCTCATGTTCTGACCACTGCATGTGCTAACACAAGTCACTTATGGCATACTAAAAATTTATGTTCATTCATTAATGTGCCTCTCAGAAGACACTTTCCTTTCCATGGATTTTGTGGAATTTAACTCATCTGTCAAACACTTCTCCACTAGCAAAGTTGTCCACAAGCAAAGTCAACATACTTGTGTATTTTTTGACAATCAAAGCTGCTTGACTTAATTAAAAGGCAAGCAAATACATCTTTGGTTGTGCAAACCTTCTCAGGTTCAAAACCAACAAGAAATTGAAAGAACACATAAGTAATAATGGAGTGAGATGAGCAAAATTAATGCACTAATGCAGAGCTATGGACATATATGGACAAATACAATATACCTGTTTGAACAGGTCTGTCAATGCAGCAGATTCTGGTGGGTGCTGGGTGAGCTTGACAAGGGGAAGGGAATGGATAGGGAGGTGTCGGGGAGGAAGAAGAAGAAAAGAGGTATAAAATCTGTGCAATCACCACAACACAGGACTACCATACTAATCCCCCCTTGTGACAGGAGTGTTTGACTGAATTATTCCTGCCTTAATTTGCTGTACAAAACTGGAAGCCCTGACTCTGCCCGCACAGCAATCTCCCCTATTTGCAACTCCATTCCTCACAATGACACAGTGGGAAAATTCTCCACAAAGCTCTCAGGCATCCCTTGTTCCCATTCCCATTTTCTCCCTAGAGGGTTTCTCTGTGGTGTTCAGCTGTGACTTCCCAACACTCACTCAAGTTGTCTCACTGACCTATGAAACAGGACCCCTGCCCCTGTCTCTGCCAAACCCTGCCCAGAGCTGCATCTCAAGGCTTAGATGAGCCCAAGTGTTTCAGGATGGTTGTTGTTACAGATATTGGGTTTATCCAAACCAAGCACAAAGTCCTTTTCAGAAGAAGAACAGTTTACAAAATGAATTCTAAATAACAATTCTTTGCCGTCATGTCCAGAAAAGAGTCTCATAAAGTGTAAAGAAAAAATTAAATAAAACAAAACTGTACATTTAACCGTTATAAAATTTCAGTGACTTTAAAGCATAAATGATCTAAAAATAGTTCTAATATGTTGAACCCTCGTGGTACTTTGCAGTTTTACTGCCATACATTCTCCTTAAATCCTCTCTAACTCAACTGCTTTTCCTATAAACAGCCTTCACAAACAGCCAGTGCAATAAAGCTTAAGCAATGTAAATTAATGCCAAAAAAATTAACCCAAACCAATTGCAATTCTCTCTTTAGTTTCTTTTCAGCTCAAATCACTTTGAATGTGACACTTTCACAAATCTATACATGTTAAAAAAACATGTTAAAACTACATGTTAAAACAACAGGATCCCTCTGCTGGACTGTTGTCTTTGCACAAACAATTCCCAATTCCTTCTTAAATGCAATGATGCACTTTAGGAGCCTACAGTATTAAAATTTTCATTGTTTATTAAATAATTAATACCTAACCTGTTTCTTAAATCTGCATGGCTCAAATGCAAGGATTGGGTGAGAGAAAAAGAGATGTCATAATTTTTAGGCATGCGATGAAAAACTGGCTGGGTTATCAGGCTTTAAATGCAGGGATTGTGGTCTAATGGTTCTACTGGTGGCTGATCTCAATGTGCCCCCTCATGGGTCAGTAGCCAGGCCAACACAGCTTCATCTGGCCAATGGGATGGAAACACCCTCATCCCATTTAAGAGTAATCAGTACCCCACTCCTAATGCAGTTTAAGAGAAAAATTCAGAGCACATTACATAAATTACTTCTGGGTTGAGTCACCACCCCTGGGGATATTGAAATGCCAAGCAGATGTGGCACTAAAGGACATGATCTAGTGGTGGACCTGGCTGTGCTGGATCAATGACTGGACTTGACCTCTGAGGTCTTTTCCAACAATTCTGTGAATCCGTGACATCAACCTTGGGGAGGACTGAAATGGTGGGGTGTAGGGCTGCTGCTCCCCAGCTTCAGGACAAACTAGAAAACTGGTTTGACAGAAGTCTCACAACATTCAGCAAAGACAAACATAGTCTTGCAGCAGTGCAGGAAAATCCCACACAGCCATTCAGGCTGGGATGACCAGCACAAGGAAGCTGAAGATCAGATCCAGGTGAAGGAACTGGGAGGGGTCAGCAAGGGACCCTTGCAGCAGCCAAGGCTGCCCACACACTGGGCTGTCTGAGCAGAATCGCAAGCACCACAGTGGCAGAAATTATTATTCCCATCTGGGGGGCAGCTGGACACAGGTCCAGTTTGGTATCTTCCAGTAAAGAGAAGATGGGCCAGCTGGAGAGAGTCAGTGGTATGTAGGGTGCAGCACATCAGGCATGACCAGAGGCTGTGAGAAAAGTCAAAGCAGGAGCCAGCTCAATTCTTCACTACCTTGAGGAGTGCCAATTACAGGAAAAAAGTGAATCAAACTCTCTTCAGAGGTGCAAAAGGAACGGGCAACAAAGGAAACTCCAACTCAGACACTTGCATTAGCTTTTAAACACCCTCAACCCATTTTTTTTCCTTTATAACTAGAGTTGTAACCTTTTTTTTTCTTCTAGATATTCAAAACTCAACGGGAGCAAGACCCTGAGTAACACTATCTGTTTCTGAAGCCATCAGTGCTGGAGCTGGAGGGTGTTGGACCAGATGACCTCCAGCGGTTCCAACCAACATTTTTCAGTGATTCTATGATCTATTCTAGGACAGCATGCATGGTATAGGATTACAAATGTAATACACCAGCAAGCCAAAACACACTGTCAGCCAAAATGCAAGAATAGAAGATACTACTCTACGCTCTTTTGACATACTCTTGCCAGCAGATGCTCCAAGATGCTGTGTCAAAACTCATGGGAAAAAGGGAAAAAAAGGGAAAAAATCCAGAAATGCAAATACACTGTTGCTTTGACATATCTGTACATAAGGAATTGTACCTTAAATATGGCAGATCATACTTTTCTGTGGCTCACTTTTGAGCAACAACACAGGTAGTACACATGCTGTGGGCACTCATCTGGCATGAAGGGGAAAAACCATCTGGGACAAAAGGTAAGGGTCTTGCAAATTTTTAGACATTCTGGTTGCTGTTCTACTGTCACTAGGACCTACTCTGGAGTCACAATTCAATGCCTGCTTTACTGACATGTTTGAACAAAACCTGATGTCACTTATTGCATACATATGTATCACTCATTTTGTCTCAGTCAGAGGTACTTCACTGCAGGACATCTTGAGGAAAACTAGGAGAAGAAATTTGTTTGTTTAAATAGAAGCATCTGATAACCAGCCAAAGTCACAATGAACAGTCTCTAACAAACAGCCTGGGGAAAACAGATTTTCTGTAACACAGCTGATACAACAAACCTTCCTCCAATATAAATGTGGCACTGGCGTCTGGCAAAGCCAGGAGGGCTGTGTTTGGGAATTGAGACCACTGCACATGTTGGGTCAGAAATTCAGCTGATGGTGATCAACAGAACCCCATCAAGGAGAGGGGATCTGGCCTGCTGTGCTTTCATTGCATATGTTGAAAAAACTTCAGTAGAGTCTGATGTGATAACTTTGATTTACATTGATGGACAGTCCTCCCAACAGAGAGTCTGTCAAGAACATGGCAAGGGATTACTTGTTTTAATATCTGATCATTTAAGCCAGAAGTTGACAGAATTTGCCCCCTCTCTGAAGAATGTGAAACCAGTCTACTCTACACACGTAGTACACAGAAGAAAAAATTACTTTTTTGCTAATAAATATAATAAAGATACCGTGTGTCTAAAGTTCAAGTTAGCTTTAGAAGTCTAACTGAAATTCACTGTGAAGGCTGGAACCTGGCCATAATTTAGGTGGAACAAGAGAAACCGATGAAAAGTGTAGCTGCCAGTAGAACCCAACAAAAAGACAAAAGCCAGCAATAAGCTATCTCGTACACACACACTGATCCTCCTGCTTCCTGTAGTCACAAAAACATTTCTCATCTACTTGCTGAAAAGTCTATTTTCATTTGAAAAACTAGTATCTTGAAGAATTTAATTTTCACTGATGGCCTGTGGGGGAGAATGAAGGGAGACAAAAAGAATACAGGCCAATCGAGCACAACACCTCCAAAAAAAATTCACTCACTCCATATTGGTTAAAGAGAGGGCACTTTCAAACAAGCCCACAAGCAATTAATGAAGACTGAGGTGAATAGACTTGGGTGAAAATAACTTTAGAAGTTAAAATACTGGATAATTTATGCACTAATATATAATTTAAAAATAGAGGTTGAGACATCCTGCAGACACTCAACCATTACCAAGAATGCATCTCTGACATTTGGAAAACAGCCTGTATTGTAAGAGTTTCTGCATGAGCTGTACAAACAGTTATTGAACTGAGTGCAATTTTTACAATCATACATGTGGAAAGAAGGAAAAGAAAAAAAAATCCTAAACATGTTTGAATGTACTAAAAACATGGCAAAGATGCTAAATGCTGACCTCCTCCCCATTCTTGCCAGGTTGCAAACGAGCATTTTGAGTATACATTATATTGTTGCAAAGCAAAGCAACCTACACAGATAGTTTAAGCTATGTGCAAATACATTCCCTGCAACAGTTTTTGTTAGCTCCCTGATTGCAAAGAAATACAACACAAAAATAACTCAACTAACATGTGTCTGCAAATCATCCAACAAGCAAAGAATAAGCCCTGCAGGAACAGATGCAAGGGGAGGAAATAAAAACCTAAAAACTCACTGTGAGGGCATGTGTGGCAGAATGTGATCAGTAACTGAAGATGCCAACACTTATCAGCTTCTAAATTCCTGTCTGCTGGCTTGTCAAGTGTCACTCACAAAAATGCAGCCCAAGCAAATCAGACTCCATGAATCAAGATAGTGTAGCATCAGAAATATAGGATTTAAATAGATATATCTGGGTAATTCATGTATAAAATAGAGAAAAACTGAATAACCCCTCAGACATTTGAACAAAGTATGCAGTTGCACTCATATCAGTACTAGAGTTCATTAAATTAATTAGGAGAGTTATACAAATAAGAAGTTTAGGCATGTCTAATAAAAATAACAAAAAAACAATTGTACAGTTGCACTCTCAACCCACAGTCATCTCCATGTCACTTGAGATTTGCTTATTTAGACAATTAAAGTAAGCTGATTAGACCATCAAAAAGATCTGGAGAAACCATTATCTATCCAGACACAGAAACATAAATATGAAACATTTATATTTAAGCATTTTAACCAGAGAACACCTGTACAGGGAATTTTTAAACAATTACAACTCCTACTTAGTGGTTTTACCAGGGAGCATCAATCTTTTGCAGAACCAAGAACATACCTACCACACTAAAAACTTCAAACATACCCATACAGAAAGAGCAAAGTGATCACAAGGTGACTTTCAGAACAAAAAGTAGCCATTTATAAAGACATCCATGCTAAAAGCCCTAACATGCTTTTTTGAGCAATGCTGAGGAACTCTTTATGAAGAAATCAACTGTATCACTGAGCTCCAACACTCAACAATCCTCTAGATTTTTATGCAATGCATCACCTTCTCTTTCAACACATTTTGGTTATTGCAATCACCTGTGCTCCTAAGGCATCCTCTCCCCCACACATCTGCTTTTAATTAAATATTTCAGTGTTTATTTCAAGATATAATGCTGTCTTCTGTCTTGTCCCAGCCATTTCACCTGAGGAAACACCATTAGCTCTGTGAAAGGACAGGCTGGGGGAGGCAGGCATGCCTCACATTTACAGCATCCCTCTCCTTTTTTAAAATCTTACATCTTCATATTTGCAGCAAATCACTTCCAGGTGGGCCTGTGCTCTGCATTCCTGATTTCTACTCAAAGGCAATTCCTGCTGGAAGACTGAATAACCAATTCAGCCATGTTTTAAGCTGATTATGCACCCACCCCACACCATCTCCCTCGTGCTCCACACAGAAAATTGGTGCTGATGTAACTGAGTGAGGTACACATTTCTACTCCAAAATACAGTTTCTGACATAATTAACTCCAAAATATCACACACACACCCCTTAGCCCAGCCTTCCATCCCTTACCAAGGCACAGGTGGGCAGGTTTTGCCACCTTGCAATGGCTTTTCACTGGTCACTGGCAAAACAAGTCAAATTCCCAAAGGCTGAATCTCGAAGGCATCATAGGAAATACCAGGAAAAGGAGTCCCCAGAGAAGAGGGAGCTGCTGGAGGGTGTGGTGACAGTGTCTTCCTGAAACCCTAATGCAGAGGAATCACCACAAATTTTAAGGAATGCCAGATGGTGCCCTATTGCTGCTAGATGAGCTCTTTAAAAAATAAAAAAATACGTGCAAAGAACACCACACCATGCAAGCTAATTGGCCTTATATGTCAAGGCAAGTCTTCCAGGTTAAATGCTCACCAAACTGAATTAATTTTCGAATTAAAAATAATTAACAGTAGGTAGGGCCTCATTTACAAAGCAACAATTCTGAGGGGGTTGCTATAACAGCAACTGAACAAACAAGGCTGATATTGCAAAAGCTCCTTTACTCCCCTGTTTTCTCAAAGCAACTGCAAGGAAACAACCTCCTCTTTATACACTAGGGCTTGTGGATACATTTAAAGTCATTCTATGTGAGAAACAAGGCAGTTAATGGGAATTTCTATCTGCAAAGGACAGTTATCATCTAACATGCTAAAGGATCAGGGCAAAGGTTTCACAGAAAAGTGACAAAATCCTTTACAAGTATAGAATTTGAACCAAAAGAAGTCTAAACCACAGATAAAGATGACCACAGAAGTTCTTGAGCCTATGAGAAATATCACAATATCCCTCTATAAAGGACCATAAAAATGGTACAGTCAGAAGCATGAGAAAAAGCTTACCATTAGAAATCCCAGTCCTCCATACTGCTAAATTTTGCTCCCCTTCTAATCCTGGCCTCTTCCCTAGCAGCATTTCAGAAATAGCACTGCATGGGAGGTTCTGTACTCCAGAAACTACTTTAGTCAAATTGCACTTTGCAACAAAGACAATGCTTTTTGAGAAATCAAGAGGATTTCTCTTAAGCTGCACATACTTGTAACATCATTGAAACTGATCTGATTTTTTTTTTAAATACACACATTTGCACTTATTGCAAAAAGCACATATCACAGAACTCACTTGGCCTGCGTGACAAAAAGAAAACCCCCCATTTTGCAGACACAAGCAGTTAATACCTCAGCAAAGCACATGAAGAACACCTCTTTAATTATATGGCCCAGCCAAAGGCATTGGGGCAAGCTTCTAAAGGCTTAAAAACCACAAGGCTCTGAAGCATTTTGTATTTCACATGACTCCTGAATAATCAGTAATTTAATCAATATTTAGCCCTGAGAAGCAATAAAAGAAGGATAAAGCTTTCAGACATGGAAATAAGTTTTCCAGATATTCTGATTGCTCTGATTACTCAGATATTCCAGATATTCTTTGTGACTGCCATGGCCAAAACTAAACCCCATACTTTCCTCTGTCATTAATGCAGTACATAGTGTTTCTTAAAGCCTTGAAATTTGATTGTGGGGAAATAAATAAAAACAAGGAGGATATAAATGAAAAGGCAACTTGGAACAGGCACTTTTTATGCCAATCTGTGTTATTAATACATTGCACATGGACCCCATGTGATGTTTTGAGTGAAATTAAACATAAAGAATCTATTGACATGGGTATCCTTATTAGTTCCTACAATAGAGACTTATGAAATACTGTTAAAATACTGTGTGAGAAATTAGTAAATAAAAAGATGCAAGGAAAATGCTATAGGTAGACACAAATAGTAAGAATTGAAATGATCATCCAGAATGAACTTGCTAGTACTCTATCATAAAGAATATCTATCATAGAGAGTATCTATCATAGAGGGTAAGCAAGCAAGGACTAATAAGGACCAGAATTGCACTTCAGGCATTCCACGTGGGGATCAAGAGTGATCAAGTTGCCCAGGGCAGGAGGGTAAGAGGATTACTACAACCCACCCCCAAAGGGAGCCCCAGGTGACCTCCCACAAAGCAACAATTACAGCTTAAAAAACCTAAAATTACATTTTTCTCACCTTACCTTGAAAGTGCAGCTGCAATTACTGAGACAAAATATTCAACCACTGCCTTTGACAAAATGAACCAAGCTTGTGCCTATTTCTAAGGTTCCTTTTGTAACACAAGGCTGTTAAAAGAGGGCTCATGAAACAGAATAAACTGACAAACTTCAAGAGTATGTTTCTTTCAAAAGGAATTCCATGCTGCACTACTGTCAGCAAACAGACAAGGTTGCAAAACCACTTTCATTATAACATTTTTTGCACATTTTCAGAAGTTTATAACCTTCTCAAGTTTTTCCCTTTTTATTTGAAAGGTTTCACATTCACTTTGGGAACTCTCTCAATAAGCATCTGAATATGCTTCTTAAAATACATATTAAAAAAGAATATGGGATCTCTAAAATGGGATCACTCAGGACTAAATAATAATGTATGAAAAAGCCTGGATGACCAATCCAAACCTGACATCCCTCTTAGCTCAAGTATGCAACCAAAACGTTGGGGATGGGATTTACACACCTAGCAAGTGAAATAGAATCCTTAGGGTTGGAAATGACCTTTAAGCTCATCAAGTCTGACCATCAACCCATGTTCACCACTAAACCATGTCCTCCAGTGCCATACTGGTTTTTGAACACTTCCAGGGAAGGTGACTCCACCAATCCCCTGGGCAGCCTATTCCAATGCTTTACAACTCCTCCTGTGAAGAAATTTTTCATAATGTCCAAACTAAAAGTCTGCTGGCAAAAACTATTATTTTGCACTCTTTACTTTTTTTTTTTTTTGCTTGTAATATATCTCTGGATTTACAACAATAATGAAAGAAAAAAAAAAGAAGCAAAGAATTCTGAAGAAATGTAATATAAAGCAAATTATAAACCAGCAGCCTTCCATCTGGAATTATTCAGAGGCACATATGGTCATATTTTTAATGCAGAAAAGTTTTGTAATCTGATACTTATTTGCCTTTCCTATGATTACCTGCTTTAGAACTTGAAGCTCAAAATCAAGTCTTATAAATGAAGTATTAGGTTTAAATTATTGACTCCTTAATTTCAGATATTTCCATAAATCTACATTCTAAGGGAATATATGTTTTCCATAAAATATATATTCTAAGGGAATTAGGTTGGCTTATTTTTTCATTTCGCACACAGCAACAGTAAAATGAAATTAAAACACATTTTCTCATCTGGAAGATATGCATAACTGCCTTTATAAGGACAGCAAGACAAACAGTGATAATTAAATGGGATAATTAGATCAAGTTTCAGGGCTGGTTTGGTTAAGAAAGCAATACAATGTTCGTTTATATTTGATTTTTGAGAAGACACAATGACATATGTGTAAGATCAGGCTTTCCCAGAAGGCTTTGAAAAAGAAAATCCTTTCTGTTTTTTCACAAACCCTTTTTGAGAATGGCAGGAGAAGGACGGGAAGAAGTGGAGGGAAAGCAGCAGAGGGAGAAGAAAGTGGCTGGGATTTGGAGAGTAGTGGGATGCTCAACAGCACCCAACTGTCTCGCCCACTGCTCTACCAGCACACCAAGTTGTTCTTCCTCCCCCACAGCCTGTCCTGCAGCCTTCACACTTTGAGGAGATATTTTCACCTCTGGGCTGTGCAGTGAACCACCTCCACCCACCATGCTGGCACCACAACAGGACAGCCAGGTTTGTGCAAAGGGGAACCAGACCACAGGCTGTCCATACTGGGCAGCACACACCCCCAGGCACCTTCCTGCATTTCTTTACACAGCGTTATCTTTACAGTTTCCAAACCAAATTCTCAGACCACTATCTGCCCACTCACGTCCCCACATCCTCCAGAGACTCAGTGACAAATGGATCCTGCCAGTAACCTCCCACACAGCCACCAAGAAAGACCACCAAAGTCACAGGCGTGGCACTGCACAGCCCCTGCCCCTGGGCTCCTTGGGGACAGCAAAGCTGAGCCTACAATGCTCAGAATCCCAAAGCTCCTCAGCAAGACTCGAGGGTTTCTCCAACATGACTACAAGAACAGAGTTCCTGCTGTCACCCTGGCCATGTGAGAAAGCCATCACCATGAGATAAACCATCTAGCCTGGAAACTCAGATCAGGAATCAGCTGATTTTCTGCAGAAACACACTCATTGTCATGTTGATGGACACCCAGCTAATCAATCCTAAGTATTTTATACAAGGGATCATTTGGCCTTCAAGTGGTCACCTTTTGCTTTCCTCACCCTACTGCCCTCAAATACAGCCAGTACTCAGTATTCACCTGAAGGGGGGGTTATAAAAGCAGGCTAAAAAAAACCAAAAAGAGCAAGACTCTTCTGTCTTGCTTCCCAAGACAGAAGAGTCACACACAGGACTCCGCTGTTCTCTACTGCCACAGCTGTCTCTCACCAGCCCCCTGCAGTCCCCCAACACAGCTCCATCACCACCCATGGTTTGAGCCAAGGGATGGGTCCAGCTCTTCCCCCAGCACAGCAAGGTACCATGGTGATGATCTCATACACAGAGCAAAGCACACTCCCATATCAGCAGTGCATTGTCCACCTTCCAAGCAGGGAATGCACTGAGAACACCACCAGAGCTTGACTCCATCTGGTTTGCTCTTGCTGACGCCTTCAGAAATGTTTTTTGTACAAACAGGAATACTGACCTACTAAAGGACTACAAATTACTGCCTCAAAACTAAAACTGAAGGTTTTTATGGTAGGTAGAAAGTAGATGAACTGCTCGATACACAGCTTACTCAAAAGGGAGTAGAAAAATGAAATGTAAAATGAGAGCAGAACCACACATGACAAAAAAAAAGGATCCCAATATGTAACAGAAGAGCTGCAGTACCTCTTGGTAATTATAACTACCCACTGTGACTGCTACAAGTCACTTGCTAGAGCAATAAAAGAGGCAGCACTAGAAAGCACCTAAATACAACTCCGTGTGCTCAATTACAAAACTTATCTTACAAAAGATAAGTTTCCTATAAATTACATTGACACATGTGGGTTCAAAAAAATACTCTCAGTAATAAAGCAGATACAAGATACACTATGCATGTGAAATAGCATGCACAGCAAGAAATCATTAACTTTAATACCACAAAACATAAAAGTGAGCTGTAAAAGCAGCAGAGAATCTCCAGTGATCTGATGTGGCACTTCCTTCTAAATTCCACCTTGTACATGTGTAATTGCTGCAATAAAAGTCCTTGGAAAAATGAGTTACGTCAAACAAAACAATCAAACCAATAATGATTAACAAATAAGTGGAATGTACCTCGGAGTATAAAATAATATAAATGCCTTTATGATTTTCTGTGGTATGTCGAAAAAGTGTAGCTCTAACAAGTTTCTAAACTTGCAGAAACTTACCTACTTTCAGTGTTTTACTAGCATTGAAGATGGTCCCCCAAAGCTTTTAGTACATAAGCACACATGAAAAATTGGAAGAAGAGAAGAGGGTAATGAAGAAAACCATATGGCAGTCATTATCTTACTAAATAAGAGGGAGGGCTCTTGTTAGAAGAGAACCAAGGAGCAGAATCTTGTTGGACAGAACAGCCAGCATAGTGCAACAAGCAGCAGCACTCTCCTGTTCCAGGATCCCTGGAAGGGGTTCAAAAAGACATCAAGTTATCAGAGCATCAAGGGGATTGAGTTTTCCATTTCGAGAATACAAGTGGATCACATAGCACAAGAGGTAAGTGACTAAAATCTACTCTAACACCTGTTTCCAAGAGACAGAAAATTGCTTCTATAACACTGAAACCACTAGAAGTCAGCATCTGAGGAGAGCACAGGTTAGAAAAAGGGTAACATGACACAGCAGCCCATGGCAAGCATGGTGAGCATGGCAAGCATGTCATACACAACCTCAAGAGCTTTCCAGCAAAAAATTTGAAGTTAAGTGGCATTCAGTAAAAAACACAAAATAATAATCCACATGGAATAAAAGATTTAAAAAACGCCAAACAGTCATAACAAGGCATCCACAGAAGTCCTGGAGAGGGGATGGGCGGTTCTACAAAGTTCCAAAGCGTTGGACAATCTAGGTGCTCCCAGTGAGGAGCACATGTCACAGCAGTCTAACACAACAGGAAGAAACACAAGGTGCTCTGCAGAGCATCCCTCCAGCAGCTGCAGCTTGTCAGCATCCCCATGAAAGCCCCATGAAGGGAGTTCACCAGGGGGGCTCCTGCAGTCTCCTATTAGAGGACTTCCTTCCAGGGGCAAACATTTTCCTTTCCCTCCCTGCTACCAAACTGTGTGTTCACAGAAAGTCAAAACCATATGTGATATGTAATTATTAGCACTACCCCTATTTTGTAGAACTCCATGGAAGCCTGTGCTGTCACACCACACTCATGCATCCCTCATGACCCAAATCTACGGGGGAACCAGCAGAGAGAAGCAGAGATGGTTTCCATCCCAAGGGTGTCACCCCAAATCCCAGTGGGGACCTGGCTCTGCTCCCCAGTGTGATAGTGCCCATGGGCAGCACAGGGCTGGCTCAAGGCCACCAAGGAGCTTGGAGGAGAATGTGGGACACAATATGAACTGTTCATGATGGAGAAGGGGGGTGTTAACACACACATGAAAGCTGATGAGGCAGATTGAAATCACTATTACATGGCTGTTTCTGCACCACTATTTCTCAACAAACAAAGATGCAGATCAGAGGCAGGAGCCGGTACCCAAGGCTGTTAAGCCAGTACTGCAACACAAGGGTTGGTAACATCCCAGAGTAGTTAAGCTCATGAAGAAAACAGGTGTTAAGAGTCAACAGGCAACTCTTAGATGACATCAACTCTACCCATTTTTCTTCTAAAAATACATACCCACAGATTGTATGATAGTACAGAGGAGCTGTACTATCATACTACTTCTTGTTCATCTTAGGCAAGTCACTTTTTTCTAGTAGAGATTTCCCTGCTAATTAGTTTAACTTTGAAGGTATTTTGAGTTTTAACCCATACACTGTATGCAAAAGACTGTAAATAGCAACATGGCAAAGACCAAAATAAGAGCTACTTCAAACGTTAGCCTAAAGTTTTTCAAAACCAAAATACATACTGCAGTGCTTAAGATAATCAAGATCCAGTAATACTAACAGGAAACCAAAAGGTTCATTAATCACACATACAAAAAGTAGTCTAGATAGGGCTACATTACATAAGAGATAAGTTATATATAAGGTGGGGGTCAGTCTCCCAGGAAACAAGTGATACGACACACAAAACTGCACCAGGACAAGTTTGGATTTGATATTGGGAAAAGCTCCTTCACTAGAAGGGTGGCCAGACTTCTCATCCTTTAAATGAAACTGGAGGAGAGGGTAGGGGATGTCAGTGGGTGTGTTACTATGTATATACATATGCAGACACCAGAGTCAGGAAATTCCCCAGTTAGTTCTGGAAACTAAAATGAAGACTTTTAAAATTTTATCTGTTTAAATTAACGTTAATTAAAGGCTGAAAGGCAGACATAAGTGATCTTATCAAACACAAATCTGCATGAATTGACAAATACAATTTAGGCTGCAAACACTCTACACAATTGTCAATTCTCTCTTGTCAATTCTCTTTCACTTTCCTGCAATTCCTTGTCATTTTACCTACAGCTTTGGGAAAAAACACCCCTTTGTGATCTACAGAAAACAAACAGTAACGTTGCCATTCAGTCACAAAAAAACAGCAGCCAAGTTGGAGCCCTTTGGCTAATTAAGCTGCTGTAGCTATAGGAGCAGGAAATTGAAATTTCTACTGCAAATAATAATTAAGTAAATGCAGTAATTAAAAGCACGTTAGCAAGAATCTCTACACAAAACCCTGTATTATTTAGCTAGGCAATAACCAACTGATAGAGATAAAATCTCCATTCTAACAATGCTTCAAATACCTTAATCCAGTATTAAACAGCTTACACTCTTTGTTTCAGAGGTGGAGGATGACTTCAACATTTGACTACGAAAAGTCAAATAAAATGCCCTCCCAAACTCATATTTCTCTACAAGAAGAATACTATACACACATTCAAACATTCCTGTAGCAGAGCCACAAGCCTGGCACACACACACACACACAAAATGAATGATCAAATAGCTGTTCAAAACTCATATGACTTGATATAAAGAAAAACTGGTCTCCTATCTCCAGTTCAGTAAGTAGGATGCCAGATTAGAGTCCCACACAACACCACACCAGCTCATTGACAAAATACCCCAATAAAAAAGCAATATAAGATTCCTCCAAACAAATATTTCCTAATGCACACCATGACACTTAACCCATAATAAACCACTCTGCAGTACACTAAGATCAAAGATTGGTAACATCCACCAACCTGATGCCCACAGCTTGAATCCCTCCAGAGTTTAAATAACTAACAACTATTAACATCCAAAGCTTGGCATCAGAAAATGAAAAATGGAAGTCTATTTCAGAATTAAATTTGTCTTCAGATGAGGCTTGGAGCAACCTGGTTGAATGGAAGGTGTCCCTGCCCACAGCAGGGGGGCTGGAACTAGATGATCTTCAGGGTCCTTTCCAAGCCAAATCATTCTGTGATTAAACAACAACTTTGAATCCATATTTGTCCACATCATGAATAAAGTGGGATTGTTTCTCAGTTCTTGGCTGGGGTGGTTCTAAACTTCAGAGTTTACAAATTTGAAGACTGCCAGCTTCTATCTGTTTTCTTTGCACCTAAACCAGCTAGCACACAAAAGCCTGAGACGTGATGCTAACCTCACACAGAAATTATCCCACATTGCAACAATTGTCCAATTGAATCCTAAAAATGAGTATCAGTTTATAACACCATTACTGCCTAATATGCTGGATAAACTTTGGAAATGCACCACCAAAAGCTCTACAGCACCTGGGGGACAGCATTTGTTTCTTCCTATTTACAGTTTGTACCAACAATTCCAATTAGTTATTCTAGGAAACAGCACAGGAATAGTACCATGCTGGAATATCATTTCTAATGAACCACTAATAAGCCAAATAAAGTGTTCGGGGGGGAAAAAAAGTGTTTTACAAGAATCAAAATTGTTTACTGCTTTCTACAAATATGCCTATGACCCCCTTTTCTCTATGCTTAAGAGGAAGAGAAGCAATTTCTATTTTTATAGCTTCTTTGAAAATATCTCAAATCACCCAACTCTTTGGTTATAACCAACACTTCATCCCTCCAAGCATCTCTCAGAAAATACTACAGTCATAGATTATAGAAAATACAGAAAAAAAATCCAGATTTGGAGAACAGCACTGCCAACATGTCATCTTTCTTCAATATGTCATATAATTTTCATGGAAAAATGCCAACATTAAATGCTTAGAAAATAGACATGCAGATGGATTCAGTGCTGCTTTATGCTTATCCTGTGAAACAATGTGAAAAATAAATTCAAATTATAAAAAAACAAAACCAGAGTTTGCACTGCCTGTTATTGTCCCTCTGGCCTCATGGTTTTAATGGACATGTTTAGAATTCAGAAAGCAAGCACCACAGCCACACAAACCACTGATTGCCTGCCAGGTCTCTCTGATGGCATTTGCACAACACACTCTGGGAGAGAAGGGGATAGCAGTTCAATGCAGAATTTCATAGTTAAACAAAGTTGTAATTACCTCCTTGTTAGAGCTCTTGTTTAAAGAAGCTAAGTGATACTACGCAGACATGAGTGTTGCAGCTGAAAGAGTTTAATTTATGGTTCTGACCTCTGGAGGTCCCTCCTTTCCACACCTCTCTTTGGTAATACTGAAAAGCACATTTTTAGAAATGCTCTTCTGAAATTCCATTCAATCAAATTGCATCCAAACAACTCCCAAACTGTACCAGTTGCAATGCAAATCTTGAGTTCTAATGAAGGAAATATCCATATAATGCACACAAAGCAGGAAATGGCATGGTCTGCTTGTGACCAACAAAAAGGGGGATGGAAACAAACTCAAGACCATCCTACTGCTGTTCTTTTCTACAGAGATATGTACAAAGCTCGTCAGAACCTTGATGCAAAAGCAACATTTTTCTTCTGTTCTCAAAATAAAAGTAACATATAGTAAACTGTAAGGAAACTAACAGTCCTACCATTCATCTTATGTATATTTGGCATTGTTTAATTAGTTATGAATGTGCAGGCTTGCTTACCTCAGTCAATGACTAATTTAAGAATTTTAAAACAATTTCTAGTACCCTTACGTCATGATTTCATTAAAAACCATAAAAAAGTGGTGAAATCATTACCTCTTTGTTTGGACAGCAAATATAAATTTCTTGTCAACAGCCATTTTCTCGCTTTTGTGTCTCAACTCAAAATAAAGAAACCCAACTCTTTTGTCTTTAAAATTACAAGGTTCTCATGAAAACACTTTTTCATTTACTTTAACTAAACCACATTTCTAGATCTAACTAATTTACAGCATCCCTTTAGAGAGCCAAATCTGGGGCTTAGGATCATTTTTTTTCATTTATCCACTGGGTTTCAAACTCCCAGTTTTCCCAGAGGATTATGGAAGCCTGCCAATTTAGCTTGATGCCTTAAGACTGTTTACACAAATCCAAAATACAATCAAACATAAGCCAGTCTGGTTTCAGCCTTCCCCTGCCATACTTTTTAAGCTCAAAACTGGCCAGAGAAATGGGAACCAACTCCAGGCAGGAACACTGAATTTACAGCTATGAGTGGAGCTTCAGCAAAATCAGAGAACCGGGTCACAGACAACAGCGAGTATTTTTCTTCAATTTTCATTGCAAATGTATGTGATAAATTTTGAATATATTTTGAATATTTCTATGAATTTTCATTCATAGAAAATTCCATGTAATTGTACAAAATATATCACATCCATTTGCAATGCACAGCTGTTGTTCCTGCTCGTCCCTCATTTCTATTATGCTTTAGAGTGACAAGTACAAGCAGCTCCAGAAAGAAGAGATATTAAATACAAAAAGTAAGCCTACTCCTACAATAAGACAGATTTGCACTCAAAAATATCTTGCTTAAGAAGCTACAGGAGCATCCATTCCACATCACTAGATGGGGCAGGAAGGCAGTGAACACTACCAACCAAAGAAAGAAGGTGTACTCTCCAAACACTTGGTGAAAGGTGGCTGTCCGTCCCCATGGACAGCACTGTCATGCAAAGCAGAGCAATGCAGCCATTAAAGTCAGGAAAGGGATCAAGAAACCAGCAGTTAAAGAACAACAAGACACAGCTATATTTAGTAAACAAGTTAGGCTGAAACTATCGAGGATAAGGAAAAGAGGCAAACCACAGACAGGCAAAACAATCAAAAAAACTGATTAAAAATCCCTAGTTCATTCAACCCAGTCAGGAGAGTCAGGGAAGGAAGCTTATGAATATTGCAAGAACACTGATGGTTTGTAACATGAATACTTGCACCATGGAGCAAAAAACGCCAAACAAAAATAAGAAAGGGAGCAGGAAGGAGGAAGAAAAGAAAAAGGCAAAATGAGAAGAGAACAAGCTCCAAGATTAAGCAATAAACTCAGGTTTTTAATGGTGATGGTGTTGCTCTCCACAACTCATCATTTCCTAGCACCACCCATCCACTTTGATTGAGTGAATGATCAGTTCAGACTCCAAGCTGCTCCATGGACACAAGCTTTTGCAAGCTGAATGCCCATATGTGTACTTCCGAAAGAGTTCTCAAGCTCTCAGAAAAAAACTGCACATCACCATGCGATGTCCAGTTATCCACCCTTCAGCATTCAATGAAAGAAAAGTCCAGGAAACTAGAATTCTGCATCAATTTAAACAAGCAGATGAAGAAAAAGAGGCAAGCAATTCCTCTTTAAACTCCTGGTGCTCATTTGTTTACAGAGAGGAAAAGCAAGGTGAGCAGTGGTTCCACCTGAGCTCCTAAGTTACTGCAGAAAGGTTTCTTAAAAAGGAACTTAATGAAGCGTATGAAAAAAGTTCTTTATCAGGTGATTTTCACCTCCTAAACAGAATGTCGCTACTAGAAATGCTCAACACCAGCAAGAGCAATGAGACTTGCACTGTCATCATACATGCCATGTGCTATAAAATTAATTATCCTCTACCAGCCTTCCCATTACATTATGTGTGGGTAAAACAGGAACAACATTCTTGGCCTTAGAATCACATTCATTAAGGATTAGGTTTAGCAAGGACCTAAAGAGAGGCAGGAAAAATAAACCTCAGTAATTGATACAAACCACACCAAGAAGGGAAGCAGCTCTGAGGAGCAAGGAGTGACACGCGGATCACCCTGTACTTACTAACAACACAATCCATCATAATAATAATAATGTTTACAAAACAAAATGCTGCTTCAAAGAACTTCTAAGAACACTGTTCTTGCCCAATTTTCCCCTCTTACGTACTTCAAGATATAAAGCACAGAAGGAAAAAATCCTTTCAGAGTAGGTTCTTTTGGCAAGAGACAATCCTGTCAGATAACTCTACTGCCATATCAAAAGTATTCGGTTACAGAATATTAAAAACACACTGTAATGCCAGAAATTATTCTAAGTATCCCAAGCATTAAAAGCTTTTCTAAAGGAGAAAGAAATTCTAAGAGAAGGAGTTCTAACAGGCTCCTGTCTTTGAGATACTACTCACAATGAGAGCAAATACTGTCAATTACCTTGTGCAAAACAGAATTGTTTTTTAAACACTCAATCCTTTGCTCTTCAGCTGGCTAGAGAGCAAAGGGCTCCTCCTCACTGCACATGGACTAAAGCACTCTAGCAAAAGGTGAGCTGCTGCCACCAAGTTTCTAAAGCAAACAGCTTGTTCCCTCCTTGCTGCTGGAGTTTAATCTTCCCTGGCACCAGCCAAGGCCATCCCTCTCAGGCAGGGGAGAATGATGTCCTGCCAAAGTTTTTATTTTTATGAAGAGCAGCACAGTGACAATAGCACACAGCAATCCCACGAGCAGAGCCCTGTGAATTAGCCTGAGCTCGCTGTTGCTATGAGCAATCGAATTGCAGCACCACGGCCACTTCTGCAGTCTAGACGGGCAACGATAAAACTTAATATTCTAGCCCAAATAAATGACAAATACCCCACACACTCATTTTTCTCGGTAGTGAGCCCCAGCCAGGGATGAATCATCATGCACACACGCTTTCCAGGCTCACGGCACCAGCGACCACAAGATCCTCTCTGCCTGAGCCCTGCAGCAGCTCTGCCCCCACAGTTTGGGGGCTTTGGAGAAGCCTTACTGGGTTTTAGCAAAGCCACAGGTTCAACAGGCACTGCTGGTTCCTGCAGGGCTGGGGAGCAGCACACACTCAGAACCTGCCTGACACAGACAGCTTCCGCACGATACCCAGGAAAAGAAATGGGGCAAAATGATATGAACTTACCTCCATGTCACCCCCCAGTAAGTGGTTACCATATAAACTGCAGTTAGCAGAAATACACACACCGTGACAGAACAAAATGTAGATACTGCACAAAATGATTAAAAAAAAAAATCTTTTTGATTATATCTCCAGTTCTTCCTCCAGTAACAACAGCAGAGCAAAGCATTGGTCTCCGCTTCATAATTTCAGCTCTCCTTTACTTTCTAGTTCTCTGAAAACAAAATGCAAAGGCTCAAAGCATCTTTAAAAAAAATTCCTAAATTATTCCGCTTGCCTGAGACTTCAAGATAAGAGTGATTTTAATTTCTCTGTGAAAATATTTTCAACCATAGAGAATTCTCCAGAAAGACTCCTTCTAACCTTCAGGGCATCCTGCACAGCTGCACAAAAACCATGGCTTGAAATCAGAAGTTGAAACTTCTCCATTTTTTTATGAGTTACTATTCTGCCACAGACGTCAAGAATGGAGAGAGTCCTTTTGAAATGTTCTCTTCCACATTGTCATCACACACTGGTGACAAACTTGGAAAAGGGTGTCGTGATTTATTTAATATAATCTGATTAATGTTTCCATATCTTTGTTTACCACCAGTTATTGTTACAGAGTTCCATGAGCAGAAGCTTTCTCAGAAGGGAAAACAATGCAGCTGCTAAAAGCAATGGAAAACTGTCCAGCAAAGCGCTCCCTGCTCACCAGCCCCAGGCAGCCTGTCACGGCTGGCTCCTCCTGAGCCTAAATCGAGCAGATCTCACACCTCAGGCACGCGTGACCCAGCAAAGTCACTCTCGGAGCTGCCCCCGGCTGAAGGCTCCCACTACTCCCCTTCCCACACCTGCCATGCTTCTCCCACTCCCTCACAAGCCAATTCAGGCAGAAACACACCAAAACAGCAGGGGCAAGCGGCAAGGCAGTAAAGTAATATAATCCTCGATGATACCTAAAACTCAAAATTACTATTGGCAAAACTGTCAGTCTTCTGCAGCCCTCTGATGGGCAGGTCTGAACCAGCTCACCGGGGGCTCGCAGGCACCAGCGGGAGAGTGGAAGAGACTCAGGGCAGCAGGGCAGAACGAACAGGAGCCAGGGATGAAGCAGGACAACACTTACTGACAGCCTTAGCTGCACTATTTCCCACATGGGCTTTTTTATTTGCCTTTTTTTCTTCCTTTTGCTAGAACTCTCTGCTTGACTCCTCTGGCAGAATCAGCAGTGCTTTCTCTGCCCTGATGCAGATCTGTTTTGCTGAGGACCCTGAGAGGCAGGGGAACTTGGCAGCATCAGAGCCAGACACCCATGCTGTGCTCCTGTCTCAGCCAGGGCACCAGGCAAGAGCCCAGGCGCCCAGCCCAAGCTCACAGACTTCTCGTTCCCATTCAGAAGCACATTCTTTGACTTCGAGGGATGCATCTGAAAAGCAGATTGGCCAGAATCCATTAAGACCTCTGACAACCATCGCATTGGTAATGCCAAATGTGAGATACAGCTGTCCTACTTGAGAAAATGCATGGGATTCAATAAGCACTGTGATATTCTAAAGGTACTGAAGTCACAGCAAACAGGAAATAACTCAGTGCTTTATCAAAATAATCAATACTTATTTCAACTGTGCAAGTTAACTCATAACATATAGATTTTTTTTTTACTGTATACAGTAATTGTATACTCGTAAGTAGAGTGCTACATAAGCACTCAGTAAGCCAATAACTAAAACAATTTTCTAAATTACATATGAAATGGTTTCTTTCATCTGTTTATTCTCATAAAAATTTCAATGTGGAAGCCAAAAGAAAACAGCTGCGTAAAGTATTTTCATCTGCAAGAGACAGGCAAGAAGGTATTTCTGCCTGTGCTAGAGGGCACAATCTGTAATAACATTTTGCCTTCCAGATAATGACAAGAGGCATTAAAAGGACAACTTGCTCTCTAATAAGCTTGCTTGACTGGTTGAGCATGCACATACATAGACAGCACAGTTTTGCCAACAATAATTTTAATTAATTTTTACATTTCATTCTAAATTACATTAATTTATGGCCTTCCTAAAAGACATTTAGTGGACAGCTAATTAAATCCAAGCCATTAGATTTTAATTAGAGACGTTTAAAAAAAAAGGTCTCAGAACAATTCACACATCTTTGTGAACTCTATGCGCTCATTAGCAGCTAGAACAGCCAACAAGTGATTATAAATACAGAAGAGGACTAAGCAGCATGATTCAAACCTGGAAACAAAAAAGTCACGAAAAGTTTCATACTTCAAAGCAAAAGATTCTGGGAATGCCCTCCCCTCAGCCCAAGTCCAGAAAACCTCTGTGCATCAGTGCTTGCCACAAAAGCAAAATCAAAGGCCAACTAGCAGTGAATATCATAATACCCATTTTAAAAGGCTGAGCAGAGCTTAATCCTCATTAAATTCACATAAAATCACAGCGCCTTCCTGAACAAACAGTGAAACAAATTAAAGGTCCAGATGGAGCCCCTCCTTAATAAGACACATGGGATGCCCCCATGAGCCCATCACGGCTCCAGCACAAGGTGCTGGGCAACCCGACGGTCCCACGCCACTGCTCACTGAGAACCTCCCTGAGCAAGAAAGCAAAGCTTTATTATTTCACAGTAATTGAGTTTTTCCTACTTCCAACAAAAGCCAGTTATTTCTAAATATCGACCTCTCTCGGGACCAATACTGCACGAGTTAAAAGCAATATCGGTGCGCTTTGATATGGTGATCAGTTCTTCTGCTGGGTTAAGAGGTTCATAAATATTAACCATGGCAGATTTGCATATGTCGCCCACAGGCACAATCTTCCCTCGGAAAACTGGGTACAGAACCCGTACAATTCCTCCATGTGTCGCTTCCTGATCACCAGATCTGAAATGGCCATGGCAGTTATTTGAGCAAGGACAGTATACCTGGCCAAGAGCCAAACTACCAAAGCATACTGTTAATTATGGTGCACCAGTTTGGATTGGAGAGATGCCCAAAATGCTGGAGTTGACATTTCAAAAACCTGAAAGGTTAGGATCACACTCAGAAGTATTTAAATGAGTCAATTTTTCCAGAAAATTGAGAACTATTCACTGTTACTACAGATTTTACGGGAGTGACGTAAAAATAATCTTATTTTTAAGAGGCACAGATTTATTTATTCTACAAGAGATGGAGTGAGTTTGATTACGAAACTCCCGCAATAGAGGCAGCGGCAGTCCATACGATGAGAGCAGCAGGTAAGCAGCACTGTAAAGCCAATGGTCTTATAATTTGCAGAAATGGAAACTTACATGGTTTACAACTCTTACATTTGAATGTATATTAAGTTCACACGTGTAATCAGCAACATCTGGTAGCACACGCAATCTGTCCCCCAAAAAAGTCAAAAACTAGGCTGGAGGAGTATTTTTGCTTCAAGAAACTGGTGGGAATTTGCCGCAGCCTTCATAAAACTGAAGGCAGCGCAGCCTATCAGTTTTCTAGCAGCATTTACACGAGCAAGCAGTAAGTATTTTCGATCACGCCACGGCTCCGGCAGAGGAACCTGCCGCCCAGGCAGCCAGGAGCTCGGGTTCCTCGGGCGTACGGACGATGCTCGGACACCGGGAAGGCGCTGACCGCCCCGTTAACATTCCCGCGGATGCCGCCAGCGCCCTCAAGTTTCCAGGGGTGCTGCGCTCCCCTCGGAGCCGCTCTGAGCCGGGACAGGGCAGAGCTGCCCGCGGCTCCCGGCGCGACACCAGACCCGCTGCGCCCGGACCGACGGCGTCCCTCCCACTCCGGAGCAAAAGGGAGAGCCGAAAAACAAAATAACGGGGTTTTTAAAAACCCCAAACAACCTAAGCCAAACCATCAGCCCAAAGCCAAGCAATTAGTTCTGGGGAAGCGCAGACCCACGGCGAGGGAAGAACAAAGAAGGCAAGTGCAGCCGGAGCTCTCGCAACAGATGGTTTGAAGCTGACCAGATTTCGCGCTGGCATCCCCTCCCCTCCCGCCGCGGGCGGTGTTCGCACGCACCGGCCCGGCCGGCCCCGGGCAGTCCCAGCCCGCCGCTCCGGCATTCCCGCCGGCCGCAGGTGCGCGTCCCGGGCCCCGCCGCACTCGGGCTGCCCGCACCTCGTCTCGTCCCGTCCCGCCGCCACTCACCCAAACTCCCGGCGAAACCGTCCATCTTGTGCGGAGGGAGGCTGGTGCCGGACCCCGAGGCGAAGCCGCCGTCGTGCTCGGCCGGGACAGGTTCATTCACCCGCGAAGCGGCGGCAGGCAGCGGCGGCGCCGCAGCCCGGCGCTCGCAAGCCGCCCGGGGCAGCGGCTCCGGCGGCTCCCCGCGCTCGGCGGCGGGAGGCGGCTCCGGCGGCTCCTCCTCCTCCTGCCGCTGCTGCTCCTGCTGCTGCTGCGGGGCCGGCGCTGCCCGGCTCCGTCCCTGCGCCGCGACCCCAGCACGGCGGCGAGTGCCGAGCTGCTCCCGCCCCCGCCACCAGCGCCGCCCCAGCGCCCCGTGCTGTCGTGCTTCCGACTCCGCCCGCCCTGGCAGCCGCCGCTTCCCCTGCGGGCGGGCCGGCCCCGCAGCCCCCGCCGGCGGGCGGGCAGCGCCCGGCGCCTCGGGCCCGGCTCCCGCGAGAGCTGCGGGCGCTGCGAGTGCGGGGCTGCGCGGAGCGGACGGGACGGGCTGGGCTGGGGCCGGGGAGCGGCAGCTCCGGGGCGAGCGCAGCTTCTCCGGCTTGGGTCGGCCGGGAGCAGCACCTCGCTTTACCTCCAGAAGCTTGTGCTGTCGGACGGGCTGTGGGTAGGTTAATTGGGAGACTTAATGTAACCACGCCAGCAGTCAAAATAGATCTTGTTAGGTGAATCTCAAGACATTAGTTCATGCTAGTTGGGGGAAGTTTTTCCTCGCTGATGTTAAGCCAGAGGAACTGTAATTTCTTTACCCTTGAATTTCTTATAGCTGGGACTGCATGAGCAGTCACTCCCGCCGCTCCCAGTCAGCCGGGTTCCTCACCGTCTCCTGTAACTTCCAGACGTGTGATTGATCGGGGGAAAAGAGAAAGTAGGACCAGAAATTCAAGTCAGCCATGCTACATACTATCTAATCGCACAACCAGGGCGATTTCGTATGTTAAGCAACATCATCGAGTTGCATGATACACTTTCTCCTAGGTCAGGAAAAGCTCCGTACCCATCGCAACATCCTGTTTTGCTATAAGTGTTTCACTCCAGGCGAGTGCCGCAGTTCCACAGAGGCGTGGGTAATTGCCTCCCGAGCACGGCTCTGGCATTTGCAGCTGGGCCCTCTAATGACAGCCTGTGGATGTTGTTCAACAGGACTGGGGAGAACTCGGAGCTGGAGAGCAGCACAGACCGGCTGGAGCGGCCCACATTTCCCAGCACCTTCCATCCACTTATGCAAAAGCATCGCTATCTTGCTGATCTGCAATGTTCAATAAACCCAGGAGCTCTGTGCTTGCTCACATTAGAGAAAAGCGCCTTGAAATTTTTCATCAAAACCTAATCTCCACTGGATTTTCCAGCAAATTTTACTGAGCAGCTGCCACAGCAATGAATTTGAGTGCAGCTGCCAGCCAACAACATTAATAATCCATCATCACGCATCCTGTAGTCTTGTCAGAAAAGATGCCCTGTGTTCGATCTGCTATAAATGAGCCACCATTAGCTGCCAAGGTCTGGCCTTAATTACTACCAGGTGTTCCTTACCTGCACATGGAGTGTGTTGTAGAATGGCTCTATATAGGCTGTTTTCGTGGTCTTCTAGCTATGAGAAATGGGCCCTGCAGTCAGTATAGTCCAGTTAAAATTCCCTTTAAAATGCTTCATTTTACAAACAAAGGCAAGAAGAGCCAGGCACTACAGCTCCAATCCTATCTGCCCATCCCCATTTATTGCTTGCCTCAGGGCAGGTTTCCAAGATGCTCAGAGCATTGGGAAAACACAGAGGGAAATCTCCTCAAGCTAGTAAAGGAAAAGTGCCCTGGGATTCAGAACCTGTGCACAATTTTCTTCAGAAAAAAAAGTCCCTTTCCCAGAGACAGAGCCTTATGCAAATTCTTCAGGTGGGACTTACGTGCATCAGATGTGCTGTTTTGTTAAACAAAAAACCCCAACCAAACAAAAAGCAAGCCCAGCTGCCTTCTTCAGCTCTTCATCCTTTAGATACATCCATGAGCGAGATATTGCAAACATCCTTACATTTGTGAGTGCTGTCTAATTTGTAGACTGGAAACTGAGGTTCAGAATTGATGATGGCATCATCAATCCTTGTCTAATGTTTAATCCCTACTGAAATTGGTTAGGAGCATGAAGGAATACCTTTGATTAGCTGGGTTGTGTAGAGCTTGCATGGAAGTATACAAAAAGATGTGGAGCTGCAAAGAAAACCAGTTCTCCATAATTTTATACTGGACATGGTACTGGAGTACTGCTGAAAGCCCAAGATTTGGTTCCACTATTTTAAAAGTAAAGCTGCAGAGTTAAGGGACTGAACAAAACTGAGACATTTGGAAAGGAAGTTTACATCTATGTGACTTGATATAGGAATTTTTGAAGAGCAACCACTATGCAGAACTTAGCAAAATATGGCAAACTCCAGCTTTTAAATTCTTATGTTAATTTCTTCAGTCGAAGCCAAGTTCTGTATGCTATGTAAATTTAGGGGTTTTGACTGAAGCATTTATTTATTGATTGTCTTTGTGGTGTACACAACAGATGTAATTGCAGTATAGATAATATACAGGCAGAACTTCAGAAAAATAATCTGTAGTAAGTACATATATGGCCATATGTATATGTAATCTTTAACAATTTTGATTGGCTGATGGGTGCAAGAACTTTCAGAAGAAAAATTATCTTATTTCTGTCTATTTCAGAAGGTACCGGAAAATTATTTAACATAGCTGTAAACTGATTAACAGTATGACTGTTCCAGGTGCAAACCCTGAGGAAAAGGCGATTTCTTACCTCCAGTATAATACTAAAGTTTGACTTGGGAGGGAGGAATTGTGTAGTGCTTTAAGGGGCTTAACTTCTGTTTCTTTGTTGATAGTGATTCAAAAACATGACCCAGAGAGTTGTTACAAAGTTTTAACAAGCTTATTATTGTCTCCCTCTAGTTTATGTTGTGATGCTAAAGAAAGATAATGCTATTCAAGATCGGAGTAAACTTGGAATAGCCCATCTTAACTTTCAAATCACCTAAACATCCAGTGCTTTATTGCACATATAGATAGCAAACTGAGAAAAATAAATGTGATACCACAGGGCAGGACTTTTACATCAGTTTGACAGGTTCACAGTTTGGGAGATCTAAATTCTTTTCTGCCGCTCTGCCTCCCCCTGCATTGCAGCCCAACCCCTTTGACTCCTGCTGGTTCAGGAGGCAGCTGGACCGATGCTGGGACAGGCAGAGCCTGAGCTCTGCTTCTCAGAATAGCTGGTGAGCAATGAGCCAGTGCCTCAGCTGCACTAAATCAGTTGGGTGTTACTGACTGCAGCAGGCAAGGCTGACAGACCCTAGCTGGGGACCTGGACATACACAGCGAGTCTCCCTCTTACCAGAGGGAAGTTATGGGAAATGCAAACCCCAGAAGGAGGTCACCCTGAAATACACACATTCCAGAGATATTTACACAGCCCTTGAAGGAAATATGCTGCTTTTCCCCCATTGTTTCTTTTCTGTGGCACATTTTCCTCGGGCTGCAGGTCTGTGAACAGTATTTCTTGCAAGAATACCTTTTTAAATTGACATAGTTTGGCAGCCTTCAGCCTGGGAATTGTTTATAACCTTTTGGTGGCTTGAATGTAAATTACATTTAAGCATTTTTCCACTGAGGAAACATAAAAATTATTAACAACTGAAAATTAAATTACTGAGATTCTTGTACATGAAGTTGAGAGTCTGAACCTGAGCCATTTCATCTTAGTGTTTAGAAAGAGAAATGTACTTCCCACAGGACTCATCTACTCCCTCCTGCAGTTTTTCTGGTGCACCTCTTCAGGGTGAGTAGCAAAAGCCCAGATGGAAATCAGAAAGCCTGAAGTCTGATCCTGCCTCTCTCCTCTTCTACCTGCAGACCTAGGAAAAGGAGAAGAGGTGATGCTATTTGTAGCCAGCTGTGCCCCACAGCTGGTGGTGTCATCGGTGTAGGATTTCTCCCCATGCTCTTTTGAGATGGTGTCCTTTGCAGATAGGTGGGTTCTTTAGGATGCCTTGTTTTGAACATCAACTTTGTTGGCTTGCCATAAAGCATGGGATATTGTTAATTCTCCCAAGTGAGTCTCAGGTACCCAGGGGTCACTGATGTAAGGGAAAAGATTTGATGCCTGACTTAGAGGAAAATTAAATTACTTCTTCCTGATTTATAGAGGTTACTTTTCTCACCTTCATCACAGAATCTCTGGAGGTTTTCTTTCTGGGCTGGGATTTTGCCTCCCTCAAGAAGCAGCCTAAAGTTCAGTGCCTCTAAATTACCCGGGGGCATGAATCAGCACCTGTGACGCTGAATGGGCTGGAAGAGCCTTGTCAGGAACTTGAGGAGAACTAAGAGAACTGCCATTAAGGCTTCTAATTATGTGTTTAACAAAAATATGACCTAGGGCTTTTAAAACGAGGATGAATGAACTGCTGTGTCTGTCCTCATTCATTTTGTTAAAGACACCAAGGTGCTCCTGTGGAATGCATTTAGGAAGCCAAGTCTTTTCGATATTGCTGTGTATGTGCTTCCTGCAATTTTTATAAAGTAGTCCTAGAGGTCTGATGTTAACACATGCCTAAGCATCTCCTGGTCCTCCCCCATTGTCCTTAAAAAGGACAGAAATTGTCCTCCAAAACAAAACTATTAGAGTTTTTCAAAGGCTTTCCAGTGGCTAAGTTCTGTTTAGGTAGATTTTCTTTTTGTAGTAGTAGAATGGATCATAGTCTTATTTCTGTAGTGCTACTACTTCTTTGCTGATAACATAAAATCTCGTAGAGGTTGACTCTTGCAGCTATGTAGAGCTGATCTTTGTTTCACTTCTGCACCTTTAGTTTTTATTGCAAATAGATTTTCATCACAATGGGCAAAGTTGTTTCCAAATGTTCGGAGATGTCTTCATTTAATAGCACGAATACAATTTACTGTCAGTCAAAAAAGCCAAACATTTTTAAAAGATAGTAATGATTTGTGAGAGTCTCCATAATGGAGACTCAATAGAGATGACTTTACTTTGAGGATGTGCTAAGCATCCATATCCTGAAAAATCCATCTTACAAGTTGCTTCTTTGTGTTGATTATCCCAACATTTCAGTTCCAAGCCATTAATTACACTTCCACAAGGACAGCATCATTTCCTAGGGTGCTCATTAAAAGTGCATTTTGGTTCAGGTATAGAACCTACAAATCTCTGTTAGCTTATGCTAAACTTCCCATCATTACATTAATGGGTTTAAAAAATAATAGTCTCCTACAAATGTGACTATTGAGTAAGAGAAAAATAGCAGAGCTCTAGTGCTAATTCATTTACCAGCCCTGGTGGGAAATGAGCAGATTCAGTGTGATTCCTAAGCATTTAAAAATTGGCAGAATTTGAGCAGAGATAGTTAAAACTCTGCATGCACAGTACTTTTTTTTACTCATGAGGGGAAAGGCTTAGCATTTTAACTAGGGAGCAGCTTAAAAATGTTATTCTGCAGCTTTGTATCAAGCTTGTATTAAATGAGAAAATCTGAAAAACATTTCAGAAAGCTGGCAAAATAGAATTTATCTTCCTTCATCTCTCCCTAATTGGATAAGTGTTCTGGTTTGTCATACAGAATAGCATACTCAAGTTGTTTTCTCAAATTAGTGAGCTCCTCATGAATTCCTACCTTGGTCCAAGTGCTATAAAAGTCTAATGTCTTACATAAGTGCTAAGTTAAGGATTTAGCTGAGGCATAAATTGGTGTATTGGCTTTGTATCAGCCATTTACATTAGGGTGCAGTTTATTCTCTGCCTCAGGAAAAAAATGTGCTTCAGCTTGTACTCAGGAGCACTATGATGAGCTCTCAAACAATCCCTTTTCTGTTCTCCTTTCTTAGAAAAATTAGGAAAATGTAAGGCTAGCAGGTTAGTGATGTTAACAAGGATTGCTAACTAGTAAGTCTTAAAACTGCTGGAAGAGGAGCTGATTTTTTGACTGAGAAGTTTATGGAGATCCCCCTTGGGGACAGAATAAATTAGTGTAACATGTGGAATTTATTTTTTTCCCCTGAGTGTTAAAACATCTCCTGTAGCTTTGCATTTTATGCAGCTCATTTTCCACAATAAGAAGCTGCTCTGCACAATAAGCTGTGTGCCTGTGTATGTGTCTGTAAATAAATACAGATTTATTTCCTACAGATCCTCCTCCCTCAGTGCAGTTCTGGTTAAGCTATTACTGTGCCTGAACCATTTGTCAGGGGAAGGAAGTGCCTGCAGAGAAGTGATACATTGCTCTGTAGTTTCTTGCTGTGAAGTGTTGATTTTAAAACAGGCTGGCAGGCTGCAGCCCACCCCATAATAAAAAATGAAGAGACGTGGTTTAGGAAGTTTTGTTTTTCTTTTGTCCTGTTGTTCTGCCCAGTTTAAGGAATCTTTCATTGTCTTTCAGCTATGCCATACTCAGCAGTAGGTTTAGCTCTTAAGTTTGGTCTTGTCCTCTCAGGATTCTTTCCCATTTCCATTTTTACCTTTTTAAGGTGTGACAACCATCCTCTCTCCTGGTTATTAGCCAGCAGGGCAGGTGTGTGGTGCTTTCCTTTAGAAAGGACAATGGGAGCACCCTAATTCAGTGAGCAGCACAGTGATCATCCTCTGTTCTACAGGCTGAGAGCACCATCAAGGGTGTCAGTGTAAGGCATAGGCTGGAGAGTAAAGACCAAAAACAGGTCAGCACGGGCTAAACTGAAATAAAGTGGAAAGAAACTCTGCTGCCATCCAAAAAATATTAATTTTGCAATAATAGCTACCTATAGATAACTTGGATTCAGGGCAAGGCTGCTCTCTGCATACCAACAATGTACAGCTGAGTTTTAGTGGTTGGTATTTTCCTATCTGCAGTATCAGACATTTACTTTACTGCCCCAGGAGAAGATGTAGCTCTAGAAAGAAACTTCTACCAGGCCCAGGGACACACAGCATTCAGATGGGCCTTACAGAAATCATATATCACTCACAAAGTCTAATGAGGCAACAAATTATGTCTTTGTGAATTGATAATATTATTATCAGCGCAATTAATCAAGAAAATATAATTCTAATCTTGACTTGCTAATGGTCATCAAAACCATTCATCTTAATGTCTCATGCTTTGAGAAGACCTCCAAGGTCATTCAGGCTCATAGTGGAGTAGGGGCAGTGATAATTGATCATTCTGTGGGTCACAGTTGTAAAGGCTCAAAGAGAAAACTTCAAACCTACCTTGCACTGTGGTTCCTAGTCATGGATCCCTAACAAATGTAAGCAGGAGAATGAGCTATTCTGTAGTCAAAGGCTATTAGATTATTCCCAATAAGGCTGTCTCAGGCATGCAGTGCACAGTTGCAGTGAATGAGCTCATATTTACCTGTGCCTGAAGAACAGTTAATGAAGCACATTTGTTTTCATTTCCTTTACTTACCCTACATTTACTAATTATAGCTCCTAATTAATGAAATCAGCAGTTGAACTTTGGCTTTTAAAGCACCAAATCCATGCTGTGCTGTAGACAAATTTACATTCCATTTATGCAAGTCATCCAATTAAAATTTAGTCATAGAAAGTATATAATACACCCAAATGAATACATTATTTCCCCTATTAATCTACTTTCTTTGCTTTTCTGTAGAAGAGGAGAAGCTTTTCCTTTATCCCAAATGGGAATTCATGTTACAAAAAAAAAAAAAAAAAAGGACAAAACCCCCCAAACCCAGCCCCCAAATAGGCAGCAAAACTAAAAGGAAAATTTATCCAGTCCAATAAGTAAATTAGCATTCTGTAATCAAGAATTGTTAAAAAGAAAGCTCTCCCTCTAATCTTCCTTTTATGACTGCATTTAAAAATTGAAAAAATGTCGTAGGGGATAAAGTAAATTGAAATTTTCCATTCCACATGAAAACAGCAGATGGCAGCAGCACTGACTGTGCGTCCAGATTTGGGGTTTGCCCTCTTCACTTGAGTGGGTAGGCTTTGAATCATTTCTTGGCTCATATCTCATCAAATTGGTCCTGAAAACATAAGAAAGACAAAAAATCTACCTTCTTTCAGGCATGTGATCTCAATGTCTGTGATCTTCCTCCTGGAAAGGCATTTCTTGGCTCAGGTCTCTTTGGACTGGCACTGAAGTATCCTTAGTCCTTTTATGTGGTTTGTAATGCTTGGGAAATGGTGCTGGAGGCAAAGGTGAGTTCCCAGAAAAACTTGGGTTTTTTGTTTTGTTTAAAATATAATATTAGTGAATTAGGACATTTGTCCTTCAAAAACATGCTGCTTTGACAAGATCCTTAATGGGCCACAACTCCCAGGGTTTACTCTGCGTACAGAGAATGTTTTAGGCTGGAGATAAGATATGAGAAAAGTGCTTCCTGAGCATCATGTGGTGCATAAATAGTGTCACAGGCAAAGGCAATGCTTCTTGTAAGAGGAAGAAAAATGCTGTTCAAAAACTAATATTGTTGACGTTGTGAGGCAGACATTGAAGACAAAAGTTTCATTCATTCATTAATTCATCCTTTGAACAGCAGCCAGTGGAGTAGGATTTCCACAGGTAGCTCAAGCATGGGCATTGGGTTCTGCTCCATATTTTCAGAGGTAAACATGTTTTAAGGAAATAAGCCTTGAACTATGAAGGACAAATTTCCTTTTGGACTTCGTAGGTGAGGAAAACAGGGACAGTACAGGGTCAAATTTGGCAAAAAATGTCTCAACTATTCCTGTAACATTACGAATGGTGTTTCAGGCTCTGTACACTCCTTTACCACACTTCAGAACAAGCAACTCAGTCCTCTTCATCAGACATTTCTAAATGTTTTTTTTTTTCCTCTCTACTCTGCCAGTCCTTCCACAATCTTCCCTGCTACCATGAGATAAAAGAAGTTGTTTGGCTCAGATGGCCCTGACAGGTTGACTGCCTGTTTCAATTCCACTTCACATCTGTGATACTCTGAAGATTCTTTGTTTCAAATTAAAACAGTAACATTTCTAATGGCTTCACAGTGACCTCCAAGTTCTAGCGCTGTTTCTGTGTAAGCCTTTTAAAGGTTTCCTCTCTCATTCTGTATCTCTGCATGCTTTGCTTCAAGTATGTGGGACACAGAACGACATTTTGGTTTTGAATAAAAGATGCACCAAACAGATTATATTGGCTATACATACTATTTTCCTCCACCAAATCTAAGGATTTAGAGATGTCACCAGCATTTTCTTCATGTGGAAAGCCATTGTGAGCAGCTCCAGCTGTTACAGTTTTTGAAGATCAAAATCTACCTTAAGTGTTCTTTCAACAAAGAAATCTTGCTGAAAGAGGACAGGTGGCAGCATAGGAATGGTGGAATTGACTAATCTCTCGTATTTTACTAATTTCACTTTGATTGCTACTGTGTTTTGTACTTCAGGCTATGTTCTGAAGCCCAGGAGATCAGAACTGAACGTTCTTTTTGTCACGTCCCTCCCTACCTATGTCAGCCTTTCAGCAGCCTTCAGAGCAGGGAGTACCAGTTACCTGCGCTGATCAGAAAATTGGGAAAAACCATTTCCATGGCACACCACACCAGGAGAGTGGGTGAAACAATAGAATCTGCCCAAGTCTTTTACCAGCATGGAAGAAGGGGATGAGCATCCAGTCCTCTGGTTTAAGAGGAGACTGTAAAGGTACCAGATAAGTGGGAAAGGCAAAAGCATCAAGCGGTAGTAGACCTTAGTTACTTGTTGAAATGAAAATATCACTACATAGAGTATAAGGGTTTCAGGTAAATGAAGCAGCAGGAGTTTGATTGTGATGGCAGGTGTTTGGAAGAGCTATTAAATTACTCTAGCTGGTTCCACATCAGTAAAAAAAGTGATTGATTTTGAGGACTGCAAAAACTGTATTGTAAAGCTAATAAGCTAATAAGGTGTCAAGAAAAATACAGGACTATAGGAACGGAGAGGAAAAAAATTGTGAAGGAAAACTTATTAATTATGCCTGACAACTAGAGGGATAGACCAACCTCTCTTTAGCAGACATGGAATCAAGTTAGTAATCTTTTTCTTGACTTCTGTGCCTTATGGGTTTATGTACATAGGAGGAATTCTGCTGAAAATATGCTGTCTTCACAGGAAGTGAAGAGCTGCATTTGAATCATCTTTGTAGGTAGCCAAAAAAAAATTTACTTTGGACCATTTTGAGTGTTACTGTCTTTCCTCAAGGAGGGCAGACACCAGTTTCATACTCTGTTCATCCCTCCCTTGCTTGCACTATTGCACCAAGGAAAATGAAAATGCTGCCCTACTCCAGCAGCAGTGCTTTATGCTCTTTCCTACTCCACTGTACCTCTCTTATTTAAATGTGATGTAGTGAAAATCCTGCTCAATAATATGTGTCTCACAAATGGAGGAAAACTATGTGATGCATAAAGGGGCTTTCACAAAAAGAATGTAATTTCTCATGCAAATTCATTGTCTTTTAATAAAACAACCCTGGGCTTTTTAAACACAAACTGTTATCTGTAAATGTCACTGGAACCACATTATAGCTGGAGTGTAAGAGTATGGAATAAACACATGAATGTGCTTATTGAATGTAATGTGAATATGCAATATGAATAAAATTCTTTCAGTGTACTTGGAATTGGCTGTATTTTATTTTTTCTCAGCATTCTTCCTGCGTTTAGTTCCTGTATTGTCTTTACTGGTTATTTAAACAAATTGGTCTGGATTTCATCTGAAACAAGCCAAGGAGGGCCAAATATGTCTTTTAAAAGAAAATTACCTTTTTAGGATTCCTACTGCTTGCTATATGATTGCAAGTACAGTTTATCCTCTCATTTCAGCAGAAAAATTTGAATCACAACTGGAATGAATGTCTCAAGGAGAGAAACTTCACCAGCAGTGAAGACCCTCATCAAAAATTTTTCCTAGTAGTTTTAAGAGTGTATTAAGGCTTGGATTGATTTTGTAGTGACTTTGATTTGGTTTCTTGCCATTATTCCAGAAAACACAAAGATCAAAGAAAGAAAGGCTTATTGATTGGCTCGGATCTGGTCAAAAACTAGATTTGTGTCTTCTAATGTAACTAACATTTTACAGATGGCTCGGTTCATGTTAAAGCTAGGGATGCATGTAGATTGAATATCAGAGGATTAGAACCAGCTGCACTTAGTTTGAAAATATTTTTGTGTGTATTCTGTCCAGCAAAGCACACAGAGCAGACTCTTCTTGTAAGAATTCCAGCAAATGCCTAAAAAACTCCCCATAGAGAATAATTGAGGGTCTGCCCCTGTTTACCACTGGTTACACTTTGTTCAAAGAAACCATGCTGTTCATGGCTGAACTCTTGAGCTCAGGTCCATGTATCTCATCATTGACTGTGAATTAACAATAAAAAGGATCAGTTCTGAAGAATTTAGTTGAATAACATTAGAATCTAGCCCAGTATCCAGAGGAGATCCACAAGACACTGGAAGTGACTTTCCAGTTTCCTGCCTTACATTTTGAGCACCTTCATAAAGGGATTTGGAAAAATCTGATTCTAATTTTGTAATGTTTTGCACTGACTATGCACATCTCTAAATGACTACACCACATGCAAAACAATGAAGTATCAACACCAGTGAGCAGTGAATTCATCTGCTAGAAAAATTATACCTAATGATTTACTTCTTCATATTCTGAATATTAAAATCTTTTCATGATATCTCAGGATACACAGAAATGTCAAACAGAACGGCACTAAAACTCAAGATTTTCAGTTGAACTAGATTTACCCCATTTTATTCAAATTATTTAAAGCTCTTTGAAGATATTGTTAAAATAAATCTTAAATTATAAAATTTATAATGTAAATATATTTTATTGATATACATCAAAGATATGTATTATTAAAATACTGGCATCCACATTTGGAGCAATGTTACTACCATTAACTAAACAAAACTGAACTAGTTTTTCTAGTGTTAGTACTATGTAGTTTATCCTATTCCAGGTTCTTAAGATCATTACTTTTGAAATATTATGAAAAACAAGGATAAATTCTTGCTTAGTACTATTTGAAGTCTTTTTATTGATAGCCACTTACACTGAAATTATTCTGGATGCTCATCTGCAAGGAAAATAATTTGCTGCAAAATTCAGAATTTGTTTGCTAAGTTCTCTTTGCATACATGTGTCTGGTTTTAAAATAAATCATTAGTGATGCTTAGTTGTGACGGTGGTCACAGGCGTTTTTAGAGGATGGAAGAGTCAGGGATCTTGATTCCATGATCAGAAGGCTTGATTTATTATATTATGATATATATATATAACATTACAACTATACTACATAGGAATAGAAAGGAAAGGAGCTTCTTCAGAACTGGCTAAGCTAAGAATAGAATAGCAAAAATGAATAACAAAGGTCTGTCTCTCAGCAGAGAGCGACAGCAGCTCCACCGTGAGTGGTCAGTAAATCCAAACATCTACAGAAGACCAATCACAGGTGGACCTGTTGCATTCCACAGCTGCAGATAATAATTGTTCACATTTGTTACTGAGCTTCTTCTCAGCTCCAGCAGGAAAAATCCTAAGAAAGAATTTTTCACAAAAGGTGTCTGCGACATTTAGTAAGACCAGTTAATTTTTAAGGGTGATTTTTTGCACATTTATTCCATGGGTTAATCCCAACTAAAAAAGTTCAGGCTTGCTAGGAAGAAATACTTCATATTTTTATTGAGTTGAGGGGATATTTCTTTGCAGAACCTTCTTCCTGGAGCAGATCACTTATGGTAAAATCAGTATCCTTCTTCAATGCATGTTTTTCCCATAAACTGCAAGTCTCTTTACAGCTTATGCTGATGCTTCTGAGAAATAAGGCTTTGTCTTCAATAGAGAGCCAAATCAATTACTAACTTCTCATCCATAAAGTTTATGATGTGGGCCAGGCTCCTAAAGTCGAGTGCAATTTTGCATGATGTACTATAGCTATAGGACTTTATTAAAAATCTAGCTTTAATCTTGTGTGCCTGTATTTGTATATCCAAGGAAAATACAAAGCAAAGTCTTAAGTCTCTCTTCATCTTGTCTTGGCAGTCTTTTTGTATCACATATGAGCTGTACAGATGAAATCCAGTTTATCCAGTTAAGCATCTCTGCCTGGATTTTTCTAATTACCATTTTAATTCTCAGCAGTAGCAAGTACAGTCTGACTTGCTGCAGCAAACTCCGATGAAAAGCATTTTTCAAGCTCCAGGAGTTTCCATTCTGAAGTCCTATTGTATTTTTATTTTTGAGTATTAGTTTAAAAGGAAAATATGGCTCTTAACATTTCTCAGCCATACCAGAAAAAGTTAAAAGGCATTTGGGCCCAGGGTTCAGTAAAATCTTCCATACATATGCAAAGATTCGTTTCAGTTTTTGCTTGCTAGCAGTTATTAGTTTTAATCATTTGTCTCATCAACTTTTACCAGGCTTCTACTCACAGAAAGAAATCAGCTTGCAGAAGTCTTTCACAAATATGTGTGGTTTTATTCCCTTTTGGTCAGTTCAGTTTGCATTCAGCTTAGGTTTTTGAGCTTTCTTTACACCTGGGGATATGGAAATTGTTTTAACTGTTACATGAGATTCTCTTGTAATTAGATATCTTATTTTCAGGACTTTGGAAAACACTTATAATTTAGTAATCAATTTTACTGAATTAATAGTTTGTAGCAGGAATAATTATACATATACAATGCATTGAGCCTTGTGTTTTAATATTTAATATTCTATTACATACATGGTCTTTTAATAAAATATACCCCAATAAAAATCTCTAACTAGGGTATACAGTGGTTTCTAAAATGCTGATGTCTCAAAAATAAATGAGTAAACAATTAGACATCCACAGAACTGCAGCAACTTTCAGAAGCTAAAACTGCTGCACAGTGTTTTTATGCTGAAATTACCACACTTTCTAATTTAAAAAAATACCTATGTCAAGAGAATAGATCTAGTCTAAGATTTGGCTGCAGAGCACTTAGAAAGAGAGAACAGGGATCAGTTAAGTGAACATCAACCTGGACCAAGAGCTGATCTCTCTTTGGCCTCTCCTGGGGCACCCTCAGCAAGCAGCCCCATTCCACATCCAGATCCAGCGGGGGGATTCCATCTCTTCTTCTTCAAACAGTCATGACTGTGCTGCATGAAAAATGGTCAGCAGCAAGGAAACACATCTTGGATCACCAGTGTATTTTTAAGAGCAGACATTTCAAATTTTGTGTTCCAGCCTTTTAAGAGCAAATCAATTAGTGGAAATAATCTTCCTGATTGGTTTGGAGGTTTGGTTCGGTTTGGTTTTTTTTCATTCTCAAACCATTGACTGACTGATGGGTCACATAAGTAGGTCTAACTAACATTCTAATGTAAATTAAAATATTGAAGAAAGGAAAATTATATATGATAATTTAGCTTAATCTGCTAATGTAAGTATAGAGTAGTAATAAAGAAATTTAAATAACAACTAAAGATGTATTAAAGAACAAAGTCTAGGCCAGCTCTTCCTTTATTAACTTGCCAAGAGTGGAAGACTGATTTTGTTTTGTTTTGTGTGCACTAGGATCTTGGGACAGCATCACTTAATTATATCCATGAACCTCCCAAAACCTGGCTGGCAAACATCTCTATCCCAAGTGACTCACAGCAGAACCTAATTGTGCAGAGAGGTGTCAGTGAACATGCAAACCACATTTCTACTGCCTCAGTTTCAGGACTAGCCAGCATCTTCAATGTAATAAACAGTCATAAAACTAGATTTGCCTGATGTAGATTAACTAGAGGTTTTCTTATCAAGTAAAGCATAATGATTCAGAATATCCATGCTCAAGGAATTGCTTCACTGATTGTTTCACTAAGAAGGAAAATGGAGAATAGACAAGGCCAGGTTGCACAACATAAAGGCTTGCATAATTACATTATGTAATTATTATTAAATAATTTATATTATGTGATGCAATTCTAGATATATAAAATGGACCCCAAAACTAAATGGAAACTGGTAATGCTTGATAGCTTGTACAGAGCTGATAAGTTCTACCCATGGAATTCTCTAGGTTCCCCTTTGCTGTTGCTGTTTTATGGTTGGGTGGCTTTTTTTTGTTTGTTAAATCATGATGCAACATTTTCTGGAGTATTCACAGATTACAGGTATTTTCCTGGTAAGGTTATATTTCTGAGTTGTGAAATATAAACCTGTGGATTTCCTGATGAACTATGCCTGCAGGATACCCTATGGCCTTCCCTGGGAACCAAGGCAATAGAGACAAAATTGTCAGACATAAACTGGTAAGATCATAGTGAAAGAGAACAGGTAAGAAGCATCAGGAGTGTTACTGGGGAGCAGAAAGGTGGTCTGGAGAAGGAAGTGTGCTCACTTCTGTGGCAGCAACACTTCATCTGCTTTATGAGCAGTGTTGTGCTGCAGCTGAATCAGCTCTGGAGAGAGCCTTAAAGTTGGCTTGGGGAGGTCTGGAGGCTGAATTCAGCTGGGAGCCATCAGCAGAGCCACATCCATCTCTGCTCACTGGTGCCACAGCTCTGAACCCTCCACTGACTTTGTGGTCCTGAAGCAGTATCTGCTGGAATAATTTAACAGGAGCACAGGTTTGTTTTCAAAAACTACCTGGAAATAAGAACAGCACAGAACTTTCAAGTCTTTTGCTGAAGGAGCAAATATAAGGTCAAAAATGAGAATCTGTGATATAAATATGGTAGTGAAACTGTTCCACATGGCTTGGTCCCTCCTCCCCAGGATCACTGACAACTTCTTTTGTGCTAACTGAAATGGACTTTGGATAGGACCTGGTAATAATTACAGTTCAAAATGTCTGGCACTCTTAGGAAAACAGGTGGATGAATCCATAACTAAGCAAAAAATGAACTTATGCATATTTATTGTGGACAGCTGCAGACAAAATCCCAATGTTTTAACCCTATACAGCCTTTGTTATGTGCCCACATTCCTTTGCACTGACCACCTGTTATTTATCAGTTGCACCCCACCAACATTGCCTTATGAGGAAGAATTGTCTGTGATTGATATGGACACCATCCATGGCCTTGCCTGAGGGACTCCCAGGGAAGCCAGGGACATCTGGTGTGAGAGAGGACTACTGGCTGCCTGCAGGAGTGCAGCCCTTGAGTCTGGATCTTATTTGGAATAAATACATGTGGCTTTTCATCACCTTTTGAAAAGGACAAATTTGCATAGTAAGAGGAAGAAAAGCAAAGACACCAAATCTGATAACACACCCTCCCCCCATAAATGTGTTTTTCCAGCCTTTCTTGAATCAATTGAAGCTATCAGGTGAGTATTTAATGAAATGTGGCTTAATATTGTTTATCAGCAATTGTTTGATGTAAGCATATTCTGCAATAAACTGGAAAGAAGAAGCAAAGACTGTGTCTAGCACACATGAGAAATTTTCATGAAAAATCTTGTCTTAGCATTACAGTTTTACCAAATATTTCATTATTTTCTCTGCTTTGCTGATTTATAAAGGACTAGGACTGATTCCAATAAAAGTGGGAGGCAAAACTTCACTTACTCCATAAGCAGAAGGCTCAAACATTAAAACACTCCTTTCACTCACAATTACTGATATATGTCTCGATACTACACAGAATTTGAAAGAGAACATTCTAGAAGATTTGGAAAATATCCTTGTATATTTTCCATAGCTCCTTTATGCATTATTAAATTACCACCTACTCTCACTAAATCCACTGACATCAATCACAGTCTTTTGTTGTTACCCTCAGAAGGTTCTGCATTAGGCCCTAAAATTGCCCTTGAGAAATATAATTAAGGATGAAATCCTTATTTCTTTGATGTTAATAACAAAACTTCAATTTTATGTGTTAATGCCAATGATTGCAAAGAAATGAAATTTAATTAAATTTATATAATTATATCATTTTGTATGAAATGACTAATATTTCCCTGTTATTTTCTAAAAGAGATTTTTTTTGTTTGTTTTTCTCAGTCTGCCAAGACAATGCTGGGGTGGCCATCAATTGTCAAGATAATCTGAATCTCAGTCTTAGTAAATACAGTTGAAGTTTCATATTTCAGGCACAGTGCTGTGAATATGTGAAGAAAATAACAGAGGAAGATTTTAACACCCACCTCCTAATCTGTGTTAATTGAATTTATTTTTCTAGGTGTTTACCTCTACTGAAAAACCACTGTGACTCAGCCTATGCCCTTTCACTGTTTGCATAAATGTCTTGGTAGAACATAATTATTCACTCTCTTCAAACTTCCAAGCTTCTATTTATCATTGCAGTTCCACCTGTAGTTGATAAGTAGTATAGAATTAAAATCATACCATGGAACTTTAAAGTTTTTTATCCTTCCTTCCTTCCTTCCTCCCTTCCCTTCCTTCCTCCCTTCTTTCCTTTCTTCCTTCCTGAACTCACCAATTAATACCAGGTATAAATTTCCAGTATCTGTTTGTTTATATTAATATTCACAGAAATCCCTGCAGTCCTTTGGGTGTTATTTCTTGAGAGGAAGAATGCTCTTCTTTCTGTGCTTGCTGTCAAGTCAGGTTTTTCAATCTTCTTTCAAAAGAGGAATTCATTCCTCACCAAGAGCTATGTAATGTACTTCTAAACCACACAGAGTTTGGTTTTAGTGGGACAATTTTTTATTTGGAATAGGGTTGAATTAGAGCAGGATTTGCATGAAGAAGACGTATATGTTCCTTGAAAACTATTACTGGGTGAATTCTGCATTGAATTAAGGAATTTTGAAGTTCTACTACTCTCTGGAAAAATTACCCCATTTCACATCCTAGAGCTCTGTGTTCCCATCAGTTCACATTACCTACATTCACACTCACCTTAGTCCTTTCTCTTCACTGCATCATGCTGAACCCTCCTCAGGACCTGCTGGGGCACATGCTTTCATCTAGGACAAGGGTGTGATAGCAGTTTAGAAACAGGCATTTCTCTGCAAATTGCCTCTTCCCTCCCCCCCATCACTCTGTTATGGAGGGCAAAGTCTTGGATTTATGTATTCATAGGAAAGCTACCACTTCTACTTTAAAAAGTGGAATAAGGTATGTCATATCCATTATGCATTAGGGGTGTCTGGGCAGAGAATTAGTGCTGGATAATTGGTGGTGTATAAATTCACATTCTCCATTACTGTTCATATCCTCCCTTTTTAGCCAGACTACAAGTATGAAATCTCCATAAACATTTTTCAGTCTTTTGTCTAAATGTAATAACAACAATTTGCTTGGCCATATCTTAACTATTTAACATTTTCCTAAAGCTCCTATTCCCAAAGTTTTCTTTTTAAATATAATAACTTCCAAATCCTTCTAAATATAGATGTTATCCTTATTCTCACATTAAGACAGGTCTATCTGTTATTAAGAAGGTGTAAAGAGAGAAGCAGATAATGTTATCTGGCATACACAAAATGTTAGGCAGAAAAAAATGTTACCTGACAGAAAAAGCTGGGGAGATAATGGGTAGATAAAAATCTCTTTTCCTCTTTTGCCATTGTAATGCCTTAATCATGTCAATGGATTCCCTGCAACAGCCACCCTGACAGCAACCTGAGCTTTATTCCTAAACCACTGCAGGAAGTGTGGCTGAACAATAGATCCCTTGTGCTTACTCCAAACTGGCAAATAGATGGCAACAACACCTCCAGATCTGCCTTGCCAGTTAGCTTCAAGTAGCATTAAAAATTACCAGAATCTGGATCCACCTCTGGTGCACACAAACCTGAGTGTATTTCAGCAGCTCATAGTGCCAAACCAAAGCTATGTGTTTATTTGTACTCCCAATGTAATTCTCATTTCCCTTATAGACTGTGAAAGTATGGATTGTTCTATTTATCTGTGAAGAAAATACTTTGCAAGAACTATTTCTATGCAAGCAGAGTAACCACAGTTATTATTTAAACAGTGGTATCTGGAGTTTAGGTCTGGATGAACCAGTCACATTAATTTGTGTTTTCTGATTAAATGGATAAAATTTTTGGAATTACTCCTTTCTTTTAGTGGTCTTTTAATTGTCCCTTCATTATTTCATAAAGTCTAATGTTTGAATCTGAGGAACTTCCTAAAAAATAAACTTCAACCCTGCTCACTTTATGCTGGCATCCTTTGGAGTTTTCAGAGTTCTCTCCTGCAAGCCCTTGGAGAGCTGTGTAATGTGTTTAGCACAACAGAGTGTTTTCTCTTTCCTGTGCTTTGCTTGTCAACTGCACATTACCTTTGACTTTCCATGTCTCCAAGCAGATTGCAGATGTAATTTAGCTCTCTCTCTTTATTATAGCTTTCCATTTGTTACACAGAGGAGACAACAAATCCTTCACCATGAGATTCTTCCCTTTTCAGTCATGTTCTTTAACAGAGTTATTTGCAGCCTAAAAGGGCTCTTAGTTTCCCTAAGAGGCAGCAGAGTTTATTTCTGGCTCAGCCACTCTTCCACACAGTCATGCTGTCAGTTCACTGCAGGTGCAGGAGGTGGATTTCTGCACAGGCAGACCCCAAGTGAGAGAGAGACACCCGAGCACCAGCTCTTGGTATCACTTCAGCAATGCCAGCCTGGCACCTGGCTCCTGGCCCAGCAATCCCTGCCTGGGACGCTTTTGTCTCAGCCTACCTCTTATTCTCTGCCATTCTTCACTTACAAACCCCCACATTGTTCCTTTTATGAATTTCTACAACATTCTTCTTTCAAGATGAGCAGTTTCACAAAGAAACTTTTTAGATGGATTTTTTTCAGAAAGAAGATCCAAAAAGCATGTGAATATAAACGAGGCAAATTTGATTACTGTTTGGAAAGTACATCTTGGTACAGTGTGTGGCTGTTCTTATCCAGCAGTGTCGTGCACAGACAGAGAGAAATCATATGTATTTACAGAGGGAGAAAAGTATTTGGCTGCCTCCAATGCCTTCAGCAGACTTTTAGGTATATTAGCTAAGAGTGTGCTATATTCCTTTCCAATTTTCTGCCGGCCATAACGGCCACTTCCTTCTTGTTTCATGGGTGAGTTGTACTGCAGGCAGGACATCCACATTCCTGTACTTTCTATGGAAGTGCTGCTGCATCAGGGGTGCCCAGGAGAGTTGGGAGGTTGGTGGGGAGGCCACAGTGCTGTGACTCCCCTCTGCCCGAATCCCTACAGTGCCAGGGCTCTCCTGAATGTCTCTGGCAGCCCACTCACTGCTCAGCTGTGTTGAGGCTGTCCCAGCTCTCTGCCAGCACTGCCTCCATCATGCCCATTGCCTCTGCAGCAATTGGCTCTGGTGCCAAAATGTGCTCCTGAGGATCATAACACACACATATGTGAGATGAGAGAGACACTTCCTCCTTCTCCAGCTCAGAGCTTTTAGAATCTGATTTTGCTTATACAAAAGTGGGTGTTTTTTTCCCTGTTTTTTAATTCCCTCCATCCCTGATGTCCATCAGAACTGGAGCATGAGCAGAGACCCTGCACAGTGCCAGGCTTGCAGGGCTGAATCTCAGGACATGGACCCTGCAGCCTCCTGACCCCACCATTTTGCAGAGACATCATTTCACTCACAAGAGACACATAAGCAGAGGAAATGGACCTTATTGCTCCTCTCTGCAGTGCACACATGCTCCAGAGCAGCCAGACTATGGCCTTCTGGTTTTCATTAGGACTGAATGTTGGAAGTGTGGTGTGCACTTTCCAAAAGGGGCATATTGTGTATTTAATTTATGAAAGTAAAGAAGAGAGAAAGAAATACTCTTTTTGGTTTTAAATGCAAGAATTGGGGTAGTGTTGTGTCGTGTCTTCCAATTATTATTAGCCAAATGTCTGTGTAAATGCTGTTAAAAATATATTATAAAAAGAAGTGTGATACTGTTTAGTTTGTAATGTGAGTGTGTACAGAGTCTTATTAACATTTCTTGATAAGAAGGACATATACCTCGTGGGAAAAAAAGCTGTAGTATGTGGTTGCTATTTCAGTTCTGAAGTCTTGATATTTTTAGCACCTTCATTTTTGGAATAACTTCTACCAGAGCTGTATGAAACAGAGATACGTGCAGAGAATGCATGAAAAGACTTATTTTATTTAAACTGTGCATATGTGCTGGGCTGCATAGTACAGTGTGTGTATTGGGAACTGGCTTAGAGCTGAGACTTGGCAGTGCCGGGGTGTCCACAGGACAGATAAACCCCAGCAGTTTGTGCTGACAGACCCTGGGCTCTGCCTACAGAGCTGTAACAAGACCTTACATGTCAAAAATAAAAAAACTCAGGAGAAACATAGGCTGTCATAAACCCAATTCGTTCCTACTTTGTAAGGATTTAAATAAAGAGTAAGTTCTTTTTTGATCCAGTGAGGTTAAAATCTAAACTGCAGAAGTAGACTATTCCTATGTAATAATGCCTGCTCTGTGTAAGCCTTTTGCAGAGCAAAGGCAGGGAGGTAATGATTGAGAGAGCAAAAAACCACAGGCAGAAAACTGATGAACAAAATCCAACTACAGTTACTGGGGGAAAAGAGACCATCTCTCTTCCTTCAGCTGGATCTTCTGTTGCCCAGCATTTGTTCCTTTCTTTACATGGGCAGCATCCTGAACTACAGGCAGAGCTACCTCTGGAGAAAAGGTTTCTTCCCTAGGAAGTGCCAGAATTTCAGCATGTGAAGATCATGTCTCCTCAGCTCAACAGGGATTGAAGCTCAGGCACCAGCCCTCTGCATTCAAAAGTCCAAAAATCATTAGGCAGGTCTAAAAATCACAAGATAGAAAAATACCAGCTGTGCAATTCTTTCCATTTGCTTTGGATTGTTGGAAGTTTTCAGTTTTGCTTCCACTTTTCTCTGTTATCCTTAGGGCAAATTAATTTTCAAGTGAAACCGACAGGACTCTAGAAACCAGAATTTAAAAAGAAAAAAAAAAAACAAAAAACAAACAAACAAACAAACAAACAAAAAAACAAAAAAAAACCCCAAAAAAACAAAAAAAAAACCCAAAACACAAAACTTTCAAATTGTAAGAGTTAGAAATAATACACCCAAAACATTACAAAAATAGCTGAGAAGGATTGATTTATTACAATAAGAATGGAGAAGGAGGACATCAAATTAATTCCAGAAGTTGATATTACTGATGTGATGAAGGAAGGTAAAGGATAAATTCCTAATACGACACGTATGTGTGCAGTCAATATATTGTAGGGATGGGAGGTTGCCAAAGACTTAAAAAAGCATACACAAAGACACAAAAGCATTTCTGTGAGAGTAGAGCTAAGCATCTCTCTGCAAATTCTGGAACTAATCATGCAGACTGTATTTCTTTCTTCCTTAATCTCGTGGTAAAGCAGATTGGGTTAGCTTGAGAAAGAAAGCCTTGCTGCCACCATGAAATAGTCTTGGGCTTCCTTTAATACTTCACCTCCCTCTTCCCCTTTCATTGCAGGAGCTATAAGACAATATAAAAATATAATATAATATAAACTAAAAGTTATATTATGAAGAAGATGATGTGAGTCTGTAATCTCTGTTCTATTTTGGAGGGAGGATCAGTTGTTGTGCCCAGGTAGGCTTATCTCTAGTCTGTGCTTCCATGAGTTTTATCTGTTTGTCATTCTAGTGGCAAAAGCAATTAAATAAATTGAAGTCAGGGCGCTGAGGCCCTTTGAAATGAAGGGACCATGCACATGCAGAGCCAGGGGGTTCCTCTGTGCCAGCTGACACCTGAGCACAACACAGACAGAGCTGCCCCAGTGATGCCAAAGCCTGAGCCACGGCACAGTGAGCTTCACAAGGATACACTGGAGCAGGAGTAGAAGCCATATATCCACTCCTGCAGGAATAACCAGCCATGCTGCTCAGCTGGCAGGGCTTTGCTGGGGTAACTCAGGAGGGAACTGCCCCAGGCAGGCAGCAGAACCTGCAGGTGCTGTTTTTCCCTTTATGAGCAGCCTGTGGATAGTTCTGCAGGACCCCAGATCTTCTCAGGCAAGAGGAGCTTTAGAGAGAGCAAAAAAGAAACATACTTTCACAGCAGGGAGGAAAAGAGAAAGATGAGCAGTGTGGCACTAAACAAGGAAGAAAATCTGCTGGGGAAAAAGAAAAGTTGGCAGTGGGGAAAGTCAAGTCCAAGTACTAGCCTGCGGGTTGCACAAATTATCTGTGCAATTAGGATAATAACTTCCATGGCAGTTACTGTGGAAGAAATATGATAAGACTTCAAGAGACCCAGCAAAGACTCTGCCACAGAAAAGAAAAAACAAAATTATACACAGATGAGAGATCTCATCCTCTATTCTTCAACAGACCATAGGCCAGATTACATGGTGATTTCTTATGTATCCCTTATTTTGCTTTGCCTTTCTAATGAAGAGTTTTGTCTCAACTTTTTCTTTTTCCTTTTTGTTCTGTCTGCGTAAATCATTACAGCTGGCACTGTCTTGTTGACTTCATCTGCACTAAGAAATCTGTGCAAAGTAGTACACGATATAGTGGCAACATCTGAACCATATTTCACCTGAATGCTCATATACCATTGTTTGTAGCACTGCAAGTGCACGATTGCTGGGGGCAATTACAAATTACCCTGCTGGAAGGATAGTGAGACTTATATTGTGTTGTTGCCTGTTGTTCTAACTGGAAGTTTTCTTCACTGGTGCAACTATGACTCCTTCCCTGAGCACTATACTGCATGGCCAGACATATGGATTCTATCCTTTCTGCCTTTATGGTGCAATACCAAAATATGCTACAATACCTGACATAACTCCAACTGAACCAACTCCAGAACTGGGAACAGTTCAGCTGCATCAGCACAGTGGTATGCCCAGGCTAATTAAAATAGGGCAGAGGCTGCACTGATACAGCTACATTGTTCCTGAAACTAAGATATTATCTCAGCCAAGAGCTGCACTGTGCAATACAGATACACTCTCTTAAGCCTGGTGAGAGATATATGGATATGTTCTTTTTAAGATTCAGAGACAAGCGCCCATGTAATGACTTTCACCTTACCTACCTGTTTTAAATATTGGCACAATCCCAAAAGATTTTTATCTTTCTTCCCAGGTTTTCTCCTACATTTCAACAGCTGCTGAAGAAAAACAAAAACCCAGAACCAAAAGTGACTCAGGGAGGGAGTTCAGAAAAATTCTCAGCCAGTTCTTGTATAATTCTTGAACAGAAATTGTCCAAACTTTCCCACTAATATGAGACATGCTCCCTTGTTCATTAGTGTCAAAAACTTGGCCATCTTCTCAAAGCTGACCCATTTGTTTCAACATATGCACTGATATGACCACTTGTTCCAACACATGCAATTTAGTCCTTTTACTGAGTCTCTTAAAGATCTCACTGTTCTTATCTCTACTTGCCCTAATTTTTTTTGCTCCTCTTTTCAAGGTTTTACAATGTGTTGTGAGATGAATTTCTCATGCATAGTTTTATAATAAACTTCCTTTTTTCTTGCACTTATTGTTTTTAAAATGTCAAGTCTTCTTTCTACATAGTCTGTGCTACTGATTCTACTGGTGGTTTCTTTTCCCTTTCTTGATCATGGCTTGATGGCTGTTTTCTGCCTCCCACCCTATGAAAAACTGGCTTATCCTCTTCCATGTACTAGATGCAAATAATTGAGACTCCCAGCACTTTTCACATTGAACTGAAGAAAGTGATGCTTTCAAAATATGTTTGTTCAAGACCCCTTCAGTTTCTCTGTTAGTCTCAGATCGCTGGAGCTTTCAGTGGACCCAGAAGTGGCTCAGCAGACTCAGAAGAACCAAGAGAACTGGAGGGAGGAAAGAAAACATAACAGGCCAAAAGCACTGTTACTGGCCACAATGTGATTGCCTGTAGAACAATGTGGGAGATTTAAAGTCAATTAAAATACCTGTAAAAACTCTTCCATTGGTGAATAGTTTGGTTCAACCATTAAATGAGACACCAGAGTGCCTATCCAAAAAGCTAATATTTCTAACAAACCCAATTAGGATCAACAGCTTTAGTTTCACAGGAGAGTTGTCATTAAGGACTGCCAGGAGATGATACACAGGAAAAATCAAAAGTAAACCCAACCATTTCCTGTCCATTTCAAATTTGTTTCTCTGTACCAAAAATCCTTTCCTTTTGTTTGCACTCAGAAAAGAAAAATCTCAAGAAATTCTCTTTAGAGATTTGCTCTTTGCAACACACTAACAGTGAAGATTTTCTTTTTTTTTTTAGTGTTAATATGTTCACTTTTTAAAGGACTGAGCTTGTTCCTAGAACCTGACCTAAGAATGCTCATCTTCTTCAGAAGCTTAATCATCTCCTAGAGCCAGCAAACAGCAACTCTGCACTGCCCCAGACAAGTCTATCTGGGCAGCTCCACAGGCACAGCACCCAGTATGAAAAAAGAGATGTTCTGAGCCAATTTATCAATAAAACACAGTTGGAAAAACTGGCACCTGGAAATGGATAGTATATAGACAAAACAAACAGAAAGTGTATTCAATAAGGTAGGGTTTAATTTATTCATCTTCATCTGCAATACTTTCATAGGCAAAAATTTTGCAAATGTGGTCTGTCAACACAACAGCATGGAAAGAAGGAAGGGAAATACATTTCTGACTCAGGTGGAGAATGTGTCTTACAACCATTAGGCTGTTTCGGGGGAGCAGTTATGTAATTGACTAATCAAGGAACACCCCCAAATATGCAGCATTACTCTGGCAGCAGCCAAGGTCTCCTGGGCCATGCCTTACTTCCATGCTTCCAAATGTAAAAGTAGCACAGGGAATTGTATCTGCCTGTACTTAACTTTCCTGAGAAAGGTTAGATAGTCACACCATGCGCATGAGAAGGTAGGGGCAGAAAGGAATCCTTTTCCATGTCAGTCACAATATCAGATTCTCCTGGCACATCCTGGATGTCACCTGCACTCAGGGGAACAGGAAGAGCCAGAGCAGTGCTGGAAGTCTGCTCTCACAGCTTGCCAGCTGAGATGCCATGCAGTACCTCCCCTCAGATGATCCCACCAGTACAATTCTCTGGGGGTAAGCCCTCAGGAAGTAACATGAATCGGTATTCCCAGGGGAAAATATGCATATGTGTAGCTTCATGAGAAGGAATTTCCTCTTGCTTGACTAGCCTCAATCCAACCAACCCTACCTGCATTATAGCTGAAACAGTAATTGTTGCCTTACTTCTTCCTGAATGGTCCTTTCAGAATTACTTGTGTCCTCGTTTACTTCATTGCAAATGCAATAAAGTCAGGCATTTTCATTTCTTCTTATAAGGAAAGCCCACAGATCTGTAAAAAGTTTCATTGCCCTAGTGAGAACATTTCCCTTTTGTGTTCTTTGATTCCATTAAATATACTTCATTAACAACAATAACATACCAGGACACAAGAGAGATATCTCCCATCATGCGTAATAAATCTTGTGCTCATTTCCAAGAAGTAGTTTTTCCTTCTCTTCTTTAGTTTTTTTATTGTTTGTTTTGTTTTCAAGTCTGGGTGAAGCTTTTTTTGGTTGTTTTTTTTTTTTTTTTTTTTTTTTTTCTTCACCTCTTTATTTTTTTAAACTTAATTGGGTTTTTGGAGGGAGGGGAGGGCATTTTTTGGTGACATTTTTTCAATACAGGTCTTCATTAAGAGAAAGGAAAACAAAAAAGGCTGCCTAAAACCAGCTTTGCAGCTATATTTGACCTGGTTTGTGTAGCCACTGCCAAAAGTAACTTCTTCTGTGCAGTTCAGTAATCACCCAAGTGCTGCAGCACGTTTAAATTGATCTGCAGATGATGGGTAGGAATAAGTGAACTAGACATAAACACAGAGGGTGAGTGAAAGAACAGGCAAAAGAGAGATGTCCTCAAGTAGATTATACAGGTCAAGTCATGCAAATGCTTTTATTACTGCTGATTAATTCTGTCAGCTGTTATGTTAATGTGCTGCATGGCATGAGCAGGCACCAAGCAAAAGTACAAAGAAGCTGAGACTATTTTCTAAATAAGGATGTGGCCCAGACTGCTTGAAATTGCGTGTGTCTGTGCCTGGCAGAGTGATGATGGATGATAACAGGATGAGAATGAAATCTCTATTGCTGTGCTTTGGCAGTGCAGATACATCTCTCTCCAGACTCAAGGAATGAGAGGCAGGTTGTTTGTTTTTTTTTATTGCCAACCCCAAGCCTTTAGAAATCTTGAGACCATCTGACACAGTGTATTTTTTATAATAATAACGATGGATTCTGGTTTGGTTGCCCTTTATTTTCTGGACTGACAACACTTCTTTTTCAGTAATCCTACTTCCATATGGGCTAGAACTACACTTGATAAAACAGAAAGCCAAAACTTTGTGCTGAGAACTGGAATCTTGGGAAAATTACAAGCACAAGTTTCTTATAACATTTTGCATTATGTAACTTATCTGTAAGGTCAGACCACAGGATGGGAAGCACAGGGATGCGTGCAAGCTGGGACAGGCTTCACTTCACAGATTCAGCACACAGGAAAAGAGCACCTGAAAGGCTTTGGGAGGTACTTGCAACACAAGCCTGGCATTTCAGCCAAGGAGGCATTTAAGAGAAGGTGAGGACTGTCAAAGGCATAGGCAGAGCAGTGCATGGGCTGCTGGAAGCAGCTGCCAGCTCCCCAGTGAGAAAATCTCCTACAGACAGTGGTGTGAAAGCTCACCAGAACGGCCTCCTCCCCAGCATGCTGGGAAAGCAGCAGCGTTGTTCCCTGGGAGCCAGGCTGGGAATGAGGCTGCATCCTTCTGGCACTGTGGCACCTGCCCTGGGCTGTCACCCACAGCCATCCTCAAACACATCCTCCACTCTTCTCTTCTCCTGGAAAACAAGGCATCTGCATTGCTGCAGTGACAGGAGATCTTCCACTGCTGTAAAGGAAGGGAGTTTTATTCTTAAGGAAGCACTTTTCCTCACAGTTCTGGCACTCTGGCACGGCTCAAGCCAGCACAGCCCGCCTGGCCTTCCTGCCATGTGGGATTCCCCTGCAGCTGCACGGAAAAATTCCCCACTTCACACCTGTGACAGGGACTTGAAGTGCTGCCGGCAGGGCCCTGAAGGAGTGGAACCTGGTGAAAGTGATGGTGTGCTGAGGAGGGGACAGCCCCTTAGGGCTAGGACAGTGTCAGGTGTGGGTTTCCCTAGGGCCAGGAAGAGGTGGAGTTCTCTCTGCCTCTGCTTTGAAGGAGGTGCACAGGAATCTCCCCGCTGTGCTGGACCACTGTGCACAGCTGTCCCCCAGGAGCTCTAGAGAAAGTTCTCAAGATAACAGCAGGAGAACCACAAGATGTGGCTTTGCTGTGGGCTCCTGAGCCAAGGAACCCCCTTGTCACGTCAGCATTGCCCCTGTCCTGTGTCCATGGGTTGTCCCCTCATGCTACGGCAAGGCCGCAGCTCCAGCAGCTTAAGGCTGGGGACACAGGTGTGGCAATAGCCCAGCTGGGAGACCGAGGAGTGAGGAGAGGCTGAGATAAGAAAGGCTGAAAGTGGCTTCAGACTTCAAGGCAGAAAGTGCCTTGAAGAAGGGTTTGTGCTCCTCAAAGCTTGTTCACTTCTGCCAAGGACACCAAGTAATCTAGCAAAATTATTTGTTTTCCCCTAGAACTTTGCCGTCCTCATAGCACAGTGACATCCGTCTGCTATTGAGAGACTCTTGCAATGACTATTGTGGCATTATTTGGGTGTCTGTCACTAAGAGCACCTTGTTGCCACAGCAGACTTCTCTCTTGCTTTTAGTAGTAGTTGACATGGGCTCATGGGTTTGTGAAGGAAACTCAATGCTGACTAATGCCTTGCTACCTCTTCCATTGCCATTTGCTCTGTAAAAGCTGCCCCATGCCAAGCAGGCTGCATTTCAGCCCCAAGCAAATATGTTTGGTCAAGTGGTGCAGCCAGGTGAATTTCAGGTCGCTGGTTCTCATCAATGCTGGTGCTGTTTAATAGGCAATCCTTTTTTTTCATTTCCCTGTGGCTGTGAGGACATTTTATCCTTTTTTGTCTGCTTAAGTATGGATGTGGTTGTAGATCAATGCAGAATCACATTATTTGATATAGGTAAACTTAGAGATCTTTATATTTTGTTTCAATAAAAATATATAAAAATAATTTTATATACTAATTTCCATGCAGGGATAAAAAAGGAAAGCATGACTATATAGCTGGAAATGCAGATTTTGCAAAAAAACTCTCTTCGTTCTGAATTTTTCTGAGATATTATACATTGCTGCTAAGTGTGCTAGTAAAAGCATGTCTTAGATGTGGGTAGTTTTGGTGCCTGACATTGGTAGATAATTTTACTCTCTGTAAATTTGTGAAAGGATATTCTGATAGTTTTATTTTTCTCTTTTTTCTTCTCAGAAAGGGGGCTGAGGAGACTGGATTTGAGTGGCAGGAAATGAAAAGCAGGCTTGAGGGGAGAAGGATGAAGACTGAGCAGCTGAGAATATGACCAGAAGGCTGAATGCTGACAAAAATGGGAAGTAACCCCATGCTCTGGCAGATGTTTGAAAAAGTAATTTAGCAGCTTTCAGTGCAGCTAGAAGTGATGTTAATTTTTCTAAGTTGTTCAACAGGCTGGAGCTGCTCAATAGGCTGTGGGGGAAGGCAACTCCAAACTGCTGGAGCAGGAGCACGTAGCACTGATGGGACACAGCTCAAAAGAACAGGAGTGAAGAATTACAGGGTGAGAGATTGCATTGCATAATGGAGTTGCTGGGTGTTATCAGGAGAATGAGTCAATGAATTACACAGAGGGTGGTCTTCTCCTCCACCTCATCTCTTCTGTGTCTGTAATGTTTCCCCAGACTCAGCTTCACAAACTTTCAGCTTTTTGATGCCCAATGAAAGGTCAGTGAGCAGGTTGAGGATGGAGCACATCCCCTCAGATCTTTCTGACCACTTGACTTCTTTTGGGTTTGGCAGAATACAGTCAGAAATACCTCAGTGTAACAGGAAGGTGAAAGACATTTTGCTTCTGACAACACAACCCATCTCCCATTGCCAATCATTTTAGTAACTGAAGATAGGCTCTGAATATGTGATAGCATGAAAACTCTTTTCAATAGATACCATGCCCTCTCTGGGTACTTGACCCCTTTCTTCTGGGAGACTGATTCTGTTTTTCTTATGGCCCCTTTGTAGCCCCATTTTCAAGAGAATGAGGCTTAGCTAACCTCAGATCTCACATGTTTAGGAGAAAAGCTTTGAAATCTCATCTGCCAAAAGAAAACATACCCTAACTCTTAGAATTCACTTCAGAATATGGACTTCTCAGCCTGCCAGAGAAAGAGTAACAGAAGCAGAAGGGAAAATGCATACTTTAAACTGACAAACTGTATATTTTACTCCTAATGTAAAAAGACAAATTGCTACATGAGTGAGCATGCACCAGAATGTGATTAAATCTAAATCCAGAGCACTCACCTTCTTCACAGCAGGGGTGCACAGAGTTCTACTCTGTGTGTTTCTGTCTCTGTGGAAAAAATAATCAGTACCTTGTCAAAAAGCCAGGCCAGACAAAACATGCAAAACCTTTTACCCAGATATCTATTTGTGTCAATCCTCCACAATACAAAATTTGAATTTGTAATTAAACAACCTCAAAAGCATCCGGAAAATATTTGGGACCACACTCAGCTCTTTCAGTCAGCTTCAGAAACATCAAGCATAGTGTTGTAGTGCAGTTTTGTTAGCTTGCAAACTTGTACAAGGGCTCTGACACTTTATCTTATCAAGGAAAGGCTCTTTCAAGCCGATCAAAATGAGATTTGTTATCTCATGCAAAGGGAAATAAGACCTTGGAATTACTACTGAAAATTGTGAAAGGGAATTCTGAAAGAGAGAATCTGCCAAACACAATGAATTAGTGCAAGGGTTTGTTTTTGGTGCACAATCATGTAAGAAACTACAATTTGGCTCACCAGCTGTCAAAAAAAGGCTTCCAATTTCTGCTGTGAGCAATAAAATACTAATACAGATAAACAAAGTAAATAAAGCTGTTAAAAAAATTAACACTAATGTAAACAAGAGCAGATTCAGGCACCAAAAAAGAGATCTAGTAACTTGCCTCTGCAGATGAAGATGTAAAAGAACAACATCATTAATAAAAAAGCTTTTAGAATGCTTCCAGTATTTATCACTAATAGCTATTTAGTGATGTAAAGATTTCATAGTATGTATGGAAGGAAGCTGACTCTAGACAATTACAAATCTGGGGAAGAAGTCTACTGAGGTGATAGGATATATATCACAGAGGCTCCATTTGTGGAATTTGCCATTAGCAGGATGACCCCATAACCCCCTAAAACTGAGATTATTTCAGTGAAAAATTGCAGTTTGGTTTGCAAAGTACTTCAGAGCAGCACCAGATGATTCACAGGCAAAATTTTCTTTGACATCTACAGTAGCTTGACTGAGTAAAAACTGAAGTGTAAATCAAAGACTGAAAGCCCAGTAAGCAGATCTCGTTTCTTGTTCTGTGTGATGACACTTGTCTTTCTTGATTCCTCACCCGTAAATTGGTGGAGCTCCACGTGAATTTTTGAACAGGACTTTTCAGGGAAAATCCCGGGTGCTGCAAGAATAAGTAGGCGCATGTTTCTCCCTGAGTCAGCCCTCAATCTTATCACCAGAAAGTCTGGAGGCATTTCTCATGGCCCCATCTTTCATTCAGTGGTGTCCCAAAGCCTGGCCACCTGTGAGCAGAGGGACCAGGATCTGGGTCATCAGCCATGCTGGTGGGCACCTTTTCCCTGTCAGTGTCCCCAGTGCCAGCGAGGGGCGAGGCTCTGGCCTCCTGTCAGGTTCAGACATTTCCCTGCCTGAACAGGGTGGCAGTGCTGGTACCCTGGCGGAAACTCTGATTCACCCGCTGTGGTTTTGCTTGTGGAAAGTTTCAGATCAAGCTGTTAATTACAGTTCAGCAATCTGAACTGTAATTTGAATTTAGTGCCTTACTCTTGAAAGGGCAGCTCTTGTGCCTTTTTCACCCACCACAGGTTGTGGCTGAACTGGGTTTTAAACAAACAATTGCAAGGCAAGAATTTCCTTGCTATGGTTTTCCTGCATCCAACAAATTTCCTTAGTGTTGGCAGAAGCAAAGATTTGGCCAAAGTTGAAAGAAATAATGTGAGATTCCATCACCAGTGAATTTTGATATCTTGAAATCGTTTCTTTCCTTTTACATCTCCACTTGCATGTATTTCAGAAACAGAACTTGAGAAATCATTCTTGCTTACAGATTGCTCCAAATCAAGAATCTAAATATTTCACTTTTTTGATAGCAATTCTGATTTTCTACAGTTATAATGCTTTGGAGCATAGATCTTTACCAAGATTTAAAGGGTAGCACAAGATGTGTGGGGGGGAAAAATAAAACTAGCAAAAAAGGATGTGCTTTCTCCATGCCTGGTACAAATAGAAGGGCTGGCAAGCAGCTTTTGGGCTACTTTGTTTTCACAAAAATTGAAGCACTAAGTCAAAAATATGGTCTGGGTCATATTTCAGATGTTAAGACCTAAGGTGGAGTAAACAGGCCATGCTTGAATCCAGGCTCCTACTTAACATCTTAACACTTGAAAAATGGTATATCTATATCTATCATCTACATCTGTATCCATATATCTATAACTATATGTATACATAAATATATAAATATATGTATACATAAAACATATGTATGTTTTATTTTTGAGAGAACCAACTTATTCTCATTTTTGCCTATTGTTTGTTTAACCTACCTCTATTACATAAGATACAAGAAGGGCATAGTTTGTAAAGAAGAAAATGTAAACAAAAGATATTTAGAAGATGTTCAGTGTACACAAGGCCAGAGTTTATTTGTTTCTTCCTGTAGCAGTAGCAAGACTAATAAAATTTATTTCTTCTGCTTACAAACCTTGTCTCAATTGCTGCATAATTCTGCTCTCTAGATGCTTCTGTGCTCTGTTAACATTATGGCCTTTTGATGCTGTAATCATTAAAAATAAGAGATAAGCATTGAGATAAGCTATCTCAAAAGAAGGAAAAATACATGTATTCTTCAGATCACACACTGTGTTTTTCAGGTTGGTCTTGGCATATGTATGTGTTTTTGAAGTACTTAATGCCAGACAGAATCTGGATAAATCTGATTTTTGTCCAAGTGCCATGGAAGAATCAGTTGGGTGAGATGCTGAAATCAATACCACCCAGAAAGAGGCAGTTTCCCATCTCACAGATTCCTACAGAGGCAGGTCAAATTCTCTCCTGCACATCTCTGCACTGGCACACAAGTCACCTCCTTCTGAGAAAAACCAACCCAATTAATAGTCCTGGAGGATAAAAAGGGTTTCTCTTTAGGCTACAAGTGATACAGCATTGTCTGAGATGATGAGGTTTGCTGGTCTGATGCTTAAAAGTAAATTGGGCTCTGACCTACCCATTAATGTTTTGTTATTAGCCTGGATCAGGCGTCTGGTAAAGTTTGGCTGAGTGGGCCATTCCACATTATTCAGTGTCTTAGCTCATGCATGAGTGTTGAATGTGACACAGTTACTGTGCTGCTAGGTTGGTAAACCAGCTGGAAAACTGGCTGGATGGTGTTAGGGGTGAACCAAAGCTGGGATAACTGTGGAAGGTGATGGCTGCTGATGCCCACCTTCCCTCTTCCTGACTCGAAAGAAAAGGCTGACCAAGACCTTTGGAGGACACTGTCTGCTGCTATCCTTCTTTCCTTGCAGAGAGGAAATTTATTTGATACTTGCCATAACTGCAGCTACAAATCTGCTTTCTGCTTCATAAATGTGTTGTCACTAGACAGGGCTTTTAAAAAAAGTAGCAGTAATCAATTTGCTGTGTTTAAGTTTGACAGACTTTTGTGGTCAATGTGTTCTTATGGGAGCTGATGTTTCCAGGATGTTGTTACTGGAATGCTGCAGCTGTGCTTTTAACTCTTAGAGGACTGGAATCTCTTTGCTGTTCCTCAAGCAGCAGCTTTCACATGGGATGTCATAACCAAGGTGCTGGAGAGCCCTCTGGCTTAAAGGTGCAGCAGAGCTCTTAAGCTTGGTGCTGAAGTGCTGCATTGGGTCAAGATAATGTCTAATAACCCCTTGTGGAATCATATTTTAGCTGCCCAAAGTTTCTCCAACAATAAATAGCAATTCAAGAAAGTGAAGATTTCAATCTTTCAACATCTGCCTTTTAACAAGTTTGAAAGGTTGCTGTGCACAAATGTATTTGTGGATCCTGCAAATAGCACAGGTTGGGCTTCAAACCATAAACATAAATACCATACTATATATACCATATATACCATAAATGAATTAGTCATTAGTCACTCAGTTTATTTTTCTTTTTCCTAGAAGTCATCCAGTTGTCCAACGGACCCTGGATCTCACTCAGTTTTCAGATCACGGAACTAAAAGTACTGGCATTTCTTTGTGCAAAAATGAATATAATACTTTCTGCCCATTCTTGGTACCTGGGATGGAACTTTGGGAAAACCAGGCTCCAGTTCAAACACTTTTCTCTAAGGGAATGTGCTTGGTCTTGTTTTTGATACATTTCAAGTCATTACAGATATACCAAAATGGAATGATTCCTCACCAAACTGAGACATTCTTATCATTTAATTACATCTTGAATTCTTCCTTAGAAACCTCAGGCAGGAATTGAAAAATTAAAGGAAAAGTCATAGAAAAGTTTGTCATTAAAAGCAAAGCCAAGAACTTTCTTGTACTAGTGCCTTGTAATGTTCCTTCCCCTTAAGCAACACCAGTGTTCTAGAATTATTTTTCCCACTCTCAAGTTAGCAAAAAAAAAACCTTGTTAGGAGAGATATTCATTTAGGGCTTGTCAACAGATCATATATTTTAAAAGTGAGCTTGAATTTAATTAAAGAGTGAATTCTAAAATTGATTAATTAAATTGAATTAAACTGTGAACAGTTCTGTGAATAGTGTTAAACGCACCTTTGTGGCTGCCACTGTTTAATCCCTTTGGAAAAGAAAAAGCATCTTTGTGAGATTTCAATTTAGTTTAACCAATCTATTTCAAAGAAAAATAAGAATTAACTTTCCTGGGTGTCCTCATTTGTACATTTTTCCTTCTTTATTGCTTACTGTCTTCACTTGAAGCATACTCTCCTGTTGTGGGACAGCTCTCATGCTGTTCAGATCCAGCTCCTTCCAACAGGGAGAAAGTTTGCTCTGCACTTACAAATAAACACTGCAAAATGTGAACATTGTTGGAATTTTTTTTTTTTTTGTATGTGCAAAGCTTAACATTGAAAGCCATTCTATCTTCCTGTTGTTGCATTCAGCATGGGGAAGAGCAGCAAATTCCCTGAGCAGCCCATGAAAAATGGAGGTTAAGCTCTCAAGGCCACTTCAGGCTTCCCAAAATGAGTTTCAATAATCTGTGAGACATCACAGAAGAATGAAAGGGAGTTTCAAAATAGCCTTACTTTAAATAAAAACATACTTTGGCTATGCTACATGAAATGAAAACTGACATGTGTGACCATCATATTGAGATGTTCATCACACCCTCAACAGACTGCGAATATCCATGCAGACTCAGTGCCAAAAGCTGGAGCAGACAACCAGATGTGGAGCAGACAGTGGCTGAGTCTGCTCACCCAGCAGGGATGGGGAGAAGCTTCTTTGTTGGGGCTACAATCCATCAGTTCCTCTCTGGACAACCCCAGCAATAGAGACAGCAGCATCCCTTCTCATTGTGGGATGTTTTGGGGGAGAGGTTTTCTTCTGTTGGCTGATGGAAAGCCCACTAGGGAATGTTGTAGCAGGAGCACAAGGAATTTTAGGATGGGGAGGGGTGCTACAAAATATCAATTCTCTGCAATTATTCAACATCATACAAATATATGAAGCTGAGTTTGTGTTTACTGGATGCAAGTGTTCCATCACATTCTGTGATCAGATGTCAGGGAACTGGGCTTCTACTGAGATTTTGCATTACACCAATTTAATATAGAGGCTCTTCTATTAGAGCCACATATGACTTGTTTTAATTAATGACTATTTGTGCCAATAAATTTCCTTGTTAAGTTAATACCAGGAAGCAACAGTTACTCCAGTCCTGAGCAGCTTTAAATGTCATCTGTACACACACACACACACACACACACACACACACATATATATATATATATATATATATATATATATATGTATGCAATGTCTGCATGCAGACGCTAAGACACATCTCTGGACAAGCACAGGAATAATAGCCATGATTACTTGCAAACACACTGCAAGCAAACATGCTTAGAAACCTCAGAGAAGGGTTGTTTTTTAAATTTGTATTACAAAGTTCCCATTCTGCACAATGTTTTCTGAATGTAGTGGGAAATGTAAACGTTGGGAAATCAGTGCAGCCATGCAGATCACCAGGTATCCATGACCCACAATGAATGTGCCATTAGTCATTGGCCACACTTGTTCAGCTCTGAGTAATGATGAAATGATACAAGAAATATTTCAATCACCCTGTTACAGTAAAATAGAGGCTAATGTCAAAACAAAGGGATTGACAAGAATGTAGTGGTACAGCCAGCTTAATTTTTGGGCAGCTAATGGTGGGTAAGGATGTAATTCAGCTCTGCAAACAATGTATGGCCCAAATTGAAGTTCTGGGGAAGCTGCACCCTCAGCCAAGGAGCCGGACTTCTCCACCTACCCCCTTCCTTAGGGCCCACAATTCTGTCAAGACAGTTTATACAATAGCTGAGCAGTGGAAGGTCACTGACTTTCTTTGTAAATCACCTGAGAGGAAATAGGATGGGTTTGGAAAGTAAAGGGAATGCAAACAAGCCAGGGAGAAAGAAACAAAAGAACTCAGAATGATGACTCTGAGAGGAAAGGGAACATTCTGAGTAACAACAATTTTTTGATTGTCAAGAGGCTTGTAAATAGTGTTCTGTAAATATTAGTAAACACTGAAATAAGGTTTCAGTCCTGAAGCACACAGTGCACATATGAACATACTGTGTTTAATTAATCAGAAATACCTATCTTAACACACACTTGAGGAGGAAGTTTGACCCAAACAATAAAAACTAAGTTGAAAATGGCAAACTGAAATGTGAATTGAAGACTCACTCCTGAGCAAGTGAAGAGTGGCATAGAGGACTGTGACACATGGGTTTAGGGAAATGAGAGACGTTCCAATTCTGCTTCAGAAAGCTGTACCACTCCCCCCAGCTCCCTGCTGAACGAGGTATGTGCCTTCCTTCATCTCACTGTCTCTCTGCTTACACTGAAAACTCTTTCAAGAATGTATCTTTCCATGTCGTTTATATTAACCTCTTCCTTAACTTCATTTAGCTGCTGCTTGGAATCATTTGGTTTTGGTTACTCTGAAAATTGCATGAGAACAGAAAATATCCCAGTAGAAACAGGAGAGAGCTTTTTGGGCCAGAGCTGCTGCTGTGCTTTGACCTTTTTCCAAGCACAGAAGCACTTTGCTTAGTCTCAGACCAAAAGCCACCTTGCCCACATTAATGCATGCTGCCAATGTAAAGTGGGATTTATTTGCCCCATAGGCAGCAAGCTGAATCAAGAGTCACCACAGGGACAGTGATGCTAAAACATTTAATTGTAAGCATAATATTGTTCTGCAGTGGATCTCCACACTGACAGCCTGGGTTGTAGCTGACCTGGAGTGCAGGGAGCTGCCACACATCCTGTGTCTTCCTCCCCACTGCGTGACACATCACTGCTTATCTGGGACCAAAGAGTGAGTGCTGGCTCCTCAGAGGAGCTGGGTTTTGCAACTCAGCCACTTCCAGAGCCACCTCATCACCCCCAGGAAATGTTGTCACGGGTAAATGAACCCCATCAGAAGCTGAAGTTTGATTCTTGGGAATTCATGGGTGAATATGAGGTTGCCTCAGCCCTGCAGACAGTGTGGGGCTGAGGTCCAGACACAGGGAGCAAGTCACTCTTTCAGAAAACTGCAGGCTTTCTTCTTGGTGTGAAATCACAGGCTCAGCTCTGCTATGCAGGAACCCGACATAATGGAGGTATTTTCTTGCACTGTATAATATAAGGGACAGCTGAGTGTGCAGATTTAGCAGCGATGTCCTGCTATACTGTGGTGCCCTTACTGCACTCTGCTCTCTGCCTAATGGCTCTTGGACACAAGCATGGCTTGAAGGGTTATGGAAGAGCATGTTAATGAGGAAATGCTACTCTCTCATATTATTCTGCACATGGAGGTGAGGATTGATTTTTAAAGTTAAAATGAGTTGCTCGCCTCATGATTCTCAAAGGGAGTTGGATGACAGAAACACATTTCTCCTCTCTGCACCCAAATTGTCTTATCTACATCATTTGTGTTTTAAAAAATCTGACCCCAGGCTCTACTGTGCTATTTAGACTTACTTTGCAAAAGACAAAAATAGACACAAGAGCTATTTCTGCCTTTCACAAAGCAATTTTAGTATTTCTTAGCTTGAATCCTGAGACACATTCCCTTCTCTCCCTCCCTGCTCCCTCTCTCTCTGCACAGGATCCACACTATTAGCTCTGTGGTTTGAAACTGCATATTTCTTCCTCTGAGATTATTCTTATCCATTGTAGAAAAAAATCCCTTTAACTGTTCCCCCATCTTTCAGGCTCATTTCAGAGGGCATATTTGCATAAATATCACTGTGGTGGTGCAGGAATCCTTTCAAAGGAATCAAATTCCAAAAGCCAGGTGCTTTGTTTCAAAATTTATAAAGGATTTTGCATTTCCATGAAAATATGACAACTATATAATTCACAAAGCCTCATTTTCAATAAAGCACACAGTTAAGAAAATGTGCCTTTATAATTCTTTTCCACCCTTTGTATTACAGAATGCTGTATTAAATTGGTTAAAAATTAAAATACAGAGGTATGGGCCTTTGCATATGTATGGTTGCATGGTTTGCTCTAATATTCTTTCAAGTGAGCATAATATCATCTTTCAAAAAATTGCAACTAAGATGTAATATGTCAAGCATTGAACATAAAAACTTTGTTAAACATTATGACAAGTGTATCAGGAAAGATAATAAAAATAAAATCAATTAAGACCTATAAATTTGTAAGAAATACACATTTTTGCTTTGCAAAATAAAAAATGTATTCTCCCCTTCTCCAGATTCATATCCTACTTTATACTATATCCTATAGTTTCTCCATAATTTATAAGTGATAAAAGGTACTGTCTGCATTGCCCATAATACATTGTATCTTCATGTATTTTACAAGAGGGAATATTCTAACACCTTCTTGGGTCATCTTTTTCTGAACAGAGCATAATAAAGATTATGAGATGAGCTGTTTTCATTGCAGATTAAAGTCAGGTCGGGAAGTAGAGGAGATCAGAAAGACCCTTCTTTTTTTCCTGCTAACACCTCCCTTGGAACACCCCCTTCAAAAAAACTCCAGAAAAAGGAAAATTAAGTTATTTATAGACCTTTTTAAACAGAAATTCTTGTTATGACATGACAATATCCAAACTTATGTCCATTTAAAAAATGTAAAACTGAAATAAAACATCTACTTTTACTTAATGACACTGAAATTTGGCATTTAATATATAAAGATTTTGACTTTTGAATTCACATGTTTTTTTAGAAAAACAGACCCTTCCTCTTTCTCCCTCCACCTTGAAACCTCAAATCTGGAAAATATTTAAATCAGCGTGCAAACATTCTGGTTTTCCCCCGCTTCCCTCCCAACCTCACTTTCCTGCTGTTTTCTAACAATTTCCAGTTGTAGGGAAGATGTGCTGGTTAAACAGAATGGAAAAAAGTCATTATATACAATAAAGCCCAAAGAACATACAGGTGTTTGCACTTGTGTGTCTGTGTGAAAGATCTTCTCTTCCTGTGTCCTCGAGAGATACAGACTTTGAAATAAAATGCCTCAAGCCGTGTACTCATCTCTCTTGTGTGTCTTGGTCCAAATGCATCACTGGGATGATTCTCTTTATGCTTAGAGCCACACTGAGGAAGCATTTCTGCTGTCTGAGGGGAACCTGTGGTGTGGTAACTACATCTGTGAAATAGGAACCATCCACTTTAAATAGGAATAGCAATACTTCCCTTACTTTCCTACAGTGCTTTGAGATGCATGAAGGAAACAGAGCTGTAGAATAAGATTGCATGACATGTTTGCTTTGCAATTGCCAATGCTCACAGTACAGAGGTTTTTAGCACACACAGTAAAGTGAAAAGAAAGAATGAGTGATAAAATATGGGAGTTTTTTCTAAGTAAGGCTGTTTCTGAAGAATTGCCATAGCTACTCTTCATATGTGCCTTGTTAACCTGTTGCCCTCCATCTGAAAATGAGATTATTCCATTTGAAACTCTGTTGGTTTGGGATGACCCAAAGTCCCCAAACCAGGAACAATCAATGGTCAATTGGAAAATAACTGAGGCTTGACATGTTTCGCTTTCTCTCTCCTGGCTTGAGCATGTTCACCTGAGTATTTTTTTCTTTCCTTAAAAGAAAACACACCTGGCTGTTGTGTGTGTGGGTACAAAGATGTCAGCAACCTCTGGATCTTTCTAACACTACTGAATTACGCAGGCAGAGGTCATGGGGGATGGTAGGAACCAGAGCTGCTCTTCACACCATGTCTACCTCTGAAATGGTCTGATAGGTCTTCTAAAACAAGAGTCTGGTCAAAAACCATGGCCCGAGTACAGTAAAAGGTAACTTTTCCATGATTGTCTCGTTCCATAAATGACTAAATACAGATTTATGAGTAATTGCTTGGAATTTTTCACTGTTCTCTGCTTGTCTTCTTACTCTCTCTAGACCAAGACTCCCCTTGCCGGTTTCCTATGCTGGTATCAGAGATCAGAAGGCCTACTTTGTGATGGATCTGGAAAGACACTCACCCCATGATCCCTAGAGAATCCTACTTTGGGTAACCCTGTAACTGGTAGGATTGGTAGGTCCACGGGGGCCACTGTGCCATCTGAAGTACTTGAAGGAAATTCCTGCCATCTGTCTTTTGGCCAAAGAAATTGACAGTGCCTTCTTCCAGGAGAGAGATCACTCTTGTTAGGAGCAGAACAGTAAATGTGCTGCACTAAATATTTCCTACAGCACAAAGGGTGAGTTTCTTACTTAGCTTCCTGATCAATACCACGGGGGTCTTTGTACTATGTATAACTCATTTCAGAACAGCAGAATGCCACGTGTCCCCCTTTGGAGGAGCATTTTAGCAGTAATACTCCTGGGCTCTTTGTTAGTCCTGAGCTATTTGTGGGTGTATTCATCACATATTTTGCTTTGAATGCAAAATTATTCCTCTGTGTTGCATAATCTGGTAGTACTGAACTTTTCTTGACTAAGCTGGCAGGGCCAGGGGAGATAGCAGAGACTGTAGCTCTCCTTCCTCAAGTGGGATTGTTCTTTTTCTGTTATTACAGCTGAGATAATCTGGATTTCTGTTCCAGCCTGTGCTAGCAACCAACAGGCACAGACAATCCAGTACCTGGAGACTGCAGAGGGGAATTAATCACGTTTTGGTTCTTTTTCATGGATCCATGAGGCTTATAGAGAGGAAAATATGTGGCATGGCTTGCTGTGATAGCCTAAGCTCTTTCCCAGTAGGTTCTATTTGTTGGCTGTACTATTGTGTAGACCTCATGGTTAGTTTCAGTTGGAGTGTTTGGAAGTTAATTGGTTTTTATTCAAAGCAATTTTATTGTGCTGTGACAACCATTCATAAGCTGTTTAAGATGGATTGGTATATTTACGGATATTCTGTTCCAGGGAAGTTTGCGGTTTACAGTTCAATTCAATGGTCAAGCTTTGATCCACTACTGCACAACTTTTCATAACAGTATGGACTGCAAAAGCCCCACAAGGAAAACATCCACCTAATCTAATGGCAGCTGAATACTTAACACTGTGGAAATGGCCAGTTTTTCTGCAAATTAGTGGCAAGCAGTAGTGATTTTCACTGGCTGTAACTTTCCTTTGAAAGTTAAAATGCTGCCTGTCAAAAGTGTCAACCTAGGTTGCCATTAAATATTCTGATATATAATTATTTTCAAAAAAAAATGTAGTTCAGATCTAACCATCTTTCAACCCCTGTCCACTGCAGTCAATGGCACTCCAGAGAGAGAGACTAAGATTAGGATTTTGCCCCAAATCATCTACCTTTAAAGATCTACCTACAATGATCTACCTTAAAATGTCACTTGCTGCTGCTGGTCAGTCCGTAAAGGCTGCCACCAAACCAGCTCTATATTTCATTTGACTTGCTACAGTAGACAAGGACAAATTATTCCAGAAAGAGTGGCTGAAACATGCTCCTGGGGTTTTCATGGTTGCATGGTGTAATCCAGCCCTCGGCAAATCTGTTGCCCCACCAGTACTTTTCCAGTTGGCAATTCTTATATAGATTTGTTCCAGCTCCAAACAGAGGTGAACTAAGGCTGGAAAGAGTATATTGCACATATATCTCTAAACCTGAAAAGGTAATTCTGCTGGACAAATAGCCTGATGTAGAAAAAGGTACAATGTTTTTCTGCAATGTTCTAGATGATGGTGAATACAGCAACTGCTCTGTAGAAATTAATTTTTTTAAGGCCCATTAGAATTGAGACAAATTGGGGAAAAAAAACTTCTTCCTAATTTTAGATTGCAAAATATGGAATTAGATATTTAACACCTCCAAAACTGTGCTGCAGACAGATACATTTGTGGAAATGCAGACAGGTGCATGGTATAGGGGCCATGGCATATCTCTTTGATTAACCAACAATTGTGCATGCCAATCTTCACGGCATTTGAGTGTCTGCTTTGCAAGAGCCAGAAGCAGGTATTGAGGGTGTGGAGAGCCTGTACTCTCTATTCATAAGGCTTTCTAAGGTTGAGGGCTTGGAAATCTTGTAAAGCCAAGGCTTGGAATCTCAGGTATGCCTTTTTGTGCCTCTGAAGAGTTTGAAAATACCAGCTCCCAAGCTGTGCGAGCAGATTCCCTCATTATGAATGAGGGAACTTTGTGTATGTATTAATTAAAATTTGTGAACTGACTAATCAAATATTCACGCTATTTTTAATAAATTTTAATAAAAATAAAATTAATAAATTTTAATAAAGATAAAACCTCATGGTGTAATTCTAGATACTTTAAAATACTTTTTAAGGCTTGTACCAAGCAGCTGCTGCTTGTCTGTAGCATCCCTGTTGCAATGAAAAGACTAAAAATTGAATTGTCACTAAAATAAAGTCAAGGTAATCAACATGTTAAATGTTGAATACCTTTCAATATACCAACTTTTAAGCCATGGAGTACCATTCTAGCAAACATGCATAAATCTGCTTTATTCTCATTATTCTCTGTGTGTCCATGCCAAAATAGAACTGCTCCTTGTGGGTAAAGTTAGGCAATCCTATAGGGGCTCGTAGGAGTCCGTAAGATCAGTGTCATAAATTAGAGGTGTTTTGTTTCATTTCAGTGACAGCTAAGTGGATAAATTGTAAGAACTTTGTTAGTTTGCTTGTCTGGTAAGCAAAAACCTAGATATTTCACAGTTCTTGATTACTAGTAGCTACAATAAGTTTTGGGAGAGGTGGATGGTCTAAGAAGCATGAAGATTTGCACCTGGTGGTGGGACCTTGGATGGAAACAGCAGTAGCTACAACTGTGCTAGAAATGTGTTTAGAACTATTCAGGTGTTCATTAACATTTTCTAAATTCCTGATACTGGAGTGTATCTGTTGTATTAACAAGATATTGATCCTGAATCTGTGATCACAGGTTAACACTGGCCATTAGTCACTCTACCAACCATTCCAATACGGATTTGGTTTAAACTGTGTGAGCTGAGTAGTTGTTTCATGTGATGTGATGCACTTGTTCTTGATCAACAAATGGTATAGTATTGTTTGCACTTGATTAAAAAAGCAAGATTTTTGATCCTTTACACTGTGTAGTACTTGTCGTATAAAGTTTAAATAAATTGTATCTGGTAATTCTTAAATTTATTATCAAAACCTGATCACTCCCAAGTAGAAGAAAAAAAGTAGAAGATACCAAAAGGAACTTTCTCCGTGTATGGCTCCATTTTCTATTTTGTGCAAGTGAAAAACGCTCAGCAGTGAACACAGCAGCAAAGGAACAACAGGAGGAACAAAAAAACCATGGTAGGTTTTCTCAGGAATAAAAACAAAAGTTCTCACAGATTACTACTAAGATTTCACAAGTGAACATTGACTTAAAATATTTGTGCACTTATTCTTTCAGCCCCCTTTGAACTCATTATTGGTGCTTTCATGAATACATAGCATACCAGAGAATAAAATCTCTTTTGAGAGCAATTTGTGGAGTTTCATAAAGGTTAGTGATTAAGATCTTTGCTGTTCCTGTGTTAATCTAAAAAATTTTACATCAGCAATACTTGAATAGAAGCAAAACAGGAAATTAATAAAACTTCATGAAAATCTTTTCAGGGTATGTTACTTAAGCTGTGAATCAGATGAGGAACTTGTCTAAACAGATTAATCTCAACAGTACATAGCTTGTACAAAGTCATAATGATGTACACATACCTTACTGCAGCCAAAGTACTTTTGTTCTTTGAAAAGCTCTATTAGAGGTTAAAATCTGTAGAGACAAGTTGGTGAGCAGCCCCTGAGCCCCCAGGATACTGCAAACACCACTGCTGTTACCAACCAAGCTTTGGGTGCCACATGTGGCCACACTGGCTGGAGAAAGGTGTAGCCTATCCTCAAAACATCCCATATGAAAGGAGAGTGCTTGCTTGCTGCCTTTTTTTTTTTTTTTAATGGAGATTTGGGTGATTCAAACTCCAGACATTTGAAGAAAATAAAAATGTTTGAATGCCTTATGAATGAGTCACAATGCAATTTTAGATCTGTCTTTTGGCATGGCAAAGTATCCATTGTAGAGAAAGGATTTCCTGGTCGCAAAAATGCTACTGAATCATTGGCTTGTAAGAGCAAACTTTTTTTTTTGCAAAATCTTTTCCATTAAAAAATATCTTTTTAAGCTTTCCATTTGAGACACAGCTTGGTTTTTTTTTTTTTTTTTTTTTTTTTGTCAAGCACTCTCAGTAGTATTTACTCTGCATTTTCACTGTTGTAAATTCAGACTGCTTGGAAAGGAGAAAGAAGCAGCAACTAACACAGAGGGCAGGCAGAAAGATCTGGAATTTGTTACCTGGGAACAATTACTCTAACTTTCTTGAGTTTCTGACTTAAAACAGCCTGTATTTCTTTTCCACTAATCTTATTTTTTTGACGATCTTGCCTGGCTTTAAAAAAAATGAAATAAATGTAGAATACTTACCTATGAACAAATTAAATGAGAATGTAGTGAAAGAAAACAAAGATAATAATAAAACAATAACAAATAAGTAAACAGAACAAAATTTCTTGAAATCTTGTTTGCTTATGTTTGAACAAATAGAAAAATATCAGACATCTTGATTTCCCTTCAAAAATTGCCTAGAGGTTGCACAGTGTGTCATGCATCAATTTTGCACTCTATTTTTACACTTAAAACATATATGTTTGAAATGCATAACTGTATTTTAAATTAATTTTTAATACAATCTTAATTCTGAATATTTAGAAGTTTGGTATGTTCAAAACATTAGCACTGGATTGTTTTAAAAATGTTGTCCTATTTGTCTGTTGTTCATTCTCAAACTAGGATATGGGAAAAAAACAAAGTGATTCTACCACTCTGGGAAACACTGTCAATATTTTTGCTTGGTAACAGGCTGGCAAGTCCTCTCTCAAGACAGGTTTTCTGGTTTTTATTGATACATTGTGCTACTTAATTGCATTTTTTGCATTTTGCCTTTATGCCTTTAACATCAAATAATGACTTTACTTACTGGTGACATAGGAAATCAGTCTTGCGGAGTCAAGACCTGGACTTCAGGGAAATCTAATCTGAGTTGCAAGTGCATTCAGAATTGTCAACAGAAATTTGCTACCTCATCTCAAGAGCTGAGATGGCTGAACATTGCTTCCTGAGTAAGAAAATACTGAACAGTATGTGAACCTTAACAGGTCATTACAGAACTCTGCTTCCTACCTGTCTACGTGCTGTATCTAAGTGTTTTCTAGTTTGGACTAATTTCCAGATTCTAGACTATGGGAGAAATAGTTTTGAGTGCTCCATGGATCATTGCATATTTTTGGTTCAGTGACTACCTTCACACATTAGCTTTTCAAATATATAGGAGACAGCAATCAAGTCAAGATTTGTTTATTTTTAGCTCACACTTTCAGTTGTAAAAGTCACTCACACTTTTAGTTCCACAAGCACAGAAATTTTAATAAGGCAAATGTTGTCATTTCATGCAAAATTAATTGGTGAAGCAAGAAAGAAGGATAGGAATGTTTGCTTCTGACACAGATTCAGTATATATTACATTCATCCATGAAAAGATTTCAAGTATGATGTTACCTTTGTTTCCTACATCAAAGAAAGAATATTCAAGGCAAAGCCATGACATGTAAAGTTTTCTTTAAATGAGTGGAAACATGATATAAAAGCATTTCATATTTTCCTCCCCAAATAACCGTAGTTCTGATTGTCTTAAGGGTATAAAGGACCCATAGCAATTCTTCAAAAAAGGAAAAGGAATGTGGCTTTTATCCAGGCTCAGTAATGGTCTACAGTTAAAACAACCTTGTATTTGCAGATTTTGTCCCAATGGTACTGGTAAGCATGGACTGGCTCATGGGTGTTGCTGGACAGACTGTTGGCACGGAGCACATCCCAGCTTCAGGAAGTTTTGCTTGAGGACCTGATCTCAATCTGGATCTTCTTTGGCTAAAAAGCCATGATCTCACTCATATATCAAAGTGAGGGCAATTAAATTGATGTCAGCAACAAATAATTCCAGCCCCAGGAAGAACAGGTATGTGGAATGCCAGGCATATGTTGTGGACCCTATGCAAAATCTCTGAACCATGAGAACAGCTTGTTCACCACCCTGCCTGCTCCATTAGCAAGGAACTGAAGTCACCAAGAAAAAGGATATTGACAGAACCAGAAAAGCCTTCAGAAAAGCTGGCATGGTTTCTACTCCCAGGTGACAAGAAACAGGACAAGAGGAAACACACTCAAGTTGAACTAGGGCAAGATTAGATTGGATATTAGGAAAAAAATCTTCACCAAAAGAGTAGTGAGGCATTGGAAAAGGCTACCCAAGGGAGAAGATGAGTGACCATCCCTGGAGTTATTTAAATGACATGTAGATGTTGCACCTAGGGTCATGGTTTAGTGCTGGGTTAAGGGTTAGAATCAATGGTCTTAAAGATCTTTTCCAACCTTAACAATTCTATGATTCTATGTCCACCCTCAGCAGATGCTGGCAGCTGTGCCCCAGTGGGCAGGTTTTCCACGTAGTCTATCACATCTGACAGCCCTGTCAACTTCTAACTGACCTGAGAAAAATCTGTTTAAAGTCCTCAAATTTTTCTGTGGTTCTCACACCCTAGTATTTTATCACACACTTATCAGTAGGGAAGCTTGATCACAGACAATTTGTTTTAGCCATGTGTGGATGGATGGATTCTGGAGAAACAAGGCAGCTAATGAAGATTTGAGAGAAGTTTCCAGCTCTTGAGTGTGCAGCTATGAGACTCTCCTTAGCTGTGGGGACACTGATGTGAAATATGATGCAGTTGTAATTTTCCTGCATTTCTGAGGTGAAATGCCAAGTGTGAAAGATACCCTGTTTGCACAGCTTAACGAGCAGACAAGAGGGAGCCTGTGGGTTTGTGGCTGCTGCCCCACAGGGCACCACGCAGACCTGACAGCTCACGTACCCCTCTCTCTGCTGAGCAGCCCTTCACACACCATGACCCTTCCCCAGCAGTGCATGGGTTAATGCCTGTTGTTCAGGTGTAGCATTAACCAACAACCTGCACAGAGATTTGTGCCTGTGGAAGTCAGAACAACAGAATTAACTGCAGGGCAAATGCAAAGGACAGCTTGTGTTTCCTGGCAGTATTTATGTTGGCAATGCTTTTGGAAGCCAGCGTGTTTCAGTCAGTGTTTACCCTTCTGCATATAAAAGAAATAGACACTAGATTTGTTTTCAATGAAGAGGGAATATGATATTTCAAGCTCTGGTTTTTTTAAACAGCATTTTCCTTGTTTATTTTTTCTTTCCCCTTTTTTTTATCCATATCCCTTTACTGCATTTTTCCAGAAATTTTCTTTCCCATATTCTTTTTCACTGCATACTTTCACTAAAGTTTCATTTATTTTTGAGGAGCATTTTAGTTTGCTCTTACCTTGATCATAGTATTTTGCTGTTGTCAAGCCTTATAATTTTTTTCACCAAATAAGTTATATTTTTTCTTCACATAATGACTATCTGCCTCTAGTTTATTTTTTATTTAATTGTATGTAATTAGATAACTATGGAATTGAATAGAGGGATATTGGAAATAAGAGTGAAGTGTTACAATGTGAAATTAATGGTTTTTTATGCACATTTCTTTTTCTTACTATTTCTTATTTACAGCTATTTGTTATTCTAACCACAAAACCACGATTATAATCTCTTTTTAAGCTGATTGATAAATCCTGAAGGAGCAGTAAAAAGATACTGCAGCTGTTGTCAGTTGGTATTTCAAATTCATAAATGCAATGAAAACAATTCCTGCATTTTTAGCTTTTTTATCCTTTTATTGATGAACAGAAGGCACCTGAAATACACAGGATATTTGGAGTAATTGAAATACTTGATCTTATGATGCCATTTTGACAAACCTGAAGCTGACATTCATGTTTGTCATTGGGGTCCCAGCTTCTTCCTTTCTAAACAGCAATGTCAGCCTGATATGTTCAGACTGGCTCCTGAGATGGACCTATGAGCACTTTCTACCCTTTAAAAGTAGTTTACCTCCTCTATCAAGCTCACATTGCTGAGCTCACCAGCATATATTAGAGTATTTCAGTGATGATAAAATAGAAATGCTGTTAATGATCATGCTGCAATGAATGCTTGTAATTTCATAGTAATTATTGCGAAATTATAGACTTCCGGGCTTCCAATTTTTCCTGTGATATGGGCCCTATTCTATGTCCCTTGGGGTTTCATTAATCAAGACATTCAGTGCTGCATACTATACAAGACACTCAAAGACTTTTTTTTTCACAGGAGAGAAAATATAAAATTTGTGTTGTCATTTGAACAAACAATTTTAAATTATTTATAGCCAAGTTCTTCAGACTTACTGATAAATTTTATATAAGATGCTATGGAAAACAAGCATACAAGAGACTTTGTTGAACCACTGTTTTTCTGTAAAATGGCTAAAAACCCAAAACAGCATTAGGAAGGTATAAAATTCTGAATTTTGCAGGTGTGCAGTTCACCAGTGAGCTGTGTCACAGGGGTAAGTTTTCAATTGTGCCAAGTGGGCATTCACCTTCTCACCAGGGCTGTTGGATACAGCACTGTGTCCCCATGAGCCATTCATGGGGGCTGTTCCTTGATCCAGCTTTTTTCTCCCATGTCAGCTGGGTTAGTCCCAAGTGATGCTCATTGGTTTGGTAGTTCTTTCTTCACAAATATTTTCTTTCTCTTTACTGTTATTCACCAGTGTTATGACAGAAAAAGACCTGGTGTTGTCTGAACATCCCCTGTACTTTGTGTGTCAGAAAGTTTATTAGCAGTGGTGAGTCAGGGGAATGATTGTTTTAGTACTGGCACAATCACTGCAGTTTATTTTGGAAATAAATTGCTGGGAAGAAAGCTGTAAGGAAAATGTTTGCTGATGCTGCACATAGCTCCTAAAGAACCTGACCTTGTAGTTCCTGCAAAACCTGACCTTTCCCTATGTTTTATATCATCCTTATAAAGTCAGCTTGCATTATCTGGTGGCAAATTCCAAACTCAAGAAATCATACATAAAAGGCAAATAAATTTGGGGGTTTGCTCTAGTCTCTGTCAGAGGTCTGCACAATATTTCCCATGAAGCAGACACTTCACAGAAGACTGAAGTGCATGCTTTGTTCCAAGAGCTCTGTCCAGCTACCACTGACTGTGGCACAAAGACTGCCTGGGCAGCCCTAGGGTCTGCACTGCCCACCCTGACAGGGAAACAAAACATTGGGCAGAGAGAGGGGAAGGGTAGATGAAGCCACATGGAATTTTTTAAAGCAAATTATTGAGCAATGTAGGGTGAGCTAAAGTACTGATTAATGCCTCAGAATGAAATACTTCTAAGTATTGCATCTTTTTCTTGACCTTGAGGGAGCACAGAATGCTCTTAAGCCTGATTTCAGCCTTTATTAATCAAGGGAAAAGAAACTGTATTCCTTGGACTGTATCCTTTGCTGTGATGTACTTAGGCTAAATTATGCATCAAGTTTACAATGAGTATTTTGACAGTCCAAACAGATACATTAGTCATTCTGCATTAACTCAGTTTCTAGAGGAGTGGAAAAGTGCACTATCTGTTCTTATGGTATTAGAAAACATCCCTACACAGAGTTCACAAGATACAAGAAGAATCATTAACTTCCTTTCCCAAGGCACTGTTTCAAAATACTGAATGGATTTCATGTAGAAAAATCAATGCAAGATTTGAAAAGATATGATCCAAGTGGGTCACCTGAAACTTTGCATTATTAAATCCACAATGTGGTGACTATTACTCCTCTGAATGTTTGTCTCCAGATTATATGGTGATATTTACTTTAGCCAAATACATTTACTAGACTTGAGAAAAGGGATTTGTGAACTAATTCCCACAGTCACCTGTAAGGATCACATGTCGTGGCACAGAGCGTGAGGTCCTGCGCTGCCCTGGTGTGCTGGCTCAGTTCCCAGGCTGTTGCAGAGGATCCATGACCATCTCTTCTCCATTCTACTGAGTGCAAAATGGAGAGATATTACAACCATGTGAGTAGCCTGGGGAATCCATCACCACAGTCTAGGGGTATGACTGAGGTAGGATTTAACTATACCCAGTAAGGCTGGATTTTGCCTTGGACTTGTTCACGTTTGCCCTTGTAACAGTTCACAGCAAAGACACTGGCACTGTTTTAAAGTAGACTCCAAATAGTTGCAAAGTTGCTTATTAAAGATACTTATGCTTATGATCCCAGGCAGTCAAGGTGGCTGCAAATGCTGCTAACCTCAGATTTGCTGTAGAATTGTAATGTAGATGACTTCATCTGGAGCACCCTATCAGGTGTATCCTAACTGAAGTGATAAAAACATTGCACTACAGAATGTGACTTTATGAATGCATATTATAAATATGCTGTCTCTGCATGGTGGTGTGCTGCTGAGGGAGTCACTGTCATGCTGCTTTACTCTAAAGTTCTGTGCAAAGTCACAGGTATCTGAAACAGACTTGAGTTGCAAGACTGAGCTAATACCAAAATGGCTCACGTTTGCAAAAATCAAACCTATTTTTTTTTCTCTGCCTGAAATGAAACCTAGAAACCTGTTGCATGCCTCAGTTCACAGTACTCTAGTTAAACTGTCACTGTGAAGCATATTTTCCAGATCTGAGAACATACAGGGAACTGTAAAACATACAAGATGATGACTTTATATAACTCTGGTGTGTTTCCTCACAGAATATGGCTGTTCATCTTTATCAGCCATGTTGCTAAAGACCTCATTTACATTGGCCCACTTTGAAAAAGAACTTGTTCTAATGACCCTTTACAAAACCCAGGTAAGAAAGACTGAGATTTAAATAACCCACAAGCTTAGACAGATTGGGCTGCACAATTCTATTTTTTAGTTGACTTCTTTAGGGACCATGTTGCAGTTTGGAGCTTTGAACATGGTCAGGATTTTGCACTGTAATGGATTCATCAGGGTACAGAACCAGCTTTAGTAATGCATTTTCTATTCACCAATCTGAGCTAAATATTCTAAAATCCTATTGATATTAGTGGACTCTGTGAAATATTTTGCCATTTTGTGCTCATCAGCAGCAAATCTAAGCCTGCCTTCTTTATTTACGCATTACACATACACTGCACTCCCAGAGTATTTCCCACAGGCTGCAGTCCAGTCTTCACCTGGTGCCTGAGGATGCAGTTCTTTGTGTGACATCCACTGAGGCTGGACCACAAAGGGCAGATGTCTCAAGTTTTTATAAAATTCCTTAACAGACAAACCAACACAAAAACCAATAAATTACTGCCCTTTTCCTCAATTCTAATACAGCATTCTGTGCATGTCTAATAATAAACCATAAACAAGGACAGTGTTACCTTTCCAGTTATGAAGAAAAATGTGTATCTAAGTGTTGTGTTCAGGAATAATACAGGATTTTCCCTATTTTCTTATGGTGACTGATCTGTATTTCTGCTCCTATAACCCAGCAACACTATGAATGGGAGAGACAAGACTCATTCCAGTTTCTTCATTGTCCCTTATCAGTGAAGGCACAATGACCCAAGCTGTAAAAATGGGAGACAGAGGAAAGAGATAAGAGAGGTTTATCTTTTTTCTAGACAGTTTACTTAGTCTCCCTTCACTGTGTTCAGAAAATCTATACAAAATAAAGTGAAATCTAGGCAGAGGTCCTGGAGAGGGATTTGTTAAGTTATTTTTATCTTTCAATCATTAATTTTTCTACAAAAGAAATTTAACAGCACTATCATCCAGCAGAACTTTCATAAGAGCCAAAGAATTAATATTCCTTCAGGTTTGTTGATCAGTGCTGTAGAAATAGAAAGTGATAATATTTAGAACTGATCAAAACTAATATTAGTTCTGTAGCTGAATTCAGTGTTTTACTTTATTTGAATTGGGCCCCAAACTGCCATCAAAAAAATTAAACTTCCCAGAATATTTTACTTAGGTTCATCTGAATGTTTCCCCTTCAATAAGATCTAAATACTTGGATTTGTCTCAGTCATAAAGAAGGCTGAAATTAATATTTTGATAACACTATCCACACATTAAAAAAAAAGGTGAAAAATTAATACATCCCTGTGAAATATTTCCTGTAATCCCCTCATCCATGCAGATCATTTAACAATTTTGACTGCACCTTGCTGTCACAACAGAAATAAAAATGTAGATATCAAATAAGTCACTGCTAAACTAAGTTCTTTTATGTAAAACAAAGCCTGCTATATAAGGGACTGGATGTCTTTGACCTACCAATTTCTCTGGTGAGCTAAACAAATTTCAGCCATCTGTTTTCAGTTATCTGGCACAAGTACGTATTTCTTGTAGCTTAATCTTTGATTAAGCTGAGAAGGGAAATGAATAATTTAATTGAATTGCATTTCTATTTGGAAGATTTATTCCCAGGATTAGAAGTTGTCTCCTCTCCCAGGTCACAAGAGCATATGAACCCCTTGTCCTTAAGTCTACTCCTCTGGGGATGTTTGCCTGCATCATGAAGGATGTACATAATCTGATACCACTGATGCAATTACATCAGAAGAAGGATCATAGCTGGAAAAGCTTAGAGAGCAAAATGTATTCAGAGCTGCACTCATAGATAATTTGCTTTCTTGTAGTTCAGTCTGATTCTAGCAAAACAGGATTAGTTCTCTTTTTTAAGCTCACTACATTTTTTTGCTAAACTTAAGAAAAAAAATTCTCTTTCTTTTTTTCCCCTTGTAACTTTTGTAAAGCTGTTAGAAGAGTGCAGAGTTGTCTCAGATAACCAAGTATGCATGAGAAATTTTGGGCAAGCCAAAATCCACCTACTAGAGGAAATTATTTGAGATTTCTCTAGAGATAGCACTGAAAATTCAAAATGTAGCTGGATTTACTCACTGTTGCTGCAAGGTAATTGAAAATGGTCTCTAGGCCTTCAGGCCTTACAGCTTTTTCTTCTTCATAGCACACGGTGGAAGAATTTATCTGGAAACAGTCCAGATCACTCAAAGACATGCCATTTCCTCAGTTTCTAGGGCAAGAACAGCAGAAAGTTGTTTTAATCCTTCCAAGTAACATAGTTATGCAACTCTAGATTTTATGAACCTGCATTCCTTCCAATTAAAAGTACTGTTTAATTAAACATAGGAGAAGACTGATAACATTAATCAAGGGAACACGAAAATAACTCATTTGTCTCAGCAATATTGAAATTCCTTCAGCAATAACTTAGAAGAACAGATGAAGAATGCCACCTACAGTTAAGGACAGGAATCTTGGTCTCTCTGAGGGTACCTGTTTTGTGTTTCTACACTGTGATCAAAACACAAAAGAACATTTAATAAATCACAGCAATACCAAGCAAAGTAATTAACTGATGAATGGTGATACTGCTATAAACAAAACCAAAATTTTAGAAAGTGGTTATCCTGTAGGCATGGGCATTCAACTAATTTCTTTCTTCAAGAGCATATGCAACTTCTTCCATGAACCATGATTTAAAAAACACGGTAGTCAGTGTGCTGGTGTCCAGGCTGTCTGTGTGGAGATTTACAGCAAGGATAGTGAGGAGTTGAAATAGTGAGAGGTGCTTTAAAGCCTTTTCCACCATTTTGCTAAGATTAGAGAGAGTTCAGAAGATTGTGATTTAAGGTGAATGCACTATGCTAGAAATGGAGGTTTATCTTTTTTCTAGCCAGAGTTATTAGACTATGCAAAATGTCTCAATACAAAGCATTCACTACTTTGAGATACTCTGCAGTACTGACAATGGCTTAAGGCAGTTTTGAGTGTTGATCAAGTTGCAACATTGCAACAGGCAATGTTAGAGTGAAAATAAATCTAGAGTAAAGTATTTTACTCATCTCCCTTGTCTGTCATAAAGAACTCCCAGTAGGACGGCAGCACCACTGGCTATTTCAACTTAATTATTCCAGTAGAGTGAATGTGATTCAATTGTTCAGATGCTGGCTTCTTGCTCATCTGATACTGTCCAGCTCTGAGCCCTCTGTGACTCTGCTTGGCTTTCCAGGCAGAGTGATGCATATACTGCTTCAAAAAGGTGGGCCACAGAAAGAGTATCCAAGACTCTGCCCTGGGCAAATGAACACTGTCTGAGGTTTTGGTCTGTGGGATGTTTTCCAGCTTTTGACAGCAAGACACTTCTGAGCAGAGTTTGCACAAACAACAGCCCCTTAAATTCTAAACCTGTCCAAGCTATGAATTCTTTGGGCATTATTAAGGTGATTAAACTTGTATTATACACCAGCACCAGGTTGATGGGGTTTTTTTAGAAACAGCTGAGAATAATGAAATTGCAGTTTTGCTCTCTGTTTTGGCTATAACTTTGACTTTACTTTAACTGTTGGTTTTCTAAAACCCTCCTGCAAATTGTGTAGAGAACTGCACCTTCCCTGCAAGCTCAGGCTGAAGCTCAAAATGCTGCCCTGCCATGACAGACCCCTGTCCACCACAGACTGTCCCTAACTACAGCTGAATGACAGGCTGAGGTCCACAGTCATAATCATGACTCAGACATCAAATCCTGGCCTTGACTACAGTGACCTGCTTTCTTTCCTTTTCTCTAAAACAGAGATGAAGCCTGCTTTGAGAACAGCATGAGAATTCAGGCTTATAAAAGGTTAAATGTAAGAACAAGGAAGTGCAGAGTAATGACTTAATAGACTTCCCCATAGCATATAAAAGTCTTTTGAAAGTAAATCTGTCCCGAATAATAAAAACAAGATATAATGCAAAAAGAATAAAAAACGTAGCAGTGACCTTTTGGGTCATTGAAATTTTTGGTTGGGTTTTTTTTTTGTTTTTTTTTTTTTTGTTTTTTTTTTGTTTTTTTGGTTTTTTTTTTTGGTGATAAGGCCTTCACCGACTGGGTGTTGAACAGCGTTTTACCAATGGTTCCACTGCCATGAGTCAGGTAGCTGGCACAGAGATCTGGCTTCCTGTTTTGCTTTGAAAGATTGGCTTTTTGTAATCTGGGTGTTGCTAAACCAAATCTTTTCTTCTGTGAGTCTTTACACGATAGCTCAGCAGAGATAGCAAGGCTATTGCAAGATATGCATTGCTCTCTGTTATCAAGGGCATTGTGAACATTGTGACCTTTTTGGTTTTAGCCTAAGGCTCCATTTTCTGGAATTCTGGCAGTAAATCCCTTTAAAAATGAAAATAAGACCAACAGTTTCAAGATCAAGGGCAAACAGTGCCCTTGATGTTTATAATTTGACAAAATGCTACTGAGCAGAGGGTGGACAAACTATAAGTTTGTAAGACTGATTTGATCATTGATTCCACAGAGAAACTGAGAGTCTTTCACTTGCATTTGCTTCCTTCAGAGTACAGAGGAAGAGGATGGGTTGAGCTATTAGGTTGCCAGTATACAAACAACCAAGGAAATAACTTTATGCTGGAAATTGTGGCCACCTCTTGCTGGCTGGTATCAGCTCCCAGGTGTGTGTATTTGCTGCCTGCCAGGCTGGAGTTGGATGGACAGCTCTGTCTGTCCTTCCATTACTTCTTTTCCCTCACAAAGCAATATACCGGTTCCATACAAGGTCAAGACCTTTGCCTTTATAATTTTCTTTATGTCACTGGGAGCTGTGTCAGAGGCTTGAAAACTCAATTACTTCTTGCCATTCAAGATATTCCTCTAAATTTGTGTATTCTGTTTCCTTTAGTGCAAGAATCAGGAAGAAAAAAAGGCAACATCAGCTGAGGTCTCGGTGGTTCCTCTGCAGAAGTGCAGCTGCGGTTTTGGTGCGACGGTGCCCCCTCGGAGGCAGGGTCACTTCCTTCCCCAAAAGGCCGAGCACACCAATGCCTGCAGGAGCGCATGGGCTTTGGGAAGGAGCTGGGTGCTGCGGTGGGCAGTGCTCTGGGACAGGGCTGTGGAGGCTCTGCTCAGGAGCTCGAGGTGCAGAGTGTTTCCTACCACGCTGGCAGCACGGCCAAAGCTGCATTATCTTGATAAGAACTGAGTCATTTTTCAGTGGGCAGTTATAGTACTAAGATGTTAGGATTTCTCCTTTTCCTACTTCTTTTAGCAGGTTTTCTATAGCTCAAAATTTATGTTTTAATTTGAGCAAGGCAGAAATTCTGGGGAAGGGTAACAACATCTTGGGAATTTTTTGTCTCATTGCAAGCCACCGCTAAAACACCCACACACTGAAAGTCAGAGAGGAGTCACTAAAGGCTGTTCCATGGCTCTCAAGAATGGGAGCGTGACAAAGGCTGCTAAAACCAAGAAAAACCTGGTTTTTCAAAACAATACCTTTTGGCAAAAATTGAGGTTGTCATCACAGAGTTGTGTTTGTTATTGAAGTTTTTGGAGGTGGTAAGAAAAAAAGTATAAATTTATCTGTATCAACATAGGAAATGTAGGTTGACATTTCTTATACTGATTTTTACCCTATGTCAGTTTTCATTTAGTCAGGGTCATGGTCTAACACATATTAGAAGGTACCTTAAAGAGATACTTCTGAAAGTGAAATTATTTTTGCTTTTTTGGGAGGGAAGTGGGTTTGGGGTTTTTTTTGCGGGGGGAGGGGGTTCAGTTTTTTTTAATCAATGCCCATTATTCCAAAATCTTTGATTTGATGAATAAATGCATTGTGTGAATGGTCATAACCTTCCTGGGAAAAAACAGGGAGCATATAGAGAGAAAAATAAGAGCTAAATGTGGAAGTGATTAGTATAAGACCATGAGGAGCCCTCATGTCTTCAGGAAACCATGTGGCCATTTGCATTTACATCCCCTCTAACACATTCATTGTTGAAGCCTAGAATCTGTCAACAGCATAAATCAATCCCCTTGCACATAACACTGAGTTCAAGTTTATTATACCATCAAGGTGGAGCTCAGCTATCCCTGCTGTCATGATGCTTTAAATAAGCAAATAGATGAAGCTAATTTAAATTTCATCTGGTTTTCGAGAGGACGGAGCTCTGTGCTTATATTGCAAAGAATTTGTGTTGGATTGGATTGGAAATAGCAGATCTGAGTGGGGAATTTTTAGAGTGAGGCAGGAGTGAAGGGGAATGAAAACTGATACTGAGTTTTTATATAATGCATCAAAGCTTTGGCACGGTTATTGGCTTTATGAGTGTGCAACTCTATCTCCTAATGTGAAATAATTTCACCCTCGTGACAGAGCAGTGAGTATTGTGCTGCAGAGCTGGGCATTATCTTTTGGGCCCTGGTGCAATGAGCCCAAACTGGTATGACAGACATATCCTGACTGTTGGGTTTGCTTGTTCTTTCCCTAGAAGAGAGAACGGGCCAGCCATTTATGTTGAGGTGTGAATATATAAAAAGAATTACACAGCTCAAATGGAGATAAAACTAGTGACATTTTATGGAGACAATTTTAGTACAGTTCATAGTTCCCTCTATGCCTGCTAGAAACTTCTGTAATTCCTCCCAACGTTTTATAACAAATCTGAAATATAAGAAATATACTGATACCTAAGAAATAATAAAATAGTAATATATAAGAAATAGAAGAAATATAATAAGGTGGATGTGAATGTTTCACCTACAAGTTGCTGCACTTCTGTACTCAGAAACAGTTTTAATTTTTTTCCATTTTCTGCAGATCAGTTTCTCGACATCCCTGATAGGCAGATGGAAAACTTTCCATTCCTTTTTAGACACCACGAAGCAAGAGAACTCAGAGAAAGATAAATTGTATTATTCTAGTTTACAAATTCAACATTAATGTATGTGGCAGGCCTGCTTTAAATGATCCAAATAAAGCTCTGTGTATACAGTTTAGTTCTTTTTTTTCTGTTTGTTTTTTTTTTTTTTTAATATTATATTGAAAAATGCCTTAACCACCTTAATAGCATTGTTCTGGGGCTATCATGAAAAATTCACTCCCTCTTGGCTGCTTACCTATCTCAGAGACTCATGGTAGTCCCTGATGGTAGTTCCTCAGTACAATTAACTATTTAATTTGAAGGGCAATGAGCACATAGCCCCATATCCAGGACATTCAGCTGGGAGACCTCAATCCCTCCCATTTTCTGGTTTGTATCTTAAAAACTTCTACAAACAAACAAAACAAACAAACGAAAACAATTCAGCAAATAATCCGACACCAGTTCACCACAGAGTTGATGACAAGAAGGAGAGGCAAGATTGAAATTAGATATCCTACTCTTAAAGAGCTGGTGGGAGAGAGATTTTATCTGAGATTCCCCACTATTTAGCTGGTTGTTGCAGTCATTCAAGAACTGATGGTTGGAGAGGGAGGAATAGAGAAAACAGCTCTACTTCTCTCCCTGTGTTCACTGACTATTATTAGAACATGAATAGCAAGGAAATGGGCATAATCATCCAGCAGCTGTGAAAACTGCAAAGCATTTGGATGTTTCAACAAGCTGTGGGCTCAAGTCATGTGTGCTTGTGTTGGACACGGCAGGCAGAAGCTGATGCTGAGAGAATATGGGTATTTGTAGGGTTTGGGAAGCAGGACAATCAGCACTGTGGGGCTTTGGCACCTGAGCTCAAACCCACCTGTCTGTGACAATGACACACATACTCCTCACCATTAACAAAACTGCGTGTACTGTGCTCAGTGTCCACCTCCCCAATTCTGTAATAGGGAAAAAAGCTTCACTTTTGTTTTCACTGCACAGCTTTAGCCTTGGCCTCTGTCAGTGCTAACAGAGAGTTATCTCTTTTGGCATGTGAGGATTTGCTGCTGCAGACCTGTGTGCTCACCAGAGCTCCCCACCAGGAGCAGCATTAATCAGCGCTTTGGCAGCTCTGCAGAGCACCCTAGGGAGGAGCGAGCAGCCAGGGGCACCTGCAGCTGGGCACCGTGGGGCTATCCCACGGCTCATGTGGGATGGAACTTTCCTGGGAGCAGGAAAGCACACCAGGCTGCCACTGCCAGCCCCAGGCTGCTCGCGTTAGGACTGGGATGTGGGATGGGCTCCAGCTGCACCTCCTCATGGACACGGGGGGCAGTGGTCCATCGGCCACTGCCTGCCAAGGCCATTAATCACTTGCTAATGTGGTGCGTGTGCTTAAACTTGTACCCAAAATAAAGACCAGACAGTGACTGATTGCAAAAGGATTTTCTTTATCCCTAATGAGCCACATGGAAGAAAATCTCCTGAATAATTTATCAGCCGGCTAATGACTAAATAAAGCTTTTATAATGCTGACGAAATGGTGCTAAAGTCATCCCTGATATGCTCTGTGGAATTGCACCAGGGAGCAATTTGGCCCGTCAAGAAACTGCAGACATTTTTAACTGTTTCAGTATCAAGGGGGCAGTGAGTAGGTAGCAGCAATAGCTGAAGGAACCTTCAGATTGTTTGAAATGAGCGAGATTTTTGATTTGCTCATTTAAGACATTAGATCTATAAACAATACAAGAAAAGCTAATGAAGACTCTCATTTAGAAAAGATTGCATGTAGCCCTTCATTCCAGATAAACTGTAGTCACAAAAAGCAATAACCAACAAATCTAAAAAAAAAAAAAAAAAAAAATTCACATACTGTTGAAGTATAGCTCTTTCCTGTTGATTTATCTTCTAAAAGTAATTATTTGCTGTTATTTCCCTTTCAAGCACAGGGAATGTAACTTGTCATCTATTAGAAACTATTCATTAAAAGGAACTATTTTGGTGATTATAAACTTGCAAGAAAAGATAATTAACTTTACTGATACAATACGAAAAAATGAAGTAAGAAGCAAAAAATTCTTCTTGTTCTTTATCCCCTCAAGATCTGGGTCCAAATTCTGTGAAAAAAATGTATTTGAAAAAAATAAGGAATCCTAAGATAAGAGAATTGAGTCAATTCTCCTGCTGCTTTTTATCAATGAAGGAGAAAGAGCCAGGCAGGATTAAGGGAGGAAGGAGTGGATATGGACTGCTCAGGAAAAGTGGCAATGGCAAAGACAGCTCACTTTGGCTAACTGGGAACAGTGAGAAGTCCTAATGATTGGGCTTTTATGTAATAGGCACTGAGTGCATAGTAATTTTAAATTTAAAATCAATTTCCTGATAGCTTGTTCTTAATAAACACAAAAATCACAGCATGAGGGGGAAGCAAGAGAGGCCAAACTTCATCTTCTGAGCAATTAGGATGTTTCCACCCCTACTGTGTCCCACCACTGTGTCTTAAAGTGTTGCCATGTATCAAGTACAAATTCTGGAATCTGCTGAGTGCTTTGGAAGCTGATGGATATTTCTGCTGCAAACTTCCATTGCCACTATATTTCTGCCACAATTATCCGCGTGTGTTAAACATAAAGGCCAAATTTCACGTTATGGTAAAATTGCACATTTTCTGGGTTCAGAGTGAGCGGAGCAAAACCGCTGTCGTGTAGCTAGCTCTGCAAGCGCTTTGGAGCTGGCATTTATGGGCTCAGAAATGACGCTTAGCACATTAATTCGGCGTGACACAGACAGCAGGTCTGGCTCACCGCACGGTCGTTTTACAAAAGCTCCAAATCCTCCAAGTTTACAAGGACAGTAAATTCCGAAAACATACCAGTTACTAAGCCGAAGAATTAGACATTTACAACTTGTGTTTCCCCACGGATATTCCCCGCGAACATAAATCCGGCCGTGCGTCACAGCTGCTCCCCTCGTGGGAGACTTTCCTCGCCTCCGCGGCAAAGACAAGGCAACAGCAAATGCTCCCTGAGCTCCGTGGCATCCGTTCCGAATGCCTCGGCTGGGGTGTGACCGGAGCCACCTCGCAGCGTTCTGCTGCCCCGCGCTGCTCCTGTTTTGGGTGAAAAGTCGCGGCTTTCGGCGCCTCCGCTGCCCCGGCTCCTCAGGCGGCGCGGGCCCGGCGCCGGCGGCGCGGCGCTGCCCCCTGGCGGCCGCTGCCCTGAGGGCGCTGAGGGGCGAAGCCCCCTCCGATGGAGGAGCGGGACAGAGCCGGGGACCGGCGCTCGCAGCCGCCTCCCCGCGGGTATTGCGCCCCGGGTATTGGAGGTCAGCTTGGGGACGTTTTTGTGTGTATGTGCCACATATGTCACCCAGTGAGCCCCCTCGGGGGCGAGGATGGCAGCTGGAGTGCGGCTGGGCAGCTGTGTGTCCCCACGGAGTCCCATGTACCCACGGAGCCGTGTGTCCCCACGGAGCGGTGTGTCCCCACAGAGCAGTGTGTCCTCACGGAGCGGTGTGTCCCCATTCAGTCGTGTGTCCCCACAGAGCCGTGTACGTGGGAAGGGCTGCGGGCAGGGCTGGCCGACACTGCCCCGGATGCAGGGTGAGAGCCGTGGGGTTTTGGGGCTCTTGGCAGCAGCGTTGGAGTTCTGTTCCTGTCCGTGCACAGAACTAAGCTAAGGGGTTCCTAAATCCGCACACGGATTTTTGAGGCCAAAAGGGACCATCAGGCAATCTTGCCTCATTTTTTGCATAACAAAGACTGCAGAGTTTGGCTCAGATCTGCACTGCATTTCTAATTTGCTTACTGAAATCTTCTTCCCCAGAAAAGCATCTACCCTTGATATGACAAGTAGCAAGAGTTTGGGAGCTCACCACATCCTTTGAAGTTTCACCACAGTAGTTTATCACTGTCACCATTAAAATGTGCTTCTGCAATATAATTTGATTTTTTTGTCTGGCTCCTGTGGCTGCATACAGATCTCAATCATTCTGTCCTTAAAGTGAGGAGCCCTTTTTGTCTTTTCTGAAAGTTTTTATGTGACGGTCAACTCATCTTCCACTTTTTTGATAACATGTACAGATTGAATTTGCCAACTCTTGCTGTATTGTGCTTTCTGCAGCACTCAAATCGTATTTGCAGCCTCTCCAATTTATAAACATGCTTTTGAAATTCCTCTGCTAAACAGTGAGTATACAGAGAGGAATGTGTGGTGCCACTAGCATTATCAAATACCATTAAGAAGCTGGAATTTGTTTACCAGATGCCGCACTTTGTAGTAGAATTGGCTATGACTAGGCTGGTAGTAGTTTTTTGGCCCCAAATTATAAATCTTGCACATTTAAAAGTCAATATGTAGGATAAAAGCTTCCTGCCTAGGCTTGGACTGCTATGTCAGAAAGCCCTGCAGGTGTCTGATTGAGAGGCTTGCAGACAAAGAGTTGTTCCTAAGGGACCAGAGACTTTGGACTACACTTCAGTGCCTGAAATAGCTCAGTGCAGATGTGTGATATCCTCAGCAAGGGCTTTTTAGGACTAAACAGAACCAACAAACTGTGGTTTTGAAGTCAGGAGATTTCCATTGCTGTCTGATCTAGGGGAGCTGCTCTGTTTGGTTTTGTGGGATGGTGTTCAAGGGCCAGCAGCATTCAGGTATAGGGTTTGCCTTACAGTTCACAGGAGTACAAGACCACAATTTGCTGTATAAGCTTTAAAGTTTTAATTTGCTTTTTTTACCCCACTGAACAACCTCTTCCTGAAGATTTTCCCTGCTCTGAGTTTAGGTTTTGTCTTTTCAGTGGTGTTCTGGGAATATATTGGCCACCTCTTGTCCAGATTTAATTTCCTTCTGCGTGTTGTGCTTTCTGTTTTGCCCTCTTTACTCACACACATGTGTTCCTCTTGTTTCACACATTGTTCAGTTTATGTTGTTCTTTTTCCTCACCAACCTCTTTCCCATTCAGCTGTGGCACTTACTTGGGTGAGCCTGAGATGTTTGTTCAAGCCCATTCATCCTTCTTGTTCAAGGTTCTATACTTAGCTTGCTCTTCTTTGAAAGTTTGCTCATTCCTTTGAGGCAGAAGCTTCAGATATTCCCTAGCTCCAAGACCTTAACCAGACAGGGGTTCAGGTACCCAGATGCCAATAGCAGGATTGGTAACCACACGCCATCAGGAATAGAAAGGCATTTATGCATAAGTTTGGGCAGTTGACCTGTTGCAGGACTTTGCTGAAAATCCTAAGAGGCTAAGTAGCAATTTCAAAATATATCTTTTGAGCACTCTGCTGTTGAAAATTCCCACTTGGACTTCTCTCTGTGGTCAGATCAATGAAAGCAGCCCATGGGGTATTTGATGGACTAGATGGAGTGATTCGTCTCCAAGCCGTTCCTGCTGGTTTGGGTCTCTATGTTAAGGGTGAGATTTCAAGAATCTGCTCATTTCTGGGTCTTAGTCATATCTGAACATTTGTAAAAGAAGGGCAATCAACCCCCTCCCTTCTGTGGCATAGAAATCAGATGATAATGTGATTCCAGTTAAATACCTGCCCAGATAACTGCCTGATAACACCCAACTGGCTGGTGGTTCCAGCCAGAGCTGACTTGTTGGTTTCAGCAGTGCTTTCTGACATGATGCTATTTGTGCTTAATTGCATGTTGGTTCATGGCCTGAGTCCAGGCTCTCCCACCATCCTCACTTCCTGTTATTGGCTCATGTTGCAGCTTGGCCTCAGGCAAATCAACTGTGTTTTCTCAGGCAGGAAAACCCAAACCCCACATGGGAACCAGCTTGACCCTGAACTGTGCCCTGCCAAACACTCAGACCTCCAGGCAGTTTGGGCTGGTGACTTGGGGCCGCATTTGGCCATGGCTAACAAAGACACTCTGGGATACAGTTTGTGCAATTCCAATGTGTGGCCACTCCCAGCTAACCAATTTCCTGAGCTGTTTTGTCTGCTTACCAGAGTTATCTCTGTTCATATGAATTTCCAAACTTTAAATGCTCCCTGCTGCACTGATAAAAGGCAGTGGAGCAAGACAGAAAAGTTGTACTTTCATAGCCTTTAATGCTTTCATAACTGCTACTTTTTATACCGTTTCAGAGAATTGTCTCATTCTGACATTTCAGTGAAACATAGAAGATCAAATTGAATAACGTCACATGCTATAGATTTTGAGTGATAAATAAGCTGAGGCATAATTTTTCTGATTTACAAGGTCAGCAGCCATCTCATATTTTTAATATGCATGTGATTAACATCAATATTTGAATATCCTGATAAGCTTATATCCTGATATATAATCTGTAGATTGCTGTTATGTCAGCTGACTTGCAGTACTCTATGACTACCAGTCATTAATATCTCCTCAATCTCTCCATAAAAGTAAATACAATGAATAGAATTGCAAGTCCAGCTTCTGATTATGTGAAAAGCATGGACAAAATCTTAAGATCTTGTGTATATGGGCTCTTCCATGGTGCAGGGGCAGAAGCGATTCTTGAGGGCTCCTGTGTAGCAGCCATGCATAGATGGGTAGAAGAGGGTCTTGTGTTTGCTGCTTACAGTGCATCCTGCCACTGGGGATCAGATATGGGACAGGACAGGAGCCTGTTGCTTGGTCTTCCTCTTTTTGCCCTGTTTTGTCACTCACTAAGGAGACAAAGGTGTTGTGATGGAACTATTGCCAGCATAACAAAAGAGGTGTGCCACAGCTAGAAATACAGACACAGTTAATAAACAATGGCAAACTTATTTTACTAGGGCTCACCACACTTTTAGGGCATTATCAGGTCCCATGGAGTTACTGAGAAAGGTAAAGGAAGTGGAAGAAATCTGGAAATGGAGAGGGAGGCTGAAGAAAAATGATGAAGGGAAAATTAGAAGTGCCAATCCAGCCTTCTGCCTGCCAGCTGTGCCTGCACCTCTGTACCAGTAAGATCACCTCTGCACCTGTAGGAGAAACAGCAAGGTGAAGGTTACTTAGCGTGAACAAAAATTAGATGTCAAATGGAAGGAGTACTTAAAAGCCTCGTGCTTTTACCTGCCTCCCTGGTGAGCTGATTGTACCCAGAGCAGATCTTTAGTTTTTCTCTCCCCACCCTCTCTGTGCATTCCCACTTACATGCAATGACTATAAAGTCTCCCAGGTGAGCACTTCTTTGTACTGAACACTGTGAGACCTGGTCTGTGCTTAGAAGGCTGTTGATAATTTTGGTGACTTGGTTTTCATTGAATCAAGAATAAATGAGCCAGACAATATATGCAAAATGTTGTTTGAATTTCTAGGACACAAAAGAATTATTCAATAAAGTCAAGCAAACCAATGCCATATTCCCAGCTAAATGTAGAATCAGTGATTTTTTTGGACAAAAAATAAATCCTTTTAAAAGGAGACTGATCATAGTGCCAGATCACTCAAATCCCAACAACAATAACAACAAATATATTACAAAACCCAAAAAAGAGCTGTCTGAGAGAGCTGGGGCCCAAGGCAAGCTGTGATTGTTTCGCCTTTTCTGGAGATAGAAATACCTTTGTCTCAGAGGAAATAGAGCAGACATTCTTTGTAGCTGATTTCCTTCTGACTTCCTCTGTGCTAGAGATGCATGTTTTCCTAAAGCTTTTTGAGAAACTAAACCTTTTTGCTGTGATTTTGCACTTCAGCAGCTTAAGTCCAGCTAGTTCTCAATGATATCAAATTTTGCTGATGTTAACAAAAAAAAAAAAAAAACCAAAACCCTACCTAAATTTCTTTTTACTTTCCCTAACAGACCATTTCACACTTCAGAATATTCATGCACTCCAGCTTGTGCTTTCGTTTATAACCAAGCTGAATACTGAAGCTGCTGGTGGCAAAGTTCATGTTAGCATTGTTTTCTCCCCTGTTTAGTCTGGCATCTGTTTCAGTATCACTGCTTTGTGTTAGAATTAGCAAGGAAAAAAAGAAGCATATTTATGCAGTACAATAGGTTTTCATAATCATTTCCAGATGGCAGATCCCATCCTTCCTTTTCGTATGATTCACTGAAACTCAAAACACTGCATAGAATGGTCTGGAAGCAAAGAAATAGGAATGAAAATCTCCTCAGGGAAAGGTTGGTATGACATACTTTTCATGAAAAATCTGTCAAAGGAAAAAGAAACTTAAAAAATAGGATCTGAACTGGTAAACACTAAGGGAGAAATTTATTAATCACATTGAGTGCAGAGAATGGACTAGTAAAAATTGTGATGATAAGGTCATCATCACAGTCTCATAAAAATGGTCTAGGTCTTTTCTTCAGACCTTGCCTATTTAAAAGCAGATGTATTAACACGCTTGTTCAATGTAATTTTCTTTCTCTTTCAAGGAACATACCAAATTTTTTGAGGTCACAGAAAAACATTTACCAAGGTTGAGTTATCCAGTCCAAGCAGCAGCAGCTTCTGCTGTAAGATCCAGAGAGATATGTAAGGATTCATCCACAGAGGGCTGTTGTTCTTTGGATAACAACTTTCCACTACACTCAAAGCTGCCTTACTAAGGAGTTAGTAAAAATCTGTTCCAGGCAGTGGAGGTGCTGAGATTCCCAGCCCACAGATTACAAAGCTTTACAATACTAGAGGCATTCAGCAGAGTGGGGTGTCTGGGTGAGAAGAGGGACACAAGTCCCTCTTCACAGTTCTGTTTGATAAAAGCCATTTAAGGAAATGTGTAGTTCTTTACTTCCAGATGTTAAAGAAATATTATCTCTTGGCTGTTCTTGCAACTCTTGGCCTCTGACTTTCGAGCATTGATATCATAAGTGAATTTGTATTGGCTGGTATAGTGCCAAGAAATCAAGCTGAAAGAGACTTTGTGACAAAATTGATTTATTTTTCCAATGAAAGTCATCTCCATGCGCTTCAGATGATAAAACAACACACAGTTGCCATCCCACTTTTCAGAGTTTGGCTAGAAGTCTTTTCTTGATGTTATGAAGATGAAAATGTATTTATTTCTACATGTGAGATTTATTTATTCCCCTTCACTTCCATCTCCTGTTCATTTATCAGTCCAGGAAAGGAGCATGTCAGTTTAAAACAAACAAAATACTTTATATGTGGGTGGCTCCAGATTCATTGCAGATCCCTACAGAAGCCTTCATTATGAAATACCACTGTTTGGATGTGGTGAAAGCTGAGACTTTCATGGATTCCTGCTGCCCCCCATTTGGGTGACAGTGCTGTAGTCTTTAATTGATCAGCATGATTCAGTATGTTTTGGTTTCTGGCTTGTTTCTTTTCGTGCCTCCCATATCCTCAGTAGCACCATCCTCTTCAAATACATAAGTACCTCCCATTTATCCTGCAGATGTATTTTACTTTGACATCAGTGGGATATCCAGAAAAATTAAAGACTTCAGTGTTTAACTCTTTTATAGTCTCACTTTTGCACAAGGGACGTGATGCTTGATGGATAATATTATAGAAAAATCATCTCAGTTAGTAGATCACCTGATTTGGTGACTCTGCAGCCGCTTGTGATGTGGCCATTTGCAGGGTACAGAACCAAAAGCCTGAAAGAAAAAAATAAAAAGAAATGTGAATTCTGTACCATCTTCAGTTGTGGAAGAGATGATTTACAACATAGGCACAGTTGTCACCCAAGAAAGACTCATTGTTTCTAACTTCTGGAAAGATACTTGATAAATTTTCAGACTGTGTGTGGGCTCTTTTCTTCTTTTCCTGGCACAGATCCTGTTAAATACACAGAGGGTCAAATGCTTGTTTTGGCCTTCCTGCACGGAGGCCAGCTGGAGAGCCGTAGTGTAACAGAGCACACTTCTCCCTGCTGCCAGTTACCCCTGCAGGAACTCACTGGGGGCACTTGAGACCTGCTCTGCTCTCGCTGGCTGCAGCCCAGCCCACACCTCTCTCCCTCAACACACTGCCAAAGGGGGTTTTCCAAGCAGGCAGAGATCCAGTATTGAACAGCTGTCTGTGCCATAGCAGAGTTATCTTCATCTCCGTGATAAAGGCATGGGGCTGTTTCCATGTCATTTCAAGTCAGGTGACTTTTGGGTATTTCAAGTAAAAGGAAGCATTTCCTGAAAGCAGATGTGGAAAAGACATCCAGTAATAACCAATTCTTGGGTGTTGTGAGGTATATGCAAGGATATCAGAAAGTAAAAGGGAGAACTAAGGAGAAGAGAGGAGCACTTTTGTGAGAGGCTGGGTCCACTGAATAGTTTGGTAGGAGCTACTGTCACTGGACAAATTACCCAAGTGGAATTTGAAGGTATAGCTGGTATTTTTTGGCCTTTAATGTATTACAATTGCTGCTAGAAGTGCATCTTTCTGTGAATGCACCTTGCTACCAACTGTGAATTTGCCTCAGAAGTAAAAAGAAGTAAAAATGTACCAAAATGAGGGCAAGGAGGAATTTAAGTGATAGGGCAAAAAAAAATTATTAAAACAGATATCAAGACTTCTGTTGAATGTTCTTGCCTTGAGTATGCACATTCCTAATTGGACGTCTGGGTTGTGGATTTCTTTTTGAAAGAATGGCTGGCCATTGACATTTTCTCAGTTTCTCAGCATCTACCCTTCAAATTTAAAATGGCATCAAGAATTAAAGAAGTATCCCTAGAACGTATTTGTTGCAGCTCACACTGGTTTTAACAGTTTCCACAAGGAAAGGGGATCATCTTTTCCCAGTGCATGTATAGACACATCCAAAATGCAGCTGTTCAGGCACTTTTGCTCCTCAGGGTATGCCAGGGTGAAATGTATTGATACAGGAGAATCTGAGATCTTATGCTGCAGCAGATTGTTGTTACTTTTTTTAGCAGAAAATCTCTGAACCCTAGCTTTAAAACTTTAGTGATGGAAGGCAGAAGAAATATAAATATTCTCTATTAAATAAAGAATTCCCTGAAGTCCGCTGTGAATAACAATTGTGTAGGAAGAGACCATCAGAGCTTGAGAAGGGTAAGTGCTTCTGAGGAAACCAGGAGGCTTTACGGTCTGAGACTGCTCCAACAATAAATACACAATCAGTTCAAATTATATGGCAAACTCTTAAACAGCGTCAGTGTATTTTGGCATGAGGGCTGAGTTTAAATGCATTAAGCTTTTCAGTGAGTAGTAATAATATGGCATTAGAGCATTAAGAACAGGATGAGCTTTGCCAAACCTTTGCTTTAGCTCTTTGCCTAAGGGCATGTTTAAAAGGTAATTTCAATGTGGTTTTAACTGGCTGCAGTGCTAACCCAGGAAGGGTGAGGGAAAATCTGGCAAGGACTCTTGAAGTTTTGAGGTCTTAGATTTTTGGATTATTGTCATAGTGGGATGCAGCTGGATTGTTATATGAGCAGAGCTTTGTTGCAGCTTGCATGGCTGTAAAGTGAAAGGAGTTTCCCAAAAAAAAGGGAGAAGAAACAAAATAATATCTGTAGTACTGGTGTACATCTGCATGAGCCAGAACTTTTTATAGAGCAAAAGATAGCCCTTGTGCTCAGTACCTGCTAGTACTCCAGACTCTGTGACTCTGCCACATGAGGCCCTCCAGTTTTACAAAATACCCTTCTAGTCATTAGTTGCAGGCAGGACCCCAGTAACGTCTGGATCAGATACTGGATAAAAGCTGTGATTCACCAGATGGTTAAACACATGAAATCTCTAATGAACAGAGTCTGAAAGAGACAGAAAAAGGGGTTATGAAGGGGAAGGTGGTCTGGCCCTCACAGCACTTGTCTACTCAGTGTTGAAGAGAAGAAATTTCTGAGGCATTTTGTAGCCAGAGCCTAACACAGCCTTAAGCTTGAGGCTGTGATTCAGAATGGCTGGTCCTAGCCTTGGGAATACTACTTCAGAAAATTCTTAAATTGGAAAACCAAACCTCCAACTGAGAACATGGTTTGACCTTCTTTTTTTTCAAGTATTCCTGTTTGAGAGCACAGAACAGGCTTTCCATCAGGTTCTGCAGTCAATAGTTGTCTAAGGTCAATCACATCTGCTGTTGTGCAAAAATTTCAAACTAATGTTCTACATTTTAAAATTGAATAAGATTCAGGTGGTAATTTGGTTTATTTCCAGAGTGAACTGTCTTGTGACCAATGCTTTTGGATCATGATATTGGTGGGTGTAGTACTTCTGTCATTCAAAGTAATTTCCATGATCCAGTCATCTCAAAACTACACTTAAAATATCTTCTCCAAGAAACAGTTTCAGAAAATCAAAGTTAACATATTTTTCTGGCTTAATGAAAATATGTTAACTTCTTACTTAATGGTCCCACATGGAATCTCTGCACCCAGCATTTGCAGCTTGAACTGTTTCTATGGATTGGCAGCTTCTTTGGGTGCTGGTTTTTAGGTGACCTGAATAAACTGCTCTACCAAGGCTTTGAAATGTCAGAGCAGGCCCTAAAAGCCACCTCAACAGTATCAAATCAGGCTTCCAGCCTACACACTCAGCAAAGGGAATATCAACACCTCCAGGTTTAATCCATTTAGATAAATTAATTTTAATTTAATATAATTTAATGTAATTTAATTAAGAAATTCCATTGCAGCGTTAGTTTATTTATTGTGATATCCAAATTTTCATATGGGCTGTGGTACTCTGAGTATTGTATTCTTCCTAATTATTCAACAAGATGAGATATTTTTGCATTGTTTTGAGGAGCTCTTCTATGTGTGTCACCATACAAATGGGCAGGCTTCAACTGGGGTTCCTTAAGACAGACTAAATAAAATGCTCAATAACATTGCCAGGACAATAACATTGTGTACTCTGTGTACTCTTGGGACACAGAGTCAAGAATATCTCACAATTTCTAAAATTTTTCTGGACTCTTCCAGGATGTAAAACTCCATGGAAGTATAGGCCACTTTGGAACTGCTGAGGCCATATTGTACATAGTACTGATTTTCAAGTACCTTGGACTTTCTAGAAAATTTTCCATTATATGAAGGTGAATTCATGTGGAACTCTTCCATAAAATTCTGGATGTATATTTTTATAAAGTCTTTATTCATGCCAATTACTTTTTTTTTAAGCAAGCTGTTTTACCTGAGAGATCTCAAGCCTTAGCCAATGCCTCTGCAATCTACAGAGATTAGGTTTTTCCTTTGAATTCTAATCCAGAGAATAAAATGTCTGTGACTTTTGCAGTGTTCTTCTATTGTGACATTTTGAATTAGTGCTTCTGTATTGAGGAGTCCCTTGAAATATGTACCTACAGTCCCAGAGCATAAGAGAATAAAATAATAATGAAAAACACAGATTAAATTATGTTGCTCTCCAAGCCTTAGCTTTTCATTTCTCCACTTTGAAGTTAGTGCTTTAAAATTGCTTTTTTCAACATATCTATTAAAGATCGTGTTTCTACATCTATCTATCTATCTATCTATCTATCTATCTATCATGATTGGTAAATCAAGTATGGAAACACTTGATCTGAAAAGAGAATACTTAGCTATTTCATAGCCTATTCAGTACAGCCATAAGAACATTTCATATCAGAACATATTGTTCAAAGCTGTAAAAAGAAAAATATATAGCACAAAATGACAGAATAAGGGCATTACTGCAGAATCAACATAAAGAATGAGGAGGAGAACATGCCAGAGATGATGTACAGATACCAGAATTCTGCTGTAATGGAATTGTTTTCTTTTGCCTGATGAACACTGTACAGAGTTTTCTTCCATAAAATCTGGATTACATTCATTTTTTTCTTTTTTTTTTTTTTTTAACACCACATCTGGGTAGGCAGGATGTTTTTTGAGAAAACTGTGCTTATTTTTGTTGGGAAAATCATCTGATGCCTTATGCTGCAAGGAGACTTCTGTAGCTATACAGCTTTTGTGACTGTGACCTCTTTGGGGCAATGTCTCTTATCTCCTTTAGTATGTAAGATATACCCTGCGCAGTGGGGCTTTGTTCATCATTGCTCATCTTTTGCTTTGTCTGCCTTGAGCCTTTCAATGAAACATGGAGTCTGCTTGTTTGGTGTGCTGTGCAAAGAGCTGAGACAGCCTGTTCCAAAAGAAATGAGTGAATTGAACTCCCTCTTGGGGCCTCTGAGGTTTGTTCTTTTTCACATGCTTCCATTTTATCTGAAATAAGTCACTTTGAGTAAAAGCACACAATGGTGCTTTGTGCATGAAGAAATCGGTAGCTTTCTGGATTTTAACTTCAGTGAACAAACATTTTTGCACCCTGTTTTGTCTTGCAAATGAAGCCAAAGCAATTGTCATGTATTTCTTAGAACACATGACATGAATTGTACAGCACCCACACCTTACCCTGTAATGACCTGTAACTGATTCTGCAGGTGAAAGAACCCATCTGAAAAGCCTGACATATAATGATAATAATGATAGCCAAAACAGAAATTTGTTTCTTTCATAGGTATGTAGCCTATCTCTGAAAAACAGCAAATTCCAGATTTTTCATGGTATTTTGTCTTTACGATCAAGTTATTTTAAAAAATGTTCTTTAAATTAATTCTTCTCTGGTTTTGTCTTTAGCTGTTCATCAGCAATTATGTTCCACTTTCCCTCAATTAACCTGAATTCTTTGAAGGGAGCTCCTTTCTAGGCTATCTGCATCTGGACTCTCTTCTTAGAAAGAAAAGCCCCTTTTCACAGCTCGCCACCCAAGTTTTGGCAAAAGGTGAAATTGCAGCCATGAAAGATTTTTTTATCTTTTTGTCCTCCAATTTTGTTCCAGCTACATGCATTCTGCTCTAGGACACTTGCAGAAGTTACTGAACAGCAAATGGTGTATCAGCTAATTCAAACCTGGAGATTAAATAAGCAAGGCAACAGTTTTTGATAGTGTGAGAGATGTCCGATCTGGCTGATGTCTCTGCTCGGACACGCGCAGGATGGCTCGGGGCAGCCCACGGTTCAAAGGACAAGTCTGGACTCTTCAATATTTCGGTCTTCAGATTGTTTATTATTTCTTATCTTACAAAGTTTTCTTCTCTGCCAGCCAGGATCTGACCAGCAAGGCAGCCAAGGGCACTCTGACCACCCACGGGGTGGTCGTGTCTTTTTATAATAAAAACTATGTACATCATATTTACTTTTTATCCCCAATACCTTTCACCCTTGTTAACAAGTGCACCTTCACCACAAACCAATCCCCAAGTGCCAGCATCACCACAGAAGATGGAGACCAAGAAGAAGAAGGAGAAAGGCTGGACCCACCCAGTTCCCTCCATCTTGCCTCCTGAACCCCCATACCAGAAACCCTAAAATTTACTTTTCCACCCTGTGATAACTTCACTAATATTCCACTTAAACTGTTGTGGCTTACTGATCTTCATAGAAGGTTGGTGACCTGCTCCATGGGTCATAATCAAACCCACAGGGGCATTTTGGGCTCTGTGCTAGGGTCTCTGAGACCCCTGACAAGGGTCTTGGTTGCTCAGGACAGCCACAGGGATGTCCTGGTCCTGACAGAGAGATATGAAATCAAACAGACATTAAAGAGGTTTCAGCAACACAGACTCAACCAGGGGGGGCAGTGGCAGCAGCAAGCAGCCAAATTCAAGACAAGGGACGAAGATAAGCAGTGTCCTGGTGGTGATGTGTGAGCGCTGGTGAAGTTGGTTTGATGCCCATTTGCAATCATCTGCCATTGGAGAGATTTGAACAAATAAGGAAGCAAACTATAAAGCAGAGACCACTATGAGGTGTTGAAATCCTCCCTGCAAATGCCCCATATCTCTTCCTGGAGCTGCAGTGCTCCCAGTGTAGGTGCTGACAATGATGGCAAAAGGCAGAAGAGCAAGGAAGCCTTGACCTCTGTACAGCATTGCTCTGTTCTAGTTTATCCTCATGCCATTTCCAGTGAGGCCAATCCCCCTTATGAAGGTGTTGGCAGAAGTTTTTTCCTCCCATTTCTTGCAATTTGAATCTTCTCTGAAGACAAAAGGCATAACTTCTGGAGGAAGAGAGAGAGAGAAATGAAAACACACATTTGGAAAATCCTTCAAAATATTAATGAAGTTTTTTAAGAGAAGATAAAGTGATGAAAGACAAAGACAAAAGGGTGAGAACCTGCTGTGGACTTGAAATGAACAGTATTCAGATATATTCCTGGGAGGAATGTCCAGGTGGATGCTGAAGCACTGCATGAAATAAAGAATATCTGCAAGGGATTTGTTATCTAGTACGCAGGATCAAGCTTCATTCCACCAAGTGATGTGTGGGTAAGGACACCTGGTGAGTGGAAAAATGTAAGACAGGAGATGTTACAGTGCATTCTTTCAAGTACTTTTTGTCTATTACCAATTCCCCAGAAATTGTTTCCTGTGTGTGCTTTGTTTTTAAATGCATAGAAAAACCAATTCACTTTCCAGATCTCCATTTTGGCAGTTCAGAGAGAGGAAGAAGGTGTGCAAGGTTAAAAGAGTAAACTTTGAATCTGCTCTTTAGATCTTCTTAAGTGCCAAGCAAAATATAATGACATGAACTGATAGGAGGACATGAATGAAGAAGGAATATTGGAACTCACAAATCTGGGCAATCTGTCCTATTAAAATTAGAGGAAGTTGTCTTAACTGGGGGTATCAGTGTGTCCTACTTACAGCAAAACGGCAGATGCAGAGTTTGGAGACTTCCATCTATAGCAATATAATAATATTCCTACAGGAGAAACATAAAGCAGCTTAGGAAGGCCAATCTGTATGCAGTTGATGCAGGTTTTAAAAGAAGCTTAGTTTTCTGATACAGTTAATGTGATACAACCCTGCAGAGAGGGGGAAGGAAATAAATCCCTCCAGGTGTTATCCAGGAGAGCTTGTTCCTGGTGACATTACTGCTTCTGATGTAGGAGCTGCCATGACAGTAGAAAGGGAGTGGTGAAAGTCTAATGGAAAAGCACAGTTTGTCCAGAGAAAGAGTCTTCAGCATTGAGATTTTCAAGCCATGAGGCTTTTCCATTCTTCATTGATCAAACTGGGCACAGGACACGCGCAGCACTTCGCCCAAAAAGCTCTCCTGAGACAGAGAGGTGCCTTTTATGTTAGTTCCAATTATGTTGGCAGTACATGGCATTTATGAGCAACAAGATTGCTGTAGGACAAGAAATGTTTTTAATGAAAGTATTTAGTCCCTGAAGCAATTGTTTTGCGATTGCCTGGCAAGGACATCTCTGCCCCTGAGCTTTCCACTGGAAGGCAGAAACAATTCTGATGTGAGTGGTAAATACCCTGCTGTAAAAGACTTTACTTTTTCTCAGTTTTTAGGGATCCTGTGCTTTCAAAGTAAGCGATGTGTCATTAATAATCTTGTGACACACAGAAGGACTGGGAACAAAATGATCTTTATTTTCTGGCTGTAGTAATGTGACATTCTTCTGGGTGAGGTTACAGCCAGTTACACATTATCCAGTGGCTCTTACAGTTATTGCTATAAAGCTTTATCCTTGCTATCATCAGGATGGTGCTGAATTAATTTTTTCCTATTCTCACAGTGCTGCAGCCAACAAGGCCCCTATCATTCTGCCAGACACGATGGAATTGTATTGTGTGGTTTAAAGCAGATTCTGTGAGAACCTTTAGCCCACACAGAAAATTTTGCCTAGATTTATTCCAGTATAAACCAATACCACAGTTCAAAAAAAAAAAAAAAAACCAGAGTATGGAGTTGCATGTTTGCAAACTGAGCACAATGTACATCTGTTTACAAAGTATATTTTAAAAATTCCTATCATTTTAGTGAGGTTATATTTACAGGCTACCAGGCACTTTCCTCTCTCCTGAGAGTTTGGAGATAGTCTTCAAATGATCCTTAGCTTTACAAGGCATAAAAATAAATTTGGAGCTAATACGGGCAGATTCCTGGCAGGATTTTCCTTCACTCTGCCCTACGTAACTATGAATGCAAGCCAGGGCTAATGTTTCTGGCTGTGAAAAAGAGAACTTATGAAAACAGCACCACAATGTTTTGTTCAGGGTGTGTGGCCATGGTCAAGTTAAAAAAATAGCAGCAGTATTATTGCAATAAGCTGTCTATACAAAGAATTTGCTGAAGTAAAATGGTAATTTTTTAAGAGTTAACATTTGCAGTAGGACTGGTCTATATGTTCAAGAATAATTATTGCACTAGATGAGAAAATGAAGGATCCACCACTCTTAAGGATTTCTGAATGTTACAGTCAAATTCCCATCTCTGCTTGTGTATGAACTTTTTCTAACAGAAGACAGCACGGCAGGATCTCTCCTTTTGCAGTTCCAGGAAACATCAGAGCAGCTTGCTGAAGACCAAAGCATTTTCCAGCCTGAAAATGTCCAAACCTGTGTCCACCAGGATCCAGTAAGCACATCCTTGGAGCCATATGCCATAACAATCCTCTTCCTTGGGAGTCTGCTGCCATAAGGTGTGCCAAGCAATGCCCAAGTTGCACCCTTAGTGAAAACAGCAAGAAAATGACTGGGAAGGGAAAGCTCCATACTGCTCCAGAGGAATAGCAGCAGCTCATGTATCTCCAAGACCTTCTTCAAGTGTTGGCATTTTAATTAAAGAATTTGTTCTTCCACAATTAACCCAATCCTATAAACAATCAGTCTTCAAATCTGGTTGATAACTCTTATTTTACAACACAGGAGAATTCAGGAACACAGGAAAAAGGATAAATTGGGAGAAAAGGTTAACCATAATGGTACTGTTCAGGGAGAATGAATAACTGAAATGTGACCCTAAAAATCCTATACTGATTAGTAGTGAAAAACAGAGTTTATTTTCTATCACTATGATATTCTGGACCAAGAAACTTTTTTTCTGACATGGCAATTGGAATAAAAGTTGCAGGTACATCTAATGAGTTCTCTCAGTGGTTTTCACTGAATTATCTGCTAGGGTGAGTAAGAAAATATCAAGCTGGTCTCATCCTATCCAAACATTTCTTGTCCTGTTTGAAACTGTGTTGTCATTCTTTTTAGAAACATCTAAATTTTATTCAGTATGAATTCTTTGCTTTCTACTAGAAGACACCTGAACTTTTTTTTTACTGAATGATTAATGAGGTTGATTGTTCCAGTTTTTCCACATAGAAAAAGGCAATATCCAAATTTGTTTCATGTTGTACAGGATCACCCAGTGAGAAATTTCTGCAAGTCTTCTCTGGCTGCTGCTAGACCAGCAAGGAAGCAGGCTAATGTTCATTAGACACTTTTCATCTGCCTACCTGAGGACAGACCAGCACTTTCCTAGACACCAACACTTTCCTAGAACCAATGGCGTTTGGATATCTGACAGATGGTGATGTTTTGAAGATAGGTGGCCAACTGCCCATCAAACAGGCAGCAAAGTTTTACTCATATCAGACTTTAAGCCCCCCTGGACTTTTGCAGCAACCCCAAAATGCTACAGTTGCAGAAACACGGCAGGAAGCAGCACACCAGGCTGAGAGCAAGGGTGGGAAGCAGCAGCACTCCTGGGCACTTGGAGGCAGAGAGAAAATGAGGGAATGGTGGGTCACTGCAGGTCTGGATGTGCTGACTCAAGCCCAGAGTGATCCTCTCTTCCCCAGGACTGTCCTTGGCTTCCTTGAGCAATGGCAGCTTTCAGAAGGGCACTGCACAAAACCCATCCTTGGATCAGGTTAACTTTTCTCTTTGCTACCTATAGCAGTAAAGTTGTAGGAAGATCTTGGGGTATAAAAGTCATGAGATCCCACTCCCGAAGGAGTGTACCAAATATGCCTCAGTTCATGGAACAACCATGGGGATCCTGGCGGGACTACTGGTATTTGTTTGGCCACATGCTTGGAAGAAAACCAGATTAAAACATTGTTACTTTTAAAATAAACCAAGAATTTACATCTCTTTCGAACTAAGCCAAAGCTCTCTGAAACACAGAAAAGTCAAAATAGTTTTTTCTACGATTTCCTCTTTTCTCTCATTTGAAGGCAATGTTTCAGTTAGCTTAGCTGTACCTGGTACTTACATGGATAGGAGCCAACTGCCAAGAATCTGTAAGGATTGACAGCAACTGGAAAGAAAATTGGGAGAGGAAAAAGAGGACCATGCTTCCTCAACATTTTTAATGAAGTGCAGCAAATTTAGAACAGCAAATACATGTAGAGCCTTGTTATTCAAAAGCCTACATTGACTAGTTAATGGGGAAATCATGATTTATTTAGAGAAAATTATCTTGTGCAATCATTTATGTCCTGGTTTATTCAGATAATCCAAGATTATTTTGGCACCTGGTGTCCTTGGCACAGAAGAACCCTGGCCGGCTTCATACCTCCCATTGCCCTCCTAGCAGATGTCTTTTATGAAAGCAGCAATATCCTTGAGGGAGTTTAATCATCTGAGGAGCAGTCAAAGAATGCTCCAAGATAAGTGTGTGTACACTGAATAGTGTGGTGCCCCCTCCAAAGTAATCACAGTGCTATGAGCAATGACTGCCCTGAGGTATAAATTAATTCAAGATGGTATTGCAAATCAGGGTGGTGCCCTCCACATGGTTATACACACCAGCAGCAGTTGTGCTAGCTGCTAAAAACCTGTGTTTTGTTTTATACTCATCTCTTCTGGACAAAAAAGTCATTTACCCCTCTCTCAATGGTATTGGTTTTGCAGAATTTAATTATGGAAGAGCCTTCTTGGAACAGGTTTTCAATCTCAGAGAGGCTGCAGTGTGACAAGGGACCTGCGTTCATCACCTTGGGGGTGTCACCCCTTATGTCTGGTGTGGTGAAGGCTTCCCTTTGAGTGGTCCCTGTTGCTTGGCTGGAAAAGAGCTGCAGCACATCTGTGGCTCCTCATATGTTCCTCTGTACAAATGACACAAAATGCAAAGAGAAAATATGAAGTGTCCAAAATAACCTCAACAGTTGTCAAAGTGAGCAACTATCCCTCAATCAGGAAACAGGTTTTTTTGTGTGCTCTGAGCTTTTGGGATCTGTGCTGGTTTGTGCTTCAAGGGCTTGAGTTCACTTCCAAAAGAAGCAGAGGAGTGCACCCACTTTTAACTGCTTCAGAGTAGTGGGTACAACAGGGAGTATTAATAAAAGGAAAGTGGGAAGGAAAGAAAACCCAGGAAAATAGTATAACAAAACGCTCACTCCCCTCTACCTGGACTGTTTGTGTGAGCACAGCCTAAAAAAAGCTCACCAAGCCACATTTTCAAAAGGAAGCAATGAAGTTATTCTATTGACATTCAGACCATATCAAAAGAGCTTTTTCTGCATTTCCATGAGGGTTTGCTTTTAAAAGGAAACATTAATGAAATGTATTGCAAACTTAAGGCCTGCTTCTGCTTGAACTTTTCTGTGAGCATGGATGTGTTCCAACACTGTTAAAGTAAATGGGAGGAGTGTCACAGTGACAGGATGGGTCTGGGCCCACAGGAAAATCCAGCAAGTGCTGGCAAGCTGACAGGGGAGCTGTGCTTAGCAAGGCCATTTGTAACCACTCTGTGATGTGGGCAGCTGTGCAGTAGCTCTGTTGCAGAATCAGATCTATAAACCAGACATTATGAACATAGTGTACTGTTAGGCCACTGCTGGGAGAAGAGGGTTTTCCAAATTTGATAATATATAGCACCTTAAATGGTTGTGCATTATTTCTCCAAACTGTAAAATTGTAAAATATATTATTTTAGAGTCTTTATCATATTTATTTAGAGGTATTATCATATTCCCTGTGGTTGTTCTTACGGTTTCTTATCGTAGTCATGATTCAGAGGAGCATTTAGAAGATGTCCTTTAGTGCCTGACTTTCCAGAGTATTATTTAGACTTAGTTTTCAATGGGCTTTTTTTGCTAATTAGCGATGCAGACACAAATTAGGGTATATGGGCTTTTGAGTTTGAATTGAGGGGATGTTAAATGTTTTGCTTTGGCCAAACACTGAATTTTCAATGTTTTCTCGTGAAGTGCTGAAAAGCAGGAATCAGTCCCAGATCAGATCCTGTTCTCTTGACTGCTTTGCATCCTTGGCTAAGCCTTTGAACAGCTTCTGTTGAACATACAAGGTCTGCTACCATCTCCAGCATGAACAGAGCTGGTTAATTTCTGAGTAGTTGTAGTATGAACAGTCTGGAAAATGAAATTCAGAAGTGAATATTCTTTTTGTGTTGACAGTCTGCTTACAAAAGCACAGCCTTGTGTTACGAAGTGCTGTTCCATAAAAGTAAGCACATACACTATGAACTGTGGTTGGTAGCATTTAATAAATGCTGTGGTTTAGGCAAGGAACATATGTTTTGTGTGAGAGATTTTCCTTTAATCCTAAATTAAATGATGCTATTTCTTGTGGACTATCAATAAGAAATCCCTGCAGGGTTAAAACTTTCTACTGTTTGCTGTCTTTCCCCCCCTCAATTTTCCCTGAAGAATGAGCTTTAAAGTGCCTAATTCTCACTTCCAGACAAATCAAGAAAGGGAAAAAAATGCTCTTTTTTATTACAGATATTTTGTAGCCCAGCAAATATTCATACAAAAGAAGTATCAGCTCAAAGAATTCAGAAATTTGACCAAAATATCTGCTAAGAGGTAAGTAACAGTAATCAACGAGCACATTATCTGAAAAAGTAAATTATGTGTCCAGCCAGACTAACTATGCTAAAATGAGTGGCAGGAGAAGATGTCAAGACTTTTTTCTTTATGACCTCAATTGGTATGTGTTGATTTTTTTTGGCACTGCCCCAGGCCCCAAGTGTATGCAGTTGAACAAGGGGAAAAGGCAGCAGATTTTATTGACTCATAATATGGCTTGCTGTAGTGTTCTGAGGGAAAACAAAAGGCTTGTGTTAGCTATAAGGTACTGTAATATATATTTAACTGGTATAAATTATAAGGTTGTCTTTCCTTAAGAGTATAACATTGTTTCAGAGAGAGTCTGAAGTAAAAAATGATCAAAGCACTGTCCAAAGTAGACAAATTCATCAAACAGACCCAGTTATTAAAAGAACACAAGCTTGGATATGAATTATCTGCTCCTGCTCAGTTTGAACAAAGGTTGCTAACCATTCCCAGTCTGAGATGAAGGGTAATTTTGTACTGAAGACAAGCACCATGGCACATGATGGATTGCAAAATGGATCAGGTAACTTGACTCAGTTTTTTTCCTAGATGCTGTTTCCAGCCAAGCTTTCTGAGCCTGGGAAGCATAATTTTCTATAAAAGTTGGGCTCCTTTTTACATAATATGCTATGGGATTTGTATAGGTCCAGATAACTTCCAAAAGTCCCCATCTCTTTCTCTCTTCTGCCCTGAAACTTAGCTTTTGGTGTCCCTGAGCACCAACAGAGCTCTAAACAGCAGATACACCGAATTGTCACGGTGCATGACAAGGTTTGAGCGCGGACAGGTCACTGTGTCAGATCTATCTTTGACATTGATCTAAATAGAAACATTTTCTGTCAGAGGGAAGTTGCAGCACCCCTTCTGGGCTTTGATGGGTCTTTACAGTGCCTTCAGAAGGAAGCAGCCAAGGCTGAAGACTGCAGTGGAGCTGCCATGTAACAAGCGGGATCTCGGTGTGTCAGGGATGCGCTGCACAGGGACAATGGTGGCTACCCTGGGACAGGCAAAGGGCAGCTGAGACCAGACTGAACCCCTTGGTTGTGTAATGATGACTCTGGGGTACCAACTGATCCTTTGGAACCAACTGAAAACCTATGTTACCTCTTCCAAGCACCAAGAAAACAGTACTTCTTAGGGAAAACTGTAATTTGTGCCATGCACTAATAAGTTTTAGACAGGAATTGATATGTAACCAAAGTAAAAGGGCTCAAACGTAATCAGTTGAATAAAAATCTTGAAGTTATACACATGGCAAGAAGTGCTGTAGAATTTGCCAAGCTATCTAAAACATAGCTCAAATGGGTTTATGAATACCTAGGGTGAAATTCTGGCACACTGAAAAAAGTGGGAATTCTGCCATTGATCTCAACAAGGCTAGAATTTCTGTCTCTTTAGACTCCCTCCACTTATTTTCATTTTATTAGCCATTCTGCTTGCTGATTGCATGCATTTTTATTTTACATGGAGAGGTTGCATAAAGTCAGAATATAATATTTCACAATTGGCAAGACACCCTCCATCCTGCAACTGCAGTTGTAGTTGCCTGTGGGGAAGCAGCAAGTGGCTCAGGGCCAGCACACTGCAGCATTGAGGAGGGGTTTCAAGGCAAGCAGAGCAGCCATGGAGCAGAGAAGGAAAGGGGCCCCTGCCTTGCATTCTTCTATATGAGAGCCAGGAAGAAGCTGCAGCCATCTGCACTGCTAGATGCTTCCTTTGTGTTATCCACAATGTAAAACTGGCTGCTGCAGGGGTCATTCAGGCTGTTTTTCCTCCCCAGTCGTTATCCAGAGTGAGCTGCCACTGTTTGAATCTTTCTCCAGCCCACTCATTGCATGTGTTGACTGTGGAGCTAGAAAGCCACTCCTAAAGCTGAGGGTGAGATGATCTGTGCTCCTTCTGCTGCCATCTTTTACAGGGCTGTTCCATGCGCACTGCGTGATGCTGTGCTGCTGACTGGGGAAATACAGCTAATAGAGGCACACAGAACTGCTTCTCTGGACAAAGCCCAGCCTTCCAACTCACTGGAGCAAGGCTCCATCTCTTCCTTCAGCAAATCTTCCAACCTAATAATCCTTATTTCTTTGTAGGGGAAAGAAGAAATCTTGTGAAAAATACACTCAGTATGTTTATGGCTCATGTTCCTCTGCTAGCTTTAGTTAACCATTTGAAGGAAGTTTTCTCTGAAGACAGAAGGTTTTCAGGGGCAGGCCAGCCCCTCAAAGGCAGTGCCTGGAATGCTTTGTGTGCCCCTTTGCTCACAGCTCTGGTCTCAACAAAGCTGCAGTCCTCAGTGGCGTTGCACCGTATCACGTTATATTTGCAGTCCTGCTGGAATGCTTTTTTTCTATATTCTTTATTCAGATTTTGGTCATATATTATCTGCCTTACAACTCGACACCTATAAAAATTTATGAATTTGTATTAAAACCAATACTTGATTATGTCAGTGTTTATGAGGCTTCCCATGAGTCCTATATTCTTCAGTTGAATCTAGCTATAGCCCCTCATAATAATAATAAAACAGCCCATATTTCACCATTTCTCAGTTAACATGACTCATTGCTTGCAATTACAGTAGCTACCAGCTTACACTTCTGTTGACTTTAAGGATTTGCTGCCTTGTAAGGGTCTTTGCTGATCTAAACACACATAGACATTTATTCAGTGGGCCTCCTTAAGTGGGCTGGAAATAGCTGTGGGTGCATTTTTCCCTTTTCAGAGAACAATGTCTAACTACATTTGCTCATGCAGAAGTGTGTAGTGACTCACAATGAATGTGTAATTGTGGGTTTATATACTGATAATAAGAAAAAATTGACACCACTAGGGCCTTTGTGTTTGCAAATGCTCTGGATATGGAGACCAACTGAAAAAACAAAGAAAATAAACCAAATATGCTTCTTCCTCCCACAGTAAGGCTCTTCTTATTTCCACCCTTTACTTGTCTGGATCAGCCTTAAGTACTTCATTCTGGGGCTTGATGCAGAATTTGTGTGGAGTGCCAGCTGCAGCAGTCATCTGGCTTTTGCAAGTGAGCGTGTTTCACCTGAAGTTAATAGTTAAGAGTCTGGTTTTGGTATTATGCAGTTCTTCTATCTTCATTATCCAGTTTTAAAGCCAAACCAATGTATACAGTAATCACAAAGACTAGTAAGACTCCAGCATTTTAAACCAGACATCAGTGAGTGTGGGGGATTTCTGAGCTTTGATACTAGCAATAGTAACATTCTACTTCTGCCAGGATAGCAGCAAGCGGTACAACATATTTGCAGTATAAGATTCTTACATCCTAGGAACGATAAAGATGTTTTAAAAAATGAATCGGGGAAATAACTTTGTATATAGATAATGATATACATAAGATATAAACTATAAATCCATGTTTTCCGAATTCTGAATAACATAATTACTACAGGACCCAGAGGTACACAAATAGTATATGTGAAACACAGGAGCAAATTTCTCTTAATCCCCATTTTTTAGTTCCCATAACAGAGCTATAATATTTCTGTAATATGAGAACTCCACAGGGGTAATTTTTGCTGTTTGAAGGATGGGCTTGATAGAAGTTGATTCCAGAAGTTACAGCTATACATAAATTTAAATGAATATGTAACATATACATAACTTTTAGCCAAGAGTTATATAGCATTGTAACATGCTTTATGGAGACATAAAGCTGTTATGATTCTTGAACTTTTTAGTTCCTTCTGTATCAGATTGTATCTCCAGGAAAAGAACAGATGACTTATGCCTAAGTTTAAATGATTCTGAAGCTATAAATTTAACAGATGTAGATAACACCACTACTACACCCCAGAGATGTTTCTCATGTCTCAAAATACCTAGAATGACTTAATTGTCTCAAGATAGTGATGTAAAAACTGTTCAGGATGATAGGTTGTACTTTTTCCTAGTCAAATGAAGTTCCACTTTGACAGAAAGCATTTATTGCATTCACAAACCTTGAGATTGTTGGCAACAGTAATATGTTGCATTCTGGCAAGTCCTGCAGGGCATATCTCCATAGCCTATGCAAAAACCAGGGATTTAAAAAATAGACCAAAAGGGGAAAGAAATTGGTTATTTCTGTAAGCTCTAGTGCATTAGAGCAATCTTAAAACCCTCTTCTGGTATTTGTCTTGCCAAAAGTGTGGGCAATGAAAGATCAGTGTTTTTGAAAATGAGTCTCTGAATCATATAAAAGTTGGGGTATAGATGCAGAAGAGCAATTAAAAATGTAGGTCAGGAGAAGGTTACACCTATTGCAGTAGAATAATTAGATGGTCTTGCTTTTTTATTCAAAGCAGACCCGGAATCCGTAGATTCCATTTTAAAAGGATATTTCCTAAGTGTCAGATAGTCAGGATGTTGTAGTCAAACTTCTAGTTTTAAGATTTCAGGAAAGGAGCTGAATGCACATTTTCCTTGCTTGCACAGCATTCTGACTACTGGGTACAGAATATAAAAAAGCCAGGATTATTTATTTCTCTTCCTTATCCTTGCAAATATCATCAATTGTGAAATTTGTCTTTTACTTCTTTTGAAGTAAAGCTCCTCTGGTGAGGATATGGCAAGAGCTGGTGGCACTCCCTCATACAGTTGTGTACATCAGAGCTAAAAAACAGCTCACCCCAGCTCACTCTCTCTGCTACTCTCCCTCCTGCAAGTTTAAGAGTTTCTGCATGGCTGTGCAAAGGGTTTAAGGGATATGTGGATGACTGTGCAAAGCTGAATTGCAGTCTAGAGATATAATTATCAAGTACACAATTTATTTCATGAACATAAATCATGTTCCTTTATGGAGAGAAATAATCAAGTTAGTGTCATTAAATTTTATAAAATATAAGGAACTATTTCAAGGTCAAGATACAAATGGCCCTCCTTTTAATTATTTTGATATTACAGACTTCCTTTACTTTTATTGCACTGTAATTGTTAACTGGAGACAATTTTAATTTAAAATATGATCCTATTTCCCCAGACAAAAACTAGAAAATCACTCTTAGGCACTATGCTCTGTATTTGCCAGTAAGAGCTTGTAACATCTCCACCTTGTGGTTGTTCATCCGAGTGATGAGCTTAGTCTGCCACATCTCACACCATGGGTATTTTGGCTCAGGGACTCCAGGTTCTCTGAACATATATTTCATACATTGAGTTCTACCAAAGAGATTCCTGTATTTAAAAAATACATAGATTTACATAATTTAGATTAAAATCAGTTCTTGTTTCATACTTTTTATTAGATATTATTAAAATTTTGTATTTTAGACAACATCGATAATTAAATTCAGGGATAAGCAGCTACAGAAACCATAAAATGTATAGGGTAACTAAAACTGTTCAACTTGAAAAGAAGTATTTCTTACATAAAAAAATACCATCAAATCAAATCAGATGACTCAAGGGCTGTGTCAAGAAGATGAATTATTTTTTACTCATCCAAATATTCGCAGATATCCTTTATTTGATGAAAAAAAAATGCACGTTCACAAAATAATTCTCACTCTGAGGAATGGGAGAATGTTATTGTTCCCATTTCACAGGGAAAAAAACAGCTGAAGAGGGAACTTGTCCTTTCACAAAGTCACAGAGAGAGACAGTGATGAAAAAGAAGAGTAGCCCAGACTTTTTGTTTTATAGTTCATGGCTTTTTATGTTAGATCTTCCATCTGTCATCCTGATATGATTTATTAATAATATCAGGAAATTGTCTACTCAACTCTAATACACCTTTGGTCACGGATATTAACTCAGCACTAATTGCAGAAGTTGAGCTGTGGTTTTGTTGGCTGTTTTCTTTGGGTTTTTTTTTTTTTTACATTTTCCTTTTTTTACTTGCAAATGTAACAAAAAGGTCCTTTGATATTTCTAGTATTTCCCCAGTCACAGTCAGCCAGAAGAATTCAGACATAAACTCTTTTGTGGTATTTTGTCACTTCCTGCACACCCCAGAATTTTAAAATGCAAATAAGGCAAAGAAGTGTAATTGTTTTATCCAGGCTTTCTAAAATGTCTCAAATTCTTCAGCTTGATATTCTAATTGAAGGTGTCCCAACCTCTTCTTTCCGAGAAGGAGACTTATTTTAGTTTTATTTTTTCTGTCAGAGCTCATTTTTTTCTCTCCTATTGTATATTTATGCATAGAACATTCAGTTTAGGAGGACTCAAAGGCTCAAATACATCTCTTCTAGCTCCAGGCACCACAGGTAGCAACAAAACTGCCTTTAGTCATAAGCCTAGAAATTAGATTTTTTTTTCCTATCTGAATAGCCTTCCATAGGCATCAAAACTTACATGGTGCAATTCTTGGTGGCAGCCTTGCAAAAACATCAGTATGGGTAAAACTGTGGTTCAATGCTTAAAAAGCTGATAACAAAAAAAAAGGCAGAATTGAATTGTCCCAGTGAGTGTGTAAGATTTTGAATAGCTGAAAATGCTCACTAATAACAGTCCAAACTGGTCCAAAGTGTTATATGAAATGGTACTCCATGGGTTAGAGACTGACAAAAGTCTTGGAGAGCTTTTGTGAAGTTCACAGATCACCACAGATAAAAACCTGACAGAGGAGGAAAGGAAGAGGTTTTGATAACAACAGCAGGTGTAAAAAATGCATATGTAATCTGTGCTTCCTAAGCAGGAGGAGGAGTTTTGAGCTGGGGAAAGAAAAACTGAAAGGAGGGGCAGAGAGGATGGTGGTTGATGACAAAAAGTGGTGAATGTGGCCAAAATGGAACAGACTAATCTAGCTAAATCTAACATCTTCACTATACCTGTCAACATCTGAGCTGGTCACCCCAGCCTCCTCAATGAAGCATTCTCAGTTGATCACTCAGAAAGGGCATATTCTTCCCTCATAACTAAACTTTACCACTTCCTGTTTCTTTTTCACATTAATACTTCCTATTTATTTTTCTAGTCTATTCTAAAAATTATTTTAGAAAAATACTATTTTTGAAAGAAAATGTTTTTCTTGCCAGCACGTGAACTAATCATGGACTTTATAGACAATAAAGAAGAAGAGGCACTCTGAGGGCATGGGTAACACCCCCATGAAGTAGTAGTATAAAGTAAATAATTTTCTCTATTGATTTCAAAGTGAATACAGAATGATATCTCAGCTACAACATCTGAAGAGTCCTAATTTCCAGAGGATCCAAATTATGGTCTCTTTTCAGCAGCAAAGGCCTAGAGCTTGCTGAAGAACTTCAGCCCCAGAGGTGCAGTTGCGCTCGCCCTGGCTGCCCTTGTCCCCAGGTGCCAGCTGCATAGCATGGTGTGAACCCAACTCTGCTGCTCTGAGCTGTCCAGACCATTTCAGTCTTCTTAAAGATTAGGTACTGATGATAGGAGACTGAGCACCATGACACAGTTGGATTTCAGAAACAGAATACCCCAAATAGAAAATGTGGTTCTGGTGTGTGTTCCTTCATGCTCAGTAAGGATTTGATCACCATGTGGCAGCTAATCCATAACTGCCCTGCTTTGCCAGCATGATTTCAGAATGCCACTGGATTAAATAACCACGGAGCTTTGAAGAGTAGAGCTGCTGAGGGATGGGTGGGAAAACTTTGAAAACCTAAAAGAGTTTGTTCAAATAACACATTCAGATCCTTATTGGGAAATAATTGGTCTGGAAATCAAACTTCAGTGCCTCCTTGTCTCAGACGTTTGCAATGCTGAAGTAAAACCACACCTTATAAACGTCTGATCCGCCGAAGTTCAGTGAGGCTCCAAAGCCTTTTTGAAATGTTAAACTTCTCTGCATTTTTTCCAGGAGGGAAACTTTCGCCGTGCTCTGTTTGAAGAAGTCTGGCTGTGACTAATTAAAAGCAGCGTGTGGCACGCGTTGCGCCAGCACCGCTGTTTCCAAGCCCCTCTTGGTGGTCCAGAAGACCACAGGCATTTGCCTGCTGTGGGCACGGGCTGGCCAGGGCTGGTGGATGCATTTCCACGAACAAGGACACTCTGGCGGCCCTGACTCAGGCAATGCTATCACTTTAGCCAGCTGGAGCCATGCCTGAACAATTCCAAACAGGACAGATGCTTCAACCCAGGAAAAGATCTGTGCAACAGCCTGTCACTCCCAGATCCACTTGATAATACTGGGATGAGGATAGTGTGTTAATCTGCTTCCGCAGGGCAGAATGAAGTTCATGTTAGTGCCAAGTGTAGTTGCTTAGCCAAACCCTGCTCAAGTTTCACTCTCCTGTAGACTGAGAAATGCTTAGAATGGTCAAAACTCAAAATGTTTATTTTATCAGTGAAAGCATCTTAATTAGGTTTTAGGGGCTTGTGGGCTGTGTGCACATACACACAAAATTCTATTATGCAGAGAATGAGTTAAGGAAATAAGAAAAGTCAACTCTGTAGTGTGCAGGATGGTCTGATGGGGAGCATAAAAGAATATATAGCTCGTTCCCTGACTCTCTTCAGCCATCTGTAAAGGAGCAACAACTGCATTTCCCTTCCAAGCTGCTCTGAGCTGCTGGTCACTCTCTGAAGTACAGCCCGCAGTACTTGTGGGCTGCAGTATTAACTGGGGGAGGGAAATACAGCGATTAAATTTGAAAGCAGGCTGTTCCTTTGGAGTGGAAGGGAAAGGAAACAATTGCTAGCATGACATGTAACTGTGCTGATTATGGAGATTTAGATATATTATCTCAGTTTTTACTGAAATCCACTTCCTGCAGCAAAGAAAACACACTGCTTTTTTGATGTTTATCCTAAATTCATGCTACTTCTGCAAGAATAGATATCTGGAAGTATTTAAGTGAACAGTTAAAGTTCAGAATTTGAAATTTAATGAAACAAGATTTTTATACTGATGATGCAAGGACTCTAGAAGAAAACAATGTTCCTTTTGTAATTAAGCAGAGCAGCTATTTATACTGTCGGCTGCATTCCAGTACAAAGTGCACTCATGGCATCAATTTAAAGGGCATATGTTGGAGGCAAACACACAAAAGTGGTTTGGAAAGAGGCATGGAGTAAAAGTTTCTGAAGTGCCTAAGTCTCTTCAAGGAGTGAGACTTCAAGGACACTCATTTGATTTTGAAAGTTTTGCTCAGGCTTACCAGAAACAACTTAAAATTGGCCATGATCCTCTTTAGCCGCAGAAAATTCCTTTTGGAATAGGTTTTATTCGAGTAACTCCAGATGTACTTGCCCTATTCCAGTGTTAGGAGGAGGTCCAATTTGATTTAAATAATTTACTTTGACTTTAACCACAGCAGGATTAAGTCCTGAGTCTTTTGTCAGTAGAAGACTCAGAAAATTCTTTACCTCTTTTAATATGTTTAGTTTTCTTTCTTCTTGCAGCTTTTAGTTTCCATACTTGCTTCTCTTTAAACATGTAAGGTTCATTACGAAAAAAGCCTATCTCGCAATGAGCAAAGCAACTTTTCTCTAACATTTCCAGTTTCCACCAGACTAAAGAGGAAAAAGCCTAAGTCTGTACATTTTACTGCATAGCTGAAACCAAATTCTGCATGGAAACATTTTATCAAGTACATTATTTTTCTACACATTCCTGGAGGACCTGCAGAGGAGGAGCTTGTCAGTTAAATTGAAAACATACTAATGAAGTTAAAAAGTTAATGGGAGACATTTGCAATTTCCCAATAATTTTCCTAGTGACTTAAACTCGAAATAACTGTGTATACTTCTGCTACTGTTTTCCTTACATCTTTGTATCGAATGACAAGCAGAAGAATTAGTGCCGGATATCTACCATTTGTCGCACACCTATCAAATTATAGTTTTCCTAGGCAAACTTACAGTTCAGGTGGCCAGATCTCTGTTTGTCTGGGAGGCTATTTTCAATTACTTTTAAGTAATAATGTGTGTTTTATAACTCAAACCACTTGTATAAATAGAGCTTAAAACCTTGTGACTGAGGCAATAAAATAGAAGCAAAGGTTTAGCTGTTGTAACCTACTATGCAGTCCATTAAGGGCAGTGGCTGAAATACAATTCCAGACTCTGGGCCACTTTTATGTTAACTAGAAAATACAAAAATACCTCCCCCCTCCCTAATTAGGATTATTATTATCTTAGTGAAGCACGTTTAATGATTGCTGCTTCTTTCAGTGAGCCTTAGCTGGTTATTTTGAACCAAGACATCTCCACGTGCCCTGCTAAAGGGTTTGCGCTGACAGTTTTACCTTTGCCTTATATCTGCACACTTGCAAAAGGGAGCCATTGAAAGATAAAATTTTCACTTAAGGATATACAGAAGGGTAGGTCTGGGGGGCTTTGTTAATCCTGTCCCACTTTTCTGTGTGTCCTTTCCATTTCTCCATTTACTGTCACTAGACTATCATATTTGAATATCACATGGCCAGTCCTGTACTTATACCAGCTAATGCTGCACGTCACTGGCATCCTGACTAAAAGGTCAAGAGGCAAATAGTTTTGATGGACTGAGGAGCTATTACAAGGGATATCTTTTGTTTTTCATTCCCTTCAGAATAAAATTTTCTATTCAGGAATCTATTTTATAAAATTGTGTATTTGATAAATCTTTTTAACTTCAGAAAAGAAAAATATAAAGTGATATCTTATTCCTTTCTTTTATCTGCCTTAAGCCTCCAAGAACATTCCTCTGCATTCTTGCCTCTGCTGATAACATCTTTTCTAGCTGCTAAAGAGCTGACAGCATATTACAGGGGTTGTGCAGCGCTGAACCCTTCTCATTTAGACTTGGCCTGAATGCCAAAAATGTTGACCTTTTCTGTATTTAATATGTCTCACAAGAGGCATCTTTCCAAGTCTTAATGTAATCTACTGCTGAACCTTCTCATCCTCCTCCACTTCCCCTCCCTTTCAATCTTGCAGCACTCCTAATTCAGTGTATGGGATATGGACATCCTAGCATATCTTTTTACATATATCCAGGGAATTTAGGAATTCTTTTGAATTTCTTGAGTGCTGCTATATTTGTCAGAGTCTCTTATCAGTTTCTGATATCATTCTCTGTTTGTCTTTAGGATTTAATTGTCTGTTAGTGTGAGTGGCTCATTTCTTTCCCACGCAGCCATATTTTACCTGTTAAATTTTGCCCATTAGTTCTTTTGGAAGAATTCTTTTGATTGAGGACTTGATCTTTTAATAAATAACACAAACAGAAATGTAAATATAATTTAAATTTTTTACTTCACTCTGTTATGAATGGGTACATCTAATAATATCCCAGGCCAGCTACCTTAGTTCTGCTATGTCTATTTAAATATTTTTAATGCAAGAGTGATCAAAACAGACAGAATTTTAATGAAGTTTTATGATCTAGGCTGTTTCTGAAACATAGAGGTGATCCATGAAAAGGCAAACATTTTGAATAGCTGCCTTTGGATTTACTCATATTTTGCCGTGGTACTGGTGATCATTTTAAGTTCCTTCCAGCTGAAATTATTCTATTCTATTCTATCCTATTTTATTCTATTCTATTCTATTCTATTCTATTCTATTCTCAATCCATTCCATAACATACTAATTTATTTGCAAAGCCTTTTTTCCCAAGCTATGAAATCCAATTATGATAAAGTTATTGATCAGTTTTGAAAAGTGGTATGTAATAAAGCAGATTTTGTAGATATTCTCTATTATTTAGCATGTGAGTTTAATTTTCTTCACAGTTACAGTATATTCACAATGATTTTGCTTCTCCCTTGAATGCTAAATTGACACCTATTTTGAAAGCAGAATATATTTTTTAGCTTAAAGAACAATTCCTGTAATATTCCTTCATAAAATTCTAGCTCACAGTGCACAAGCTGGTATAATTGTTACAACTTTTGTCTCACAGTCTTCTACCTGATGTGCCACGCATCCTGGGTACAGAGGAAAGTGGTTTTGTAAGCTAACAAAAGAGAGCTCTGTCCTGGACCAAATGGCTTCCAACATCTGTACACCATCAAAAAAGTAATGCCCCATTAAAACTTATTCTTTTGAGCCAAACCCAAACCATGGCATTGCTGGGCATGACTTTTAGGCAACCAGCACCAAGACTATTCTTATTCTCCACAGGGTTGTGGAATACCCCCCAATAAGGGCAATAACAAAGCCCCATGGGCAACCTGTACCAAGCAGATGTGTACATATCATTTCTGATGAGAAATCTTATGGTCCCCAGGGATCATTTTCTCATTCACTCATCAGATTCAACCCTACTGAAGGAACAAGCAAATAGAGTAGAATGGAAGGGGCCTGCCCTTTTCTTTGTACTCAGAGCAAGTTTGTCCTATTAAATCCTTAAGAAGAAGCTCCTTTTCAGGCACAAAGACATTCAAGGGAAAAGACATCCCTTATTCTAAATTACTGTGTTATACTTTAACTTAAAATGTCAGACATTTAAGGCATTTCAAACTACATGAAAGTGGGAAATGTAACACAGTAGAGCTTCACTCTTTCAACTTTTTTTTTTGTTACCTATCATACCTACCTATCTATATATACCTAATATACCTACCTATATTACCTTTGCATATCTTTATCTCTTCCCTCCCCTCATTTTCTTACTTCATCTATTTCCTTTCTTGTAATACTGAATGAAAAAATCTCATTCTGGCTAAGATGGAGTCATATCCCATGCCAGCCATCTGCCAGAGTTGCACCAGTAAGGTTTACAACAGCAAGGGATAAACTTCCCAAAGAAGATTCCATTCCAATCTTTAAGACTCACAAAATCAATTTAGCAGATGGAGAATCCAGCCTTGTATGTTCCACTGACAGTGGGTTACTTTAAGGTCAGCAGTTCCCCTTAGAGTGACAGACAAGTATGTCTAAGAACATGAGGATTCAGAATTCATGTTAGGCATTACCAACTCATTTCAGGTGAATTTCTCTATCAGCTGGCATCAGGGTCTGGTCCTTATAAACACAGAGCAGGAATGAGAAAAGGAAAGCTCACTTCTAGCTATAAAGTCCACCTTTCTAATCCCACTATTCTTCCATGCTGGGCAGACACATTTCTTTGAATCATGTTCATCACGTGATTAAAACCTATGGAAAGCTTGTCGAGTCCAAAGACACTAAAAAAAGACCCAAAAAAAATTACCACTGTCTTTACACCAAAAAGTCAAGTCTTGTACTAGTTAAACTCTGATGCAACATTTGGATTTGATTACAGTAGGCCAAATTCTGCTCTCAGATACACAAGTCAGCTTGGGTAAGACTTGGCAAGGAGAGGACATTTTCAAATCTAATACAATGGTATTTTTATAATACCATGCCAAATAGGGCATAATGTATTTTTAGAAACTTTCTCATTTATAATAATAAAATGCTCTTCAAGATGATTCATATTAAAAGAAACAATTATTTTGGCTTGCAGGACATATTTGTAGCTATGTGCAGACACTTATTTGGATGCAATTCAGCATCAAATAAATTCAAAATATGGATGTGTGCCAGTGACAGGAATGAAAAAAAAAAAATCTCAACCAAGTGAGCTGTTACTCAGTAGCTTTTGCAGTTTTCTCTGCCTGCTAGCTCAGAGCTCCCTGCAGCTTCACAGAGGTGAAGAACTGGAAAAGACCTCTAGAGGTCATCTGGTCTATACTTCTGCCGAAGGATAAACTCAAACTTACAAGTGCAGAAATCTGTCAGTGATAGTTTAGTATCTATTGAAAACATTGTAAAATGGGAAAATCCATGCCCTTTCATGCTCTCCAGCATTTTTGTGGACAGACAAGATTTTTCTAATGGCTAATTTAAATGGATTTTGATTAAATTAGGATTTTTTTCCCTCACTGTGGTCAGGATAAACAGCTGAGCATGTTGTACTCCTCACTGGAAATTTGTCAGTTTACAACCTTTCTGTTTCCTCTTTTAGAAGAGATGTGGTAGGCAGCCTTCAGCTTTTCTATCTAATTTACAATAATGCTAAATCTTCCCTATATTGCAGTTCTCCTTGGGGTCCTTACCCCAAACTGGGGTAAGCTCCTTGACAAACCACCCAAGAGGGGAAGTTATTTCCACCTCTTTTGATTGGTGTGCCAAAAGCAGCAGCTTAGGTCTGACCAGCAGAGAGGACACTAACAATAATCACAATAATATGTTGCATGACTTTTCTCAGTTTGCAGTAGCCTCTCACAGCTGACTCACATTAAATCCAGAATCCACTACGAGTTGCCTGCAGATTTTAAACTACTTCCCCCACTTATCAAGAGCTTTTGAATTCTAATTTAGACCTTCACAAGGGTTTGTGACACCTTTCAGATTATAATACTGAAGTTCTTTGTACAAAACAATAACTTTTTTTAGAAAACTGTACTTGTGTAGATGCTGGTGCATTTCTATATTTTTAAGAGTGAACAAGGGCTAATTGTTATTTAAAAGTAGGATTTCACTCATCTACTCACCTCCAATATGATAATTTCCCTATAATCTATTTCAATTTATTTAATACAGCATCAAAAGCTATTCTAAGGACAGGTTCATTCTTTTTTTGTTTGTTTGGTTTTTGTTGGTTTTTTGTTGGGTTTTTTTTTTTTTGCAGGCAGCTAAAACTCAATTTATTTCTTTCCCTGGGTAGATGCATCATTTGCAAGGCAACATTTAAAAAGTTGTAAAGTTAGGGTTCATGCTCCTAAAAAATAACATTGTTAAATCAAAGCTAATACTGCATGTACTTTGTTAACTTAAATAGAGGCAGCCTATTTATTAGCATGCATGAAAAATATTACAGTTATTAACTTGCAAATGACTGGGGTAATATGTTATGTTGTTCCAATCATTCTCTGGGAGGGAAAGGGAATGGGAATGGTGTTTTGGAACTTATTTGTAATGCAACTTACCATGTTTCTGTAAACCTGAAAAGCAGGGAGGACTCACTAGACTCTGGGCAGAAAAAGTAGTTCTGCCTCAGAATGCGTTATCTCCTCTCTCCCGCTCTGCTCTCTCACGTCATTCAGAACAAAAGAAGCATTTAAAGCCAAGTTTAAAGGCAAGCTGCTGCAGTATTATCCTGTGGAGAACATGGCTTGATGTAGCCCAGAAGGTCACAGAGCTACCAGATCAGCAAATGGTCTCTGTTTGATACTACAAACCTTCTGTCTGAAGTTCTCTGACTTCTCCCTACCCCCTCCAGTTCATGCATTCAGCTTAAAATATATTGATGATGGTTTGGGGCTAGGGTTTGGGTTTGGATTTCTTATGACTATCTAGCAGATTAATCTGCTGACAGGAGTGGACAAGATGGCCTTGAAGCTGTAAATGTACGGAGATTCCCTTGTGTGATGGGTATGCCCAGGGCATTTAATGTCCAAAAAAACCCATTGCATGCAATGTCAAAAATGCAAACATGCCTTGCATTTTGGACATTAAATTAACTTTCCCAAACTTGGAGGCTTTGGGGACAGAAATCATCTGTGACTCATTTGGAGAAACACCTAGCATGTTTTGACTGCTAGTAATATAAAAGGTAACCCATGGGCAGGTCACATTATCTAGAGCTAGAAATTTTCACAAGAAAGTTTCAGTAAATGTCTCAACCTATAGAAGTGAACCAGATAAACAGATAAAAATGAGACAGACACAATGCTTTTTAGGCAAGTGGAATGCTGTTTAGAGTACAAAAGAATATCTATTGAGCACAACTGAAAGGGATCCAGCAAGATTAATTTTCGATACCTTTCAGATTAGATAAGAGTAAATTATTAAATATGGAGATATAGCATCCATGGATATAATTTTAGAATAAATTTCATCTCAGGTTGTTGCATGAAAAAGAGCTATACCCAGCAAGGGTTATTATCAATAGTGTAATTCAAGATAGCAAAGAACCACAAAAAAAAACAAAAAAACCCAACACCAACAACACCAACAACGCCAACAAAAAACCAAACAAAAACAAACAAAAAACCCCCCACCCACAAACCCGCCCCCCCAAAAAAACCCCAACATGATGACATTTAATGAAAAACATTTTTAAATGTACTAAAAGATAATTTTCTTCAAAACACTGTATGTTCTTTACTACCTCTACATTATTTCAAGAATACCAGTGGTGTGGATAAAAGACAGTCATCTCACTAAATTTATGTTGCCTTTTCTGTTTGAACTCAGCAGGTCTTTGCCATAAAGTGAAAGTTCTAAAAACCTTTTCTGCTTCTCCTGAAGAGAAAGAAAAGAGAATTTTATAGTTGGATCAAATCATACAATGTGGTTAGTATTCCCAGTCTCCCATGTGCTGTCATGTAGCCAACCCAAACAAACATCCCGGGTCACTCAGAGGACATGGTATTTGTCACAATAACTCTATGATCTCAAGCAAACTGAGGTGGTTTTGTAGGATTCCTGATTTGCAAACAGCCTGAAACAAAACATGCAGACAGTTTTCAGTTTATATATTGATATGTATAACACTGTTATGTGGATTTGCTGCTACACCTATTCCTGAAAGATTTGCAGAATGGAGGGAACAAGGAAACAAGGGAAAGTCCAGCTTGTTACCTGTCTTGATGTACTTGGCTTTTGAAATGGGCAGTGGAAGGATCCTGGTACAGATTTCCAGCATCCAGGATTTTGAGGGATTTCTGAGCTTTGTTGATTCCAGGGAGGTCACCAAGTCACCATTCCTGTAGCTTCTCTCTCTGCATCCTTGCCAGTGGTTCACATAGGCCAAGGAAAGGATGCAAGCATTGTACCATGCTCTTCCCTACTACTTCTGCCCTGCCATCACCCTATACGACTACATTCCCAAAGTCAGTTCCTCGTGGCCACAGGCAGAGCGGGGAGGTACAGTCCAGCTGCAGCTTTCTCTGGATCTATCAATTTCAGAAAAAAAAGACCTCAAACCTGAAATTCCAAAGAAAGGATTTTTCCTGGAATATGGCTGTATTGATAACTGTGATATAAAAGCAGAGCCCTGGAGTTTTCCCCTGTGTTTCTGCTTTTCAAGGTCCCACAGGCGAAATCCTGGTGATGTTTACTGGAGCCACTGGCTGGTGTGACTTGGCACCCATTGCTCAGGATAATACACTGAGGGCTCAGAACCTCAAGTTTAGAGTTGCTCAGTGGAAATCCTGCATGCTACAGTCTGCCAGCGTCTTGCATAATCCTAACCAACTCCAGCATTACTGCAGAAAGCTATGGGACATTCAACAATTTTCTGGAAATTTACCCTTTTTTTTTTTTATATATATATATATGGCTTTGGTTCTCTATAAGTCATTTGGCAGTTCTTATAGGTAAGTTTACACTACCTAGAATTTTGCCTTGAAATTTAACATTGAACTTTAAATTTAAATCAAGGAGTAACTGAATTCCTGGAAGCAACAATCAAAGATTCTTTTTTCTTGTGTGTTTATGTATATTTGTACAGGAATAAATTTATTGATAGCCAAAGGCTTAGAAAACTGGTTGGATGGAAAACAATCCAATTATTACCTGTTTCTGGAGCTTCACCTCTCTCTGGAATAACATCTAGGCTAAGGGGTCATTCTTGGCTAATTATTACACAGTACTTTTTATTGTACTGCTTTCATAGTGAGCAGGTATCTCACCCACGAGTATCATCTAAAGATGAAGAGAGGTATCAAAGAAACTTCCTTTCTTACCATTCAGGATGCAGGCTGAGTTTTATGCTAACCTTGTAGGAATTAAATTTTCAGGATTACAGTAGCAATATGGAAAGCTGAGCCATGAGATTTTGCAATTTGGAAGGAGGAATCTGACCAAACTGTTTTCACTCACTCACACTCTGTCACCCACGCGCTCACCAGACCCAAGCTGTGCGTGTTCACCTAATCCGGCCGGCATGCAGGCACCAAGGCACACGTGGCCAGGTGGTCTGGCTGGGGCTCCTGGCAGTGACCCAGAGGACAAGAGACATCAGCTCTTGGGTCTTCAGGAGATTTAGTGGCCTTTAGATAGCAACCCAGTCTACCAGCACAGCTTTCTGTAGTGACAGGCTGCAGAGACTCCAAACCTGCCACGCAGAGAGGCTGCACTCACCACATGCACACGTGGGGGGGGGTTTGTAGTGACAGGCTGGGGGTTCCTGGGTCATTCCCAGCTTGTCTATGCATGGGAGGCTGTTCTCAATCAGACTCCCAGGATAACGGCTGCAATAGGAAAAAAAATATACTGGAAACAAGTCTATAAATAGATTTAAATGTATAAATCAAGATATAAATCTGGAGTGAGTATGTTGGTGAGTCTGCATGTTTATGTTGCTTTTCTAACCTCACCCCTTACAGTTTCGGTAGAGTTCTGTGTTTTGCCTGATGAGACCAAGAGTGGATTTGGATTTCTAGGAGATATGCCAAACATCAGCAAAAGGATCTTTGTGTCTCCTCTTTGCCATATTGGCCTTGATAATTGACCTTATTTAGTATTCTCATTCAAGCTTGAAGTTCTTCAACTTCTGATTGATTCAATTATTTTTCTGGGCTTTAAATAACAATATTATGTAATGTGATATTTGTCACTTCTCAGAGAATGACCAAGAGAGTCACTTTTTGATTTTGTCGGTGTCTTTTGTTACTGTATTTTGTTAGTTGTTTGTTTGGGTTTTGTATGAGGTTTTTGAGGTCTTTTTTTGGTTTGGTTTGGTGTTTTAAAGAGAAGCTTAGCTGGAAGTAAAAATCCGGCAGTGAAAACCACATAGAGCTTCATACTCATCAGTGTAACTTTAGATGCATTTTGTCCTCACCAGAGGCCTGGCAGAGTTTGCAGGATGCCACCTCTGAGAGTGCCTAAATCACCGCATTCCCGCAGCCTTTCCCTGGGCCTGGCACTGCCGCGGCATACGCGGTGGGCTGTATAGGCAGTCCGATCTGACTGCTGCGACCACATTCAGGGGAGCGTTGCCTTGTTAAAATATATTATTTGAAGCTAATGAAGGTCTCCCGGGCGCTTCCGTGGCTCCCAGGTCAGATTCCTTAAAGAAGCGGGGGAAATGTCCGCGGGCTGCCCCGCGGCTCAGCCCTGCCCGGGAGCGCTTCGGCTCCAGCGCCGCCGGACGCGCCACTGCCGGCCCGGCACCATTAGATGGCAACAGCTGCCCGGCTAAACCCGGCTGGAGCGGAGACAAACTCAATTTCCCTTCCCGGGCCCGCATCCTCTCTCTGCTTTGGGAGCGGGGAGCTGGTGAGTCTCTATTCCCAGCGCCTGCCCCCTCCATTCCGCAGGATAGCCCGCAGGAAAAGCCCCGCACTTACCTCTGAAACTGGCTAAAAGTGGGTTTTTGCTTTACTGGAAAACACACATAATTTGAGTTTTGTTGCAATATAAAGCAGGTTTTCAGCACATGGAAGTAACAAAAAGTAACAGCTTTAAGGGATCAAGTATGAATATTTCACTCATCAAGTAGTGGAAGTTATTAAATGTTGCATTAGATGATTTTTTTTCCCCTTTACATGACTTCAGATTAAAACCACTAAGCAGCATGAAGAAAATCCAGTCAGAGAGAACCAAATTACATGTTAGTTATTCTGCTCCCATTCTGACTATCAGATCAGTCACTCCAAAATCAGTCTCAGGGGATGCTTCTCCAGCCTGGTCTTAAAGACACAAAGGTTCCATAACCTCCAGAGTGGATTGGGTCTTCTCCATGCCAGTGACCTAAGTAGCTCTTGGAAAAACATTTCTCAAGGAAAGGTCAAGATTTGCAGATTAAACATGCAACCACCTCTGAGTTTCCAATGTCAGCTGCTCTGGTTCTTCAAAACTGCGGAATCACAAAATATTCTAAGTTGGAAGGGCCCCATAATGATTCTCAAAGTCCAACTCCCGGCCCTGAACACCCTGGCCCAAGAATCATATCATGTGGCTGAGAGCATTGTCCAAACACCTCTTGAGCTCTGACAGGCTGGTGCTGCGACCACTTCTTTGGGGGAACTGTGCCAGTGCCCAAACATCTCTGGGAAAGGAACTTTTTCCTGATATCCAACCTAAACATACCCTGACACAGCTTCAGGCCACTCCCTGGGTCCTGTCACTGGGCAACATAGAGAAGAGATCAGTGTCTGCTCCTCCTCCTTCCCTCACAATATCTTGGTTGCAGTAGCAAGATATGCAGATTCGTACAGTGAATAAGCATTTTAAGCCTATACTTTATTATTAACAGGTTTTTGCCATTGTGGCTACTGCTTTCCCCTTCAACCCCTGGAAACAGTGAGCATAAGATTGTCAGAAGTTCCACAGTTTTGGTGCTTAGGAATTGTATTTGTCTTTTGCATGCTATAATTTATTCATCTTCACTTTCAGTGTTGCTTGGTCATTGTCCTCCCTTTTCAGTGTTTTCCCCCATTCCCATACTCTTGTTTCATGGCTTCATTCCCTTAATGCTCAGAGACATTTTGCCGCTCTTGAGTAAAAAATGTGTTTGTGCTTGCAAGCATTGTCTGCCACTTGTAAGATTTTCTGAAGCATTGAGATGTTTTTGAAATTATTATCCACAGCCCTTCCACTTGGAAAAGGGTAAATTATTCACCTTATCTCACAAGATCTTTTAAATAATCAAACAGAAGTGCCAAATTGCAGAATTAAGTGATTGCACAATACGTATTTGCTTACTTCTGTTGACACAGAAATTCAGGGCTTCCTGTGGAGGAAATGCTTTTATGAGAATTTTTATTACATGGTGTTATACCTTCAGTTCTTCCTCTTTTAACTTCTTCTTAGACCCAAGGAGGCCAAACAGGGAGCTGATGGTATAAATCCCACTTTAATCATCAGGAACTGGCTATGTATTTCAGCTGACTTCATTGCTTGGGTTAGCTTCAATTCTTTGTGTATGATATTTGGCTGTACCACCTGGATTTTGAATTTACCAGCTATCTTCTGCAGCACAGTCACCCACTCCAAAAGAGAAACATAACAATGACAGAAATAACAGACTGGGCCAAGAAGAGGCCCCGGATTGATGTAAATATTTAGTTTCAGTCACAGCAAGAAGGGCAACAGGAAAGTGCATTTGAGAATTTGCAAGTAATACTGCTTGCCTCTGAGCAATTTAATAACTTTATAAAAGTTAATCATTAGGTCCATTCTAATTAATAATAAACATTCGGTTAAACATTTTCTTTTCATTTAAAATGGTGCTTGCATTCCATAGTAAATTAATGTACTTCTTTGAATGTATTCCACAACATTTCAGCAGCCTTTCATAAAATTTACCTTGTTCCCATACTATGGAATGGCTTTTATGGAGTCATTAACATACAGTTCCTCCTGCAATTAATTATTGATGTGAGATTGTCATAACAGAGGAAATAAAATTGTTCTTTCAATAACAGCAGTTGTTAACTGACCAGAAGAGTCCTTATGACCCAAAAACCTCCCAGAAACCCAAGACAGAGGCACCACTCATGCATATCAGGACTGAAGAGATGCTCACACAGCTGTGCTGAGCAGTGATAGCCCTTTACTGGACCAGGTAGAGGAATGGCATGCTTCCAGATGATGCTGAATTACAGGATTCAGCTAATTATGAGCAAATATCAGGATGAGGGAACAAATATTCTCATATATTTGGGTGATGGGTCTTTCTTTTTTGTGTGTACTTATAGACGAGCCATGGAAACAGTGAAAGTCTTGGAGCGTATCAGGACTTATTTTTCCGGACTAAAAATACTGTTGCAACTGCTGGATTGACTTTGCCTTATTTTTGTTTTTCCTAGGTTTTTTTTGAGTGTGCTTTCAATTTGCTTCTCACCAAATAAACATAAAATCTTGTCAGCAAGTTTCTCTTCCTCTACCCTGAAATCTGATGTAAGGAGAAAGCAAAAATGTCCCATATTCCCTCCTGTCTTCTGCTTCAGAGATGGCATAAATCTGAGAGAACCAATAATTTGCAGTGATTTACTCAGCATTCTTCCTTGCATGTCCATAGGGGAATTGTCCATAGAAAGCCTGTGGTTTTCCAGAATATATCTGTTTTTCAGTCCTCCCTGTGGCTGGCTGGCTGTGGCTCCCTACAGCTGTGGCAGCCTGGTACGTCTGTAATTCCTCCTTGTGTGTGCCTGCCCCCAGCCTCTCCTCAGCTCTCTCATGGGAGTCTTTGCCACCACACCAATCCTCCCAGGGGATGCACCCTCAGGGAGGAAGAGGCTGAGGTGCAGCACCTCCTCCTCTGCTGTCTGTGCCCCATTGCCTGCTCTTGGCAGAAAGCAGAGGCACAGGGGTGGCGGCAGGAAAAGCGATAATGCCATAAAATACATAACCACTTGCTACAGCAGATGTGAATCAGAGATTTCCGCTGGTTTAGTGGAGAGCACATTTTTCTGAATAGTCTGAATTCTCCAAAGAGTCATGGTATAATAAATCCATTACTTATAGCACTGGAACAAAGATACCACAGCCAAACAGTGCAAATTGCTCATCCCGTGTAAACTCACTTGCTGTTTCAAATTTGTTCAGTAACTTTTGATGAGTTAACTTCGCAATAGTGGACTACGCAGAACAGAAGTTCCATGTCCTTGTGCAGCCCAAATAAAAGCATAAAGCTGGGTTTATGAATAAACTTTCACACGTGTTACTTCAAGAGAAGGGTGACTGTTTCTGATACCAGTCATTTTGTTGTGCTGTGATCCAATAGTGCCCCATATCTAGCATCAGCAGTTGTGGAACCCCAGGCAGAAAATGCTGGTGGGAGCATCCTGAAGGCTGTGTTCAAAGTCTCTGGACAACACTTTCCATCTACTCTTGCTTTCAAATTACAATCATGAAAAGTCAGTTCATGATTCTTACTCTTGATGAGAGATTTCCTATGCTTTGAAGCAGCCTAATTACATAACAAAATTTCTTCTGTAAGTGATGACTTCAGAATCTGACTACTCACACCAGGTCATCAGAGGACAACCAAATCAGGTGCATCTTCTTCCTGCCTCCTGCATTGTAGACTCATCATTCCTGTGCACCCACTTGGAGCAGTGTTACAATGGGAACTCAGTTATTTGAGTTTTTTAAGATAATACCAAGCATTTTGAATAGCACCATCATGCTCTATGTGGCTTTATCCACAATAATCCTACATTTATTTCTTATTAGCAGTCTTTTATATTTCTAACTAGCAGGAAGTAAGGACCAAAAGAAGTAGATGTGTAGAGTAAAATAACAGATGTCAGGCACTTGACATCCAAGCTAACCATGTTCAAAGATCTTTAATTTCACTTTAACTCCAGCTTGCTCCCATTGACTAAAAGATCAATCTTGGCTTTAGTAAATTAGGTGCTCTCCTACAGTACATCTTCAAAAAGAAGCTCAAGAAACCCACTTCATACATGCCAAGACTATTCTAGCATGTGAACTAAAGCACAGTGATTGGGAGCAACCCTTCTCTCAAAAATAGTCCCGACTACAAGTAAAATACGAATATAGAGGTACCAGCTCACGGCCGTGATGGAGATCTTTTAAAACATTTGCAACATTCTACAGTGTTCTATCTGTGTCATTTGCTTAATATGCAATGAATTATTGCTGTAATTCAATTACTTTAAATAATTTAAATTTTTCTCCAAGCTTCACCTGCACAGCAGCATGCCTGCTTCCAAATAAAGTGCAACTTTCCATATTTAGGTGAGGGAAGGTTGGATAGCTTATAGCTTTGAAAAAAAAGGTGATATTTTGCTTTTATCATTATGAAAGAGGTTTAAAGATATTTTCAATTCTTCTAGCACCTTCGCAAAAGGTAGTGGAAACTTGAAATTTGGCATGTTTATCACCCCAGTACTGGAAATTGTCTTTGGTCAGCCTGCCAGGTAACTGAGCTACACTTTTATCCAACACTATTACAATATGGTTTTTACTGAAGGGATCACGAGGTATTTTTCTCTTCCAGGAAAAAGCACTGTCTCATTCACTCCATGGCAGTACCACATGTTCCAAATGTGCCAAATGTGCACAATGGCTAAGGAGTGGAGAGTCTGAAGAAATAGAAACATATGTCCATTACTGGATTAAAAATTGAAGTATCTGCGTTCAGTTTTGTTTTCAGACATCCTGCCTGGCCTTGGACAAATCAGTTATGGGTCCTGGTGCCCCCTCTATTTGCCTGATGTGAGGACTGGGAGGGGTCTGGGTGATGGGTGTCCTCGTGGTACTAGCCTTTTCCTCAGCCAGAGCTGCACTCCAGCTGCAGCCGCTGCTGCCTTCATAACTGCTTCAGGTTGTGTGAAACTAAATTCATTCCAGTTTGCCTGGTGCTGGACCTGCACAGACAGCCTTGAAAATTATTTTTATTCAAGCCAGACTCTGATTAGTGTGCACAGACCATGCTCTGAACAGTAAAAATAAAATGAGGAAGTGTCCTTTAAAAAAAATTCCTCTGTGTGTCATCATCAAAGCTGAGATTTGCAAAAACACCTGGGGTGCAATCTGCACAAAGATGTAGCAGCAAAAAATACAAATCTGTATTTGTAACACTGTAAAGCTGCATCACACCTCAGCTATATGGGTTATTTCTCTAGCACTATCCTGTACTTCAGGGAATAAGGGATTAAGCTATATTTTGAAAACAGCAGGAATTTGCCCACTTCAGTGGTTGCATCAGCACAGCTGCACTGGGAAAACATTGATTTCCCTAATCATCCCAATCATATCAATATGAAGCAGAAAAAGATTCTTTCCAGGGACTTCCACATTACCAGATGATACTCAGAGGACAGCTGCTTCCTCTTTAGTGTTACAACTACATCCAGTTTCCCCTGAAAGAACCTGATATTAAAACTTCATTTCTAGGACAGGGCCGAGGAGTTGTCCTGAGTGAGATAGGTGTCTGTCTTATTTCTTGAACCTTACAATGCTGAATGTTTTGTTGCTGAAGTACATTGATGGATCTACAGGTTGATATTTTAAAGTGCTCTGCCTGTCCTCCTTTGCTTTTGCAGATTCTGGGCAGATCTTTCTGCTAGAGGTGGAAGAAAAGGACCAAGCAAAAATTTTTGACTTTTATATCTTCACACTACGGTCTGCCCAGTAGTTACATTTTTGCTTAATAGACCAAAATCCACGCTGAAAATCACATCACAGAAATGTGTAGGTGGGAAGGGGCTTCTGGAAGTCTGTAATTCTCTCCTCCTACATAAAGCTTAGGGTGCCCAGCACTTTATCTCCCACTGAGTTTCATGTATCAGAAAGGATGGAGGCCACAGCCTCTCTCAACTTCTGTCCCAGTGTCCAATGATCCTAGTGGTAAATAATCTTTTCCTTAAATCTGAGGAGAAATTCTCATGTTCCAGCTGCAGTTCTCGATTCAGTTCTGTATTTAAAATGGATATAATTTTAGCTTTTATGAGGGCTAATTAAAATGAAATTGATATCTTTACATACCAGGTGTCAAAAATGCAATAATCTTCAATTAATGCCACTGCAGGTGGGAAAGGGAAAATAGTCATGGAGACAGAAAACATATTTTGCCCTGGAAAATCTCCTGTCACATGGGATGCATGCTGTCAGACAGATTGCAAAGCTTGTGCAGAGGATATGAAAGTTTAAGGACACCAACCACAACAAATTTTTAGAAAGCAATAGTCAAAATATAAATCTACTTCTTAAAATTGAAGAAGTTTACATTTTGAACCAGAGAGACTTGGTATATTCATGTGCAAACTAAACTGCCCCTTTTGAAGTTTGTAATGTCCCTTCATGAGTAGAATAAAGCTCCTGTAACAACCATCTCCTTCCCATTTTGCTGCACCCACATTCCAGGTGGAACTGAGTTTTTTGAGTTAAATGCCACTGGAGAGTCATGGCCAAAACCAGAGAGCATTTGAAAAAGGGAGGAACCAATCTTATATAGAGCAGGTGGAAACCAGATGTACTTGAAACTGGGGTGAAAAGAAGCAGAAGTGTCTTGACAATTGAAAATGATTGTTTCCATCAGGTTACACAGCTCTGTATTTCCTAGATCACATACCCAGACTTAATTAGCACTTTTCAGAAAGAACATTGCTCTTTTTATTCCAAGTTCAGAAAAAGAAAACAAATGCAGTCATAATATTTTATCAGAAAATGAATTCTGATTTTTATTTTTTTTCCCGTAGAAATGACTGGAAAATCTATAGATTTCCTAGGATTCTTGTTTAAAGCATACCTGTTGATTAGCTTGTGGACCAATGCTTTATGGGAGAGAGTAGAAGCTCCATTGTAGTGTAAAAACCCCTTCTCTTTAAAATGCAGGTTTTTTTCCTGAATGCATTTTTGCAACTGGTTTTGACATCTGGTGGCCTTGGAGATGTTCTTGGTCCCAAGGTGACAGTGGCAGGGCTGCTGTCCCAAGGTGGCTGTCCTGGCTCAAAACCACCTGCCAAGGCCACTGCTTGCATGGCTGTTCAGCAGTACCTGGTGAGCCAAACCACAGCACAGTGGGACACCAGGAAGCCACGGGGACATGGTGGTGACCTCTGTGCCAGCCATGTGGGGCTGTCTGGCCATTGTAAGGGTAAGCAGCCCTGGGCAGTGTAAGGACAGGGGTGGGCTGGGCAGTGAGCAATAGCTGTGGGTTTGTCTGAGGAGTGGCCAGGAAGCTGCACCCCACCCAAGCCATGCCTCCCACTCCACTGAGGTGAAAAGAGCCAGTCCTGGGCAGGGAGAGGGCAAGAGGAAGAGGAAATCAAAGCTTTTCTTTACATTTCCTCTGGCTGTGCCAAAACCTGCTAAAGCCAAGTGCCTTAATTTGTCCTCAGCATCTCTACTTCTCTCTATCTGGCAGATAATCTGCTTTACTGCAAAAGTTACCTGATGTGCCCACTTAACTTATTGTGTCTGTTCTTTGTGGAAAAAGTGTTGAAAATGAAGATGGACAGGAGGAAGGGACTGACTGACCTTTGAGGGTCAGAAGAAGGTAAAAGTGACCACAGGGGCAAAGACATGTTTGAGGAATGCTTGATGGTTTGGTAGATCTTTGCTGAAAATAAGTGCATAATCAGTCACTCTGCACATCTGCAACCAGGCACTTCAGATTTTGAGAGATCCAAGAGGCCTTTCTTGTTGCCCATTCCCATAACACAATAGCATTCCAGTCTATAGCCCACAAACAAGGGGATTTTTGGCTTATTAGTTCATGTTCTGTTCTCATTCTTAATACTGAATTTCCTACAGGTACTTGAAAAGAACCACCTCACATTAATAAAGGCTTAATATTGGGAACATTCCTTACAAAGAAATGTCCTTCCATCGCATTTCTGGAGCGATAACCACAGGTTGTGATGTAATTGGAGCATCTGGAGAGAGCTTTAGTGTGAGAGGAGTCCCCTTCTAGCCTGTGAATGTGGAAGAGAGGAGTGGGGGAGACAAGGGGAGGAAAAGACAGACGAAGACGAAAGGCAGAGGTGATGCTAAAACGCTGTAAGTGACCATTTGAAAGATTGTATTGCGCTTATTCTTGTGGAGTCAAACAGTTTAACTGTGAGCCAAGGAATCACCATCACTCTGGGTAAGAGTAGGAAGAAAGGAATTGTTTTATGGACAAAGCACTGGGAAAACAGCGACAGATAAAAGCAGAAAGCATATTTGTAACTGTAAACATAAATTAATCAAAACCCACTGTGGAGGAAAAGTTCTGTATTTTTATTCATGCGTACTCTTGAAATTTCTCTTTTTAACTTAAAGTGGTTGTTTCTATGATTCACACAGAATTTATGGTTCCCCCAGAAAACCAGTATTAGCCTCTGGGAAGCAGCAAGCAGCACTAACCAAATACTGTACAACATTACTTTATCTGGGCTGCAGAGCACAAGGGGCAAAAGCTGGGGATATTTTGGAGCTGGACCACCCATGGGGAGGGAGCAACAGATGTTCTGGGATTATCCATAACAAATAGTTATATTTCTGGCACTCTTTATTCCTTACTAAAACTTATACTTTTTTACGTGCATGACTGACTTTCTGCTATGAAATTAGGACAAACTTTCTCATTCAGTTATAAAAGGGAGGTTGTCAGTCACATAACTGGGTAAAGCTGTGGCTTCTCAGTGATCATGCATGGAGCAAAAGTAATGAAGCTTTTGCAAAAATCGTGTCAAAACACAGTTGGTAAATGGGTCCACATCTTCTGTAACTAATATATTCCTTACATACATGGGACTGAAGCTGACATCTTCCGAGGAAAACTAGAATTCCTCATTCTCCTTCATTCTCAGTTACATCAGGAATTTCACACAAAAAAACTTACCTTGTAATAGTAGATTAACCTAAAAGATGATTTTTAAAAAATAAATTCCTAGTGTGTATGATTGATTGAAAATAAAATATTGAAAACACACCATGCAGACTCTTCAGTCAAAAAGTATCAAGTAAATGAAGAGGATCTAAAAGCATGACCATTTTTAAAAATAAATTCATAATTTTGCTGACTGACCAATGCCTGTTCAAACCAAGCTCAAAACAACAGTACTAAGAATTAACTGAAAACTTAAATAAGCTCCCCAGGCAACACAGATGACTCACTTTTGATGCTCTTTTCATAATATGAAAAGATTATGTCAATTCATGGAGTCTTGCTCTATTCCCCAGCTCTCTTTCATTGCTTTTCAAAAATGTTATTTTTTCATTATATTGATGAGAACAATAGTTTATTCCACAAAGTTGATCTTCTCTCTATTTCCATGTTACTCACAAGACACTGGCACATGAGTGTCTGTTAGATTTTTTTAGTAATTTATGAACTGCATTCAGATCATATATTTCCTACTCATTTTTTCTTACTTGTAAAGTGTTCCTTAGTTTTTGCTTTGAGAATCTGTTGTTCATTACTTGTTTGATTGTTTTATTTCTGGTGAATGATTAAATGGGCTTTCAGAAAGCCTTGAAAGTGATGACCTATTCCTTTGGTTTCTGGAGGTAAACACTCCCATGTATGAACAATATGATTAATTTTCTCCCTGTATGGCAGCACTTGCAAATGATATACTGAATTCATATGAACTTTTGTAGGCTGTGAATAAATTTCACTTCCTGCTCAGACAAGATTAATGTACTTTCCCATTAAGAAGAATACATATAAAACCAAATACACAAACTTTCTAATATTTTTCTAGCCCTAGCTGATAGAATATAAACTCCTGGGAATTCATCTTCTAATTATGAATGCATAGCAAAGTTTACTACAGAAGGAAACCAAAACAATGTGGAATGAGAAAATTGCGAGAACTGGAAATTTCCATCTTTAGTTGTCTGAGAAGCTCCATATGTTCACAAAGGATATTTTTGGAAGGTTACAAGGTAGTGAGAGGAACAAAAGTGACCCATTGCTGTGATCAAAAAATCTCAAATAGTCAGCGTTATTTCTACTTGTGTTTGTGACTGACCACTGGAGTTTTCCTGAGCTTGGTCTTACTCATTGTTTGTGAGCAACCTCAGATTACTTTATGAATTCAAGAGTAATTTCTGATTTGCTGAATTTTTAGGGGAACTCTAAGATAGAATAGATGCTTTGTATTTCAAAGCCTCTCATATCCTTGCAAAGTGTTTTACACTTGGATATTATAAGACTAGAATAGGAGAGTGCTATGGGCCACAGTTGCTGTCCATACCATCTAAAGGGCAAGATGACAGAAATGCCCTGCTCTTTCTCAGTAAGTGTCCTGATGACTGCAGTCTTTAAATGCTACTTCTTGTCATTTGGTAGCTGTCAGTCACTCAGAATTTCTGCAACCTGCTACTGTGGCTGCTCTCTAAACTCTGAATGTATTCCTAAAGTGAATCTCAGGAGATGTGTCTTCATGTATTGTGGTGGTTCACGGATGGAAGAAAGAAAATCTGGGGGTTTTTTTTCTTCTTCTGGGCCATCCTTTAAATCTCTGAGATTTCCCCAGGGATTCTCACCTCTTGTGTAGCTGAATTAATCTCTCCTAACAAAATAGATTTTTCTTCAGATCCTCACCAACACATGGCCGAGTACTCCAGCAGTTGTTCTCTTGTTATTATACATTAAACCTCATGAATTTCATGATGGATCATCTCTCCAGCAGCACAGAGTCCACAGCTCCATATTTGTTGATACAGCCTGTTGAGATCTAAGCTCTTTAATTTGCAATTGTAATGTGTAATTTTCTAGAAATAAAATGCAATTCAGTCACAGGACATTCAGAATCACTCAATTCTAATCTATAATGTCAGCAAGCCTATTTCACTGACATTATTGTTTTGACACTGAGTGTAATAGAAATGATTAAGCCAGGAAGAGAGCAGCACTTACTTGACTGCTGTCGGCTACTGAACCACAATAGCCCAGCACACAGACTCTATTCAGCTGATGAAATGTGAAACTTGATATGCTGCTGCAAAATGTTAGTAACCACAAAGCTATATTTCAATCCCTACTTGATTTTATAAATGTTTAGTCTCACTCTGTTAGACCCAGCCTCAAACAAAAGCAATTCCTGTTTCACAACTGGAAGGAATAGCAACCAAACTTCTTTCTTTTAAATTCATTGGGCCCAGGCATGTGTCAAGGCCTTTTTTTTTACTTTTTTCTTTTTTTTTTTCAAATGGAAGAGTATATTCAGATGGGGGATGAAAATGCAAAGAATATGAACAATAGTAGCCCTTGTGGCTTTAATGTGAAGATTAAGATTCATGATGGTAGGCATGTAATGTGATAGAACTATTTATCATGGCCCTTCCACCCTTCCAGCAGAATGTATACTTTGTTCTGAAATAATTTGTTATTGCTGAGCTTGGAGATGCAGGGGCACTTGAACTGAGTGCTAAGTGGGTATTTCTTCAAAATAGGTGTTTGCTTTCCTTTACATTTTATATAATTTTATATCATTATGCTGTCAAGTGTCCTGTGGTACAAGTCTAACTGGACACAGACAAGGCTGTGCAATGTTGTAAGTAAATACTTCTGTCTCTCTTTTGTGTCTGAAAACTGCCTTTCCTCTCACCTATGTGCACAGAAGACCCATAGTTTTAGTTTTAGAGACTTCAAATTATACTTCCAAGAAGGCATAACAGCTTTTTTTTCTGATTTAACAGTTTAGAAAGCTTTAGTTTAGACTGCTCAGTTGTTCACAGAAGTGTTATCTGCATGTCACCTAAAGCACTGCAGAATAAGTATTTTATTCACGGAATCCAGATTAGATGAATAAATTGGACAGGATTGATGAGAATGAGATAGGGGACACACTATGAGACAGAGCTGACTCGAAAGGTGCTGAGCATCCTCTGTCCCCATGGAGTTCCATGAAGGTGGCACCTTCCAGTCTTCAGAGAGCAGTTCTTGTGGTGCTCTTCTTCTGCTATTGCTGATAGAAAGGACCTGTCTTTGTATGAGGAGAACCCAAAGGTTTGCAAATGAAAAGGCTGCATACACAACTTCCAGCAGAGTAGAAGCCCTCGGGTTTCTTATAAAGTAATTATATGGTTACCTAAATGGTTTTATGAGTTTACCTCTTAAATAAAATATCACCTCAGGGAAGAGTTAGGTTTATTTTACTGCTTCATAAATAACAAGTGTGTTTTTATTAGTTAGATCACATATATAAAACTAGCTATTGTTGTTGTCTCTCCATGTACCATAATATGTTCAATATTAAAAATATCCACATATTCTCTTCTTGATGACAGCATAAACATTTCCTACTGACATGCAGTCTGTCAGAAGGCATTTTCATAACTTCAGTTCTTCTTAGCTTTGTTGTCTCCTCATTACCAGTACTCAACCAAACAGCTGAAACAGTTAGAAGACAATGCAAAAAAGTTCCCATCTTTTTTGTTGTGGTGCATTTTTAGTGCTATTTGAGCAGTGTTGTCATAGGCTTAGTAGGTTTAGAGAGTTATAAAAGTCAGTATTAAATGGTAATGCTATAATAGTGTAAATAATAAATGTATTTACAAGTATCTGCAATAGAAAGGAAGACATACATTCAAATGGAGAGTGGTTTATATAATTAGGATATATAATGCTCACCATGATTTAAATATTAAAGAAAGGAGAAGAGAACAGGCTAAAAACAGAGACATAGCATGAGTGGGACACGAGTTCATGTTTTGGAGTAGGGAATTTTGGGTTTCATCACTGGCTATTGCAATAGTCTTTGGCATGCTAGAACTGGATAACTTAATTTTCCCTTCTGAGAAATTATCCTGGTCAATTTCCAGGGCTGTAAGTGACCAAAATGAGTTATCACAATTGAGTAAGTTAGGTGACTAAAGGATAGTTACAAAATTATATAAATTCTTTACAGTGAAGCTCATATAGGAAGGATCTTTCTTTCCATGACAAGTGGTTGTAGCAGACCAGAGAGAGTTGGGCTCTCACCAGAGAAGTTTGTGCAAGGGGACAGTGGGTACCCATGCATGCCATGGCAATGATCTGGGAAACCCTGCTGGGACACAGCCTCGTGTGGCTTTGCTGCACAAAACTGGGAACAGAAGAGAGAGAGAGCTCCATCAGGAAAGGGGCTGACTAGAGCAGGGTAGGAAATCCTTTCTTCTTCCCTTTCATCTTGCAATAATTTTGAGGTTTAAAGCAATGGATCTTGTTCCACATGCAAGTCACTCTAAAAAAGAAAACTAAATGCTGAGCTGCATGTTTGCAAAAATGGTGACTAGTGCTGAAATGTTTTCCTTTTATACTCACAGAGTTTTAAGATTTAACTTTTTCAACTTTTAAAAGCATTTTCTGGATTTTATATTGCAGAAATTCATTCACATGTGATGACTGACTCTGGATGAAAAGCAGAATCTTCTGCTGTGGCAGGAATGGCCATGAGACAGCAGCTACACTTTTCCTCAGCAGCTTGTGTGAATTTCCAAGCTGGGACCATACCAATATCTGTGTAAACACACACTTTTGTGCATGCTCCATTTCCCAGCCATAATATATCTTTAGTAAAGGTTTGGGGTTTTGTGCTCTGGGCTGGCCCAGCCAGGAGTGAAGAAAGGGAGGCTTAGTCTGTGGTTTCACAATTGGCCAAGCCCCTCTGACTGCGGGCTGCCACCGAAGGCAGCGCTCCTGCCCTTCCCTGCTGCGGCAGCAGGTTGCTTTGCAGCCAGCTCCACCAGCACACAGTGCTTTCATCTCACACTATCTGCATTTGTTCAGGCAAGGGATTAACTCAACAGCTCTCTGGTGGGGACAAAGCACTTTACAAGCTGAGAATCAGTAATATCAATATTAGCCGTGGCTTTGTTGAATTCTGGAGGGATGCAGGCAAGCGCCAAACCAGTCACAAAAAGAGAAGACTCTTTCTTCTTATTCTGGGCAGATCATTTTTTGCAGGTGGCATAGACCTGGTGTCTCAGGACAGCTTTGTGTTTGTCTGTGTGTCACTAAGATCAGAGATTTTACACCATTGGGGAAAATGTAGGCTTTGGTCAGAGTGGCTTAAAAGTGAGCACTGAGTTTATTTGAACCAGCTTACACACGGGAATTGTCAGTTCTAATACATTAAAAAAAATTCTAAAAACCATTTCATGACCATGTAAGTGTGGTGGCTTTATGAGGTAATAATTGATGTCTGAATGATAGGGATGATAGAAGTAATGCTATTTTATTGATAGGATACTAGAAAATAAAATAAAAGCAGCAAAAAGAAGAAAGGGACAACATAAACTTCAAATTCTCTCATAATATGTTTGCACATATGTGTTTGTTTATTTTTCTCAAAAGGAAAAAACATAAATGTTTCTAATATTGCTTTTGAATTTATAGTCTAGTTTCCTTGGGCTTAGCTGTAGGATACTGTTTGTGTCACCTCTATTTTCAGAATTTGTCTTTTATCTCTGCTTTGCAGTTTCATGTCAATATTTTATGCAGTATTTTAACACTGGATAACTTCCCATAATACTAAAATATCATGGTGTGTAACACAGAATATGATTCTATTTCTTATTTTTATTTTTCCTTTGTGCTTTCCATATGGCTTCCTTTAATCTTGGCACAAGTAAAATGCAGGGATGGGATTTGCATGGAAAGTTGCAAAATTGCAGTCAGCACAACTGAGGCCATATTCAATAAGTCAGGCACTACAGAAAGTAGAAACATCCCCTCTCTTGCACAAAGGTCTCAGCATCTTGTAAAATGTATTGAGTCTATCTAATAATATACAGAAAAGCTACACTGAATTTGTACTGTTTAGCAAAAAGTGACCATCAGTGTTTGCAAGCCATCTATCATAAAACACTGCTGTCCCTAACTTGATAAATCCAAAGGTAAGACAGATATTTAATAAGAGGATGGCAAATCTTGTTCTTGAGAGAGCAAATTACCACTTTGGTGAGTTGAATTCAGTCCCTTGCCCTGCTAGTGAGCTGCTGGCAGTGGTGGGCAAATTATGCACCAGCACTTTCACAGGTGGCCACTGACTGTTTTTCCATCAGATCTGAGCACCCAGTTCAAAATACCTGAGGTCTGACTTTTAGAAGTGCTGGGCTCTCAGAATGGCAGCTGAGTCAATACAGGTTGTGCTGTAAAAATGTACAACTACAGCCTGCTATAAAATATTAAGTACTTCAAAAAGTCAGTTCCCAGTTGTCTGCTTTCAGGTACTTAGCCACCCCTGGTTATTTCTATTTTTAAAACAGAAACAAAATTTTTCCTTTTATTAATAAATGCTGAAAGACAGATTCAGTCATGCTCATGAAATACCCAGATTCTGTGACAATAGGCACCTTAGAGGGGAAATAATAATTCTTCATGTCTCTCAGAGCCTGACTAACACATGGTTAAAACCAGGACGAGTGCTCCCGCACAGGGTATTTCTTGCTGCACAAATAATCCCAGTGTCTAGGAAGACACAGAGTAGATTACAAACTCTGAGCAGAAGGATGACTCCATTTCATACCAACAAGAAATGGATGCTTTTTAAAATGAGAATGCAAACATTTGGAACTGAGATTTTTACAGTCTATCCCTATTTAGTTGCGATTATAATCGATCACAGATTAATGGGGAAGGCTTTATGTTACAAGTTTATTGAAAGAGGTAGGAGTTACTTCTTTAAACTTAGGTTTTAAACTGAGAAAGTTCCATTTCAAAATATATACCTCCTATTAGCTGCTTAATATCAAACTCACAGTGCAGTACAGACTGTCTGGGACCTGGTGTAATAATACCACAGGACCAGTGATGATGCTCAGTGATGACACCAGCTTAAAACTTTCCTTCCTCCCTCTTGTTCCACCCTTGGCTGCCAGCAGCACTTTTGCACAGGGAAGCAGTGTCCCACTCTGCACTCTGGGTTGCACCAGGGCAACTGTTGGTGCAGGTTCTCTGTGAGGTAAATCTGCTCCAGCTCAGCTGAAACCAAAACCGGAATGTTTTTAACTTGCTCCTAGAAACTGAGCCAAAATTATTGAGAAAGGGCATCTTTTAGATAGGGTTTGTTAGTGTATCCTATACTCATGTTAACTATATTTGAATAAAGGTTTTTCTTAATACTGATAGAGATTGACATTTTCAAATCAGTCTCTGTGCTCTGGGAAATTTATTTTGCATCCTGTTATGGACAGTAGGGAGTGTCTGAATATGGAGGTTATTCTTTTATTACTATGTATACAGCTGTCTAAAGAGATCAGGTGGAATTTTTCCTGTTTGCTGCATATGAAGGGCAAAATGATACACAATCAAAGCTCCAATGAACCTGGAGCAAGAACTGCCCCTAATTTTTTAAGGGCTTTGTAATCAGTAATTTATTTCCCTTCTATCCATTGACTCCCATGAAATCAAAAGCAATTTTGATTTCACAAAACATTGCTGCACACTGGATACCCAATTGCCTTTTTCACCAATTAGCTGTTGATTTTTCAAATAACACTTTTAGTTCATATATCATTTTTTATCTCTGTGATCTGCTTAAAACTTCCATAAAACCTAGGCAAAAAGCATACTGTAGAATTTTCTCAGTATAAAAGCTAAATACAAATGCCCTTCTCCAATTCTTTTCCACAGTCATATTTGTAGATATTCCCTTGCAATTGTTGTGAGACAGCATACTTGTCTCTATATTCCTTCCTTCCTTCCTTCCTTCCTTCCTTCCTTCCTTCCTTCCTTCCTTCCTTCCTTCCTTCCTTCCTATAAATGGCATAATTAATGGTGTATTAAAGTTTCTCATGCATTCTGATTATTTTCATAATCAATAAACAGTTTTTGTTCTCTTAGCAAATATATATTTTGCTAAAAACCGACAATAAAAAAAATAATGGGTTCATATGACAACTTTATTAAACCTTTTCCTCAATATTAACACATCAAGACTTGCTAACCTTTGTTATAACTAGTAAATTGAATCACACATTCTTCTTTCGCATCAAAAGGCTCAGTATATTTTCCTAATTTAGTAAGAATTTATGTGGGACAATACTCACATCTGTGTTCCCATAAATAATTAAGCCCTTAAATAGTTTGATAGAAATCACAGATAAAAATGAATTTGTCTGGGATAAAAATTAAGATACTTGTAAGGATATTCTTTTTTTTGAGAAACCAATGACAAACGAACCACCATTTTTCTCATTTAAGTTAAAGAAATTTCTGTCAAAACTACTGTGATTCATCTTGCTGGAAGAAGAACTATTTTCCCTTTAAAACAAAATTTTTAATTCAGCAATCAGAGCAAAAACATCTTTTGAAGACTCAGAGGGACTTCAAGAACACTGTGGCAAGCATGTGGAGATTTTTTTGTATTGTCATGGCTTGGCTGTGACTGGTTACAGAGGGGAAAAGTTATTGTAGATTCTTTAAATGTTTAAAGGAAACAGATAAAATACAGATGTTTCTTTACCATAAAATTAGTTACCATGCCTGGGTCATTAGTAAGGTCTGATTTTTTGAGATATACACTCGTGCACAAATCTTTGTTTCTTTAATGAACTGTATAAGTGGAAACAAATTTTGCAACAATAAGCTGTTCTGCCTGTATGATTTAAATTTAGCAAATTCATAAATATTTAAAAACTGGTCCTTATAATGGGAGGTATGCAGGAACTCCAGCTCCTGTTGGTTCAGCAAGCCCTGCCTCAGGAGCAGAGCTGATGGCAACCACTTGCACTCAAACTTGACTCCAGCTGCCATTCCCTGGAGCTGTGTGAATTCATTGAAGGAATTTGGGTTCTTATTAAGTTATACAATCATAATGAGCAGATGTACCATATTTTTCTATCAATAACATAGTGGGGGGCAATTTTGGACCTAGTTAAACCAAATCTAAATTAACGCTAAACTCCTTTATCCCTTCTCTGAATGGGCTGGAACCGTGGAGGGTTTCTTTATCAAATCTGCACATTTAGGCTGCCGTCCTAGCAGCTGAGAGGCTAATTTCTGGCTTGATGCTGGCCAAAGTGTGGTTAACCTCACAGAACTGTAACATTCCAGCAACAAGAATTCATTTTTACCCACTGTTGCCACTAACCAAATGCTAACATTTTACTTTGGAGAGCACAATATTATTCAAGCTGTCTTGCAATACTCCAAATGTTTGTACCATTATAAACTGATGACAAACTGATTTGTTCATTACATCTTAAATGTAACTGCCAAATATTCTATCCCCAAGTTCAATCCTGTGTTTTGAGGATAAACTAAGCCAGACTGTGTATATAGGTAGGGAGCCAGAAAAAAGCACAAAAATCTGGCTTCATTCTGAGAAAAACCTGCTATTTTTTTAAAGCTGTGTATGAAAGGAAAAGCATTTTCTGAATGACTGCGGTCTTTCAAAGAGTCCAGAGATACATCCCTGATCAAGGCTCTCAGAGCTTATGTTGGAAGAATGCAGAATGCCATCCTGGGAAGGGAAATACTCTGGGAAAAGGCAATGCAGTTCCAGGAGGTACAAAAGGAACGACTCTTCTCTTTCTCACAGATGGTCCGTGATTTCTTTCCTCCTAGACAACTTTGAAAAAACTAAACCATACCTGGAGCTAGCATGAGTAGACAAAGTAAGAGAACCCAAGCAGTGGGAATACCTTAGCAGACCAGGGATCACAGGGGAAGAAAAACTCATGTTGTAGTTCCCATTTTCTTCTGTGCTGTTTTGTCTTACTTGACAAAAAAATGACAACAATCCTAGCAAAGCAAAAGGGATGCCTTACTGTCAGCCCCTGAGAAGCCTTCTTCGCTGCACACACTGTCTATCTTATATGTCTCATTTATTTCCTACTCTTATAATGGGAAAATCAGTTTCTGTGGAATGGAATTTGATCTTTTAATGGTCTTTCTATATTAGCTGACCTTGCAAGGCATTTCAAATATTCCATCTTTTCACCCAGGAAAAACAACTTCATTCAGCAGATCTTAGACTCCTCTGAACCTTGAACAGGAAACCCCTGGAAATATATGATGAACTGCACAGTTGAAGCAGTGCAAAAAGCAAAGCACACCACACTGCTTAATGTAGTCTACTATCAACAAAATATTCTATCCATGGACAATATTTGCTTTTCCCCCCGTCAGTTTAGGCCAATCCACCTGTGATTTAAGCTTTCACAAACAGATCTGCAATTTCCTTAATAATATGTATGTATTTATGGGGTTTTTGGATAAAGATGAGACCTAGTAGAGTGGATACTTAGAAAGCTTGTGTTCACAGTTCCCATTCAGGCACTCTCTGCTCTGCACTGTTAAGTCCAGTAATCCATCCTGCTCTCCCAGATTGTCCTACAGGCTGGAGAGTCATCCTGCTCTTTTGGGAAGATTTTTTGTTAGTGTTGTGTCAGGCTCAAATCTGCTCCACTGAAGCTGACAGCCAAACACCCACTGGATTCAGGCCGTGTCTCATAAGGAACACAATGGCTGCCTTAGAAAACATTTTCACTTCTTCAACACATTAAAATTTTGCATCTTTAGGATATTTTTAACATTCTTTATCTGAGAAGAAGGTAGAAGGTGTGGTCAGGTGTATTAGGGATGGCAAGACACCAAGCACACATACACAGCTTTTCCCATTTGGACTTTTATGTCTGAGACATGTTAAGAGGCCAGCAACAAGATGCTGCTCAGACAAAATGTGCTGGAGCATCTGATGGCCATCTGTTGATAGACAGATGCACAGGGTCATCCTCTAGGTTGTCCTAGAGCTCCCAGATGCACGTTGAGCCCAGACCTTCCCAGGCTGGAGCCTAAGGACTCCTGGACAACCCCTGAGTGTTATTGCCACCTACGAACCCTTCCTATCACCTCTGATAGGTGTGTGGTGTGTGTTTTGTGGCTTTCAGCTGTCTGAGGGTTTGGTGTGTAGTTTATAGGTTCCCTTTAAGGTTGGAATTGCTTGAGCTAAGATCTACTTATATGCTCTGTCTTTTAAGTATCTTCCTTCGGGATCATGCCAGGTTTACCACCACCTGCTTTTCCAGCTCTGTCACTTTATGTAAATAAAACAAGGCATCTGAATGTGAGCAGAGGGGATGGGGCATGCAGCAGCCCTGGCACCCAGTGCCAGCCTGGACAATCCTCTGTCCATGTGGCTCTGGATTTGGCTGTTTTGCTGAATGCTGCTCCAAGCTGAAGCATCTGCTTTGGCTGCACCAGCAGTGAAATTTTTCACAGCTGCCAGACTGGGCTCCATTTACTCTGATTTTGCATGCTTTTTAGGAGCTGGCCTAGCTTACAACAGCACATAGCTTTAACGTTAGAATCTTTGATTCTTTGGAGTTCCGTGTGTATATTTTCTCCTCAGCAAGGAAGGAAGAGCTGAAAAGGAAGCTCAGTCTGGTGGGCAGTATTACTGAGAAAGTAGTCTGTTTCATACATATTTCTGTGTGTTTCATAATGTTTCAAAATTGAAGAAACAAATTATTAATATTCACAACAGAAAACTGAAGAAAGCATATGTGTCTCACATTAAAAAATGGAGCTAAGCCATGCTTTCCCAATGTCTTTCCTTTTGTACATTGTTTAGTTCTGCTCAGAACAAATTACAGTTACTGAAAAAAATATGAACATGGTACTTTAATTTCTGCAGGGCAGAACTATCATGGTGAGTGCAGGAATATATTACTTGTAAGTAATTTCAGAAGTGTACAATTCTTGCTTCTAATGGTACAACCCTTTTATTTTTTGTGATAGTTATGTTAAAGGGGACACCAAAGATTCCATGACTAATCATGTATTTAGCATCTGTTACCAATATCTCCATGTGAATTAATTAGCAAGGGCCTGAGAGTCGTCTGTTTGCAGTCTTCCATGAAAGTAATACTGATTGGCACTGACATAGTATTAAATTGCTTCCCCTTCTAATATGGCCTCTTTGACAAAAGATTAGGCCTGCCACCTGTCCCCTTGGCTGGTGGTTGCTTTTCTCAAATATTCCTCTTCTTAGCTGAAACTTAATAAATACAAGAACATTTTACCAGAATAATTGTTTATTGATACTGAGAGCATTCAGATGGTCCTCGCTGTTGTTGATATCTCACTCTGAGACTCCTGGTCTCTAAAGTAGAATTGAAGTCAGGAAACACTTTCAGTAACTTAACACTTTCATGTTAATATTCCTGCCAGCCTATGTAGTGAATGCAGTACCCTGAAACTGTGTATTGTTTTATCTGTAGGGCAAACAGCAAAACACTCAGCACTGAAATTGCTTTGAGCAAACACCTAAAATCTTTTGGTTTGTGGATAAACCTGATTGCTTTGAGTAGTTTCACATCTGAGTGATTGTGGTCCTGAATCTGATGTTCTGCAAATATCCTGTGATACTTATTTACAGCTTACCACTCTGACAAGTGCTGCTGCAATATATTTCCAGAAAACGAAAAAAGGTCAAAAACAGAAGAAAGGCAGTTTTGTTATCTGTCACAACTCACTTTCCCCAAACACCCCCTCAGCTGAAATATTCAGGTGACTTTCAGAAAATAGTTTTGGAAATATTCCTTCCTTTCTAATCAGATGGCAAAAGTGTTTGTTTTATTTAATCATGGTTGTGAAACTGAGCCTTTATATTTTTCATCTTCCTTTTTTCCGTAAGGACCTTTTTGATTTGCCTCCTCTCTTCATGACCACATAAAATTTGGCTTGTGATGAAAAGACTAAATGGGCCCCACTAAAAACTTCCAGAAGATGCTGGAGGAGCTGCTGATTAACCACTACTCAGTTTATATCCAGAAATCATGCTCATTTCAGTATGTGCTGTTACCTACTATGTGTAAAGCGCCTTGAGCAATCTCAGTAGCAGGAAGGGAAGTCACTGTGGTCACATAACTGACAATATGGAGCTCAGGAGAAAGACCATTTTTCTTTGAAAGGACTGACTTCTGAGAACTGCTTTTGCAGAAGGAGAGGTCACAGTCCTGAATGAAGTCTGGGAGGGGAACAAGGCTGCAGAGAGCTGCTAACATGAAAAGTCTACCTCCTGAGTGCTCTCTGCAGGAGGCACCTGGTTTGAGGTCCCAGCTGAGCTGCTGCTTAATAGCTAGTCTGGGTGCCAAAAAGCTGTTTCATGACATTCTTGGCTTAAGCACTGCAAAAGCAGTGGAACATTTTTGCTACACAGAGCCTTTAGTCTTTAAATCACTGCTTTCTGGATGAAAACCCAAGAAAATTGAGAGCAATGTCAAAATGCTAAAACTTTAGTGTTCAGTCAGAAACATTTTGTCCTGAATCTCAATGGCTGGCTCCAAGGTTTCCTGATGTCTATGTTAGCAAATAGTTGCCCTTTTGTATGGAGAGAAATATGCCATGTCCTCTGAGCATCATGGATGAGCTCGTGTTCCATCAAGCGCACCTCCAAAAACTGCTTTAAGCTCAGCTAATGAATCTTGTGTTACTTCTAACATTAATACTTGGGAGATTTAAAAACATTCACTAAATGGAACTTGCCCAGTCTGCAGCTGGAAAAACCAGGACATATTATTCTTCTGGAAAAGTAATAAAAACTTGGACACTTTTCAGATATATTTCTCTGTAGCATGGATGAACTGTTCTGAGCTCAGTTAAAAATTCTAGAAATGCTCATGAAGTCATTTCTGATAAGAGGAGTATAAACTATTTATTTTGCTAAAATCTATATTCCTTATAGGCCAGCTCAGTGTCCTGTGAGTTGTTCTGTGTAGGTGCCCAGGACACTCTCTAGTAGCAAACCTTTTTTCCATTTTCCTTTGTAATTTTTTTCCTCATTCCCTCTGAATTCTTTGACTGTAAGATTCAGTGCACCTAATGATGAGGACAGGGCAGAAGGCATGCAGTGTCTTTCAGTCCTGTGAGGCAGCAGAAGTACACATAAAGCATTGGATCATTTCATAAATTAACCAGACAGATAGAAATTGCTTCCCCAGGGTGATCCGTGGCAGGAAGACACTGAACTAAGGTTTTCAGGCTAGATCTCTTCTTACCAACACTTTGTCTGTTGCATTTGTATCTTCTGCATTCTTTCATACTGAAGTTGTAGTCATAAAACAGCAACTGCACAACAGTATTTTAACAACTTCACATTGAACTGTGGGTTAAAAAGTTGTAATTAGTCAGACAAAATGTGTTATCGATTTAGATTTATTTCCCAGCTGTGCTCTCCTGTCATTTTTAATTATTATTTTCAGAATCCTGATCGTGATGTCATCCCCCTGAATTTCCCGAAAGGTCCCCAGTGTTCATTCCAAATGATTAATGAAGGTATGAAAGCTATGAGTGCTTCCAAATCAAATATGTGTATAAAGGTAGGCAGTGCACAGGAAAAGATGATTAAAATAAAGAATTGTGTGTTTCCTTGAAATTTACCAGTCCATTGATATGCAGCGGTTCAGATCTCAGTGGAACTTTTGTGCAAGCAACTGAATACTTTTTCTATGGGGGAAAATTGCTAGACAAAGTTGCCTGTTAGACCTATTTGAATTTTTTATGGCTGTGGGTTTCACATACTTGTGACATTAAAAGGACAAAAATGGTCTCTGTGCTAAAGTGATAGGTATGGCAAGCCCATATATCAATTGTCTTGAAAAGTGTGAGTCTTGAGACTTATTTCATTTTGAATGTTGGTTTTTAATGAAGAAAATTTAACAAAATTGATATTCTGAATTTTTGGCTTGCATTAGGAAGCTAAAAGGTAAGTTGTTGTAATGCTATGTATTAATAAGCACTAGGGAGTCAGATTTGTCAGGAGAGAAAGTGCAGTGCTTTTTATTAACTGCATAAGCATTGTGCTTAGCTGGGCTTTGCCAAGACCTCTGGAAATGTCTAACTCATGTAGAAGCAGGCTCAGATGCTTAACTACTAAGTAGCATAGTGGTTTCCATTCTAACACAGCATTGTCTTAAAGCAGGCATTCCCACCCTAAACTTCGTGTTTATCCCCTCTGTGGATGAACTCCAAATGAAGCAAAATTATTTAAATCACAATAAGAATAGAAATTTTAAAAAATAATTATTCCTTTATCAGGTTGTTTTGGAAACATTAGATTGGTTTAAAAATTCTAGCAAACACAGCATGCAATTATTCTACATTAAATGTATACTTTTCACAGTAATAATTTGGATGCCATTTTCTTAATTCATCGCAGTGTTCATCATAAAGGTTGGCAAAGATGAGAGACAAGGAAAAGGGGTTAAAACATCATACTTTTAGAACTTGAGCATCTAAGTCCAGAGCTATCATTAAAAAGGGCCTGTTCAGACACTATCTAGCAGTAAAGCATATTTGGTTCTGTTTGTGTCTGGGGGGGGGGTCTATCAGAACACACTTGTCCCTACACAGGGGATAACTACATTCCCCCTCAGTCAGTGGGAGGAAACAAAGCTTTTCAGGGCAGGATTCATTTCCTAAAGTAGGTGCTAAACCAGGTAAATGACACAATAAAAAAACTGCCCTCTCGGTTGCCCCTCGGGGCTTGTGGAACTGATTCTCACGGGTTTCCCTCAGCCCTGGATGCTGTGCAGGGATTTTCCCTTTCTGATAGCCTTTCATTGACTCTCCAGCCCGGGTCTGCGGGGCTCTGCCGTGCCCTGCCGCGGGGCCACTGGAGCCGCTGGAGCTGGCTGTGTTTGCCACGCACAGCCCTGGCTGCTCCTCAGATACTGCCCCTGCAGCCCCTTCCCAGCACCTGGGTAACCACACCTGGTCCACCATGGAAGAAACTTTTCTATTTTAGACTTTTACCCGTCCAGACATGGCAGGATTGTCTTCTACAACTGGTTCTGTATACTGTTTATGGGCATTTGTGCAAATAACATGTCCAACATTTTGTTTAAAATTTACGTGGAAAAGACAACAGGGCTTCTGAAACGCACATCAAATTTAAAAGCTAGAAAGAAAGAATGTTAGGAGTTCCCTTCATGTAATTATGAAATGGTGCCACTGCCTTCACTGGAGCTTCTTTGTTACCAGAGCCAGAATTCTGTCCTGTTATAAAATGCATTATTGATGTGGTGACACAGCAGTTGAGTGCAAACCATGGCCCACTGGACCAAATGAGGCTGTGTTAATCTTTTTTTCGTAAATATCTTCTCTATTTTCTGCCAAAGAAATGAGTGATAAATAATTGGATGGCAAAAGGATTTGTCTCAGCTTTTTCATCAGCAACTCTTAGGGTGGTAGATCCATCAACCCATCTTTTCTTATTGTACCAGTCTTTCACAAACACTTCATGCCTCCCTTCCTAACATAACCTAATTCAATAATATATAAATATCTGCATTGACTGAAAAAGAGAAAAAGTTTTAAGTTCCAGACATTTTACATTTGAAGATTGTAGGAGAACTCTGTGAAAATAAGAAAGGAATTTAAGGAAAAAAGAGATGCACCCTCACCATGTGATTGTCCTGGAGTGTGTGACTTTTTGCAGACACAGAAGGGCAGTTCTTCTTCCTGTTATATCAGGGTGAAAAAGCTAATGAAGGTAGTAGGCAAATTATTTTGTAAAAAGCAAATGAACACACATGGGCAATGGATACAAAATCACTCACAGAGACAGGCTTCAGTGGGCTTGTGTTCATTCCTCTTTGGTTTTGGGTTTGCTGAGATGGAATGGTGGAGTAAAAAATTCCCTAGCACTAACAGTCATGGAGGCAAGGAACTGCAGAATTATTGCAGAAAACAAATATTGGTTTTGTATGTTTCAAAGCTATGATAATTTCATGGCAAAATAATCAAAATAAATTGGAGTGTAAATACTGGGTAGTGCAGCATGAACAAAGTGAAGATACAGAGTCTATAAGATCTGGACCAGGCTTTGAGAGGAAGAAGAAGACAAGTTATAAGAAAAAAGGCTGGGAGCTGTACTCAATCTCAATTCATTTTGTTTGGCTCATAATTGGTGGGCAATAGCTTTGTCTGAAGGATAAGGTTGCATTGCTTGCTTAACAGCAGCTTACATGAGCACCCACCTGCAATACCAGCCCATAGTTGGTGAATACTTCAAAACAGAGAATTTGTTGGAGGAAAACAGAACATAAAAAGAAGGGAGATTTGCTGAGTAAATTGTTCATTGTGGATTATTCACACAGTTTTACTAACACTCATCTGGAAAAAGTTAACAAACGAAGGAGAATGACTGCAGCGAGTAATAAATATAAATCAATCCAAGAGATATGTAGGGTTACTTGTTGGTTGTGGAGAAGGAGAGGTTTGATTGAAAGATGCAGAGAAAAAAGCTAAAAAGTGGAGCAAGATAAAGAAGGTGTGACACTTATGTCTGCAGTAGTGGCAGTTCAGTAAAGTTTTGCTAATTGTTACTATTTTACACACACAGTTTGGAAATGAAAGAGTGGCCTCGGTTACTCTGCTTTTCCTTGAGATTGACTGCTTTAATTTGGAAGTCAATAAACACCATGCATGCTCACAGCATACTAACCCAGAGCTATTGGAAATTGGCACACTTGAACTTCCTCCCACTGGGAAACCAAGGCTTGGCTTTCAAAATTCATATTTTTATATCCTTGCTATTTCTATTTTATTAAAACAATATATGTGATGCCACCACCCCCCAATTGCTTGTTGAAAGATGCTTTTGTTGACAGAAACCTAATATTAAAAATAGGTTGATTCCATTATGAAGGCAAATGCAGCTTTGTGATAGGAGATGAAAATGTGTTAATTAAAATGTTGCTTTTACTTTATCTTGAATGTCACATTAACCTTATCTCCAGCTCAGGCAGGCTCTAGATGGTTTCATTTGGGCATCTGGCCATCTTTTGTTTTTCATTTTACTATTTCTACTTAAATATTTACGGCTTGAGCCCAAGCCCATGAAACTCCATGGTAACACTCCTGGGGAGTCTCAGAGACTTTCCAGCCTTGGAGCAGAGCCTTACTCTGAAAGGAAAAAAAAAAAAAAAAAGGACAAAAAGGAGCTTGTGAGTCTGTATGATTTTTATCTTCCAGAGATCTACATACAACACTACAAAAAAAGTCTCTTAGCTGCCAGTTTGATAAATGCATGTCACTGAGGTTACGTGGCATTTTACCCCCTCAGTTGTCTTTAACAGCAATAAAGTGCCTGCAGGCCACAAAATGCCCTCTGACACCTGTGTAAGCTCTGCAGTCTAATGAACTGAAATCTAGTAAACAGCTCCTTCTAATTCTTTGCAAAAAATTATAACCCATCTCACGGATTCTGCAGGGCTGAAAGGAATTGGGAGCCATAAGGACATCTTGGTTACTACAATCCACAAGTACAGCTCAAGAAGCATAAAAATGAGTAAGTTTTGTGTTGTTTTCTCAACTCAACTACAATAGATTCAGTGTAATACTTTTTTTAAGGAAGATAGGTATCCATATTAGCTGTTAAGCGAATAAACATGAGTACAATTCTTGCCTTTTAATCCTAGGTAGGCTGGAAATATTCACAAAAAAAGGGGAAGTAATTCCTTGCATCATTCAACCTAGTATTTATGTTACCATTATAAGAGATTGACAATGCTGTGAGCATATAAACATGTTTTGTACTCAAAGGTGCATTTTATTAAGCTAGTTTTACTTCTCTGACTGTTGTGTGATGATGCAACACACAATATTGCTGATAAAAGACTGAAATCACTTTTCTCTCCTTTACTCAGTCATCATGTCAAAAATCACAAATTTAATTTTCCAGGAAAAAACACCCTGCTCTGTGTCTCCACCTGTAAATCAAACAAGAAACCAATACAGACATTAAATTCAAAAATGTATCAAATTAAACACATCTGTGCTAAGCTGTGCCCATCTCTAGTGGAAAGAGGAGGATTTCATTAATAGGCTCAGTAGCAAAATATTTTTCATGGTCTTGCATCACCTTCAGGTACCTCAAATTAGTCACAAGGACTATGATAGATTGTAGGACATTCTGAGAAGCTTCAGGCCACCAAAGCTATGCTGGAGATCACTTGGGGAAAAACAGCAGGAGAAATATGGAAAATTTGTCCATGTCCAGTTTAAATCAGATACAGTCTTTGGAGCAGAGACTGTCTTTCTATCTGGTATTTTACAGGTTCTGTGTTAATGCACTTACAGCTGGAGCTCTTTGATTAGTACCAGCATGCAAGTAATCAGTATAAAAATAATAAAAATACTGGAAATACCGTATATAAGTGATGTTTAGTCAGGTGTGATGACAGCAGATGGAAGGAATTTCATACAGTTACTCAGTAGATGCAAGTATGCATCCTGGTAAAAGAAATGTTTGATTGGGGGTAATTTTGCTTGAAAATACTCAAGGTAGGTGAATTGATTGATTTGTGTTTTGTTGGCTATTTTTAAGAATAGCTGTGTTGGAGAAATCTGAATGAACACAAGTAGGGGTAGGAGAATCTGGGATGGTTCTGCTCAAACCATCCAACAATGAGACAAGGAGGGATCAGAAAAATCAGTAAATTACTTTTCATCTTTTCTGCCTGGCCCCTCTGTTTGTGGCTGCTACCTTCTGGGATACTCTCTGGATAACCGTAATTGGAGCCAGGGGATTGTTTGGTTCAATGCTGAAAACAGTTTTTAGCCGCTATAAATACCAATCAGTAGCTGACCCGTTAAAAATCTGAGGGGCATGTTAAGTTCTTTTGTTTCTGTAAAAGAAATGTTTTCTTAAAATAACTCCTTTTTATATACTTTTGTTGAGTTTTTATACATTTCTCTGTTTTGGTGAATGTAATTAGGTTTAATGAATTAAGTGTTTCCAGCATAGCAAGTTAACTTGTGAGATATTTGCCTCATTGGAGTCTGGAAACTATATTCATATTCCAGGAGAAACTTGCCATGAAAAAACTGGCTTAGCATACAGCACCAAGTTACAGACACTGTGTCCAAGGTGCTCTACTGTGCATATACCTCCTCTAGGGGGAGATGAAAAAAGAAATGACACCTAAGGGATATGAAGTCACATTATTTAATGAATATTGGAAGGCACTCAAAGGCTACAGTAATTGCCATGCTAGCAGGACCAAATCAATTACTATGGGACAGGGTCAAAAACTGCTCTCAGCAGGGATGAGGGGTGCCACAGACATTAAGAAGACATCTGTGGTTTTTTAGTTACAAAGGCACGACTTGGCCCTATTGAAAAGCATTAAATAATAAGCAAAAAGGGCCAAACCCAATTTTAGAGTGTTCTCTAAAGCAATGGCTAGGGATGAATAAACACATCCTACTGCTGAAAGCCTGGGCAGGGTAATGTATTGGGATACACAGCAGCTTCAGGCAGCGCTCCCCAGGCAGCTGCCTTGTGATCACACGGACATGCTCCGTCTGCAGGCAGGCAGATGAAATCACTGACTCCAGTTGTTGCTCGTGGTAGCTCAGCACATTCCCTGCTGACCTGGCTGAAAGACTGTTTTTATGAAACACAACTGATTAAAGAAACAAATGATGTAAAATGAAATGTCATCATGGATACAGGGTTTAGGGCTATATAAACAACTGGGGACTGAAATCATTAGACTCTCTGCTCTGGAATGGTTCAATATTTTTAGAGGATTAAAATGCCTTTCCTACCCTTTGGTCTCTTGTACTTATTTGTATGTCAACATAAGTATTTGTCAGTGTTTTTCATGTTTCCTAAGTCAGGAAATCTGTAAATTCATCATATAAAGGGACTGAGTCTTAATTCCTGGGCCTGCTAGTCCTGGATCAAAGGTTTTGATATATTATTCCTAACTTCTTTTATTTGGAAAAATGTAGCCAATACCTCTAGCAGACAGCATGGACTGGATCCAGAATCCACTGAAGTTATTTAAAATACTCTGATCAAGTTCCACGAGTTTTGCTTCAGGTCCTGTGGCTCCAATCCAGCACAGCACTTGAGACTGCATGTAGTTGCTCAGGAGTTAACATACAAGTGTCAATACTGTACCAGATTGACACCTTCAAATCAGCTGGTACAAGCACACTGGCTCTGCACAGCTGCTCAGATAGCAGCCACTGGATAATATACTCATTTGCAAAGAATGAAATAGGATTTTTCATATATTGGGTTAGCAAGTAACCCTCTACCTTACAAATTCCAGCAAGCCTCTCCTACAATAAGCCATGTGACATTGTCACAACAACACAAGATGTGCTTGTAAGGAATGCTTCCTGTTGAGGGCTGGGGCACAAGGAAAAGCCAGGAAAATAAACAGAAAGTAATATGGGAAGGCAGAAAAAGTGTTTGCAGTTAAGCTGTTAAATAGTAATGAAACTTTAAGAAGTAAGCACAGTTTTTATGGACATCTTTGTGGGGAGTGGCAAGATGATGTTTTGTCACAATTAACAACCCTGACTCTGTACCCCCTTGTTTTCCCCATTATTCTTAGATCTTGGATGGGAATAAACTGTAAGGACAAAGGGCCTCTGGTAATTGCAGTCAAAAGAGCAATGGATGCCTCATTCCCTGTGACTATACTATCCATTGCTACCTTCTGTAGGGTGTGAGAAGAGGAGTTACAAACTCCTGTTGAACATAGCTGATCATCAAATAGTAATCAGAGATGATTAAAGTCTACTGGCTAAATGGCTCACAGTCACTACTAAACCCAGTACTTCATTATGTTTTTCTGTAAGAGGCTGCAACTGTGCACAGTTCTCAGGAAGTCCCTCTACAGTGTAATGCCTGGATTGGGCCCTAGGGATGAACTCGAAACTGCAGGACTGTGATTCTTTTGCAACTGCAGGAGAGAATTTTTAAAACACAAATTACTGGGAAACATTAGGCATCTGTTCCTCTTGAAATATACCTGTTCCCCAGCCAGATAATTTTAACACAGAGAGCCTGGTGAGAACTGCAACCACAGTGGACGCTCTGCTGATATGGGCGGGTGCTGACCTCCAGGCACAGTTACAGCTGTGGGTCTCAGCATGGAGAGGTACCCACGGCCATGTGCTAGATGCTGGTAAAAAGAACTCTTCTGTTCCATAAAAGATTGTAAAATATTTTGAGAATTTCGAGCTGAGGTGTTCTAGAAATGCAAACCAATACGAATTGGAAGCAAAGAATATATTGATATTCCTGTGGTTTTCCCAGTTCTGAATGTAGTGGAGTATGGGACCAACCTCAATCTTTGGAAAACTTCATTAGTTTTAATGAGGTTACTCAAGAGGTGCATTTGCTCTTCTGCTGACAATTTTTAGCCTTGAGAAAACTATTTATGCTTTGAGACAGAGGGCTGAAAAAGTAATAGCAACATTTAATAGCATAATTACTTCACATTATTTTGCATTCTCTGACTTTGCTCAAATGAAACACATTGCATGCTGAATGAAATAATCTTGTAGGGAGGATTATTCAAACAAGATAAAGTCCCCACTGAATGTAATGTCAGTTCTTTTTATGCATGCTGAGTAACCTACTGTGCTTTGGCAGCTTTAAGACTGAGCCATATCATGCTCATATTGGAAGCATGCAAATGTCTGAGCTAGCAGTTTGAAATGTGGCCGAGCAGTTATTACTTTAGGAATGTTAATTATTACTTTTATGTGGATAAACTCTCTGGAGCTGCATCCATTTAAAATTCAACCACAGACACTATGCACAAGTTTGATTTGGTCTCAGTGTTACAATTTTTCTTTGTTTATACCATTGGTAATGGTACCATGCTGGTGTCAACAGACTGAGGGCTTATGAAGTGAATGTTGAAATAAATATTATTGTTAAAGAAAAGATGAATCACTTGCAGTCAAGCAAAACTGAAGGTTTGTCTAGCTGCAGAAAACCTTGACTTGAGGCACTTGAGTACATAAAAATGACATAAAAATGTTAAATAAAAGTGAATTAATACTAATGCAAATGTGCAAGCACAATATTGTTAAAGAAAGGAAAGCCAAGAGAAAGACAGAGGTCAAAGCCTAAGATGGAAAAGAACATGTGCCAATCCAGCAGCTTTTCTTGAAGAAGAGCTGTAGTTTCAGGGCCCCAGGCTTTATCTGGACAGGTGGTTAGCACCTGCAGCTCGTGTGGAGTCCCAGAGATTTCCACAGCAGAAAGGAGTAGGGCTAATCAATCACTGTGCCTCAAGTTTTCAAAAAAGTGTTTTATCTGGTTGCTTTAATGATATAAGAGAGATAATTGGAAAAAAAAAAGGTAATTCTAAAAAAATTTGGACTCAAACCTGTTATCTTATTTTTGTACATTGTGTACAGTGTTTGGACGTGCTTTCAGCATGAGATTTTACTGTTTGTAGTTTCATCAGCCCTGGTAAGGTTTTGGAAGGCATTAGTGATCATCCTACTGTAAGCAAGCAAACTATAGACAGGGAGAAAAAGAGATAAAGGAGAAAAGGAGAAAAAGTCAATTTGTCACACATTGGTGGGAGTCCACGGAAGAGTTTCTTCACACTATTTTATCACATATATGCTCAACAGGAATTGCTTCTGAGTTTGAACTGCCAGCTAGGTGGAAACAAAAGCAGGACACAGAAGCACAGACCACTGCTAGTGCAGTTGCATAAGGACTGCTCTGAACCCAAAGAAGTTTGACTCCAGAAGGAGCTGAGAATGTCACACAGAGAACATTTTTATGTCTATTTCAGTGGGACCTTAACTAAAAGTGATACTAATATTCAAAAATAATTGCCAATTACCTGATTAACCTCTAAAGCTTATGGTAATCTATAACAGAAAGTCAAGTCCAAGCTTTTTAAGAGGCCTTTCAGCAGCAAACTCCTTTCATGAACAAGGAAGCTGTGGTGTCTGACACACGGCAAAAACGCCTACGGTGAAATGATAACTCTTTGATGCCGTTTGAGGCACAAGATTGCTTGCAAGATGCAGTAACACTACACCCCTGCGACCAATTTCACTCCTAATTTAATTTGCACTTTCTGTGCTAGACCCCAGTGAAGGGAAGCATCTCTTCTCAGGAAAGCCCTTATACATGTTTGAAGTTCTGGGAAAATTTAAAACACATGTCATTGTTGTCCAAAATAGATCTGATTTAATAGCCTGAGCTCCAGCCTCTTTTTCCACATGGGCCATGTTCAGAGGGCTTAAAGCAACTCTGCTATACCTATGAGTATTTTTACAAATGCCGATTGAGAGATCATGACCCTGTTGGAGCTCAGAAAACAGAGAGCACAGGTAGGTCATTAAAAATACATGTAGAGTAAGACCTTACTTAATGTGAGACAATCAGGCCTTAAGCATGAATTTGTGATAGCCATGTACTGAGGAATGGTGGTAGAGTTTGTCTGGGTATATGTATGCATCTGTAGCTATAAATACATCAGTATGTGCATACCTATCTGAAATATGATAAGAAATTAACTATTTATTTCAAAGTGATAAGCAGATAATGAGGCATTGCTAAATTTGTCATAGAATTAAAGTAAAATGGCAGCCTTTTAACTTTTATCCTTAAAACATGAGCCAAGCCCTGATGGGCTCTGAGCTCCTAATGCATTACTTTTTCTCAGAAATGCTGAAATACTCTGCTGAATCCTTTGTGGTTTGGCTTGTCCTTGTTTGGACTTCAATACTTTCCTAGGTTTCTTTATTATCCTCAGAATGTCAGCTCCAATTTTGGCTTATTGAATTAAGGATCCAGCATGAATCTTAAATGGATTTCTCTTAAGGATGTCTGAGTCCCAGTGTTTAACTGGTTCCATACTCAAGTGAAGTGCTGATGTTATTGCCAAATACATTAAGGTTATGTGTGATACACCCATGAATGAACTGTCACTATGCTCTCTAGTTATTTCTGCTTATTTGTATTAAACAGTCTTAGACAAAAGTAGCTATATGAAGGACATATATGCAGTAGAGGGAAAAAGGGGAGGGTTTTATCCCCTCTCTTGTAACGGCCTGTTTTTATAGCAACCTGTTATAGCTGTTTGCAAATGAGTCTAGCAAAACAAATATTTTGTTTGCCTTTTTGAATTACTTTGATAAAATACAAATTCCAGAAGGAGAAGAGCATTGTTTCAGCAGAGTTAAAAAGAGCAGTGGGGGATTCTCAGGCAGGCGGATGCACATTCTCAGGAATGCTCTTTCAGAGAGCAGCAAGCTGTGAATGTGCAGCTGCAGGCTTCAGCGTCCTGAATAATCTGCATTCAGAGACTGCAAAGTCATCAATATTTATGGGCTGGTGGGATCATCCCTGGCATGCAGCTACATCTGCCAGCTCTCTGTTTACTCCACATCCTTCTCTCTGCAAGTTTCAGGTTCTTATTTCCTGAGAAATTGTAGGTTTGCCCTTTGAAGCAGAGCTCCTCCAGTGAAACAGAGAAGATCCTTCCTGAATCATACTGGGCCAGCGCGTTAACTGTGCATGTTGAGAAATCCCCATTGCAGCAGATGTGTGAGAAACAGGAGCTGATCACAGTTTCCCAGACTCAGCCCTGCCTTGGTGGATCCAGCATTCTTGCTCTGACTTATTTGTTCACAGTTGCTTTACAGCAAGGGGTTCCCATACCCTTTTTTTCAGCAGAAACTGACATTTTGTCTTCAGACAGAGCCTGCTAGGCACAAATGTCCATACAGATGTATTTTCTCTGAGAAGTTAAGTCTGTGCACCTACAGCAGGACTTGACTCACATCCACTGGGCCAATGCAGCTCATCTCGCATTGAGCCAACTAAATAACTCTTAATTTTCCATATAAAAAAAAATTAAAAGCCATTTTTAGTTTACAAAATCAGCATGGATTTAACAAAGAACATTATTCCTTATCTGTTCATCTCAGGAAGTTTAAAGAGCACTATTAATAAGAATAATAATGTAAAATTTTCTGATGATTTTATTTTAAATTAAAGGCTATCAAGAGCAGCAATCCCTTATTGATGTTTGCAAAATAAGAACTTATAGCACTTGTGTTCTTTCTTGCCTTAAATTTGCATATGACTGCTGTATAAATATAATTTGAATCACAGGCCATCCAAATAGCCCTGAAACAGTAGTAGTGGAAAGCCTGTGTTACTCCAGTTGCCTTAGATTCTGAACACACTTACTTCACCCATTTGCACTTTGCTCACACTGTCCCATGAATATTCATAGAATTCTATTAGGACAGGTCCCATGTACCAGGAGTCCTAATCTTGTATATTAATTGTTCCCAAAAAATGCATTTTATCAACATACAGTGCTCTTTTACCTAAAATTGCCGGATGAAAAGTAAAACTTTCACTACTTGTCCAAACAATTCCCTAGCTGCATATTCTGTACTTCTGCTTTTCTCTTTATGAGAAATGTCACTGTGTCTAATGCACAAAAAGTAATTTCTTAAACAGAAGTTACTCCATACAAGTAACTCATGTGGCTTCTAAAAGCCATTGACATTTCATTAATCAGGAACTATTAATGAACTTCAGAAGAGTAAAGAAGCAGGAGAGAAATAATATCTCTTCACTCCCACATATTCGTGTGTTTGCTTTGATGTGGTGATTTTGGTTTGGTTTTATTGTCTGCATGGTACTATGAAGTAACTTGGTTTATTATTCAGAAGACAGAAAGGCTGCAGGAAAGGCAATTTCTTTGTCTACCCTGACAAATCCCTGAATTTGAATTTATATGATCCAGTGAAGGTACCACATAGTGCAACTTAAAGATCCTTCTCTTCATTTCAAGTATATCATGCTGCTTTACATCTGTTCAAGTCCTGAGTTCATAGGGTAGTCGAGAGACTTTGCTTTACATCAAAACATGCAAATAGTATTTAAAATATTCCCTTTCTTAGGGCACATTTCAATGCAGTGTGCAGGCAGCACATCCAATTAGCTCCAGTTTTGATAGAGTACAATGTTTTATGTGAGCTGACATTGTGCTCTGGGATACAGAGCTGACCTGTTGGGCTCCAGAGCCCCTGCTGAGTGGCAGCTGATAGCAGATGACAGCTGTCCCTTCTTCTAAAGCCTACCTGGCACTGGAAGCATTACAGGAACAAGGGACTCATCTGGGTGACACCCTCAAAATCTACATACTCAGCTCCCATTCATAAGGGGTTGGCAAGACTTTGAAGTCCCAAAAAGTATTTGACTAAAATTCTGGAATATTCTGGATCATGGGTCCTATTTGTGATGTATAGAAATTATTTGAGTAATGTTAATCTCACAAACAGTAATTTATGATATATTTTTTTCTAAGATCTCCATTAAATTACTGTAAAAGGTGATTGCCTGAAGAAACTTTGGACCTGTACTTTTCTCAGGAGGATATTTGCAGTGTTCAGCTTTAGTGGTAGACTGTTAATGTCCTGTGTGTGCCAGGGGAGAAAAGTGAAGATAAATTCCAAGATCAGGGGTGTAAGGCATACAGAAACCAACACTTTCTTACTGGGAAGCAGATACAGAAGTTCATGTGCTCAAGTGTTCACTTCCCCCATCCTTGGCCATTATTATCAAATCTACCCTGAACACAAACTTGTAACTTCTGCTCTTTTTTTGTCTTCTCCCTAGACCCACCATGAGGACCTCTTGAAACATGGTGGGTGGGTACATATTGGCCTGACCAGCTTTCCTCTGAGACCTAAAGGGAAGGGGGTGCTAGCATCTCAAATTTTCTGCCCCCACCCCAGCAGCAAATCCCTAAAGACAGAGTGTGTCCATCAGCACCTTGGCAGGTTTACAATGCCTGCAGAAGGAAAGGGTTTGGAAGCACAGCCCAGTGTGCAGAGTGGGTGCCTTCAGGAAGCAGTGTGGTACCTTGGGCTCCTTCTGGTGAATCTGGATAATGTGGGGTCAAATTCTTTTTGACAGAAAAGGGAACAGGATTTTCCAGCCTGGGAATGTGCCCTTGCCTTATCTGAAATTTCAGTGACTCCGACTCCTCTTCCTGGCAAGTGTTGAATTTACCAAAATTCAGTTAAAATTTAAAAAGGGTAAATATCAAAAGTATAACTAAATTACTGGACACTTTGTAAAACTGGAACAGGACTGAATGACTGCACAGGGGAGGAATTCTGATTTTAACTAAATCATCCTTTATTAGCTGGATGTCTGTGGTACAAACAGCGTGGTTTGATGTCAAACCAATTTTCCTCTTCTGCAACCCTCTCAATATGCCAAGTTCTTGCAATCACTGTTTTAAATTTTCTTTCCCTCTCTTAAGTCATGACTTAGAAGTGGCATAAGCATTCAGACAGAAATCTGTTTAAGCTCTCGTTGCAATATCCTCATGTCAGTCATGTTGTCTGCTGTGCTGACTGACACATGCCTACAAGGTAGAAGAATGTGCAGTACAACAGGACCTGAATATGGCAGAAGAATTCAAGGCAGCTGCAACATAAAACTCTTCCTTGCTTTGTTTCCTGTTTGTGTGGTGTTTTAAAGGTCTTACTCTAATGCAGCAATCTGTGGTTAAAATCCAGTTGCTTTTATAAGGTAGTAATAAGAAACTCTTTCACCCACACTTCACATGTTGGATGGGGAAGGGTAAGACAATATTTAAGTGGCTTTTTAATGGCATAAGAGTTGGGATTTCTGGTATCCCAATTCTATTTAGTTGTGAAGTTGTGTGGTGAAATTTATAAGGAAAGAAATGTCTTTCTGCCAATATTGATTAGATTTATCATCAAAATGTGTGGGAATGCATTTTCATTGCCTACCTACATAGAAGAACCTATGATAATACAAGATTTACTGAAGGGTAAGTTACAATCTTAGGGTGTGACTTCTAATATTCCTTTCTGGAGTTAGTAGGAACTTCAGCAAAAGAAGCTGAATATACATGTTTTGCATAACAGCCCATTATAGAGACTGGCTAATTTTTGAAACTGTGGGCTGTCTGGCCAGTTTTTAGGACAAAAAATCCAGCCAAAGTCACAGCAGTGTGCTTTCAAATACGCCCAGATCAGTGGTGAAATGTTTTTGTTTTTTCATTATCACCTCTCTGAATATTTTCAGCACACCCTTGAGAGGAAATTTTTTTTTAGTATCTTTCCTCTTAATTCAGTCTTGTGATTTCTCTGACGCCACAATCAGTGGTTTCTCCACTAAATTTTAAATACATTATGGAGTTTCTGCTTATGAAACCCAAGTCTGCAGTCATCAGCTTCTTATGCTTTCTTCATGAATCTTCAACCCTTGGCTTTCATCAGTCTTTTCTATTTCAGCCCCTTTTTACTCAAATCATGCAGCACACACTTATTTTCATCAGTCTGCTCTGCACTTGAAGGCTTTTCATCAGTTTTACTTCTTGGGTTTGATCCAGTAACCTTGTCTCTTTTTTTCTGTGGTGTCAACTGTCATGCTTTGATCTGCAGCTTTTTTCCATAAGTAGAGTGTGTGCTTTGAAAAGGTTATAACTAGAAGGGGAAAGATGCTTGGAGAACCATACATCACAAGTGTTCCTCAAGTATAATTTTGATATGAGAGAAAAAAAGGAGGAGGAATTTTTCCTATTGTTATCATTTTCCTTTTCATGCTCATCTCATTCCAGATATGACATCAGAATTCGGCTGCTTTTCCATGTATAAATAATTCACTGAGACACAGAGATTGATTATATAGCTTTATATTTAAAATTTACAGTCAAGGAGACACAATCTTTTTTTTTTTTGTCCAAGGATTTTCCATTGCTTTTTCCTGTAGGATCTCCAGCCTAATTCTTGCCTTTTTTGTACAGATTTTATACAACCTAGGAAAATGGTTAAATTATATCTGTAACTATTGTATGGTAAAAAAAAGCAAGCATGCCTAATAATTTTTGGCAAAAGCATTGAGCAATCAATGACAATGCTCCTCCAATAGCTGCAGAGAGCTAACTGGACAATTTCCAGCAGAGTCCATGGAAAAATGCAGATCATATCAAGCAAGCATCAGCTGTGAGAGTATCCAAGGTTAGAGGGAGACTCATGCTTCATTTATCAGCCAGGATTAAAGGCAGTGGAGAATGTTCATTGCAACTGTGCAAACATAAAACATATTAAAGGGCCAAGACACAGAAAATGTCAACCACTGCTGTTCTGAGGCTATCCATCACAGGGAGCTGGGAGTCATCACTGTATCCCACAGAGAGTCATGAGTGAAGCAAATGTTACATAAGCATTTTTACCCACAGGGATTTCAATTAACTTTCAAGATAGAGACGCATTGTGTTGAATGTCATGCTGATACTGAAGACCTCCACAATGCTGTCATGCCTGTAGACATTTTCAGATTATTTAATCAGCTTTGTCTGCAAGGAGTAAGGCAATGGGACTCTCAGATTTAAGCAGTTTTGCCAAAGCTGTAGCTAGAAGCCTCCATATGCTGGGCAACCAACCACAGCTAGCCTGATAGTCACTGGTAATCCAGTACCTCATGGTGTGGAGAATGAACCCACACAGCTTTGTGGTGATGATAGCTTTATTCCCTTCTGCAATCAATGGGGCTCAGCCAAAAGAATGGACCTTGCTGGAGCTTTATGTTGTTGGCAGCTTGAAATCACATTCTATCACATTCCCAAAAAGGCTGTATCACTGCACACTGAGGGCTCTGTGGGCTGGAAGGTGTTACCCTGCTATAATTTGAGCACTTAAAGGACTCAAGAAGAAAGTTCTCAGCTAAAAATCATACAGTGGGCATTAGTGGCCTTATCGTAAACAAACACTGGATGCAGTTTTGAAAGAGTTAACTGAAAAGGATGCTCATCTATATTCATATATGGGAGAAGCTTAAACCTTGACAATCCCTTGACAGACTGGAGAAACTTCACAGACTGATGGATATAGTTTTTTTAATGTGAAGCAACAAAAATGGGCTATACATCTAGATGTAATAGGAAATTCAAGCTCTACTTTGCTGAACACAATCCCCTTACATAATTTTTTAGTAGTGTTCTTTGTACAGCATCAAACCTTAAAGGAGGATTCTTAAAGGCATTCTCAGACAAAATTAGTGATGTGACAGTGCATTTTCCTTCCCAGAGCTTTGCTTTCCAAGTTCTAAATGTGTGGTGAGAATGATCCCCTTTGCATACCAGCTTGAAGGCACCGTAGCAAAGAAGTGATAATTTTAACCGTGTCAGTCCCCGTGCCAGTCATCTTCACTGTCATTACTGATCCCTGAATTATGACCTTGTGCACTTCTCATGTGTTTCTTATCTTTTTCTATTTCAGGGTCTTCTGAATAACAGTTGTTGTCCTTCTCATTTTTTTTGTTTATTCAGTCAGCTATCTCCTTTCTCCTCCTTTTCTGCCAGAGGTTATGGCATGGAGTAATGGAAAGGCAAGATTCAGGGGCCAGAGCCATGAACTGTGGCAAGATTCAGGGGTCAGAGCACCTTTCTTGAACGTTCTGGGTGTGTGCAGCAGTAGCATCAGAAAGTAACAAGGTGGAGAAGAAACAATAGGGATCTTTTAAACTAACAGTCAGTGGGGTATAAGGTGCTTATATTTGTGAGGAGAAGTCTGTGCAGGGCACAATCTGATTAGCTGTAGAGGTATGTAAGGAAAGCTCCATGGGACACAGGTACTGTAAATGAGAGCTGCAGAGTTAAAAGCAAGGTGTAAAATAACCTGTGTGCTGTTAATCACAAGGTGTAGGGTTTTTTTTGGTTTTGTTGTTTGTTGGAGATGTTTTATCCCAGGCTTTCAAGCATCTACAACTTTCAGTTGTTTCATTTAAGTGTAAGAGTGATCTCATTAACTTTTAAGTTTGATGATCAAAGCCTGATTTGGTCCACTCACAATATTTCTTAGTAAATTCCAGTTTTGAAAGAGTTTCTGTCACTGAACTTTTAAAATCAGTTTTTCACAGCTGATTGTGCAAACAGTTTGGTTTTTTTCATTCACTTCTAAAAAATAGACCATGGAAATGTCACACAAAATGGTTTTCTGGGTAAACAGGTAGTTTAGAATGTCCAGATCTGTAGCAATATGTTGTTGAGATTTTATCTCTCCTCTTCTGCAAATTCCCCTGTCCTTTTGTGAGCATGAGAATAGACAGAAAACACACATTCCATATGATAAAATAAAAACTTACTTTTTTATGGGTTCCACATCTTCTCATAATGAAGTGCTTGTAGGCAGAATGTTGAAATAAAGACTGGAAACAACAATGGCTTGCAAGCACATTCTAGCACTATGAAATTGAGTGTGTTTTGACAATGCCATTAAGCAGTGAAAATTCTTCTCAGGATTTGCAAGGTAGAAAGAAATGTTATAGGCTTTCTTATTAGTTGAGAAATAGCAGTGGACAAATTGCTGCTGCTTTTTCTATTTCAGGGTCTTCTGAATAACAGTCTCATAGTATACTTGAGAAAGGGATTTTTAAACATTTTCCCTCAGGTTTCTGTCCTGATTTTAATTCCAGCTTAATTTCATACAAGTTTCAAAATATTCTATCCTCAAGTACAATAAGATATACAGGAAGCCTTGTAGATTTGAATTCACTGCTTTAGCTCCCTGATGAAAATGCCTACTGCAGGAATGGTGGAAAGAAAATAATCTTTGGCTTCCTAAGGAATGCATTAAATGGGAACTGCTGAAGTCTCTACAATTGCAACCATGTCTGACTTCAGGACTTTAAAATAGTGCCTTCTGTAGTTCTGTACTTTGTGGACTGGAACTCCACAAAGCCCTCAAATAGAACAATAAAACAGTAAGCAAGTCAGCAAATCTAGAGAGGAATTCAGAGCATCAAGTTGGCCTTGCCCTACAATATTTCAGCATTTTCCCACCATTACAACAGGGTAGGACTGACCCCTGCAGCTGGGGTCTGTCTGCACAGATAACCATACAGATGCCAACACCTCTGAGACATACAGTGGGCTTTATATCACAATTTTTTCTTCCAGATTCTTCTGCTGTTTATGAAGTCTCCCATTACTTCACCAAAGTTTTCGTGAGTCACATCAGCATTTTGTCAGCCTGGAAGTCAGGTTAAAATGCACACGTACAATCTCAGCAGGTTGAATCCCAGGAGAAGATGTAAACTCCTTAGTGCATCCAGCATAAAAAGTATAAAGGATGATGTTGTAAAATGTGATTACACTGTGCTGTGACAGCAGTCAGCAGTTCTGGGGGTAAGAGTCAGTGTGGTTGCCCCAAGGGTCACAGTGCTGACCTGTCCTCCCACGGCCCCTCATTGCTCCAAGTGCCATTCAGTGGGATGAATGCCATATGGACGTCAGTTCATGCCAGACTCTGCGGGAATACTGCAGGGAAGGGAAGGAGAATCAGTGGATTACTCTTATCAGTACAAAGAGAGACAACATGCCTCAGAAAGCTAAAGAGATAAATGCACAAGCTGGAAGAGAAGCAGGGAAAAGCAGAGCTGCCCTGGCAACAGTCCACTTTAAAAGCAGATATAAGGAACTCCCTTATTTACTCTTTGAAAAAAGTGAAAAACATACAGAAAATTGGATATAGATACACTGCTGATTTTATCTTCTGTCTTTGGCAAAATTCTGTGCTTTAACTCAGAGTGACATCAGACAAATCTGTCTGTTGTCTGTGATTCCTACTCAGTATATGAAAAAAAAAGGCCTACTAGAAGAAACAGTTTTCAGTGGATTAAAACAAAAAGAAAGACAAAAACAAAAACAAGACAAAACCAAAAAGTCTTCCATCATCTGCTTTCATGGTATAACTATGATTTTTCTCATCAATTTGAAATATTACAGTATAGGTCTTTTGCAAGTCATCTATATATTCAACTAAAATTCAGTCAAGAAATAAAAATAAAATGCCAGTGTTATTGACTGTCAGATTCAGTTTTGAATTGGTACATTTGGGCTACTCTATTTTTGCCTTATTTCCTAGTCTTTCTGTGTTTGTCTTTTATTTTACTTATATGACAAAATAAAAAAATTATGCACCACTGCATTGAGGCAATAGGCTCACATCACTCCTGCGAGAAGAAGAGTAACATTGAACTGATGGGGAGAGGCAGAGGGACCAACAAACCAGACAAAATGTAATGGGCATACTGTGAGTATGACCCATGAGTTAGAGCCCCTGCTCCACATGACCTCCAGCAAACACAAGCACAGTGAGCTCGAAAGTCACCACAGCAGGAACACAGAACAGTCTGTGTCACCCACCAGACACCAAATGCCTGAGTCCTCCTCACTCCTTTAACACAAGATCTTCCCTGATCTTCCCTGACCAAAATAAAACACAGAGACGTGTAACCCTGATGCACTGTTTGCAGCCTAGTGGACTGTGTGTTCCAAACAACAGCAGTTCCTAATACATTTCTTCTCAAAAAACATTTCTTTTCAAGGACCAAACAAGCTGATCTCTGCTGCAATGATCCCCAGATATCTGTATGTGCAACCCATCTCATTCTGTAAGTGAATTGGAGTGGTGGCCTGCTTTTCCTATCACTCAGATGTTACTTTTTTATGTTAATTCAAATTTAAACAAATTATTTCAGTGATCAATGATTATGGCCAAGGGAGCTATGACTGGTTTCTGACAGGGAAGTAAAGACTCAGGTTTCTCCTGAGCCCTCCTTCAGTTGAGAAGCTTTGCTTTGGAAAATACTTTTCACCTGCAGTGCCATAACAGTAGTAGAAGATCATCAAGCAAGAAACAAAGCCCTTGGAGGGAGAATACTTACAATATATCTTCAACAAGTCTCATTCATCTTTGTGCTACTTTTGTTTATTTCTGTTGTAACCACAGCTGTCAGTGGTTAGACTAATAGAAAACTGCATTTTGCAGTATGCAAAAAGGAGGGACTGATTATCCCCAAGGGCAAGGAAATTATACCACACACTTCATTTTGAAGACAAATCAGGGAGCTGGGCCTGTATTTGACAGTATCTGCAGTGTAGAACCACAATGTTTATGTGACTCGTGCTATAGCAGCTACCTACACTTGCTAGCTGTATAATCAAGAACAAATGACAAAATCAGCCAAGGATGTGAAAATTAGAGCTCTTGCAATATAGGCATTTTGGGTTGTTTCAGAAGTCCATCGCATCCTTATGTGGTGTGGGACGGTCAGACACATTCATGCCTCCCACTGTGATGGGCAGAACTCTGTTTCACAGACAACAAAGAGTTTTAAAATATATAATTCCTTCTGAGAGTATTTTATTTAGGTGTCATGTTAAAGGATTAGATTGGATTGCTTAAAGAAAACTAAAGAGAAAATCCCTTTTAAATAATTCTATTTTTCTGAACAAAATGTGGTTGGTTGAGAGTTTTGTCTTCTCAAGACCCTTGTTTAGTAGTCGAAAGGAAACTTTTGGCAAAGACACAGAGAAAAAAATACTGTATATCTAATGTCTGGTCTGTCTAGGTTTCCACCGCATACCCAGTTTCATAGTATTTCAGGACTTGCATAATATTTTTAAAAAGTAAAAAACCCAACCTTTTCTTTGTTTGTACAATCCTGGGACATTTTCACGGGGCAATCAGTTAGAAATTCTTTCTTATTTTGCTTTCTTTTTGTGTCAAATGTTCTAAGGAAGAAAGCTTTTTCTCCTGCAGCTGAACAGAAACCTTCACAAAGCACAGCCTGTTCACGATAGAAAGAGCCAAAATTCAACTCAGGTGAACTCCTCCCATCTGCACACTGGGTGACTTGTTTTGCTCTGCAATAGAGGAAAGCTATCATGTAGGGCAGAGGGAGCTGCCTGGCTTCTTGTCTTTAAAGCCAGCTGTGAGGTCAGTCGGTTGCCCCTCTTGTACTGCTGTAACAGAGCTGGTTTTAACAGATAGGAAATGTTAAATATTAAATGTATTTGTCCTCCATGAGTAGAGGTAATAAAACCCGCAGACACAGAAGCTTTCCTGCAGTCATTTTTCACAAGGGTGGCCCCAGCAGAGCTCAGGGCAATCTGCCTGTGGAAGAGGCATCAGGGTGTTTGAGCAGGGGATGCTTTGGAAGGGATACTGATGGCCTGACTCCCCAGCAGGGACAGACAGAGCAGCAAAATGTCCTTCTTCATAGCTAGGGCCAGTTCTGCTGCTGAAAATGGTGCAGGTATACCTAGAGAGTCCTTCAACCAAAGCACGTGCTCCCACTCCCAAAAAACCCACAGTAAAATTTTTAATATCTGAATAAGTCTGTGTCATGACAGGAGCTCTTTCTGGTTGGTTTGAGTATCCGAAATGGCAGCGGCTGCAGCCCCAGACCATGCAGAACACTACCTTGCCCTGCATCTTGCATGTTTACCATACCAAGCCTTGAAAGGCTTGGAAAGCTCAAAGCAGAAAAAAGCTTGAAAACTTGCAGGTCTTTCCTTTGGAAGGTTTTGACTAATGGTTTACAAAGAGCAGACAGCCTACTACACTCAAAGAACTGTTTCTTTTATCAATAGGAATGAAGCATTCACAGGGGAAAAAAAATTTTTAGGTGCATAGACTCAGTAAAGTTGCATTGTTTTTCATCAATGATTTGTGCAGCCTGGCTTCTCTTAACACCCCCAAGAGGCCTCTCTTGAGCTATTTTTTTTCCCCTTGTAGATCCAATAGCCAAAGCAATACATTCAGGCAGCAAACATCCCAATTAAAACATTAGCAAATATTAATAAGAGATTATTTTAGAGCACTTCTCTTTTCATTACATGTGTTACAGCAATAAAGTCTGACATCCTGCAGCTTTGAAGAGCTTTATATTAGGTGTCCAGCAAAACTATAAACCTCAAATCTAACCATGGAAAAGTCTAGTAGCTAATGTTTGTCTGACCTTTTTATATACATTAAAAATCTGGTTTAGATCATTGTTAGAAGTTTTTATGCTTTATTCTGACCTCATATAGTTAGATGCAAGATATTTAGAGTTTTACAGTGAGAAACATAAACAAATAAAATTGAATCTCCCTTCCTCGTTTTCTTAAAATACTTCCAAGTAATTTTCCCTCTGCTTAAGTGATAGATAGTGAGTACATATCTCTGCGTTGTAAAGAAGATGCATGACTTGTTTGGAAGGGCTGCCATCTCATTTTTTGCTCATTCAAACACTGTCTAATTTTACTCCAGGTTTTCATATAAGTGTCAGGCTCATTTATCCCATAACAGCACTATAAAATTCTCTGGTGTCTGCACATTTTATATATATATGCAAGTCCACATACACATACTTATATATTGATAGATGTGTGTGTGCATTTGTTTCCATACCTTTGGATAGATGCATGTAAAAGTTCTGCAGAGTACAGCCATGACCATTTTGTCCAACTGTAGCTGGTCAAAAAAAAAATTCGTAGATAGGGCTCGCAGGAAAAGGGCAGTCAAGAGTTGTGCAGCAAAATCTCCTTTCTGATCTCTTTCCTCTGGCTCTCAGGCTTCATTTGTTTGCCATGTTCAAGTTTTGTTCTAGTTTTGTAGCCTATGGCAGAGTGTGAGAAGTCAAGAGACTGCAGGATTTACCACAGTGTAACAGACTGAAGTGTCAGGGATGTGCATCACAGAGCCTGTGACAAAAGCAAAAATAATCCCTCAGGTGGACAGTAGATATTATACATGTCCACAGTACAGGCCTAAGCACATGAGCCCCTGGAATGTCACCACTGATGGCCTCATTTGCTCTCCAAAACCCAAATGCATTAATTAACATAATATGATGTAAGTTATGGGAGGGTCTAAAAGATTATCCTTTTTTTATATTGCTGGGCTTTAGGCTAGAAATCATCTTTAATTAGACAGATATTTGTTGCCCAGAGAGGACCCAGGACTGTTGACACACAATATGCCATGAGAACCACCCTGCAGGGAGGCACACAAACAGTTCCCAGGTACAGCCTACCAATATGGGGATGTGCACTTATCACAAATGGCTCTCAGCCAGGCAGAATCTGACCATTCCAGGGGCAGGGAGAGAGGCTACAGGGGGCTGCCCCAGCAGCACCCAGCCCTGCCAAGGGGCTGGATTGCATCCCTGCCCTCACATGAGACTCTGAACATTTACTACCCGCCATGTAAAAGCAGAAAATCATACAAACCAAAGGATTTGGGGTTGTGCAAGATGCTTTGGGATTATGAAAGATACACAAAATCTAACCAATGAACTACATCAACTCACAGTGGAGGTTTTACCCCATTGATGCACAGATGGATTTAGTTCTAATGTATGGAAACTTTGCTAATTAAAAACTGTTTGGTGGGATGATGAGAAAAGGTGGTGAATGATGGCAGCAGAGTGCATGTAATGCACCTTCTGATAACTAGGGCCAGCAAGAAAGCTTTTGTTTGTCAAAGAGCTTATTCAGCACAGTTAAGCAATGGGTAAACACTACACCTACTGTATTTGTTAAGAGTGTATTTCAATGGGACCCCCGGTGTGTCAGCAGGCTTATTCACAGAACTTAATGAGTGTAAATTGGTATTTGCTAGTGTAAAAATACTTTCCCAAATGCAGAGAAAAAGAACTGATCTTTTAATTGATCTTTGAACTAAGTTACAATTGGCAGTCCTGAGATGACAGCATGCAAAGTTAATTAAGTTGATGAAGATATTTTAAGAAGCTGAGACTGGTTTTGTTGGAAGGTCTTTGTCATTTACAAATTTGAGAGAGGTGCTGCAAAGCTGTGGGTGATGCTGGTGTAAACAGAGAAAGAGAAGCAGTGTTATCTCTGTCTTTGTTGTGGGTGAGGTTCATCTCATTCCAGCTCTCACAGGATTTCTACATGGTGCCAGGAATAAAAGCAGGCCTGAAGTCTACAAAACTTAATAAAATTGCTGGTCAATGGAGATTAGTGAAGAAAGCAGACAGAGGAATTTCGTGCCATCTTCTAAATTTGGCACGTGTTTAGCAAAGAAAAGGAGAAAAGGAACTAAGGGAATTAAAACAAAATAAATCAAAAATGTTAAAGTTGCACTTCTACTGATACCTAGATTGTTTAGAAGTAAGGCCCTAAGTATACATTCCTTGAACATTTCTAACCTTTGCTTCCTTCTTCTGTGTTTATGTGTTTAAAAGAATTAAATTAGATTGACTTTATTCAATTAATACAAATATGTGCAGAATGTCTTCTAAAGCAGCCCAACTTCAAGACTATAATGTTATTTCTAAGTGTGTCTGAGTGACTGTGACTGCAGGGGTGTGCCCCACGAGAACAACATCGTTCATGAGTAAGAATAGTTGTCAGCTTGTGGCTGGATACAGTTATCTTCGAGGGAGGGAGTCTCTTCTCTCTGATGGGAACAGCAACTGCTCTATTTAGTTTTATTGTCCTGCCATAAAAATACAATTTTTGTCTGGATCATTATGAAAAAACATTTTTTCTTGGAAATACAGAATAACAACAATAATGTGTCTGTCCTGCAAACCCTTTGTGTCCAAAAGTCCTTTCAACTCACAGAAGCTTAGGGAAGAGCATGTTTGCAAGGTTTATGGTAAGATAGAAAGGTAAATGAGTAAGAATGGAAATAATGGAATTTCTTTAGAGAAGTTTTTGCAGGGAAAATAAAGCACCAGAAAAAATGTAAGGGCTATTACAAGACCCATGGGTTTGCAAGTCAGAGGCCAAAGTACAGTAAAATGACAGGATTAAAATGAAAAATTAATGTTCTGAGTAGTTGTTTTACAGGAGTGTCAATAATGAATGATTTAATTTACCAGATTTCTCATCAAATGATCCACCTTTACAATGGAAGTATTTTGGGGAGGGAGATGACAATTTCAATGACAAAAAAGTGCTGCAAAACTGTTAATTTCGTAAATAATTGATTGTAATGGGGGGCTGAGGTAAGTTCTATAGGAAAAGGCAAAAAGTTACAGGGAATTTATTTTGTTTTCCTAATTTATATAGAGCTACCTAGACCTTAATGTGAGAGAGAAGGTTGTGGTGTTCTTTTTCACATCCATTAACAGACCAGTGCTGTTACATGTCTCAGCGAGTACAACTTATTAAGGATGTTTGAAACACAATCTTTGGACAGCTTCACTTAGAAGTGAATTTAGCACATTCAGATAATACAAGTCCCTTGAGCTCCAGGGGATCAATAAATTCACGTAGGTGGAGGCTGCTGGTGATGCACAGCAGGAGCTGTTTCCCAGCTGTATCACTGATTAGCAGGAATCTCACCTTGCCAAGCCTTTAAAGCCTTACAGAAAATGCACCAATTAAGTGTTCAAATCCTTCAGCCTTAAGCCATATGTCAAGAGAAAATAATTCACTGGCACAGGGCTTTGGGTCAAGCTTCTTAGCCCAGCAGTTGATGTGATAATGCTTTAGTATTGTGCTGCTTGCCCACCCAGGAGGAAGGAGAGGGAGACCTGGCTATTGTTTCTCTCTACAGCAGTGCTCTGAAGAATATGAATGTAAGTGTGACTCATTAATAATCTCAATTTTAAAGAAAGGTGATGGAGGAGGAGTGTTTAAAGTATTCTTGGCTCAGTGAGTATTCACTGAAAAAGTACTGCCTTGCTCTGCCTCACTGCTCTTCCTGCAGTTCAGGGACAAGTACAAGCTCTGGGAGCTCTGCTGCCACTACCCTCTGCTTGCACCAAGTAAGCACCAAGATTAGTGGGCAGATTTTGGAGAATGGGAAAGGAAATCACATTTATTTATGGCAAGGAACAGTTGAATATTTTAAAGGTTGAGAGTCAGCATTTAAGTGTTCACTCAGGATAGCTGCATGTTTAGCTGCGCAGTAAACTAAAGCAGTCACTAAAAATCCATGGAAAGCTCCCCAAATGCTGGAATTGCAGGACAAGATTGACTACCTGTGCCCCAAGGGCACTGGCTGTAGACTGAGGTTGCTAACCTATGAGGAGGCAAAGGAAAAGCCCAGGAAAGGTGGTCCAAAACTCACATTCCAAGATACAAAAAGGGCCCCCTCCCCACTTCTGAACTGTAAAATTTGTTGCTTTTTGTAGGGCAGAAAGGGCAAACACCTGTCCACACAGTCATTGCAGTGCTCCCTTGAGATGCCATAGCCTCAGCTCCAAGGAGCAAGAAAAAACCCAACAGCTTCATTGAAAAGAATATAAAGAAAGCTAAAAATACTTCAGGCATCCTCATACAGGAAGACAGTTGCTTCTGCATTGAGATAAATACTGGATGTTCAAATAGGATGAGCCACCTCTTGCCCACACACTCTCAGTTCTTGCAGCTCAGCATCCCTGAAGTGATGTGGGTCAGGGTGGGAAGCAGCGCAGGGACCTGAAGGTGGGACAAATCAAGTTTTAGACCTACAACCTAGCTGATAAACCAACCCCTCCCAGAGTTCATATTTGTCCAAGGAACAAATTTCTGAGGTGCATAGCAGCTCTATCTCTAAGCAGAGCCAAGTGTGAAATATCTATGTGTGAAAGGGAGAAAAGGAAGGAGAGTAATGTAAATTTTGTACAGACACAGAATAGAGAGATTAGATATTGTGAACAAACAGTGGATATGAGTTTGTTTTAAACTGAGTCTCTCCACCTGCCTATAGTTTTCTCATATACATATGACCAAAATAACTGGGCATGGGTTTGCTTTTACAAGGTTTCTGCATAAATGTTTATGTACTGTGAATTAAATCATGCACTTAAAGAGGGAAGAGGATGAAATGGAAAACTTGCAAACCCTAATGATGAATGGATTGCTCATTACTCATACTAACAAACAGCCAATCCAGGCAGGAAGTTTCCATCCAGTAAATGTATCTCTCTGAAAATTTGCCAGGTAGAGGTAAAGAAAAATGTTACTTTTGCCATTTTGGATTATTTCTGGAAGGATTCTGGACTCTTGCTACTGGAGGAATGAAGAAGAACCTACAATACTAAGAAATACGGAATAACTGGCATTATCTATGTTCAACAAACCAAGCTTTTCTGTTTGTTATTCTCTATAACCTGTTCTACCTCCTGGTCTATCCACTAGAAGTCTTTTATAATGTGTGTGTCTATCTTACTTCGTTAAAACTGACATTATCAATTAGCCACTAAGGTAAAGGCTTTGTCAACATCTCACCTGAAATATGAATAGTGTAAAATTGCCAATTTTGCAGTCCTCTCTTATAAATATTTTATTTAATATTTTATTTATTTCAGTATTTTGGAAGACGAGTGAGAGCTGTATCTTCAGCCATCCCCTTTGCTGTTGAAGTCAATATTTTCAAACATATAGATTTTTTTCCCAAATCCATCTGAGTTGTCCCATAGCTATAAATGTTCTTTGGATACATTTTTTTTTGAAGAAAACCATAACCCATAGCAATTTTCACCTTTGTGTGCATGTGTATTTATATGGTATCTTCACATCAAGAATTCACAGGTAGAAAGAAATGCTCTCTGCTCATTCTTCTATGAGCCATCTTTTTGTTATACACATGCAAGGGGAGCCTGTTCTGTGAGCAGCTTTTAGGTGAGAAGGACTAGGTGGGAGCAGGCCAGGTTTCACACATCATTAAACTCTTTTAATAAATTGATAAAACTCCACCCTATGAGAAGTTGAATTCTTTGCCCAGACTTCATCTACTGGAAGATTATGGAAGATCTAGAGCTCTCATATGTCTGTTTTTTCACAGACATTTCCTGTTTTTCTACCTGAATTTTTTTTCTGGGACAAATTTGCAGATTCCTTTTGATGCTTTTTCAGGGTTTCTGGTTGTCTGGCAGCCTGAAAAGAGTGCTGCTCACTTCTACCCGTTTTTAGGCATTACTGCAAAGCCCACATTAGTCAGCTACACAGAACTGGTACCATAAGTATTTTTAAAATGCTAAAAATAGCCATCATCCTGAAACTCCATTCATCTAAACATCTCAAATGCTCATCTAACACAGGACCTTGAACCTCAGTGCCTCAGGAGGGTTATCAGGGAGGGAGGCACAAGACAGTCACAGCTTGCACTGCACAGCCTGCCCTGAGGGGATGTGAGCACCTTTAGCACAGGGGGATCCACCGTGCATGGAGTGGCTCCCAGGAGGAGGAGCTGGCCCCAAATTGCTGTTGCTGTTGCTGTTACAGGGGAACACCACCATTTGTCTCCAGGCATGGGGTTACAGGGGAAGAACAGCCCGATTGAGCAGTACATGGGGATCTAGAGGAAAACTTTGGTAAAAATGAAGGAGTTGGCTTGAAAAGAAGTCTTAAAGAAGCATGAAGATTAGCAGCTGGCAGGAGAGAGTTTGGGGAAATGACAGCAGTCTCCAAATTATATCTGATGTCCCATTTTATCAGTGAGATGGTGTGTTTGGTTTGATCTGACTCCACAGAAAAAATTTTAAACAGATGCAGGGAAAATATAAGCATGACCTTTGTTCCCCAATAGATAGGGCACAATATATACAGGCACCTGTGTGTATGTTTGTATCTATAAATCCACCAAGCTTGGAGAAGATTCTCTTACTGATGTATACAGGGCAAAACACTTGGGGAGCAATAACAAGATTTAAGTTAAGCAGAAGTTAAATCATAATGAAAAAATAAATTATTGCAAGATAAGTGGTAGTTCCAGAAGCATGACTGCTGAAACTGTGCACACTGCTGTTATCTAGCAGTGAAATTTGGACCCAAATCAAGGCATAGCATCATTTTCCTGTGAAATTTGGCAGAGCACATGATACAGAGTTTACTCTGGCTGTATGCTTTCCAGATATTTTTATGCCTGGCAGTGTGGTGAAAGTTGGTACCTGATTAATTTTGAAGCCTGTTGTAGCAAAGATAATCCATCAGAAGTTGCATTGGCCAAGTGAGTTTACACCAGACCAGTGATGTTTGTCATCTCTCTTTGGTGTTAGAAGTTAGAAGTACAAAGCTGAACTTGTACCACTGAACTATGGCCTGAAGCTGGTGACTTTTAGCCTTCACCATTTACCCTGCATGTGAGACTAAAGTTCTAGCAAAAGAACTGCTGAATTTCTTTACTATCTAGCATTTCTGCCTTAATTTTTTGGGGGTCAAAACTTGGTCTGAGCAGCTCTTTGAAAAGGCAAATTAAATAGTTTGAAACTTGAAGCAATCAGTGATTCTGATGCTAAACATTCTCCAGGAGGAAGATTTCTTTTATTTCCTAAAGATGGTCAGAGTCTCTATTGAGCTGATGTTCACAGAGAGGTTTTTACAATGCTGGATTGCCTTCAAAAATTTTTGGAACCTGCATCTCAAAGGCTTTGTTGTGAGGCTCAGTGGTTTGCAACTGCAGCAGGCCTTCATTCTCCAAAGGCTGTAAACTGGCATCAGGAATTACCTGGAGCTGAAAAAAGGACCTGAGCACTGGCCTGAAGTGATTACAGTGATCTAAGACAGGCACAGGGCAGATGGCCTCCTTCTGCCACATCTGGAGCCGGCACATTGTCTTACTTTTGGCTTGGGAAGCAGGAGGCTGTTAATAACACAGCCATCAGGTAACAAATGCAGAGGATATTGTGGCCTCAGCAGGAGGAAGGGATGAAACTCCCCATAAAGCTAAAGATGTGAGAAGGTATTTTTGGGAAGGTGCCCAGTCATCCAGACCCAGTAAGGAGTCAGATAAGACTCCAAGCCTTCATACAACCTTAACAAAAAAAGGCTTGCAGGCCTTTAATGGGAGACAGCCAGTTTCACTTCCATCAGCATCATTTCAGCCTTGCATAGGTTCAGGCTGAGCTCTATGTCTGATTAAAACTGGCGGGCGGGAGGAGTTTCACCTTTTATTTTTGTAGCCAAAATTTCTGCAGTACTAGTAGAAAATCATACACAGTGCTAATAGAAACAGTGTAGCAATATTTTAATAAATGATCATTTTCATTCTAAGACAATAATTCCCTGAGGCTTCCTGTGCCCATGAACTCTACTTTATTATGTGAAGCTTCAGTCTAATTTTCTTCCTCACAAATTCTTGTGCAGTCATTATGACTGTGTAGCTCACTCACAAAGGAGGTAGTCAGAACTGTGCTGTTTTGTTTAATTTCTGTATGGAAGAATACTGATCTGGCCCAGCCTGATGACTACCTCATTTTTCTCACATTCTTGAGGAATGTCCCATCCCATTAAAAAGTGGTGCATGGGAATTATGTATACTAACCTGAGAGCATCAATCAGGTCTGGTTTAGAAGGTATTAATCCTGAAGTCCTACATGTTCAGAACTTTGTTCCTGCTTTCTCTCTGCTGCTAACGCCTGGCACCTCTAAGTGAACTGCTTATAATCCTAACTGCAAAAAGCAGGCTCTGTATTCAATGTGTATTAGGGTATATAAATGGCTCATATTGCCCACAGACATTTGTTTTAAATGCAGTTTTATGCGTCCTAACAAATTCCAGTTTTGACATTATTTTCAGTTGCTAAGGTATCAGATCTAGCACACTCTGTATTATAAAATTTAAGTTCTTACATCTTTTTTGGGTGATAAAACTAGGACTAGTCCATTGCCACCTCTGCTATATTTCTCATGTCCTTCAGCTCAGGTTGCCTTTAAATCACTCAACAGCTTCTGTTTCAGTTTTTCCTCTCTTCTTTCTTACTTAGAGAAAAACAAACCCACTGCACTTGATTAATTAAAAGCCATTTTCAGGTGTGGAAATAGAACATTAAAGAATTTGAAAATGGAGCTGACATGACTAACTGTCCAGTTTGGGGACCTTGGAGGTTTCTGCTGCCATTCAGGAAGGAGTTGATCTGCCTCTGAGCCTGGGATCACAATCCTTCTGACTGGGAAGAGGCCTGAAGCAAAAGTCCAGGGACATCTTCATTGCTGCAAAGTAAACTGGGTCTTTAGATAATGTAGTTTAAAAAAACAAAGTCATGTAACTGAAGTGGTCATATTTAAGCTCCGCCCTTCACAGTTACTCTTGTAATTACAAAAATTTGCCAGAGCAACTTCTACACTCGAAAATTAATGGTTTTTACTAAAACAGAAGACAGCAATTATAAGTAGCTCCTTGTTATAAAATTAAAAAAGAAGACTGAACTAGAAGAATGTGCTTCTAAAAAAAGTGTAATTTTTTGAGCAAGTATATGTCTGTTTAGAACTCAGAATTTCTACATGTGAATGGAAAAAATGGCTTTTTGTATTCCCTTTTACTGCAGACTCTGGGTTTTCTTTGTATCTCTTTCTTACTGAGTAGCTAATTGTTCTGATAGATAATGAGACTATATTCCAGTAATAGCAGCTTTTTTTTTTTTTTTGTCTAAGAATCTAAAATCTCGATAAGTAGTACAGAAATCTTATATTGCACGCATTTTCCAAGTATGGAAACATTTCTTCAAATACAGGGTGGTTTGTGGCTTTGAATCCATAAATGAAACTGTTTATGCAGACCTATGAGTAGGTGACACTACGTAAAAGAACAATTCTCTCCTTAAAATGTGACTCTACTAATCACTTTATCAGAGCCTGTATTTACCGTTTCCCTCTGGATACTTACTGCGTTTACCGATTTTTCAGCTGAAATTTTTTTGTTTTCCGAGCTAAAATCTCCCCAAGCCCTCCAGAGTTTTTGTTTCATGCATCATACTGGCAATATAAATAACATGAGCCACATTATACTGCTACCTCTATCTCTGTAACATCAGCTGTGGTTACAATATGCCTTCAGCAACATCTGAAAAGCCACACTGGTTTGCAGTGTGCTTGATGGGCACAGGAGATGGTAAGGCTTGACTTGACTGCCAGATCTTTGTGGATTTGAAGCTGAGAAACCTCTGTTTGCCAGCTGAGCAAATTGTATGGTGTAACAGATGAGAGTTAATGAACCTGCCTCCATGAATTCTGTAGCCACTCAGGAAATTTTGGCAGCTGAGCCCCACTACAAGTTTGGCTTTCATTGCAGATGGTGTTAAAAGCATGACATGCATTTTGGTCAGGGCTTTTCTAGTGTTGAAAGCTAATAGCTTAGAGATCTTTTGTAATGTTTTAATAAAGGAATATAACAAAACCTCCCTAGAGAATACTTTCAATATATTTATTCTCATGTCTGCTATCTCACTTTTCTTATAAGTTTTCTTAAAATGTCACTGCATGTTGCTTTTAAGGTTCATATTATGTGCAAAGTAATCAAGTAATAGCTCTCATTTACCTAATGAGAATTAACTTAAATATCAGGTCAGGTAAGATGATCAGTCCAGCCAGCCAGAGTTGCACATTATGATCTCAGGGCAATAACGAGATTCTTTTGTTTTGGGGTTGGTTTGTTTGGGTTGGTTTTTTTTTTGGTTTTTTTTTTATTTTTTTGGGTTGTTTTTTTTTTTTTTTTTTTTTTTTTTTTTTTGGTGGTTTTTGTTTGTTTGGGGTTGTTTTGGTGGTGGTTTTTTTTGGTGCATTTCTGCTTCCTTAAATTATTTGGCTGCATGTTAAACCAAAGATTTTTGCTTTCAGATCAGTGCAGTCTTTGGATGTTATTCCAGGATATCCTGTGTGCTCTACGTGGCAAGAGATCAAGTCTGTAGTTTGCATTCAATTAGACAGGTCATCTAAATGAGCTCATGAAAATAAGTGTGAGGCATGTATTTGTACAGCAATCACTGCAGCCTTGTCAATACCTCTAGTTAAAGCACCACAGATTTTCCCATAAATTTAGGGATGAGCTGAGAAGAAATCAGGCTCATTATGTATTTCAGTATCCCAAAAACCTGTCAAGGAAGTGCTAACCAAGGAAAAAAATTATTTGTATGGATGAAAGGTTTTTGTTTGCCTTCAAAGGTACAGTCCTTATCATTTGCCCTGACATCTTGTGTGCAAACACTGGCAGGGTCAAGCCTAAACAATGGGAAAATTGGTTGTAAAGGCTGCCCATTGCCATGTCTTCCCTTAGTGTGAAAAGAGGACTGCTACAAACGGGTGACTTGTAAGTTGCTTGTTAGGGCAATAACTCTTGCTGACAAACGAGCTCTGAGTTGGATGGGGAGGAAAGAAGGGGAAGTTCCCTGATCTCTTTTGTCTCAGTACAATGTGCTGGATTTAATAGAGGCTGGAAAGACTGAGCAGAACACTGCTGGTGCTTTGAAAAAGTAATGGTTTATTTCTAGCAGGTTTGAGCCAAAACAAGATGTAGTATTTCTACTTTTTTTTTTTTTTTACTTTTTTTTCTTTTTTGGCCTCCAGAGAAACATTAAAATTGTGGACCTCAGAGCTGATAGGCACCACTACACAGGAGTTTGTCATTTTCCACCTGCATGGATGCTTTCTCTTTTGCTGTCCCCTTGGAATCCTACCTTTTGTCTGCCAAGTGGAACTAAGTTAAAATACTTTTCTGCTGATTTGGCAGGATTAAGAAATAAATTAAAGCACCCTGACTGCCTAGAAGTCTTGTTTTACCAGCTGCTTGCAAAAATCTACTAATGATTACATTTTAAGTCCTTTTAGCACTTTGAGTTCAGCAGGTTAAGCCTGCTGGACCTAGTGGCATGGGAGTCATGTGTCTCCTGTATCTGAGAGATCAATGTTTTATAGTAGGTTGGCTTAGCAATAAACAGTGAAAAAAGACCATCACTTTACACCTAGTTCTATTAAACATCCAGTACTACCTTGCTGAGGTACCTAAAGGCTAAGTAGTCTCTCTGGCAGCCATGGCCACTTCTCACCAAGCCAGAGCTGTCATGTGAGCTCATGTAAATCTGTTCCATTCGTGGAAAATGAAAAACTCAAGAACCAAAAGAACATAAAATGTACTTAGGAAGTCATTTCACCATCCAAGAGGGGTTACTTCATTAAATTTAAACAGATCTGTTTTCTGATTTCACTTAAAATCAACTTAAAGGTAGAATGATTTAAAAAGGTAATAAGGAAAATAAAGCAAATATGCTGAACAGATATTCTTAAAAATATATTTCTCTGTTATTTTGCCACAGACTCCACTTTTGCCAAGAATGGACTGTGGCATTTGATATAGTAAAAGCAGATGGCATTTTGTTCAAGGGGAATAAAAATTTGAAACAAGACAGTTAAATTTATTGGAATTTGAAAAACTTGGCACAAAAATTTAATCTTTGAATCTAACCAAGTTTACATGAGCTTACTCAGTTGTAACAGTCTTAGCATCTTTCTCCAAACTCACAGTTTGTCTTGGATCTCTCCATGCTCAAATTCTTATACTCTAATGTTTGATTAGAACTGAACAAATTAGATGGAGTTTGTGATGAAAAATCTGTTTTATTTCAAAGCAGTTTTGTCAAAATCAACAATCAGCTGCAGTGTCTCTTCCTTATGAAGTTAACCTGGCTCTGAAAAGGCTATGCATTATTTCTTTGGATCTCTTAAATACCTGATTTTCAGAACCAGGATCAGCTTGGGTATATTCAAGAAACCTGAATGACGTTTGCCCAAAACATTTGGTGATGGCTTAGTCTTTCAGAATATGCTAAGCATCCCTTTAGGGTTTAAGATACCCCATGGCTTACAGAGGCCCACACTGATGATTATCAGTTGAATGGGCCCTGTCAGGAGAGATTTTGACCCATGAAAACAAGGACTTCCTAGAGAATAGATAACAAAAACCAAAGGTTCATCCAGTCAGCTCTGTTTCTGTAGCTTATAGTAAACAAAGGAGCAATGTGGGCTGGCTTCTTTGTAACTCTTTTCTCTAATTTTTCCATTTGAATTACTTATGGAGGGGTTGGTTGGTAATCTGGTAGGCTTTATGTAATGAGGCTACTTTTCTCTAGATCAGAAGCAAGATGTTTTAATTTGCTGCCAGGATTAAATGATGGTCATTCTTGCTGGTAACTTTCTACCAGCGCAGTCAATGACTCTTTTGGGTGATTTACTGACCTGGGACCTGCTGAAGCAAAGGATTACAGGATGAAAATATACAGTGCATAAAACAGGTCACATGTCACCAATAAAAATACCTATAATCCAGGTTTTTTATTCACATTTTATACAGAACTACATCATTGATTTAAGAGTGTTCCCTACAAACTACTGCACTAGCTGATTACCACTGTGGTTTTCAGTAACAACCTTCTATTGCTGCAGCCCCATACTTCAGTAGTCCAGCACACTTCAATAATGATGGTTGCCTGGTAATACTTTCTCAAAACCCCGTTATTAATAACAGCAAACTTGGGTTTCTTGCAGATGACTTGTAAGTAACCCAATAGGGATGATGTATTAAAAGAAACCAAAACCTTTCACTGCAGATCTTTGCTCACAAGTTTGCATCTGCAAAAAGGGTTTTCGCATCTGAACTTGGCCCGCTATAAGAAGTAAAGATTATTAAACTGCTCAGACCTGAATGTTGTCAGTGTGTGGTTATATACAAACACGGAGATTTAGTTTTGGCCCAATATTGAATTCTCAAGCTTGCTGGAATTGCCTTAACCAGTGTCAATAAGTTTCTCTACTAGAAAAATGAAGTAGTACCCTCTGTAATCCCATGTAAAATAAACCAATCCCTGTATTCAGTATGTTGCATGGTCTTTCTCCAAAAGAAAGGGAAAGTCATAGTTTCATATCCTACCACATTCAGTACTTGACCACCTTAAACAAAATTAAATCCATTTTGCATTTTCACATCATTTCCAAATGTGTTAACTCTGTGAGCTTTTCTCCTGTAAATAGGTTAAATGAACTCCTTTGTGTTATGCATAAGAGTATGGTTGGGATTTCTGTAAGATTCATTTTAAATATGATTAAAAAAAATACAGTGGTGTTGAGAAAAATATTTCCTGTAGCAGCAGGATATGCTTTTAAAAAAAACCCTGCAAGTCCCAAGCTGGGCTGGAGTCTGTGAAAATCAAAGGCATTTTTTAAAAGATAGAAGACCATGCAGATTTGGCATACTGACAAAATCCCACTTATGGAATCCATTCAGTGTCTTAGCCACAAAAATTGCAGAAGGAACACCAACAAGATTTTTTGTTTCCAGAATACTGTATTTCTTCCTCTCTTCTCCCTTCTCTGTACTCATTTCCTGAAAGTAGGCTCATTAAGAAAAGGAAATGGTATGTTTTTAAAGAGCAAATAATTAGCTGTCCCTGAAATTCCATCCCATGGGCTATCCCACTGTCTTTGACATACCTACAGTACAATAATCATCTGAAGAACTGATTTCATGAATTTTAACTTCATGTATAAATTGTATTTCAAAAAGAAAGCTGTCCCTTTTTTTTTAAGTTTTTACAAAGCAGATGTGCTTATATCCTGTCATTGTAAAGGAAATATATTAGGTAATTGAATATTTTCTAAAGAGCTGGATCTTTAATGTCAGCCTGGGATTACACTAAATAGCGAATAAACAACCAGAAAAAAAGCTTCCAAATGCTTGCACATCATTACATTTTTAAGAGATTTTACTGAGTGGATAAAAATAACCACAGAAACATTTTAAGGGTAAGAAAATGAAAATAAAGACCTGACGATTCTTTATATTCTGTATATTTTGCTCATTTACTGACTTACTCCTGAAGATTTTGTGCATATAGCCAGGCAGCTTCAAATCACTTGCTTCCTCTGTTTTCATCTGGACATATTGGGAACTCTGTAAATATCACCAGCCTTCAGGTCCATGAGATTCTGAAGCTGGAATAAAGTGGAATGACACCTTTCCCCTACCCTGTGAGGGTTCCTCCTGTCCCTTGCCAGAGGCTGGCACTGTTTTCTGCAAGGTTTCTTTTCCAGGCAGGATCAGCCCTTGGTAGCTCCAGGGCTCTGAGGGAGAGCAGTGTGAGTCTCTCAGCCATATTACTGCTTCTTTGTCCTTGGTGCTAACCAAAAACATGCACAGACACAAGCCTCCCACCATCCAGTGTTACTCACAGTGCAAAAACCTGAAGGTGGGGGAAGGATAGCAGTAATCAGATCTCAGAAGCAGTTGGTCCAAATTGCACAAGAAACTTTGCTCAAACTTGGCAAGTGTCAGGCGTTTGCTACCACCAGCTTATTCCCTTCCCGCTGCCTGATGGATAACGTTAGATGGCTGACCAGACTAATCAAACACAAATGCTTCCAAAGGGGTAACAAGGACTTGTGTGGGATGCCCTTGGTGATGGCAGAAGTTTCTTTCCTGTTGCATAGGTTTTCATCCTTGGTACATGATTTCCAAAGCAGTACCATGTGCAGTGGAACACGGGGGCAAAGGACGGCGCTGTCGGGAGATGCTGTACAAGGTGCTTGTGGTCCTCCTATATCCTTGACTACAGAATGATACCATCCTGGTTACTGCTGTTGAGGGTGTACATAGAAAATTGAGCCTATAAATGAGTAATTCAGAGAACACTGGGACCAAAGAGGCCTGATTTCCTGTAAATTCTCATGTTAGGTTTTATAGATCTTTGTCCTTTAGTTTTTCAGGTGGTTGGAGCATGTATTTGGGCTTTCTTCCATGTGGATTCTCTGGTGTCTAACAACATTTGAGCTCACATTACTCTCCATCTCTCACTGGTGGCATTAATAGGGTTTCTCTCCTCTGCCTGCCACATGCTTTCAAAAAAGTGGGTGGAATCTGAGACTCTGAAACCTCCACAAGTGTGGTTGGAGCCGTGCTTCCTAACACAAGGTTTGAATTTGTCCACAAACGTAGAGCAGTTTTAACTGGGCAAGGGAGCTATAATTCCACTGACTCCAGTGTGGTTGTTGAAAGGGCCAGGAGGCAAAATTGTACATATGTGAAAAATCCCAGGATTTTAGGAGATGTTCCTTTCAAATTGCAGTAATAAGCAAAAAACACTAAACCAGTTTCATGGAAGTGAAATTCTGTGCTTTTTCACAAAACACAAATATTTTAAAGAACAAATAAAAGGTGCCTGTGAAGCTCTTGGAGGTAGGAATGTGATCAAATTGGGAATCTGACAATCCCAACTCCTGCTTTTCTGACCAGGGAATCCTGATAGGAGCGAGGTATCTTATACAGGTTGGTCACAACTCTGAAGAGCTTGCATTTTTCAGCCAGGTGTAACAGTTGCTCCTAATTCACACAGTATATTTATGAGTAATGTCAGACCCCAATCAGTCCCAAACCCTGTTGGCATCTTACATGATAACTTAGCAAACAGGAAAAAAAAGGATGGTAACAGAATACTAATATTAGCTTTGTAGGAGAGAAAAAAGATCTGTTGCACATTGATCTCATTAAGTAAATGATTTACTGGAATTTCCTCTTGCTTTGCAACTCGCCTGAGAACATATTCGATCTCAACTATCTAAGGCCTGGATAATTTCATCTGGTTCTCTGCCAGTTATGACACAGCCATTTAACTCTGTCACTTTTCTTGGCCACCTCTATCAAGTGTTTGTTGTTGCCTTCTGTTTCTAAAGTAACAGGACAGTATTTTCCTAAGATACCAAGGACATGGCCAACAGGAAACTGGGAGGTCTCATCTGGCTCTGCTTAAAACTGGCTAATCATTGAAAATTTGGTCTGAGGCTGAAAAGGACAGCACTAGCTTTCTGTTCCTCTTATAAGATTTGGGTTTATATATCCCAGGGGCTAAAAAAAAAAATAAAAAATCAGGGGAAATAACAGAAACTACATAACTGTGGATAAATCAGACTCGATTAAGTTTGGTTATCTTAATTCCTGTATTCAACTAGTTGGACACAAGAAAATCTGTTACCAGTTTCCTTGCAATTTGGAACTACTGGAATAAAATGTAGGGCTAATGAATGATGAAAGAAATTTCTCAAGGAGTTGATTTAGCATGAAAAATAGTTAATAAAATAACTTAATTATGACATCCAGATAGCAGTTTGATATTTCCCATTCTCATGTTTAATTCCCATGAATATATAAGTGTGCATTTAACATTTGTGAAGATATAATAGGGATTGCAGTCTGCAGGGAGGGATATGCACATGCAGTGCATATGTGATCTTAATATTATAATTTCAGTCTAGCTCTTTAATTACTAAGATTCTGACATCATGATATAATGCAGGCATAATCAAGATACATTAGAGTAACTTTGGATATCTGAACATGAAGCTGTGGGACACCAAGAGTTTAACAAATTACCTGATATCTACTAATTTATCACTTCTGCATGTTATTGGATTACAAACAGAAACAGACCTGAGTACTGATTTGAGAATCAATAATGGTTTCTAAGGCAGCTGATGAAATTGCTCCAGTACCTGCTGATAGTAGAGGGAGTCTGACAAGCCAAGGTTTGTGAAGACTGCTCTGTCTGCTTTTGCTAGTTTCAAAAAAAGAGTATTATATGAAATGGCATTTTTATCACCAAAAGGAGATTTTTATGACTTGTAAATATTGTATGTTGAACAGAGGGCACATCCCTACTGACAAATGTATTTAAACAATAAAAACACCTAATTAGGTTTTATAGTGCCTGTATTTGTCTAGCAGAGAGAACTGATTACAGGAAGATCAATAGACAGGACCATTCATTGCAGCAACCTAAATGCATTTGGGCCAATGGGAGTTTGGAATGAGCCAGGAATGTACCCTGTATCCAACTCTCCCAGCGCTGGAGATTGCTGTCCCACATCCAGCACTGACTGAAGTATGAATGCATGCTATCTATGTATTAATGATGCCATTATTTCTTACAGACAGCAGCTCAGAGGTGAACCCAGTGTTTGCAATGATCAGTGTGCAGGGCACAGCAGCTGAAGTGAGGATGCCATAGTGGGGCATATGATAAAGGAGCACATGGTCCCTGAGAGCTTGGACCCAGGTGCTCCTCAACCTCACTGGGACACCAGTCAGAAGAGAGAGGTGGGAAGGACAGTTTGATAGAGGCTACTCTGGCCTTCTGGACAGCAGGGTCCTTTGAAATGTTGCAGGGGACATCTCTTGACCCCTGCCCTCCTTCCAATTTGGGCTTACTGTCATTGTCAACAGCACTACAGATCCCAGGTCGTTGTGCTGAAAGGGGAAGGTCTTTCCCTCTGTCCTTGTTTAGCACCTTTCTGCACCAGGCATTATTTCACCCCACATGAGCTGGTTGCAGAAATTAAAAGCTGTGGTATATATGCTTCAAAGTAAAAGTGTATTTTTTGCAGCCTTTACTCTTGCTACATCAACTGGTTTAGCCTTGGGCTGTGTAGCCCCCAGATGCACGACTGCCTTCTTCTGTATCACTCCAGCCTGGAGCATTAAAGAGATCCACTTATAACTTCTTATCAGCACAGCATGAAGACAGGAAGAAAATCACTTTTAAGAAACAGCATGCCTTTTAAAATAATCAGCTCAAACTTCTGGTTCAGATTAAGCACAATAAAGCTTGGGTTGCACCCGTACTATATCCTTTGGGGAAGAAAACACCACAGAGGCGTTGTTCATAAGAATGGATTAGGCTTGCAAAGATCAGTAACTAGTATAATCTGGAACCTCAATTCAGATGCTTTGTTTTTTAAAAATAGGGTTCACTGGGGCAAATGTATGCCAGATGTAACAACTGTGGCCAGCAAAACTAATTATTTCTATTTAAAAATTCCATTGCTAACACAAATGCTGCCTGGAATGGTGTGGGTTCATATTTTCAGCATATGAAAGGGCTCTACAACTGCTGACATCTCTGGAAGCAGTTTGACCAGTAAAGCCAGGAGTCCTCTGTGGAAACGAAAGCCCTCTGCTTCTTTTATTAAGTGTATCGTGTTTTCCTCAGTGCACGCTAGGTACAGTTAGGAGCCATGAATGTGGGAGAACACCCATTGATGAGTCCATCATCAACTCTTTCAGCTATGTAGAGAATATAAAAGGGCATTCTTCCCATAAAAATGTAAATTACAGTGGAGATAAAGTATTCGCTCTGTCCACAAACTTTTTCCCAATACTCGCAAGTTGTGCTTGTCAGCACATGCACATGCCTGTGTGTGCTCACAGGACGTGCAAGCACAAGTTCATAGGGGGAAGAAGCACTGCAGAGTTTTATATGTCCAGTAACTCTAGCTTCTATTCCCATGCCACACAATAGTGCTGTGGGTCATAAAATCCCTTCTTCCCTCCCTCCCCAGTGCATAGGGAGGCTATTCCTGAGTGCAGAAGAAAACAACTTCTTGATGTTGACCATGCATTGTCCAGCATTTCAACGCATAATGAAAAAATTGCACTTACAGCTCAGGTATTACTATGAACTTCCCAAAGTTTGACTGAAACTGTGTCTGGAGCCTGTGTGCACTATGGTTCAGTTTCAGAGTGATTAAACTGGCTAAGCTTTACTGAAGGAAGTCTGGATCCATGAGCTAGCTAGTAGGCTTGTAGATTTAGGCCCAAAGACTCATCCTAGCCCAATAATTAAGGCTTGTTTAAAGACACTTGAAATTGTTATGGTCGGTTGAATGCCAGATTTTCTTAAACTGTTTTCTCAGCTGTATTTTGCACAGAGGTAGGGCTCCAAAACCATCAGGAGCAGGAATTTGTGTGGTTTGCACATATATACTCATTATCAAGGGAGCATAAAAGTTATTAAGAACATTGGAACTCAAGATACAGAATTTGTTTTTTAAAAAATCTTCAGTAAAATCCATAGTTTTAGAATACTGTAAGAGAGAAAAAGAGAGACTCTGAGAGCCATGAGTGAGCAGCTGTGTGAGCCATTTTCTGTAGTCTACCTTCTGTAATGTTTCATGGGTGAGGACTTCTGTTCAGCTCTGTTGACAGACATCTGCAACGGAAGAGATATTGTGTGCATGGCCAGAACACAAACAAGAAAAACTGATTCCATTTCTATTGTCACTTCCTTCAAATGCATTTGGACAGTGATGAGAAAAGTTCTTATCTGATTTACAAGACGTTTCCTCTCAAATCAACAAAATGATGTCACAATATTAAGAAACCCTTTGCTGATCTGCCAACAAAATTATTAATGCCCCATGAATTCTTACTCAGACCTTGAATGGAAGTTTTATTTCCATTTGCTGCCATTTAATTTAAACTCTTGGCAGACTTTTAAGTCAGTATATGCCTTGCATTGCGTATTGCTGTTCCCACAAGGAACAGTCTGTCACTGTCAGCCTGAGAGCAATGCCTCAGGTTGTGCTGATACAGCTTCACTGGCAGCAAATCATAAACTAAGTGAAGTGGTTGGACCACCAGAGGAATGATGTCCTCAGAATAACCTCATTACCTCCCTTTAGAAAATGATGATGAGGGATCAAGGCAAGGCGCATTTTGTTTGTGTTTTTCTTGACCTACCATGACCCAACAAAGAAAGTAACACAAATTTCAGAAAAAGGCTGATGTTACCGGAGAAGAAGGAATACTACTCAGAAATCTTCTGAAAAACAGTTGACCAGGGAAGAATATTCTGAAATACAGAGTTGCAGATTTGAAAAACAGCCCCATTCAGTATCTGAAATGTTTTCCAAACAAAAGAGCTAATTAAGGAATCTAAATCGGCTGACTGTAAAAGCTATGGTACATTTAGATTACTGCATTTTATTTTTTCAGTGAGTTATTCACATCAAAAAGTGAGATCAACTCTCCCATCTGCACTTGGATTTAAATTCCGAATTGCCCCCAAACTCAAGGACATCGAAAGAGATTTCAGCCCTTGTTCAGAAAAATCCCAGATTTGGATATCAATTTAAAAAACAGCAGAAATAATTCATTTCTAGGCAATCCCAGGTCTTGAAGCATATAGAACTTCCTACAGCTGTGTGATTTTTATGAGATAGGTTGTCTTTGTGCATTGCATCTTAGCTTTCTAAGTTTTGTCAACCAAGGAGACAAACAAATATTCTGAAGCATATTGAAGAGAGTGTGTTCAAGAATGAATGGAGCATATCCTCCTGTAATGACTCTCTGGCCTTCCTGGTTTGTTCTCCTTTTCATACAGATGAAGCATAGCTCAAAAACTCTCTGGGGACTCCTGAAAAAATGGAGCTCCCATTCTTATCTGAGCAGCTGTGCTGGTGGGGAACACGGGTGCAAATCCAGAGTGAGGTCACTGGAGATGATTTCTAGATTAACTGGATGATTTTGCTAAATGCTTCAATAGCAAATGCATGAATAGCTCAAATGAAGTATTTCAAGCCATGCAGAGATTATTTGGAAAATTAGTTGTTATTTTAATTCAATCATTTTTGAATAGCTAGTGAATGAAAAGGAAATCTCTTTGCCTTCTCCTTCTCTTCATTTAAATCCTTATTTTACTCCTCCTGACAATTTTATTCCTGAAGCTTCCATAGCTTCCATAGGCTGGCAGATTTCTTCCTTCATGGCCTTTCAGGGCAACAACTAATAAGTACATGGAGACCACAGTCCAAAACTTTTCATGGCACTCCATATGCAGAACAATGGGCTATTTAATTTTTGTTGGAGTAACAAAAAACTACTGAATAAAACTAGCAAATGCATAAAGATAATCAAAAGAGTTTTCAAAGCTAACTTTTAATAGACTCTAATGTTTCAAAGAGTAAAGATTTACAGCTGTACCCAACAGCAAACACTTCTATAGCACACTTCCACATCCCAAACATTCTGCACATTTTCCTTAAAAAGGAAAAAAAAGAACTTAAATTGTTTCTCACTTCCACCATCTCTATTCAAGGGGAACATACTTCTTTTCCAGTATTATCTCAATTTAAATAAATGTTACTGACAGAAAAATCTAATCCACAGTCTCTATGTGGACTTCTGTTTCTTACTTAAAGATAGGCCAATGCAAGGCTGATATCTTCAACTGCTCAGATTAAAAAAATGCAGATACCCCCATCAGAAGCTTGGAAAGACAGCCTTTTTTTTTTTTTTCTTTTTTTTTTTTAACTCAGATGTCGACTGCGAAGTTTAAATGTCTTAAAATCTCCTTTTGACAGGAATGATGTCCTGGCTACTAACTCTCAAACAAGCTTTATACCTTTATCTCAATGCCCACCTCCCCACTGGGAGGCTCCATTAAAACCTGAGACATCTTCCCTGCCAAACTTTGATCATGCTCTTGAGCTGCATAGTCCCAAGTATGGTCTCTACTAAGAAATGTTTAGAAACCCCTTTGTATCTGGCCTACTAAGAGTTTTCCAAGCACTTGCTGCAAGTCTTCAGGCACTGAAGTGGAATCTAGAGAAGCACAATTTGACAGAATTGATCTCCAAAGGCATCTATCACAGCAGCTCAGGTGACCTTAAACCTGTTTTTAATGTGACACTCAATTTAATGTGTGGTAACTGTGCAAGCATTTATTAGTAAGAGCAGTTGTTCCTGAGAGAAACCAGAAGGTACTACTCCTGTTAAATTTCTAATTGGCAAATTCAGAAGGTTTGTCTAAACTGGAGAAAGTACATCACCTGCTTTTGTCATTAATAAATAACTTAAGGTCAGATCCAAAGTCTGTTAAAATTTATGGAAAAGCCTCCCAGTGATTTCAGTAAGCTTTGGATAAGGGCCTATGTATCTATATTTCTTCCTCAAAGGATTTTGAGTTCAAGGGTATCATGTGTCATTGTCCTTATTATTTTAGTATACCATAAAAATATATCATCATCCCAGAAATTCCAGCAGCTAAAGGTAAGCATGGAGAAACCCTTTCATGCAGTTCAGGGGCATAAAAGATAAATGATCCAGCCAGACTCACTGTAAAGCTCCAACTTGCACCCTCATCATAGGAATGATACTGTCAAGTTAAAATCATAATTGCTGATGGGATTTATGCCAGCAGTTGACCCAGATAGAGAGTTGATCATCAGCTGGAATGGGGATGTAAGCTTTAACAAGAATTGAAAGAACAGAACTGTTACGAGGAATTCCCCATGGAGCTCTTGAACAGTAGACAGTGTTATCTTTGCAGCTGTGTGGAGGAAGGAAGCACAGACTTCAACAATTCTCTAGGCTTTGGAATGCACACAATGGTGTATTTCACATGAATGCATTTCTCTGTTATGGCTACCACTAACATGGATCCATGCTCACATCTGGTGCATCTGTCCCTTTCATTTTTATAGCTGATAGGAAGCTTATGCACTAATGAAGATGTTATCTGAATTTTTTTTTTCATTTTGAAGAGTATTACAGTTATGCCTTCATATACACATGAACAGCAAGTGCTTAGTGTGTGGTTTTCTACTTAAACGTGCTATTTCAATGAATACTGATATCTAAAAGGCTTCCTTGGACACAGATTGTTTGCTCTTTTCAAGTCTATCTTCAGTACACCCACTGGTATATAAATATAATAAAAATTGATAGTCTCCATTATATTGTAGAATTTTAAAGGCGGAAGCTTACTATAAATTAAAATTATTCGATATCAGAATATAGGTAACAAAGATTATGATTAGAGTGTATTATAGAGCATAAAATGCCTTGGTGGGAGGCAATTGGATACCTTTGATTAGCAAAAGACGGAGAACCAGATACAGCCTGGCTGTTTTCCACCACTGCTGAAGCACAAAGTTGCCATAAACTGAGGTTAACCAACAATTTAAATTGGTTTGCATCACTAGAGCTCCACAAAGGAGCCAAGTTATATTAGTGAGCTGAACCCAAAGTAGTTAAGTAAAATTTCAGAACAGTGCTTGAAAACTGATACCAATACACTCTCATAAATATGCAGCTTTGCTGACCTGACTATTAATTTTACATAATACATAAATTTGTTAGTACTGAATTTAAAGTCTGTCAAGTTAGAAGTCTTTAAACACTATTTGATTTTGGTGGTATATGAAAGGTTATTTCTGTAGTGGTACTTTCTTGTTTTAAAAATATATGGATTATCTTATGGAAAATTTAATGAATAACTAAATAACTTGTGAGAAGAATGTGAAAGATATCAGCCTGGTTGGTTTTCCACAGCCTAAGTCTTTGGATATTATGAGCAATTCTTTGGGCAGAACTTGTCAAATCACCACCTTACTGTCAGTAAATATTCTGGATTTCCTGAGCTGCATGCAGCACAAATCAGAGGCATAGGAGGAACAGCCCAGCTATCTTTATATGCCCCCCACTCTGATTATGAGCGCTATCCAGTTATATCCTCAAGATAAATTAGAACAACTTCACCGCTACTTTATCTCAGAAAGCCCTTCAAGGGGCTGTTGTGCTCGTCAAAATTCACCAGAGCTCCAAATCCCACTTATCTCACTGAAGTCGAGGGTGGCCTGATAGGAAGGCAGCTACACCATCTTCCTGTTAACTGGAGATTTCCTCTGTCTGTTAGCACGGGCAAGGAAGACTGAGTGGAGCTCTGATAAACAGTATGCAAGGATATGAAAGTTGTTGCAAAGAGGAAGGGAACAAGCTAATTCCCACATGAAAGGGAAATAGGGAAAAAAATGATGTGTTTGAGTAGGAGCATCAAATACTGTGGGAAGGAAGATTAGAGTAATGGTTTTGGGACAGCATGTTTAATGAGGGAACACAAGTGCAGGGAAAGACTGCCTAAGGCAATTGGAGAGTCTCTTCATGGAGATCTTTTAAGACAGGTAAGCAAAACCTCTGTCTGGAGTGAAATGGGAATGCTTTATCCTGCCTCACGGTTCCTGACAGGTCTATTTTTGTTACAGTCCCTTATCACTGCGGGTTGTGTATACGTCTAGCTGGAGATCAGTGACCCCATCTGCCAGCAGTTCCTTGGGGAAGTCACCAGTTACCTTGGCTAATCCTTGGTTTTTGGTTGCTTTGTGGCTGCAGCTGCAAGGAGTGACACAACTTTCTATGGACAGAAGAACACACCTTGACAACAAACTCAACCATTACTTGTCCTCCCTTTGACAGGACATCTGCCACATCAACAATTAAACTGCCCTATATGAACATCTTTACAACAATACCATGTTGAAAAAAATCACCATACAGCTGAGTATATCAAGAAAATAATTACATTTGTGAAAATATTTTCAGACAGAGGCTGAAAATTGCCATTAGAGCAGGGTTGGATCTTGGGTCTTGGTTCTGAATGGAAAGGCTGAAGTTTGGAATGTCTTCTCTTAATGGACGTGCCAGGGAGGTTTGGAAAGCTTTCAGTGCTTGGTGAAACCAAAGTACAAGGTGAATGGGGATTGAGAGAACACAGCTGATGCTATTTTTCACTCATGAGCCTGAAAAGAAAAAAATTAAAGGACCACCAAGAAACTTGAGGACTGAATGGATTCCTCGTCAATGCTGGCAGAAACATCATCTTGGATGGAAACCTGCAGGTTCTGTGCTTACAGGAAGAGGTTTGTTTGCTTTCCTAGTCAGTGATACTTGGACTTTTTTTCTTCTTAGATAGTTGATATCTGGTCACAGATTCTGTTAATATTCAAGTCCAAATGCGAATAGCATCTAATAATTAAAAATTTTGAAATAAACTTCGACTTCTGGATGTGCTTACATCTGGTCCCAAATATGAAATTTATTTCTTACTCATAAGCTCTGAACTAAATAACAGAAATGCAAGTTAAAAAAAAAAAAAAGAAGTGAAATATATTCCTTTTCTCAATTTTGCTCCTAATTACAAAGAAAAGGTACCTGTTTATAAGCAAGGATAATAAAAATAACAATGTAAGGCCCCAGGTCTCTGAGTGTAGACATTTTCTAACTGATGAAGCGACTGGAGTGGGTGGCAAGAAGTGGGAAATGCTCTCTTCCTTTAGTCAGATGTTCAGGTTAATGAATCAGGCCAAGTGAGCTGGGATTTCTTCTAACCAAGGGCGCTGGCTGCGCCATTATTTTTATATCCCCACCACCCACTGAGTGTTAGCTTTCCATGTCCTCCAGCTGCCAGCTACCACAGCAAACCTTCCCAGAGCCATGTCCTTCCTTAGCCCACGGCTGCTGTCCATCACTGGCTTTGGAGCAAGTTTTCCAAGCTTTTTCCCAAACGTGGGTCGCCTACACAGTATGTAGCTTAAGTTGCTACTAGCCAGGACATTTGGCTGCACCAAAAAGGTGAATTCATTCCCCAGCTGCCCTCAGGAGCCTTGATAATGATTCCCACAGGCTTTCTCAATGCTTAGCAGGAAAACAGAACTGAACAAGTGCAGACCTCCCTGCTGCTGAGCTTGGACAATAGGGCTGCTCATAATACCAGCAGATGTTTTTGCTTTTGAGGCCGTATAGGGCAAATTTATTTTCCTCTCAGGAGCAAATATGAGAATAGCCAAGACTAAGAAATTCAGAGCTAGTTTCTGGAAACCCACTATTGACTTATGTTGCAAAGCAGGACTTATACTTAAGATCCATCAGTAACGAGGCTCTTCTGGTTAGTACATGGAACTGCTGGCTCAGCATAAATTGATGTGCCTTAAGCATCAAAGCTGGGCTTAGTTTTATACCTTGCTCTGCTTAAACATGATGCACCAGGTAATTTCTCTATGGCATTTTGTCTCTTCTACTTAAGGCACTGAGGTGTGAAAGCCATAGCACTCTGAAGTCCTTATTAGCATCATAAGGATCCAACTAATCTATATCAATATTTTTACGTTTATAAAAAAACCAACACTTTATAAACTATTTTTGGTTTTTCTTCTACTTCTTTGTGCTCATAAAAGTACTAAAATTAAAGCAGAAACAAAGGGGGAAACACATTTAACTGTTTAAAGTTTTAGTTCATAAAAACATTTAGTTTTATCTGGATTTCTTGTTTGGATTCAAAGAGGCAAAACAAGACTTTGATGTTCTTCATTGCCTGTTAAAAGAGAGAGAATGCAACCCACCAATAGGAAGAAGTTGGCATGAAGCCCTCTTTGACACAGCAAGCACAATGTAAAGGATTAAAGGTCTAATCTAGAAGATATATTGCACACTAAACAGCAGAACCATTTAGAAGAACATTAAATGGCACTTAAGCTAAACAGTTGTCCTTGGGAACTGCAGTTTATATGTGACTGCTCTAATATCCATTTTAAGCTTGCAGGACTTTGAAAACAAGATGTCATTGTTTTATAAAAACACACACATTTAATCTTCACTTGTGAGGCTGTTCTTGAAATATCTGGCTGCTGGACTGGCTAAACATTTCAGAGGAAACAAACGGGGCTGGTGTCAAAACTAGTACTGTTGAACTTTATTTCTGAAGTTATTTGCATGTGCTCAGTTGATTTTTTTTTCATCCAAATAAGCAAACCACAAACTTTTTCAATGATAAAAGTCCCATTTAATTTTTTTAACAGCATTCCCACTGTTCTGTAAGAAAATAATAATAATAATACAGCTTAAGTAATGTGAGAGCACCAAGAAAGTGGTCAGTTCTACACTCACTTGTGTTCTGCATTCTTCATAAATTAATATTTATGGAACTATTACGAGGTTTCAGCCAAAAATAAAGACCACCCAGAGCAAGGTTTCAATTTTAGTATTCTAAGCACAAGTCATTAAAATAAAAAAAATCTTACAAAAAGCCTTCTTCTATAACATGTACACTACATGGATTTTCATGCACATCACTCAGTAGGCGTGTGAAGCATATTCCATTTCTAAAAAATTACAATGCATGCTTTTATAATTCATTTATTATTTCTCCCTAGGGAGAAATCATCCTCTCTACCATGCAGGCAATGAATAGAAGAGAAAATAAAAAGCAACAGGGAAGGGACTGTGTCTTGCAGAACTATATAGTCCAGTTCAAATCCTCCTACTTTAAATGATGATCTAGAAATTTAAATGGAAAAAACTATAAAAAACAAGTTGGAACCATATATTTGATACGTTGAATATTTTTTCTTGTATCAATAATGATATCAATCCTTGGCATAGTGACTAATCAAGGGTATCCCTTAGCTTAAGTCATTATTCCCAAAAGCTATCTGAGCAATACAGTGTCATTGTGGTCCTCAGGGACAGTTTTGGTTAACTGAGCTGGTGCTCTTCAGACAGCTGCCAGGAGACAGGCAATCCCAGCTGGGTGCCTTGGAAACTGCTCCAGAAAGGAGCCCAAAGGAAAAATGAGTGAGGAGAGCAACCACCTCCTGCAGGGCCTGGGTGGCCTGAAGTCACAGGTGGCTGGGGCTGAGGAGCACTGACAAGGCACTGCAGGATGCACCACACGGTGTCATAGCCATGGAACAAGCAAACAGATACCCTGGGTCTCCAAGAGGCATTTCATGGGGACTGCAGGAGAAGAGTTAGTTATCCTATAATAACCTCCTGCCAGGCTCCTCAGGCACTGAACCAGGATGCCTACCATCCTTGTTAGCATGGGATTAACTGCTGGAGTATCTGTGAAGCTGCTGCTCTCAGGTTGGGTAGGAATCCACTTAGCTCTGGGTTAATTAAAAGCAGCAGCTGATGCCTCATGGAAAGCATTCTCTGTCTGTGCTACATGTCCACCACTGTTCCCTGTCTCTGTTTGACATCATTAAGTAGATTTTTCCAAACACAGCACTGAGATGTGCAAAGAACAGCAGCAGTGCTGAGGGCAGCAGAGCACTCGGGCAGTTTGGCTAGGCCTCAAGCCTCACCAAAATGGTGTCCAGGGATGACATCAAGACCCTACTAAAAACAGCTTTGTGTGATTCTAATTTTAAGTGGTTCTGGTCTGAACTTTGTCAGGGGGAAGGATGGTGTTGGTCCCAGAAGATAAAGTATTTAAGTCATTCTCCTATCTTTCCCTTGAGAAGTCTTCCTAGGATGGTCTATTCTTTTCTGTCCTCCTAGATATCCATGCCAAATACCACCCCATTCCCAAGGCCATAAATTTCCTTTCAAGTAAGACCACTCAAACCCTGTCCCTAGCAGTGGTAACTTTTCTGCTTAGAAAAATAGGAAATAACCACGAGTAAAAATAATGTTTTATTAGAACAATTAATAACCTCAGAACAAATGTAAACTTGCAGGCGCAAGTAGCCTTTCTTCAGGTCTGAAAAACAATTTAAAAATGAAGGCAATGTAATTTTGATTCATTGTGATATCTTAACCTGTAAGGCACCTGGGAGAAAATTATTCTTCTTCCTGTCTAGACCCAGGTGACTGCTCTATCTGCAGTCCTTTCTCTGCTTTGTAGTGTCTTACTTGCAGTGTCTCACAGCACATACAGACAAGTCTTACATGCTATTTGTGTTTAGGATAACTCACACTGTTCTTTGCTTTACCTTTTTATTTTTAAAAAAATTGCTATAAATGCTAACTTTTTTGAATTTTCGTTGCTCTGTATATGTCCTGCATCAGAGTGATCTTCATCTCTGAAGAGTGATAGACCCAAAAGTTCTGGAAAGAGCTGAATGGCTCCATTGGGTAAAAGAAAGATTTGGGGATAAAGATTCTTTTGGAGGAAAAAAGGTTGGCTTAAACTGGTGTGAAATTATGGCACTTCAACAGAGTTTATTTAGTCAGAGTTATTAATTGTAAGCAACAAAATTTGGGACATTGAACTTTAGAGAAGTCGAACAATCTCAGAACTTTTCCAGATCCAGAACGTGGTAAACACTGGAGCTAAAATATCTGTAGCATACAAAACATGCTCCCAACTGCAGTTGGCTGCTCCCATGCTGGAACAATGCATCCCACAAATAGCAAATAACCAAAACACTTTCTATTTCTTAATAGGCTGTCTGCTGTTAATTATTTTAGTTGCTTGCTGGGAACAATAGAGGTGGATTGGAAATGATGGTTCAGAAATTATGAGAAATAAATAACTATTTTCAATGTTTTGGACTCTACTAATATATAGTGCTTCTCATTAGATAATCCCAAATCACTTAGAAAAGGGTAACCATTAGTATTGTACTCAATTTACAAGATAGTAAAGAGGGGCTAGAAAGTTGGTAGGGTGTTTAACTTTGAACAGGGCTCAGGGATGGCTTTTGCTGAAGCTATTTATAGAGGATTTACACGACTGTAGTGTTTATTGTGTCTTTCAATAAAAAGCAGCTGCAGAAACATGCAGCTGGCAAACTTCAGTACCTGTGAGATAACAAAGACATTATCCAGAGAGCTGATGCACAGGTACAAGGAGGTTCACATGCTCTCTGCAGCAGTTTAAGTGTTGCTTTTCTAACAAAAGTCTGAACCCATTTTAAATGTTTATGTTGTTTACATTCAAAATTCTTTTCCTCTGCCCATTTAAAGCCAGATCCTCATCCTGATATGAATCATCCAGCTGCATTGTTCAAGTTCCTCAGATAGGTGTTTGCTGGATAGTTCTGTGGCTCTGGCACAGGTATTGTTCCTAGTGAGCCTCTCATGCACATACTGAAATATTTCTTCAGGGTTAGCCGTGCTATTGACCCAGATTCAGCCATACATATGGGCCAGGAGCTACGTGCTGGTTGTGCTCTAGCTGACATGGGACCTACTTTCTCATGAGAAAATGGTGCAAATATTGACTCTATGACCCCTTTCAATCCACTTACAGACCCATCCTCCTATGAGTTCATGATGATCCTCACTTCTGCACATTAGCAATGTAGGCTCTATACTCTCTCTGTATACACATCATGTAAGAGACATGCAAAGAAGAAAGGATCAAAGATGTGGCCATAAGCTGAACATCTGCTTCTGCCCATGATCTGTTTTCCTTGACATTTTCTTATCTCACATGCCTTTCATAAACCCCAGAACTTTCAAGCCCGTCCCTCCTGTTTTCCATTGCATTATCCTGGATTGTGCTAAAAGAAAATACACAATGTATCTAGAAATTAAGACTCCATGGAGAGCTCACAAAGGAGATGTGATCACTCAAAGGGCTGGAACAACGCTGTTTAAATTGCTGCCTAAATAGGATGTGGTAAGTTTTGTGTCTCTACTTACAAGTTTCTGTAGAATTCTGCAGATTAGTTTGGGCTTAGAACTTTACTCTTCAGCTGAATTTCTTGTGAGAGGCTGCATAAAGGTCAGCAACACTTGCCTTATTAAGAAAGAATCGAGGAAAAAAAATCAAGAGCCTGGAGATTATTTGACTGAAAAGAGCATGCTCCATTTCAAAATTATGTTGTGTCTTTTTATCTGGTGAGACAGTCACTTCTGTGCTCACTGACTCTATTTCAAATCCTAATTTTGAGATTTCATAGTGAGACTCATCCAAAAGCCATCAGAATCACTTCTACAGTTTTCTGTGAGATTTGCATTGGACTCTGCCCACATGTATCCAATTAAAATGGTCACTCAGATTCTTGAGATCATCTGCCTTTCATCCTCTTGCAACAGAAGTTAGGGTTTCTCCAGACAATATGATATCCACTTTCCATCAGCAACACTAAGAGCAGTGGATGCATAAAAAACCCCCAGCCAATACATCAGATTTTGCCATAACTTCACACTGTGTTCAGTTCTATTGATGTCAGTTCTGTGCAGTGTTTGGCCCTGGATTTTCCCACAATGGGATCCCATTCTTCTTGCATGAGAATATGTCTTGGACAAATTGCCATGTCACATCCATTCAAAGGGCCATGATAAACCCTCCATCTTTGCACGGGCTCCCAATTACATCAAAGGAATTTCTGCATACAAAACAAGGGTAAAATATGCCTCTAATTTAAGGTTAAATTATACCGTTAAGACATGGGCTGAAATAAGGGGCAGCAAGGAAGCTGAACCACATTAGGGAGCACATCCAAAGCACTGTCTCAGAAAAATGCCATCCTTTGTACTGTGAGCCTTTGGCTCAAATGGGGAAGAATTTGTGATGTGCCTTTTCAGGGAGCAAGCTATCTCCTTCCTTCCAAACAGGCCCAATGGAATTCAGGCAAGGAGAAGAAATGAATGATTTAACATGCTCTTTACCTCTCTCTTCACACTGATTCCAGGCAAAGACTGGGCCTGGTCCCTGGGTCTCACACTTTAGCTATCCACAAAGACTGTGAAAAGACAACAATGTTCTTACTCTCTCTTCCCCCTTCCTCTGCATGTGCACTTCTGTGATGAACAGTTTACCTTGCGGGGGAAAAAATCCAAACCTGCTTTAGCAGTGAATACTCTGATGACTATGGGGTCATATGGAAGAAATGCACCTATGTATCTATGTTCTTTGCATATGTAAGTATGATAACAAAAGTAAAGATAAACTATTCTCTGTAGGGGTCTAAGATAATCATCTAAGTAGAGGCTGACAACAGGCTTCCTAAACCTGAATAAAACTGGAAATGCAACTTTCATCTGGGAATAATTTGAAAATACAATACCATACAGTACAATAATTTGAAAATACAAAATACAATTTTCTTCCTGACAAGAAGATTCTGCAGAGCCAAATATTTGCTGCCACTGTTTAAATATTTTGAGCAAAGTGAAAGTAAAGTCAAAGATGGCAGAATCATCTCCCTGGTCAGTCTTCTATTTATCTTTTCTTTCATTTTAAATATTTTGTCTAGTTATCAGTATCAGGTACCTCAAGAGTTCACGTTTGTCAGCCTCAAAAGCAGCACTGTGCTGGGAACTGCTACATTTCCATCAAGTTGCATATTCTGGAGTAAAGAAAAGAATCCATTTATCCCATGAGATTTTGGAACTATTCATTGTAACTCAGTTTTGCTGATTGCTATCTACACAGCTATCAAAACCACAGTGATTTGAAAGATTTGGGGTAGAAGACTTTAAATTGTGTTACAGGAGGACTTTACAGAGGATTCAGTGAATTTAAATAATTTATGATTGCATCTGACCATAATTGATGTATCCCAAAGTCATACACATAAAATGTGATGCCCTTTTCCACAACTTTTGTTATATTAAAATCCCCTTGTATAGTTCACGTCAGTTTTAACTTTTCACAAGGCACTCACAGACTAGAACCATCTTCTTTGTGGGCCTGCTAATGGAAATCCCCTCATACAGTTATTAGTCACTGTCTTACAATAGCTTCTTGTCTCTAAGTACTTTGATGTTGTACATAAGAGCTGTGGATCAATTACATTCATTTTTCCCATTACCAGGCAAATATTTGGACATTTTCTGTAGAGTTGATTCAAGGCAGAACTAAACCAAAGGAGTTGCATACTGTGCAGACATTTCTAACCTTCAGAAGCTGAAGGTTTTGTGACCTGGGAGAATTAATAGATGTTTATTCTAGCAGGGTAAATGGAAAAAGACCATTTCTATTTTAGGGAGATAAATGAAAAGCAGGGAAGATGGGTTTTGTTATGACAAAATCGTTCACAAGTGGCATGCTGAAATGAGGAAAAGCAGTTATGTATTTATATTACAATCCTTGGGTATGTTTGTCAAGAAAGACTCAAGTGGCAAAATGCATTAGTAATTGCTATGTTTCCTCACTTGTCAAAACAAGCATTTCCACTGAAATTAGTCTGCTAAGGTTGTCTCCATTGCAGATTCAAAACACACGGACCTTCTGCAGTGAAAATCCAGAACTTTTTTATTACCATGTGATTCCTCCCAACAAGGAGAACACATATAGCTATTTCTTCTTGCCTGTTTCAAACAATAGCTGTAAGTCTTCCACCGCTGTGTCAGAAACACATTTTGAAAATGTTTCACTGGCCAAGATTCTTCTGCAGAACAGAAGAAGGAAGGCAAGCCAGCTGGCATGGCCAGCAGTGGCAATCTCGAGTGCTTACCATGCTCAGGAATGTTGGGAAGCACGAGCAAATGGAAGGCATTCTCCAAACATGGTGCTGCAGTTACCCCTCAGCTGGTCCTGCTCTTCTAAACTTACTCAAGTTGGCTACAAACACGGAGGGGAATTTTGACTCAAACAAGGCTTTCATTGAGAAGAGACTAGTGCTCAATTTGGTCATTGATTCTTCATTAAATCTTTTTTTCAGCAGACAGCACAGATTCCCTGAAACCGCTTTTTCCATAATCCGTAAAGGAATTTCTGTGCCTGTGGTATAGACAAACCCTCTGTTAATTCAGCTGTACTACTGCTGTGGTTCTGGGGATCAGAACGTGTCAGCTCTATGGACAGGCAGCTTGCATGGGCTTCCTCCTCTTCCGTCAGAGGTCAGGAACCACCCAATGATAGGAGTGATGAACCCTAGGAAGTAACCCCATAAGAGGATTCCTTCCCAGGAAGACTTTCTATTTCTATGTGAAGCAAAAAGACATTTCTTTTTGTCTAAGATTAAGAAAAATCAGATGATGAAATTATTGTCAATATTATCTTCTTTAGATAATGATTAGTTAATAGATTTAGAGCTTTTCAAAGAATGAACATGCAAATGGATAACATACTGGATGTTCATTGCAAAGTCAGGATTATGATGATTTTTTTTCTGATGGGGTTTTATTTTTTTTAAGTATTTCTGAAATAGTATGAACTTCTTCTTGAGTATTTCCATTTACTGAAAAGATAGGATTTAAACAAAAAACCTTTGAAAAATAGCAACATTTCTATCAGTCAGTAAATTATTTCATTAACATTGTGTGATTAGAATAGAAAATTAGTCCAGTTCAAACCCAAAAAAAAGGAAAAATTACATATTTATACATGCAATTATTTTCAAGTTCTTAAAATCCATTTGAAACACATGATACAAAATTATCATATCTATCACTCCCAGGAGAATATCTTGTGTCACAAATATCAAGCTGTTTCAACAGGAGAAGGTAGAGTTCAGCACTGTTATCTGCTGTGACTTCCAGGAAAGGCATAAATCATGGTTATCTGAAGGGCTGATGCTGTTCCATTTGTGTAAATTTGAGTCAGGAGAAACACCACTGTAACCAATGGACTGTTTAGCTGTACAGATAGCAGGATGAGTGTGCCCTAAACTCATTGTGCTTTGCACATTTTATCTTTCTTTACTCATTTTCATGCCCTCACCTCCTTTTATTTATTCCTTAAAATGAAAGATTGTTAAGAGATGCAACTGGAAACAGTCTTATCACAGGGAAATGCCCTCAAATAAATGTGTATTTTATTAGGCATTGTCTTGAAACTCCCAACCACAACTTGAACTGAAGACAGAGAAGCTGGTGCCTTATTGCAATAGGCCTATTGTAATTTGTAGCTTAAAAAGCATTACTTAATTTTCATTTGAAACGGATTTGAAGCATATGCAATTTCAAAAAATAGGATGAAACTTACTCTCTCTTTCCATTTATGGCTCAAGCACTTTGTTGGAGGCGTTGTCATTCATCACAATGTCATCTCATGGTTATTAGTTTGCCTGCTGGATAGAGGCATTTCAGCTGAAAGCGAAAGTACCAATTGTGCTAACTGCAGTTATATGTTTGCAGTATACTGAAGAAAATAGATGTGGTCTGGGACTTAAGTTAAAAGCACAAATTCTGTGGGGTGCTGAGAACATCCTGCCAGATGCTGTGCAACCTCAGTTCCCATCCAGGGTGACAGAAAGCTAATGTGCCCTGTCTTTTTCAGGGTCAGACCACTGGTGATTAAACAATTCTAGCAAACATGATCTCATCCTTATTTGTCTGGGACATTATGAAATACAACATGAAGGAAGTTCAGATGTGGTAGCAGAATACAAAGCACTAACACACCCAGCATGATGCTTGAAATGTGTTCCTTTATAATCCTATATTTCCCAGACAAACACTTGTAAACATTGAAGTAAAACAAAACACATTTCCTTTTCATGAAAAAAATGCCTTAGAAACCACAGGATTAACAACACCAGGGAAGGACAATCCCCCGAAGGGCCTAAATCTTGTTTCCAAAACTTGGGCTGAGTTAACTGTGTTCAGGCTGAATTTCTTCACCATAGCACATGGAAAACATTTAAAAAAAAAAAATATCACGGTCAAACATACCCTGAATAGATTCTGAAGTGATACCTCATGATTACATTACATTACACTTACTGATTACATTCCAGTGATGAGGGTGGGAAGTGGAACTCACACGTACTGGATCTGGTTTCTGGCTTGGCTGCAGGTTTTCCTGCATACACAGGAGCAAATCAGTTTCACTGTGCTGTGCTGTGGTCTCATAGCTAAAGAAAATAGATGATATTCTGCTTTGTTCAAGTCAAAGAAACACAAATGGGAGGACTTACCTGCCATTCCTGTTCCCAAAAGCAAAGACCACTAAATATATGCTGAGGTGATAAGAAGTGGTAGTAATATTCATTTTACACAGTAAAACAAAAAACATTGTGGGAAAAGCTCACTGTGGTTGTTTGGGTTTTGTTGGTTTTTTTTTTTTTCCTACCCAGGCTGTGTCCCATCATCCAGTCAGAATAGAAAAACTATGACAAAAGTGAACATCCCTGGAAATGAGGAGAATTATATAGACAAAATGCCTGGGTCATAGGGTGAAAGCATAAGTAATATAACACAGGCCCAGGCCAATGTCTCTTTGATGGTGTTTTATCTTTGGCAGCAGATTCAATTAAGGCAGGATTCATCCTATATCCTTCTGAGAGTCTGCCCTTCAGCTCTGCCCTTCTGAGAGCTGTGCCCTTTGGCTACTTCCCACCTTCCAGCATTTAGCTACATAAGAACTTTCTGAGCTAGAGGTAGCATGTAAATCACCCATACAAAGCACCTTATATTCATGAATTTGCCTAATCCAATAATTTCAGAGTGATAAAAATTACCTGTTTGTCCTTCACAGCATCCATCCTACAGCAAGGATGAGTAAATGATGTGCTGAACAAAAAATCTCTTCCTTTTCCTTATATTTTTCTGTTGTCTAGAAACATGGTCCTTAGCTCCTGTACTAATTGCAAAAATTTCGTATCTTCTTAATTTCAGGTATTTTCACCACACTAACCTTTCAGTCACCACTTTTGCAAATGGAAGGGCATTATTGTTTTTGACTCCTTCACAGAAAACTCTTCTGATTGCTCTTGTTCCCCTTATCTATACTTTTCATGTTTTCCTGATACTGGTGCTGCTTTCATCCATCACAATCACAGTTGATTGCCTGACAAATTCATATTTGAACTGTTTCTAATCTCCTGTGTGAATACTGCCAATTGTTACTGATCAGTTGTGCTACTGATTCACTCTAAAATCTCTGACACTCCAAAATGGGAGTTTGCACAGACTCATTCAGTGTAAAGAATGAGCCCAGTGTGAAAGAGTCCCACCTCATTTACAGTGCAAATAATTCATTTGGCTGTTCAATAATGTCTTTATCTTCTCTTACTGCCTCTTCTCATCCTGCTAGCTGTCCAACCACACTGCTTCTGATGTAGATACAAAAGGCTTTACTCTTAGCTCCCATTACTTCTGCAAGTTGCTTTCACTAATATTTTAGCTAGCTTTGCTGTGGTTTAACATTTATTTTGATGGGAATTATACTCTTCCTTTGTTTTCTTTCTTTGGACACCACATCCATATTTTGGAAGATGTGTTGTCATTTTGAATAATGTCTGTTACACTGCCCTTTAATTCTGCCAGCTACTTCTGGATATGGTCATTCAGAGACCATTTTTATTGATGCCATCAATGACTAGCACACATCTACTCTTTTAAAAGCATGCATGCCACTTGCAAATATTTAATTCTTTTAACTACTATTTCCACACCTGCCTCAAAGAGTTTTGTCATTTTTATACAATTCCCCAACTATTTATCTCAAATATTTTGGTGATGACTTAAATGTTAGAACAAACCCAAGTCTCTGAATTGCTTTTTAAGTGTTTACTAAGGATAGAAATCAGACAACAAAACAAAATAATGAAAGGTAAGCTGTCATGAAAAGATTTCTCCATTTTATTCACATATTAATGCAGAGGTTAATGCTCTATTAGTGTTTGTTTCATAAATTTACAAATGTCTATGTTAACATCATCCATGGCATTGTGGGGGTGAAGCAAGGAAGGAGAGGTGGGGAGGCAAATTTATCCTAAAGGTACTACACCGGATTCTTTGTTGTCTACAAAATGCTTTAAAATTATCTTTGCCATAACCTCAAATCGTAGTTAGATCCTGATGTATGGCTTAATGGCAACATCAGTTTGGTTGCAAATATTTCAGTGTGGTAAATATCCTTCTTTCAGCAAATCTGTATGTGAAGACTACAAATTAACCCACAATGGGTCTTAACTACAGCTTCAGAACTTTTGGGCAGAGTCTTAAGAAAATCTCAGAGAGTTTTGTGCTCTCTCTTAGCAAATCATACAAGAATCTTCTTAAAGTAATAAATGAAACATGTTCACCTGAAACTTGGGACTTGCTGTGTGGTTAAGAATCTCATTCTACTTTTTGCAGGAATATGACCATGTTTGTGCCATACTAAATGTCTCATTGTAAATGTAAATAAGTATTTATTAAACTATAAATTCCCTCTATATTTTGACCTTCTTTCAAAACCAAGTAAATATATGTCTCTTTTTAGAAGTCTTGTTACAAGTTTTTGACAAACAGGAGAATTTATGCAGATAACATACTCTATATATACTATATGTGTAAGTTTATGCAAGTATGTAAATGTACATTTTTCAGCTTGCTCATGTTCTGTGTGCCTAATGGTGCAAAACAGATGCTTTTTTTAATTTTTAAGAGCATAAAATCCCTGCCAATGGGAAAGAAGAGCTGAATTTATTTTTTATTTTCCACATTGATATTTTGAATCCTGTAAGAAAGCCAGTCATTTTTTAAAAACAGAAGAAAGAAGCCAGAAAAACTGGAAAACTGGAAGACTGGAAAAACAGATGTCATTGTAAATGACAAATAAGAATACAATCCTGTTTTTGACAAGTCTCTTCGAAAATTTTCCAATCTGATGTGATTTTCTTTTCATATGGAAGCTTGAATAGAGTGTAAGGATAACTTAGAAGTAAATCTCACAACTCAAATACTGTATTATAGATTAAATCAGTTTATTTTAAATTTAATTTAAATGTTAGTGTTATTTTGGGGTTTTTTTAATTAAAACATTGGAAAATACATGCATAAAGGAGAACTTTAACCAAACTTTTTGTAATAAGCCTGCTCAGAATTGTGAACTCTGGGAAGCAAAGTGCATAGCCCACAGCAGCTGACCTAGGAATCACTGCTCTGAAATGATCCAGGGAGAGCTGATGCTATTTGTCAGTGATAGTAGTGTTTGGGGTGATCAAAAATTGCTTTAAACCATCTGGTCTATTTCTGGTTTTGTTTCTCACAATAATATTGAACCAACTTGTGGCTACTACAGCACGAGTCAAAAGCAATGAAAGAGCAGAGGCAGACAGACCTGTGTGCTTAGCCAGAGCCATCTTTGTCATTTTATCATACAGACCATGTCAGCTGGCAGCAGCATGAGTAATCTAAGCTTCAAACAATATCATCCTGCAGATAAATCAATGAACACAGACAGAAACAAGCTAAGTCTATTTTAGACAGCCTAATGATCAGCAGTTTTTTCTCATAGCTTGTCAGACTTCAACCTGTCAAGCCTGAAGATTTAGGGACACTGATTCACTGGAGATTTCCTGATTGCATTCCTGCTGGGCTATCTATGAATCACAATAGGAGACTCCTAGGAAAAGGGGAGAAAATGGATGGCCTTCAGGCCTTTATGAGGCACAGGTTATTGTCATGCCTCAACTAAATCCTAATTACTCTGATTAACAATGCAAGCCTGTCACTGCTCATGCATAATAGTGAAAAAGTTTGCAGTAATGACTATGAAATTCTGCCACTTCTGCTCAGGCCTCCACACGTGCCTCGCTGGGGCTTTGTGGGCCCTTCGTGCCATTCACCCAGCTGCTGTTTCCAAAATAACAGGGTTGCCAGGGTGAGCTCCATTTGCAATGCAGACCCGACCTGAGCATACTTGGTGAGATCAACTGGCTCACAAGATGGGCTGCAGGATTTAAAACATTTTGGGAAGTTACTGGCTCGGCAGATCAGATTTCTTGCTGCTTCACATTAATTTTCCTATTAAAATCAAAGGTCTATGGTAGGTTACCATTCAAATTCAATGTCACTTTTTCATAAATATTATAAGTACCCTAACTGTCTCAAAGTGTTGTCACTGCTTAACTGTTAAGTATCTCTGAGGTATAATGGAAATAATATTTAGGCAGGTGTCTGCAACAGCAGAAGAAAATTGGAAGAAAATATCCAACAGTTTAGTGAGAGGTATAGCACTTTCATAGGGTTTCATTTGAGAGGAAAAAAGGCTTTTAGAAAAGAGGAGAGATTTTATTTCTAGAGAAAAAAAGTGGATTTTGAGATGCACACTCTAGATTGCAGTCATCTATGGAGCTTTGGCAGCCCCAGAATATTTGCCCTCCCTGCTTCTCTTAGCTCTGCAATCTGATCCTGCCAGCACCAAAACTGACTGCAGCTTGCAGAACTAGCCCGTGCTGACTCCATGCTGACACACAGCATTTCTTACCCTCACCTCCACACCCATACTCATTAAACAGTTGCAAAGCGTTGGAGTGCTCAGCAATGAAGCCTATAAAATTAAATCCTCAGTTATGCTTCAGTAGGAAAATTAGGGCATAATTAAAACTCTTTACTTCTTGTTTCCCTGTTTTAAGGGACTTATCCTGGAAACTTCTGTATTCTGTTTTGCCACATTCCCGACCAGAGCCCACAACTCTGAAGGAGACTTTTGTCTTGGAAGAGCAGAAAATGCTGCTACTTCTTTTGTAGATGTGTGCAGGGTCTTCTGCTTCACAGACAGTGCATTTCTTGGGTCTCTGAGATTTGGACTTTACCATGTGATCAACTGAAAAGGAAAGGATGTTTTATTCTCCCTGTTTACAGCAAAATTTAAAATTAAAGTGTAGGGAAAAAACCCCATGGTAACGATCTTCTTTGAAATGACAGAGCTGTTTTCCTGTCAGAAGAAGCATACTGATTTCATTAAACTTTCTTTGGCAGCTCCCTGGGCAGCCTGGCCAGCTGACAGCCCTTTGCCCTGCCTGATACTTGATGCCCTTGGCACTGGTGCCCAGCTCCAAGCAGCACTGCCCAGCTGCCCAGCAGCTACAGGGACCCACAGACTGTCTCCTTGTGACAGGTATTGGGAAATGTTGATGTTTCACTCCAGGGCAAACAAAATGAAATGTTGACAACCTGGAATTTCCCAGAAAACAGATGTTTCCTTTTCTGGCCAGCTCAACCTACACACACACATACACACAGACACACTTGCAGAATTATTAACTGCTATGTAATTACACCAGACTGTATGCCCACTTCCACTGCGTGGTGTGGAGGGAATCCAGCCTTCTAATTCCCATGTTAGAGCAGCCACCAGAGAGCCACAGAGACTGGGAAAGAGTTAGGTGCCATAACTCCTTCATGGAGCAGCACGGAGCTTTGTGCCAGGTCACAGTGTGGAGCATCTGCTGTGGAGGAAGGAGAGCTCTGATGTGTCTGAGCAGCCCACAGAGAGCCACAGCCCGTGGCTGACAGAACAAAGTACAGGAAAGGCATCACTGTTTGGATCAGCAGTGGCTCCATCCCCCGGGAGCCCTTTTTTTCTCTTTTTTTTTTTTTTTTTTTCACAGGAGCGGTTGCAAAGTGCCAAAAGCTATCGGGAAGCCTGCATTACATCAGCAAGCTGAGTGTACTGACCTTCCGAGCCAGCCCACAGGGAAGAACAACAGGAGGGAGATTGCAGAGGGAGATAGGACTACTTAAGTAGCAATTCATTGTGAACCACTTTTCTAAGCTGTTGATAGAAGCATCAAGTGTGAGAGAGGAAGGGGACTTATCTTCTTGCCCAAGCAGAACCCTAATGACTCCATAATGACTGCTAAATAATGTTGCCAATAATCTCCATTTAATTATACAGCTCCAGTAAGTCCTAAAAAGGAAGGAAAACACAAAAGGCGTCTGCAGTCCTAACAGCCTCAGCAGCTCCTTAGCCTAGTTCTGTAAAATGCATGTGGGTATTTAGTAGGAGCTATCTCCTGGAAGAGAATTGCCATCCTTCACCTCATCTGAAATAGTCACTCACGGGAAATAAATTTGCTCAGCTCTTGACACAGCCATCAATAAACTCTGTCTGTTTCTCTCTGGCTCATGAGCATTCAGGTAGGATGTCCTCAAGACAGAAATATATGTTATTTCGCAAATCTCCTTTGGAAGGCTCTTCAGAAGCATTTTATCTTTGACCAGAGGGCACTACAAAAGCAGGGTGTTTAATGAACACAGCACCACTTCATGCGAAAATTTGAGGAATATTTTTCAGACAGATGCCTATTGTAAGAGCTGTTGACTTTCACAATTGGCTTTTTAAAGGCCTAAAAATATGAATTCCCTCTTTATCATCATAAATTTTTTTACAGATGCTGAAAGTCTGAAAATAGGCCACTCTTGGAAATAACAACTTAATAGTATACTGTGTGTTACAACAGGCTAAGGAGAATATTTAAGCACAAAATTCTATTTTTGGCTTAATATTCTAAAGCTTTCCTATATGCTCATTTCCTAAATGCTCATTTCACTAAAATATTTCTTCAGGAACAGCCCAGATTCTGGCCAATACAAACACTGTTTTCATCTGGAATATTCAGCAAGATAATTGATAAAAAACATGGCATAATAGGTGAAGGATCTGTCATTTGACTTCCACCACCAGCTCAGGAGACTTACTGTTATTATAAATAATACAAATTAAGAAAACACAAAGAACCAGGTTTCTAGTTACAGTGTAGAAAGAGTGCCAAATTCTGGATTTGGGGATTCGATTACAATGTGCAAGCCAGCGAAGCAGGAATGAAGAGCACCTCCAGAACTGTATTTTTATGAAAACATAGTGTGACTTCATCCATCAACTACTGCACATTTAATTTCAGCCACATGTGTTAAATAAGCTGCCCTTAAAGCTCCAGCTGATGAACTTTGTTGGTTGCTCATTTAGGTGAGTTTGCAGACCATCACCTGTCCTACCTTCCATTCATCTGTATATCGTAGAAGTATAGGTGGGAAAATTCACAAGCCAAATTTGGTATTATCTTAAATGAGATGGGAATTATATTATTAAAGGAAGGAGAGGTTACCTTAAGTAACAGTCAAAAAACTGCTCTGTCTGAGCATCATATAAATCTGAGGGTAGGCACTGATTCCAAAGTGGGAGAGATGTGGTGCAGGGAGCAGTCATTCTCCTTTTCCTGTGCTTCCATGGCCATGGAAAACACTGGAATAATCACCATTCCTTTGGAAGGATAGAAGCACAGGGACACTGCACCTGATTGTAATATGAACCTGAGCTTTACATAAGCTCTACAGTACAAGAGGCACAGCCACATCTTCTCATCTCACTGCAAATACCACAGAAATCTGAGCAGGTCACAGCTGATGGCAAACTTGAGCAGTGTGGATCCAGCCTCCCTGAATCTCTGATTGAGGTCTCCAGGAAAAGCACAGCCACAGGCTCCTTCCCAGCACCCAGGGCCTTCATCTCCCTGGGCAATAGAGGCAGAGAAGGAAAAGAAAAACAAGCAGGAGGAGATGCCAAGGGAACAAGCTGAGTTCAGAGCAGAATACAAGTCCCAAAAGATGAGGGGAAATGAGGAAAGGCTCTGTATTCCTCCAGTGGAAAATATTAGAGCATAAGCACAGTCTGGAGTGCCCTTATTAGACAAGCAGCAGCAACTTTTCTTCTTCTAACCTCATTTTTTTCCATTAAAAAATAAAAATTTTTAAAAAATTGGCCAGTTGATGTGATTCAGCTCCTGAACTGGCTTTTCTAGAGGTAACGCTTCCTGTCTGAGGTACTGTTTCTGGCTCACTGGATTTCCTGGCTGAAATTTTCAGTCACCTAGGAAACCTGTGTGTTCACACATGTACCATGAATTTAAGCAGGAAATGTCATCTGAACCCCATGAGCAGATGTGAAATATTCTGGGATGTTTTTTTTCGGTGGGTTTTTTTATTCCTCTCTTTTCACATACTCTAAATTTGCTGCATCTTCTATCAGTCTTTTTGCTTCTTTGTTCTTTCTTCTCATAGTTTCTCTTTCCACTAAGACTCCTCACATTTCACTCCCTACTGATTCATATTTCTCTCTTTTTCTCCTGCAGCTACTAGCTGCTTCTGTGGTTTTGACTTTATTTTGTCTCCAGATGCACTCCCTTCATCTTCACTCTTTGTGTCATCAGTCTGCCCTATCTGGCCATTTGCCCCATATGTAAAAGCTGAACCATCTCTCCTGTTCCAATACGACTTATAAAATGGAAATTCACTTCAGTGCTTCCTCCCCAGCTATATAGAACATCCAAGCTCCATGCAAGAACATCAACAAAACTGCAGAAACACCTCTGCAATATTCTATGGTATGGTGGAGCAGGGAGGGAGAGAGACAGGGTGAAGAGGAATTTACCTACATCTGCTTTTCTTGGTCATAAATCACTGCCCATAAAGTATTTAAATGGCTTTGAACACTGATACCCGCACCAGGCTGTTGCACAATGTCCCAGATTTTCCACTGGCATCTCCAGTGTGCTGCAAAGGCAAATTCAGGCCTTAACTGGGCAGGTTCAGACACCTGTGCATCCATGAATTCCCAGGCATGCTCTGTATTTGTCCACATGGATGCAAATGCTGGTGTTTGCAGCCACTCTCTACCACTGACTTAGAGCTTCCTCTCCTGTATCCAGATTATTTCTGTGGTAAAATAGGAAGGCAGAAGCTGTCCCTGTTCCAAACACCTTCAACTATTAAAGATACATCTGTATCCTTAATATTGTTCCCACTCTGGAACACAAGCATACTGAACACCACAAAAATCAGGCAGCACTTCTACTTCTTTATTCAATATAAAATATGCTCTGATGTGGAGCCATGCAACTTGTAATTATGCATTCGGCTCCATAGGCACAATGCCCCATCACTAAATTTAAAAATTTCTTTTAAAAATTACAATTGTAGATTAATTTTTCATGGAAAAAAGGCAATTAATTTATCTTAGTATATATCTGAGAAATTACATTTTCTAAGTCTACATTTTAGCCTAACACCCAAACAACTGCACAGCTTACTTTAAAATATTTAGGTCCTTCAAGGTCAGGCTTCTCATTGCAGAACTCACTTACAAAAAGCTATTAGAGTCTGCCAATTCTGCAGTGCAAAATTTATAGCAACAGGTCAAAAGACAGTTCCTAGAGGAATCCAGCAGCCCTTTGTAGTAAATCAGCAGTCATGTCTTTGATAAATGTCTCCTGAGTCCAGCAGTAACTGTTCCTCTGTGCTGAAAGATAAAACAGTGGACTCATACGAGCCATGGGGTCTAGGGAAAGTCACACAGCAACAAGGAACTGGCAAATGACTTCTGAGGAAGTAAAGGTGAACACTGAACTTAGCAGCTCTGGAACACAAGATGGAAGCCTGCCTGGGCACGTGAATTCAGGTGTGTTGCTCAAGTATAAAATGTGCAGCACCTTGGAGGACAATAAGGCAACTGCTCTAACCCAAATGCGAGGTATAAAAATTTTCAGATTGATAAAACCTACTCCAAGTGTACCTATTTTTATGAGGTCTTGAACTTCTGTGTTCAGCCTGTTACTTGATAATTCTGTTGGACTGCAGGTCCTACAAGCAAAGAGCAGAGGTTCCTCCAAGCTCTATTTTAATGCTCCAGGGGCCAGTCCTGCAGCTGCAAATGACATGAACGGCCTCAGCTTATAGGACCACTGTTCACACAAAGCTCTTTTTTGCCTTTCATGGCCACATCTGCTTCCCTGATCAGCCACACTCAAGCCAGTGAGAATATTTTTCACATCTGTAAGCTGGTCCATGCAGAGATGCCACGGGCTGAAGAGGCACCAAGGAGCCACTGGCTGGTTTGGAAGGATGAGGATGAGGTTTAGAGTTCAGTTTTCACCCAGCAGAAGCAGTGCTCCCCTGGGAGGTGTCACAGTGGCCCAGCATTTCAACACCAGGAGAGGCCAGACAACATCAGAAGCCACAGCAGCCTGTTTGCAGCCTGTCAGTGCCTCATCATTTTAACCTCAGGGCAAGTGAGAGCTGATTAAGACACACACTGCCAGGGGTAGTTAGGGCTCTGCTACCCTCAGTCCTCGGGCAGAGTAAGATTTGGAATGACCACAGTACTTTGTTGCTGCAGTGCTTCGTAAGTTTCTGCTGCTGGAATAGGATAGCCGAGGAGGATGCTGGTGACTGGGGCAGAAGGAAAATGAATAGCTCATATAATTTTTCTGGCTGAGATTTATGAGCCCATCTCGTCAAGATTAAATTGGTGGCATAGTTTCAAATGAAAACTAGGTGTGAGAAGCAGCTTAAGTTGACAGCAAGAAAATTTGTCCCCTGCTGGCAAAGAAATCTCTCTACTTTTTCTCCTAAAAAAGCCCCCAGTCTGGTAAAAAAATCCTGGACTAACTCCCATCCAAGCTATCAAAAAAGTCAGTCCAGTCAAAAAAACTGGGTTAACTTCCATCCAAGCCATCAGATCACAATTCAGGTACTGGAACCATGCTAGGAAAAATATTATTTCATATTCTTTTCTTTCCAACTCAGTATCTGGCTGCTTTCCACCAGGAGAAGGAAGGCCTCCCTCTGAGAGGAATGGCACCAAGCCCTCAGCAATTTTTTTTGCACTTTTTGGGGGACTGCTTATTATGATTCCCTTTTTGGTGACATTTCATCTCTATTATCTTAGGAGCAAATGACTGTCTAGACTGGTTCACTAAGGATTTTCTGAAAATATCCTGGGATTTTTGGTAATAGTCTTCTGTGCCTGCTAATGAAGATGTGTCTTTACAATAGGAAAGGGTTCTTATCACTATTTCTGAAACTTTTTAATTAGTTTTGCCCTTACATCTGGGAAAAAATTACTTACATACAAGCATTGGATTTAAGTATTCAGGACTAGGAGTTTACACAGGGAAGTTCCTCCAGAATAATAAATTATATTAGAAGAGAGATAGAGGAATCATTATTTCTGGAGCAACAGCATTTAAAAGTTCCCTCCGTGGATTCACACTTAATACACTTGATACAGGAGGAAGCTATTTTGTGGTCTGGAGAAGGAGAAGTTTTAAAACACAATAAAGTGCAGGACTAATGAACCACTGAGATCTGAGTGTCTCTTGCCTCTTTATATCTCCCATATTACTAAATACAATACAGTAAAATTTCATGCACGGGGACCAATGAATAAAGACATAAAATGCATCATTATATTGTACTCTAAGGCCATTTAAAAGTTCTTTTTGTTGTGTAAAATAATATAGACTACCTAGGACTACAACTAGACTGTATGGATAAATCTAATACACATAAATCTAAGCTTTATAGGGAAGAGAGCTCATTGTTTCTACTATAAGGATGCTTATGAGTAAGCATCCTTATGGTTATTACTGTAATTCTGGTTCTTTCTATGAGGAGGACACTCAAATCTGCTGTTCTAGTGCATTCTAGACTATTTATTGCCCCTCTCTCCCACCAATTCCTATAGAAGCCTAGGAGCCCTTGCTCTCTTGAGATCCCAGATGAAATGCTGGAGTTCAGCCTTTCTGCTGCCTCTCTTCTCTACCAGCAGCATCATTGTGTGGTAGCAGCTCTCTGGCCACGGGAGAAACAACTTTCCCAGGCATTGTCCTGGGGAAAAGTCTGTGAGAAGATCAGAGAAATGAATGAGAAACAATTCTTATCTCCACTTGCTGCATCTGTTGTTGTGAATATGTGAAATGTGTTATGGAGATTTTTTTACCAAAAGGTGGTTTCTTAATTAACCAATGGTGATGGTGTTTGGATTGGAGGCCCAATTAGCTCCACCTGTATTGTAACTGTCTATAAAAGCAATGGATTTTTAATAATGTTATAATAGAACAAAGATTATTAATCAGCCTTCTGTGAATCATGGAGTCAATGCTAGGTATTACCTGGCTGGGGGCCTCAATGACAGGTGTGTATCACCCTATTTTTCCCCAAGAGTTCCAGCTCACTCAGCTATTCTCAGTGGTGTGGAGGAATCAGACTGGGTTCCTTCAAAAAATTGTCTCCTGTGATCTGACTGAAGTTTCCTTTAATACAGTAGTCCTTCCTATCCCCTTTATATGTCTGCACAGGGATAACAGGAAAGAAAGAAAGGAAATAAAAATGTATTTCAACATCTACAAAGCATAAACTAATCAGAACTCAGGCCTGTTGGTTCATGGTGCCACCATTCTGTCCCAGACCAATGCATCCTGCTTGCATGAAAATTCACAGCAGTCAAGTGTCCCTAAATCTGCTCTGTCAAGCCATTGGTACTACTTGCCAGGCTTCTAATACACCTCCAAAATAATATTTAGGTTCCCATCAAAACCAAACATGCTTTAAAAACCTGAACTAAACCCTCAGCAAGTACATGTTTATGTATGCCCCAATAAGACAGCTGCACTTTTCTTCCTAACCCAGCTGACAAAAGCTGCATTGAGACAGTGCTCCAACTCAAAGGTGCTTAGCTGTGGATGTTTCCAGAGAGCAAATTAATCCAGAGTTTGAGCACCTTGAGAGGCTTTTTGGTTAATATTCTATCAGGGAAGAAAAAAAAGACTCCACAGAACAAATATGCACAAGGTACACCACTATATACACAGGAAACTAAGAACAAAACCTTCACAATGACCCTTATGGACCTTCCTGTGCCTACCTGATTAACTTCTGCAGCACTCTGAAGTTGTTGTGCTTGGGGATGAGCTAAGAAATGAGCTCTCAAGTGGACAGAGTGTGCAGTTCAGTATCAGCTGGGGCATGGAGGAATGGTAAGACCTGGAGGAATGGCAAGATCTGTGCCATAGCAGGTTCTACCCACATTTATGCCCTCAACATCTTATTTGTAATGGTGGCCCTGTATGTAAGTAGGTGTATTCCCAGCCTCTTCTCAGTATGCAAATGCCTACAAGCTTGGTCATGTTTTAACTTTTATATTTGGTATGGAAAATGTTTTGTAGCTGAATTTCCACTGTCTGAGCCTTGAAACCCACAGGGAGACTGCTGCAAATAGCAATCCCAAAGGGCCCTGTCCCCCACCTCTTTCCCTGCAGTGCTCCCTGGGCTGGCCTGAACAGCACAAAGTTTGCCTTGGGTCTGGGCTGTATCTTATGTAAAATTAATTTATTTCTGTCTTCCATAAGGCTGATCACATACAGAGGGAAAGAATATATGGCAAAGGGCAGATATAATGTCCATGGAAGCTTGAAATCCACAGTTTTAGATTTTTTCAGGTGTTCCTCCTCCTCCCTTCTTGCCCCTCACTCCCTCCATTTCAATTTCCTTTGCAGTCACATTTCTCCTTTTTAACATATCTTTCCCTCCCCTGCTGCTTAGGAGCAAAGAACTCTTGTAAACTGCAAGATAAACTAATTTACAGCCACGTTTTCTTGAGTGTTGAGCTCTCATCAAAGTTCTCAAATACCTGCCAGGTTTTCAATAGTTTGAGATTGCTGGACTTTGAATGTACTTGCTTTTAACTGGGATATGAGGTCTTTCAATGAACTAGTTGTATGCTGGGGTCCTGCATTCCCCTGACTAGAACTGATGACGCACAAAAATTGGGAAGAGCAATTACTTGCAAGTTGCTAACAAAGCAGCAGCCTAACTTGTGCAGACAGAAATAGAGTTCTTGCCTCTTCAAGGGTCTCTTACATTCATACACTATTATATGTAATTTACATCAGAAATAGGCCAGCATGAACTAGAGAAATAAGTCAGAGTGGACCTGGCAGAGAAAAGATTATTGGCTCTACCCTGCTCTACCCTGCTAGCAGCCCTACATTTTCTAAAGAACTGCACTTGGCTATAACGGTTTTGCTGCAATGGTTCATCTCCACTACTCTGAGGGTCTCATTAGAACACTTTCTTCATGAAGAATGCTAGGCAAGGAGGATATAGCTTTCTGTAGCACTGCCTTTTAAATTTATGTGTGTCATGGCAGCCATACCAAATGTCATGTTGAGAAACATCTCAAGTCTCTCAAAATCATGAGATTTTAAAAACACTTAGTCACCATTGACTTCTTACTATTTATCTCCTGCATTTGAAATCCATTTGAGGTCACATTACCAAGTGCTCATCCACTGGCAAATCTGGAAATATAGCCTCAGAAAGAAAAGAAATCTGGGTTTCACAGATAGTCATTTGATACAGGAAATAAGGATTTACTTGTGAGGCTCACAATAAAATCCTGAGATCTGGCAACATTAACAATGCGATCATTACTGCAATTAATGGCAGCTTCAGGAACCCTCATAGGAGATAATAATTCCTCTGTGTGCAAAATATCTTTTCCCATAAAACTGTTATAAGGCTTAGCTTTGTATGTAGCTGCCAACATGAATCAGTCAAGAACAATTCATATCAAACAATCCTATTTCCTATTCTAGTCAGGCAGAGATTTTGTGACCACAAAAGCAGCATAAAATGCTATATTTCTACTTCATAAAATTATTGAATCATCAAATGGTCTGGGTTGGAAGCAAATTTTAAGATTATATATTTCCAACCCTCTGCCATGAGTAGGGGCCACTTCTAGTAAGCCAGGTTGCTCAAAGGCCCAGCCATCCTGGCCTTGAACACTGCCAGAGATGGGGTATCCACAGCTTTTCTGGGCAGCCTCACCATTCTCACAGTCTAGACTTTCCTCCTAACTTCTAGTCTCAGCCTATTCTCTTTCAGTTTAAAGCCATCACCCATTGTTCTGTCACTACATTTTACTTGAGAAGTTTTTTTAATATTACCCCAGACGACTCTACCATTAGCAAATTAGGTAAACAAAATAACAATTGACCCATGACAGGTGCTTCAAATGATTCAAAACTATAGAATCTTCTGGAAAAAAAAAAAAAAACCCTAAAAAGAAATGAGCAGTGTCTCATTGTCAGACTACAGGGCTCTATAATGTTGTATTTCCCAGGCATCCCTCCTGGGCCAGTTTAATATTTTCATTAATAAAAATGCTTCTCACATTTTCAAACAATGGGGAAGCTTTCAAGGCCTGGAGGCACAGGGAAAATGATGACTAGTCTTCAGAAAAGACAGAGGAAGTGGTCAAATGCTCCTGAAAGTACAGTAGTATGATGTGATTTAATATGCACAGTGGCAAGGCTCTGAACAGGGATAACCATGTGCACAAATTCAGAACAGGCAATGATTACTTCTGCAGAAGAGGTTTTGGAGATAATAGTTTATAAGCTAAATATGGTGTCATGCAGTTAGAATTTTAAAAAAATGAGGGTAAAAAAAAGAAAAAAAGGAAAAAATCATGCTGCATTTTATAAACACTTCTAACAGAAACAAGTAACAATCTTTTTTCTTTGACTTGTGATGCCAAAACTGTAAGTGAAGTTCCATTCCCAGCTTTAGGTACTGGATTTATAAGAAGAGGTAAATTCATATAAAGACAGAATGGAAGATAAATTATATTAATCTTTAAATATATTCATAGTAGCAACAGTCTAACAATGACTAGGACAGAAGAAAATACTGAATCTAAGTAACAACAGTGTAGATTTAGGTCACTCTTTAGCTTCTGGACAATTTCCAATGAAGATAACTCTCACAGAACAAACTTTTATATTTAGAAAATCTAATGAAAAAAATCTCATTAATAGCTATAATATAAAGTAATCTGATTTTGCAGTGTACCATTCCTGCATGTCCAATGGATAAGTTCGTGCCACATCAAAAACAAACTACACCAGGAAGTGATTTGTAGTGCAGTTAAACAAAGTTTGTAATTAAGAAGTGATGTAGAGTACTTTAGTATTTGTTAATAATGTGCAAAAAAAGCTCAAACTATCCAGATCATTCTGTTTCCAACTATTGGCTTTCAGTTATTGTTTCAGCCTTTCTCTATTATGCAGTGGCTGAAATTATCTGAGTAGTGATTTGTGGAACTGGAATCAGAGACCTAAGTAAATTAGTGCAGGGCACTCAATGGGGAAAATTTAATTTTATCTATCCTGATGGATAATTTGATGCTTGGTTTTCTTGGTGTGTTTTCAACATAAATGCCAAAAAAATGGTCCTACTCATTTGAATCGTGAAAGTTGAAAAGAAATTCAACTGAGACCAAGTAAGTTTTCCAGAAAAACACTCCTAGATCAAACTGGATATTGGTCACTTTTTCTTAAATAATCAGTAAAGAAGAAATATTGAATAAATTAATGAATCAGGTCTTTAACAGAAGTAAAAGATGCACAATTCCCTTCCTCCTTTCCACATATCACCATCCAGTGTACGGTGGATATAATTTCAACTAAACCATTTGAAAAGCTGAATGCATTGCAAAACTATGGACTCCCACTGAACTTCTTAGCATGTCCCTTTTTTACAGAAATAAAAAAAATTGGCAAGGAAATTAAGAAGTTAATTGAATCTACTTATTGTGAAAATAGCCAAGGGCAAAGAAGATGTACTGATGTTAAATGATAACATTTCATTTCTTTCCTGTCCTGAAAGGTGATATGTGTTAGAACTAATGCCCCTTGGCACAAGAGTTTGCTGGAATGTGCTGGTTTAGCATGGATCAGTGATCTTAAAGCTTTCCAAAGTGGGTGCAAATGTCACTCCACCGAGTAATGAGCACCAGGGAGGATTGTTCCCTACAGGATCTGTCTAAATAAATACAAAACTGCTAGCTGTCAGTCTGGGAAAAGGGTCAAAGGCTATTTTTTCATCTGATTGCTTGTTTGTGAGGCATACAAAACAATACATAAAAATAAGGAATTGAGTAAATACCAACCAGCACATGGGAGATCTTTATGAGACTGATCAGTGTGTAAAACTAAAATGAATACTCATGTGAAAGTCATGAAAACTTTTCTTTCCTTTCTTTCTTTTCTTTCTTTCCTTTCTTTTCTTTCTTTCCTTCTTCCTTTCTTTTTCTTTCTCTCTCTCTCTTTCTTTCTTTCTTTCTTTCTTTCTTTCTTTCTTTCTTTCTTTCTTTCTTTCTTTCTTTCTTTCTTTCTTTCTTTCTTTCTTTCTTTCTTTCTTTCTTTCTTTCTTTCTTTCTTTCTTTCTTTCTTCCTTCCTTCCTTCCTTCCTTCCTTCCTTCCTTCCTTCCTTCCTTCCTTCCTTCCTTCCTTCCTTCCTTCCTTCCTTCCTTCCTCCCTTCCTTCCTCCCTTCCTTCCTCCCTTCCTTCCTTCCTTTCTTTTTCTTTCTTTTCCTTCCTTCCTTTCTTTCCCAGAAAGAAAATATTTTGTTACTGCATCGTGAATATGCAATTGCACCATTATTTGGACAAAAGTATTTTCCAAGAAATATTTAGTGAGGATTCAAGAAGTGAAGTCTGTGTAACTGAGTGATGACTCATTTCTCGTAAACAGTGGATTATTCTATGACAATAATAGATTTTTTAGTTTATTGTGATCTGCAGAGCCATAGAAGTCTATAAACTACCTGCTCTGTGAGGCTGTGAGAGCTAACAAAGAAAGTAAGAAAAAAATGTCCACAGACTTAAACACAGAGTGCTCTACCTTAACTAAATGAATGCTAGAGAACAGGAAGTGGAAAATATTTGAAAATGGCTGAACTAAACCATAATCAAATAGTTTATAAACAAATAGAGTTTGAGATATACTGACTGAGGAGCCAGTCTATCTCCTCCTGCCTTTAGTGAGAGCTTGGATGACTCCCTGGTTCAAGGCCCAGCCTGTTGGAGTCAGTGTGAGTCATTCACAGACTTCAGTGAACCTGGCTGTACTTGAAAATCAGTAATTTTATAAAATATAAGTTTGTTTGCAAAATGTTCATTTATATATAGGAACTAAGTTAATCAAATAAATATTTTGTTGTAAATCATTTGCCCTAAATCCAGTGCTTACCTAGTTTCCTTCAAAACTTCTGTATAATATCTACAAACCTACACTATAAACTAAATGGAGTAACACTGAATTCCAGCATTCCATGGAGTTCCTTTTGAAGGTTTTATATGCTACATATACACTATATTCATATTTAAAACAGCTGTTTAACATATGAGGATCTTACTACTTAGTTTACTTCTACCATTTTTCCATTAATACATTCACCATATATGCAGGCTTACAAACTGACTAAAACAGACCCAAATGTTCTAAATACACAGTCAGTTCAATAATGAATGATAATAAAGAAAAGGAAAAATACAGTTTTTCTATTCATGCTAGCTGAAAAGATACAAGAGAAACAGACTGATCATCCAATTCCACAGACTGCAGAATAAAAAGATGTAAGCCTTCACCTAGCAAAAAAACCCCACAAAACAAACACCCCCTCCCAAAAAAAAAAGACCAAACAAATCACATATTTTGAAACAGCTTAAAGAAAATTCCAGAAGAAAATAATTAGAGGCACATCTTTTTCTGGTTCTGATCTTGCTCTATTCTCAGTGTCAGGTAATGCAGGTGTATTTTCTGAAACAAAAGCACATCCTCATGTTTTCAAAAGTACCTAGGGATCTCCTTGGCTCTACAGAAACCAGCTGCCTCATGTCTCCACTGAAATATATAAAACCAAAGGCACCAAAACAGTCTCCTCTTCTAAGAAACTCGGGGTCATAAAAATGGCTGCTCTCAGATTCATTGCCAGTGTTGAAGCTAACAACCAACACTTTATACATTTCTGAGACCCTGCGAGCTTTCCCGGCCAGCACAGACACGCTCGTCCCTTCCACTCAGGCTCAACAGCAAACTGGGCTGTGGGTCTGCTCTGGGTGGAGATGGCAAACAGATGAGTTCCCACACTTGTGTGCATTTGGGTTCTTTTGGGCAATTTTACATGAATTCAGAGGTCACTGGAAAGTGAACCCTGACAGGACGGAATGCTTAAATTACAAGACAAAAAGCAAACAAACTTGACCCCCACTCTTCATGATGGCTCTGACAATTGTGAAATTGTCAGAGAAAAAAAAGAGAAAATCACTGAATGTTAGTTAGGGGAAAGCATCTTGTTGTGCAATATAGTGTCATATCCCTCTGTGAAATGGGGAGATTAAAACCCGCTGTATCTTTCAGTTTTTCTAATTCTCTTCTCCCCCTAAAAATTCATGGACTGGGGACAAGCGTGGCACACACTAAGCATTCCAATTGCTTTTGAAAGGAGCGTTTTGCTAGTGGAAAATGTGCTGTCTCTTTGATTGCAAATGTAGTTGATTGTGAGGAGAATGAAAGGATGACCTATGACATGACCTGCTAGCACAGTAAGGTCATTTTTTTTCCCCCTCCTCACACAAAAGATAAGAGGCTGACTGCTTACAAAGTGTTCTGGCAAATGGACAAATTAGGACTGCCTGGACTCCCGCTCCGGTCAGGCAAGTTATTCTAAGTGAAGATAAGTGAAAGTTTGAAATATTTTGAGGAGGAGGCAGACTGCGAGCTTTCATTCCTTCCCCAAATGGATGGATTGTGAAGGAAGGGAGCTGTGCAGGAATGGCTGGCCCAGGAGTTTCAGGTTTCAGACTCCAAGTTTCCAAAGCTGAGCAGCAGAGAGGAGGAGGAGGAGGAGGACAGGATGGCTGTGTGGATGCAATGTCGGAAGGCAGCAGCACAGGACAGGAAGCCTCTGTTTGACTCCCAGCCTGACCATTTTTTTTCTGTGAGGCACCACACAATAACAGGCAGACAAACAAAATCCTCCTTTGAGATGCTGAGGCACAAGCCAGATCTTGGGTAAAATTCCTACAGCTGTGTTACCATAGCATTTTATCTGAATAACACCTGTCCTTTCAGGACAACTCTGACATTGTGAAAATTCAACTTTATGGCTTTTAAATCCAAACTTGCATTGGCTGGTCAGGTCAGTGCATGGGCCAGTTTATGTACACGTGTATCCACATGCATAAACTGACTCTTGATCTACTGTCAGACCAACGTTTCAAGCTCTGTATGAGTCAGAAAAAATGTTTTCATACCTTGGTGATATGCAATGAGGTAAATTTATCTGTGAGAAGTGTTCAAATAGGCTTGTGCTGTTCATTTATACACCTATCTAGAAAAATGAGCTGCTTTTTAGCAAAACTAGGGTCACATTTCTATTGAGCCCTCAGCAAGGCTCTCATTTGGGTGAAAGTCCCCTGACTCCAACAAATAAACAGACTAAAGCTCAATCATTTTAGCACAGAATTGCTTTGAGATTTGGGGTTTGAACCCTAACCCTCAGCACGGAATTCCTGAGTATGAACTCACTCAAACCAAAGCCAAAACAAAGGTTTTCATGAAACCCAGGAAATCTGAAACACCAACTTTCTTAGCAGTGCTACAAAGCAAGCTCCAGAAAACCACGGAAAAGACCATACACCAAAAAAAAAAAAAAATTAAACAGATGGAAAAAGTAATTTTCTGGAAATGCTTATTTCTTCCTACAAAACTTCCAGGTTCTCTAATTTCTGTTTGATCTGCTTCACAAATATACAGTATCAGTAAAGTTCCAACTGAAGTGTATGTGGCACATTCCTGGTATCAGCTGGAAATCAAGGAAGGCTCCAAACAAAAGCAGAATCTGAAACACTCACTACAGGATGACAGGCCAGATATATGTTTTCAGCACATTTGTGGAAAGCTGTCAAATGTGGGGCTGTGTGATTTCACTTAAAAAAAACTTTTTTTTTTTTAATATAGAAATGAAATATTGGGAATTCTGGAAAACTTGCAAAATTAAACATGTATCCCAGCAAAACCAACCAGATTTACACCATCTGACAGAATGTCACTGTCAATTCATTTAGAGTCTGGTCCAGAGCAATCTTTAAGCAAGTATTCTCCCAAAGCATGGCAGTAATCTCCTGCAAGGGTTCAAATGTTTTATATGAAGAACTTTCATATAAAAGGTTCATATGTTTTATATGAAGAACTTTCTTTAGTGCTTCACAGGGTCTGCAGCTATGTTAAGAGGCAAAGCTGAAGCCCATTCTTGCGTATAGACCCAAATCTTTCCTTTCCAGCAATTTTCTTAGTAATAAAAATGAGTGTATAATTGACCTTCTTAGCCCCATCAAAATCAAATCTGTGACATAAAATAATCAACAAGAGCAATTCTGTCCCCCATCCCCTGTGTCCCCCACCCCCAGTGCACACAGCTCCCATTCCCTTCTGGTGGAATCTGTGGGAAAATTCAGTCCTGTGTATCTGTCAAGCCAAGTCTTCGTCTGTGACCAGAACAAAGAAGACAGAGAATCTGGAGATCATTTCCCTCAACACTGTCTTGGACATGCTGGTAATATCATGATGCTGTAGAGCATCCATACCTCCTTTGTCATGATTTTATCTCTAAAAAATGTGGGCATATCTGCACAGTGATTCACTATTAGGTTAAAATGAGCAAATTCAAATAGAAACTTTTATTGCCCCTTGTTTCAGAATATAAAACAAAATGCTTGACATCTGGTCTCTTTTAATGGCATCTGGAGTTGTGTCTAAAGAGATATTGCAAATTCAGTTTCTTCAATTGCATTTGAATTTCAGTATGAGCTATTTTAGCAGAACACAAACTTCTCAGTTTAGAGCTAGTTAAAATTACAGAACAAGAGAAAAGACACTCTCTAAAGTTCCTTTATGTGAAATCAGTGTCTCTACATGGTACACCCTTTGATCTCTGGACAACAAAGAACAACCTCAGCTTAGAGGCAGGATGAGAAGGAGAAGCTGAAGAAATAAAACATTCATTGAAAGGCACCATCAGCTGTCATTCAACCTCAGGGTGAGACACTGCCTGCTACCTTTTCAGATCACTTTTTGATTTCCAGCCTGCTTTCTTTTTTATTTCTGAGAGTAAAAAACTTAGCAGCAGCTTCTGACATGTTTCAGATGAGCCATTTCACCATTCTACAGCCTCTGTGCAGCATTGTCTTCTATCCTCCAGCAATCATTTGTGGAGCTTCCCACTGCTGGTGTGGACCCACCAGTGATGGATACAGCACCTTGTGTTAAGCTTTTCTGGTAAAGGAATGGTACAGGTTCAATAGATCTCATGGCTAGAGCATGGACATGGGCTTCTACTCTGAAACATCTCTGTCTCCAGCATAAATAAATAATTACATTAATTATGTGAGTAAAAATTCACAGAATGTGACTCATGAGGAATATACAAGGCTCTGGTAGCTAATTCCAGCTCTGCAAGGAACTGAGTCATAGCTCAGCAATCAACACTTTGTTTGATGCAGTATCAAATTCATAAAGCTGCCATGTTTTGGGCACTAGAAGGACCAGAGATATCTATTTTGTTGCCACTGATGAGCTGCAGTGTAATATTGATGCTTCAGAACTGGTGGAGTTGGAAGCAGAAAAACCAAAACTGAAACTCTCTAACTTTTAATCTACATTACATCAGTTTTAAACTGGGACAGACTTAAGACAGATATGGCCAGTAACCAACAGTTCCTGCAGTTCTGCTGCCAGGCAGTAACTTATTAAATTGCTATAACTCAGCTGTCTGTCTGAACCATAGCACATTCAGTTAATGAACACTCGGTAATTTTTTTTAACCATGCTGAGATTTCTATTAAAAGCATTCGATTTGGGTTTTTGAATGTGGCTGCTGGGCTTTAGAAGGAGAAGGAAATTATTAAACTTCTTCTCATGCATAGAGAAAAATCAGGGGTTAGAATTTCTTCTTGTTTTCCTGATTGTTATCAACTGGCTCCCACACTCACTTTCCAAAAGGCATTTATCCTCAGCTCATTACAGACATGGTTCTTATTTAGCAAGAAAAAGAACAGGTTCCAGGAGCACCTTGACTCTGCATTCCAGGCTTCCAAATATTGTGAAGCTAACAAGTGCAAAATAAGGGCTTTAGAACATTTAACATGTGGCGACAGAGCTGAATTTTTGCAAGTATATTGGTGCACTGCAAGAACATCAACAGCAATAGGATAGGCTGTATCTCTATTCATTGGGCCAAATTCTGCTGCCTGTTTTCAATGCAGTTACCCCAGTGAAATCAGCTGAGTGACTCCAGATTTATATTCATGTAATGGAAAGCAGAATGTGACTCACCATATGGAATCAATTTGGAAAGAAGTCTAGTTGTGAGTTTTATCTACAGCTTATTGAATTGTTCATTTTTCTTGTTTTCTTATTTCGATTTTTCTTGGTTTCCTTGCAGCAGATTGATAAGCAATCTGAATTCCTGCTGAGGACTAGAGTTGTTATTATCAAATATCTGAGAGCAAAGGTACCTAGAGAAACGGATGGTCTATGCTATTTCCCAACCACTATCCACATTTCTTTTTGTTGTTACCACACAAAACTCTGATCCACATCATCACCAGCCCAAAGCAAAAGTGTATAAATAAGTCATAAAAGAGTATTTACCTCTTGAATAACCTGTCCAGAGCCTGCTGTATGTTTACACAATCACAGCTCTTGCAGAATGGGAGGAATTCTGCTCCTTGGGCTAAAGACTCCACAGACCCCAAACAAGGGGGCTCAGCGGCTCCTGGGCACTGCAGTCCCTGCTCCCAGGGGTTCCACACATCTGGATTTGTCCCACAGCTGCAGTGCTGGGTCCATGTAGACCCCATGCCCATCACACAGGTTACAACAGACACGGCAGGCTCACAGGCCCCTGGGGCTCCATCTCACCCAGGATGCCCTCAAGCACCCAAAGAGAAATCTCATCACCCTAAATGTCAGCTGGATTGCCACATCAGGAATGTCTTTACTGGGATTCCCTGTTTTGACAGATTTGGAACAGAAAACAAAACAGAGATCTATGAATTTCTGGTCAAATCAATAGGCATGAGATTTATGCTGCCTATTCCAGTGGAAGGCCTGGGATGAAGTCATGGCAGAAATTGAGAATTATCAGTGTTGTTTGTTTGTTTGTTTGTTTTTTTCCAGAGAGAGCATGTATGTCTGGAAAATAATTTTGAACCTATGTACTTAAGATTAATTAATTCCATCTTAAATCCACAGAGGCAGTATTTTAATTTGAAAGGTGCAATTGATCCTAAAAGATATGGGAGTTTGAAATGATAATCTTTTATGTGGGGTGGTGGATGGGGGTTCATGGAATAAAGGAACAGATAAAATGAGTAAAAAAAACTGTTGGCCTGTAACTATATTTCAATAATGTTATGTTTAGAGAGTGCGGTCTTAGGGTCTGTTATAACTGTTATCATTCAATGAAAGCAAAATAATACTCCTTACACAAATAAACAAGAAACATGATAAATAGAAGTTACAATTTTTATCAGTGGAACCTCCTACAACATTAAAAACAGAAAGAGTAAGTGAACTCTCTTCGATACAAAACTAGATTTTCATGAAATAGTGAAACTTTCCAGAAATTACTTGGAAATGGACAGAGCCACTTCTATGCAAATATTTCAACAATGTGAGAGAGGCAAAGCAGAAATGGGTCTGAATAATTGGCATTGCACCTTACAGACAGAGAAGCAAAGGAAAAGTATTTAATTAATCTCAGCTAGTTAAACGAAAAGCCAGAGTCTAGGATCCTTTTCTAAAGACAGAGGCAAGAAGCAACAAATTTGGCTGATAAAATTAATAGTGTACTTTCAGCAAGACTTATGAAAGATATTTTGAGTTAATACCATTAATGACATTTTGAATAAGAAATGCACACTCTGATAAATGCATACAGCCTTATGAAACAGCCCAAAGCTGCATAACTGAATGGGTCTGCTAAGAGAAATGAGAAAAGGAAAATCCATTCTAGCTCTACAGAGCTGAAATAAACTCAAGCAGCCGTGTCCCTTTCTGCTAACTTCCTGAGAGTGTTGGGGATGCCACAGAAAGGCAGTGCTCAGGAAAGCAGGTCACAGACCCAGAGTCACCTGGACTGCTGTGTGAAAAAGCTCAGCTATAAATCAGAGCTCCAGCACGGCCAAGTGCAGGACACCCAGCTATGCAAAGTGAGTGCTGCCAAGACAGCAGACTACATCTGGCAAGTTGTAGCTCTGGAAATACTTGGGGTCTGGAGGTGTCCCTGATGCTGTGCTACAGCTGAAAGGGTTCATTTATTTCAGGGTCAGATGAAGAAATGTGATACTAATAAACAGGACAAGGAAAGTCACCAAACATTTACTTTGGGAGCTGGTGCCCAACTCTGTACAGAGTACAGAAGGGCCATAAAGAGTGCAGAAAATACTTGGGAAATGAAACAAATGAATGAAAATTTTGCTTTATACTGGAACGCTCAGGAACTCAACAGATTCCTGTGTCAAGGAGAATATAAAAAGACAATTTGCTTGGCAACAAAAATGTAATTCTTCAGAGTTGCAAAAGATCAAATTATAAGAAGCTTAACTGTCTGAGCACTGGAGCTAGACAAATTCTGAACGGTGACAGATTAGCCAGTAGGACAGCTTAATAAGGTTATAGTGAATTCCTATCATAGGCCATTTTAAACCAGAAGTAGAATGTTTTCTAAATCAGATGTTTTTTTGGAAGGAGACATAGTTTATGAAAGTCCTGTATCTAAGTTATGCAGGAGGTCAGAGTAAATTATGATACTCTCTCCATCTGGTTTTGCTGTCCCCAAGTAAGAGCCTCAGAAGAAGCTTCCAAAGGGAAGAAGCTGGCTCCTAACTTCTCTAGCTAGCATTCAAGTGTTTGCTTCTGATTGACAAAATGCATTATTCAATGGTAGTCTACAGCAAAGTTATGATTTTCTAATCTTACTGCTAAATTTTGACAATTAGTCTTTATTAGTTTAGATTATCTTTAGCAGAAATACTTCTTAGGAAGAAGCTGTCCTCTGAACAGCTGGTAAATTAGACAAATTCCCTTATAAAAGAAACTTAGAACTGTGAGAAAGTGACTTTGTGCAAGATTAGATTAACATAACTATTTACTTCAAAAAGGAAAGAGCTAAAGGACAATGCCATAACTTGTGCATCAAGTCGCCTGTCTCAGTTCCAGAACTAATTGCTATTACAAATATTGACTCTGTGCATCCTGCCAGCAATCCAACAAGATGTCTCTTACTACATTTGCTGTTGAATCAGTCCCAGCCCCAGAACTACATGAGGCTGTTCTCCTGGTGTTTGTACAGACCCCAGGCCAGAGCAAGTGATTAGCTCCGGCTGCTGCGGCCGCCCCAGCAGGGCAGCACGGCTGCACTCAGACCTGCACTTACGGAGCTCATTGTTTGCCTCGTCCCTGAATCTGCTGAGGGTGAAGACAGACAGTGAGCCCTTTATTTTTCCAGCTCTCAGAACTTTAATATTTATCTTTTCTTAGCACAAATGAAGGGGGGAAGTGGTGCATCATGAAGCGATGTTTTTCATGGTAACAGGTTTTTTCTCAGCAATGTAAGTCCTTGCTAAAATGTTTAGTAAATCTAAAATAAGCTATATTAGAAGACAATTCTGTCAGGTAATGTAAAACTTCTTTTTTACCCTTTCTGACCTAGGTTCCTCTGAAGAAATCAGAAAATTTATTTCTTTGGGTAAAACACTAATGAGTTCTCTCCTTTATTCTCATTTGGGACCAGTGCCAATACACCTTTTTGCCTCTATTGATACATTGCATTTTTCCATCTCTTGATAACATAGCATGAAAACAAAATTATATGGCATAAATGCACATAAAAACACAGGCTAAACATGCAGGCTAAGAAATACAAAATCTCAATCAACTTTGGCAGTAGCTCAGCAAAAAAATCCCAAAGACCCCAAAAATTGTCCACAAAATTTAAAACACTTAATCAGAACATTTCTAAAATCACATGCTTTGGCTTTTCCTCTGTTTTTTTTTTTTTGGTTTTTTTAACTGACCTAAACCTTTAAAGTGGAGTAAAAGAAGAGGTTAAGTAACATAGAGAGGGCTTCTACATCTTAAAATTGTTGCATGTCTTAAAATTTTCTCCATTCCTTTTCCTCTCATTCCTTTTTTTCATAAGGCAACTATGGAATGGAAAAATCCACTATTCACACGAAGGCTAGAATTCTTCCACTCAACCAGTCATATTATTTTTCTAGAATAATTTTAATGCAGATTTGAATTCCACACAATTGGATGGGATTCATCCTATTCATGCCTTCAGTTAATTGCGCATTCCTAAAGCTGTCAGTGATAATTTTGGTGAAATGTAGGGTGTGCTGCATGGAGAAAAAGCATCAGACACATCCTTCAGACACAAATGCTTACTATTGTTTAAGCTCAGTTTGTGGAAAGTAAATGCAAACTCTAATTTTAGCTTCACTTGCTTTTTTTCAGACTTTGCAAGCAATTTTGTGAGAGGAGTCTTTCTATAGAGTATAGGATCATCCTAGTTAAACAAAATTTTCAATAAAAGAATGTTTAATCCTCAATCACCTAGAATAACTACCAATTTATTTAGTGATAGAAACTCATTAACTGGACTCACATTGGCATTTGTATTTTCAGTTGACTTCATACTCTGTGGAAAAAATACTTTTACTTTTTTGAAAATCTGGTTCTAACCAGATTTTTAGGATATTGCTTAAACAAAAATAGCAATGTCTGTGCAAGATGTTTCTGTAACAGCTTTCATGAAGGATCCCACAAGAGAATAAGTACAGTACTATCTTCCCAGTGGAAAAATAAGATGAAAAGGGGTATCTTGCTTTATACATCAATTAGGCAGAGAAGAAACATCAGGGTCAGCAGCACAGTCAGAGGCACTGTAGGGAAGGTAGTGTGTGGCACCCCTTTGAGAGGATTAGAAATTACTCTTTTCCAAGCAGTCATAGTGGGAGCAGACACCATTTTTCATTGTGTCTGAGAGGCAGCAATAAGACTGAATGATGTGCCAGTAAAAGGCAGTTAATTTTCTTTGTATTGGCAATATAGAATGTGAACTTGACTTGTCTTTTCATCAAATTAGTAGTGGAGCAGACAGTAGACCATTTATCTTGTAGACCATCTTACATCTGACACCTGAAATTCACACTGTCCAAATTCAGCACTTTATTTTGGCAAGCAGTTATGTGTTCAGATTTTTGGTATTTGCTTCTTGGATGATTCAGAGTACAGTAATTCAGGAAGCAATATTTTACATCATCCAGTACAAGAAGTGAGGCCATTTTCTCATATGCTTTTGCAGCCATCCAAAACTATTCCTTTCATGGTCTAAAAGAAAAGAGAAAGATAGTAAAGAAATTTGAATGGAGCTGCCAATAAAGGCCATTTATTTTGTATTTCACTTTTCAGGCTTTTTTTGGTGTTCAACTGTCCCAAGTTCTGAAACAGTTCATTTAATAAGATATTAATAATTTTGGAAGCAACATCAGAACTAACCTTCTTGCCAAGCAGACAGGCCTGTTTTGATATCTCAGTAATGAATAGCACCTTCACCCCTGACTACTACTAACCTTTGCAATGCTAAGTTGGCATCATAGGTCTTTTTTTTCCAGACCAAAAGAATGAAAGGTTTTACCAATATATGAAGTACATTCCAGTAATATGGACAATTTCTTTATTGCTGAAAGTGTAGCTTTAAAAAATCTATAGATCCTGCTTATGAACAAAAAAATTCCTTATACAGCTGTATTGTGTTGTTTCCACATTTGTTTAAACACAGGAGTCTGGCTGAGGAATATACAAACGATTCATAAAAACATGCCTATGTTACACATGTGTGAACCACATGGAAAGTAACATGTGGATTTCAAACTCAGGGCATGGGTTTCCATTTTATAACTATTCGAAGAAAAAATATTCTTAGGAGGGACGTTCTTTCAATAACATTTTTTGAAACCTTAACTTCAGAGGGTATCAAAAATGCCTCTCATGAGATATGGGGCCACACATGTTGCAGACAGCTGCTTGGAAAAGTTAAGACCCACCTGAAAAAGCAAAAAGGATGAAGTTTCCACAGCTCATTCCTTTCAGCAAAGCGAGAGCCGTACCTGGAAGCCCAACCAGAGATACTCTCCATTTACCTCCATATCTATTAACTGCACTTTAAATTCCTGATCCAAGTGTAAAAGATGGCAACACATTGTATGAAGTCAAACAGGAGACAGAAGTCATAACTCACAGTCACAGGCAGCAATGAAGCTGCCCATTTTCAGAGTGCAGCTGACAAGTTTGAGAACCAGGATGCCATCCAAAGGGACTGGGACAATCCTGATAAGTGGCACCATGGGAAGTTCATGGTGTTCAACAAAGCCAAGTGCCAGGTGCTGCACCCGAGGTGAGGCAACCCCCAGTACCAGTCCAGGGTGGGGATGAACAGACCAACCATGGAGAGGTCACACCCAGGCTCTGTCAGAGCTTTCCACTCGACTCAGCCTCACATCCTCAGTCCTGCCTGAGCTCCACACAGAAAGCTCCCCATGTATGGAAACATGTATGGCCATATTCCAGCACACTCCTGCCAAAGCAATTCCTTTCACCAGGGGTTTCAGGTCCCCTTCATACCACTGTGTTTTGATATGGCTTTTGGAGAGGAAAACTTCAGATATTCCCAGAGTACTCCCAATTTTTTAACTTCCACAAGTGGTCACCCAATGAACATTGGAAGGCTGTTCCTTGTGCTGCATTTTCTTTGGTATTTTGTTATAAAGACTACAGCTAAGAGTAAAGAATCATTATTTTTTCAGTCCAGGCTCTCTTAGAGAATGCTGCTTGGCTTTTCACTCTGCTGTCTTTGCACTTCTGAAACTTCTTTACCACAATGTAACATTCAGAAAGCTCCTTCTGGAGCTGGTACAAACTTAAATTCAGAGAGCATTAACAGTAAATTTGATTCCATATTTTGAAAGCAGAAAAAGCAAGCTATCACAGGTTCAAATATGGTGTTAGCGACCATAGCAAAGAACTTGCAGTGACAAAAAGTAAAAGAGGTTGGTAAAAAAGGCAGCAAAGGTAGAAGGAGAAAGAGCAAGAATAGGTTTAGATAAACAAAAAAAGATAAAAGCTCCGCTGTTTTAAGGTAGTGTAACTGAAGTAAGAATCATGCCCAGTGATCTCAATGTTTTTGTTGTAAACAAAGAAAATGAGGCAGGATTATTTAAGGTATCAGGAACATATACTCTAGTCCTGAGTCTATCTTTACAAACTGGTGATGGAAAGGCAGGCAGAGGAATATTGATGCACATAATATGGGGGCTGTCACATAAAAATGAGGATTAACATGAAGTCTAGTATTTCCTTGCAGGAAATGCACAGCATGGTTTGATTGAAGCAAAACAATGGTCTAGCAAATGAAATTGTGACAAATGATGATTCTGGGGGTTTCTGCTACGGCTCCTATTTTGGGACTGGGAACTGTGGTGATTATTAACAAAAAAAAAAAAAAATTAAAAAATCTGGAGACAGATAGGTGCAGCTGTGGAAAACAACCATCCTAAGAGAGCACCAAAAATCACGTGCCACTCTGAGGCCAGGATAGTTGAAGTGGAGGCTGATCCCATGTGCCAGAGCTACCCTGCCCTGCATCAGCAGACAGGAGACTGAGCGTGCTCCAGCACAGACATCGAAAGTGCAAGCCACATCTGTAACTGTTATCATGGAAAATATATATTCCCATTGGCTCCACTGTCAGATATGCTGAAGCCATGGAAAATGCCACAAAAGATAAGCCATGCACTTCTTTGTTCGTTCCACTTGTTTGAATTGTTCTCTGCTCTGCAAGTCCTTTATCAGCACCATTTGTACAAAGGCATCAGTCTGCTTCTGATAAGTATTGCTGATATCATTACTGCTGAAGGATTGCTAGGGCCATTTATTTCTGAACAATGGGCCATGAGCAACATGTAACCAGGAGTTTATCCACTTATCTATTAAGATACTTAGTTAAATTTTGGGGTCCCGTTGCCTGTTTGTATTTGAATCACAGCTCCACTTTGACATAAAAGCACAAGAGTTTGGAGGGGTGGAGTACTCTTTATCCTGCTGCCTCGAACACAGGAGGTCAGGGGACTCAGCTTAGCAAGCTGGGAAAACTCCAGTTTGCCCTTTCAGCCTTGGCACCGCTTGCAGTGAGGGCTAAACAGCAGAAGGAATCCTGGGATCACTATTCCTTTTTCCAATATTTAATTTTCCTAGCACAAAATGCTGATTCAGGGAAATGTCTGTGCATACCCGATAGCAGAAATGCCTTTTTTTAACTTGAAAGATAGAATAGATTGAACAAAAAGAATTTCCTCAGCCTCAGAGGGGAAAAGAGGAAGTAGATCAGATCTTGTGTTTATCAAGGCAGAATTAAGGGGAAAGTATCTCTGCCAGGCTCTTTGTGATGGATGTGATGTTATCTCAAGTATGCCAAAGTCAAAGGCACACTGTGAGATTCATAAAAGTCAGATTATCTGCGATCTATCTAATGAAAACTGTAGCTACAGTGCTGTCAAAAAACCCCTTATTTTTTGTGTGTTCTTTAATAACAGGTATAATTTTGGAGAAAATAAAATTGTAGTGGAAATTCCCACTGAGCCAAATCTAATTTTTAGATGATGTGACACTTGGTTTCCTAGAGTTACATTAGAAACATCTGGTGGAAAATGTTACTTCTTGATCTGTACTTAAAAAAATTTCCTCTCCAACACTCTTAATTAATCTTCAGAGACATTAGCATTAGCAATAGTTCATTTAATGTATTTCAAAAATAAAAGTTGGAGTATGATCGGTGGGCAAAGACTTTGTTGATACTTACACAGTAATAGCTCTGTAGTAAAGCTGTTGTAACAAACCTGGGGTTTAGCTCTTCTTAATTATCCAGGGTAACACAGTTCACTAAGCATGTCACTTGGCACCACTCCTTGCAAAGCAGAATTTTCCTGAAAAGCTTGTTTGTAAAGAGGCGGGGGGAAGCGGGGGGCTGGAAGCGGAGGATGCGGAGCCGGCCGGCACAATTGCCCATTGACAGCACCGCGGAGCCTCCGCCTGGAGCCAGCCCAGGGCCAGGAGCTCAGCCCTGCCTGGCTTCCTGCTGGGGCACTGCCCTTCCCTGAGCTGGGCAGCCACAAGTGGCAAGGGCAATGTGGCACTGCAGCCTCTGGCACAGGTCTCAAGATGCCCAAGAGGATTTCCCTGCAGCCAGACTGAACTTTAGCACCAGACTGTACAAATGCCCAATCCATCTTGCATGCATCATGGGTAGCTCTGTTGAGTTCATTGAGTTTGAAGTCTCATCCATTAAATATGATGAAAATTAATCTGCTGCTGCCTGTGACAGCCAGGTTTAAATAAACCACACTTTTCTCCTTCATGATTAGTGCCCTTGCTGCACTTACTAGCTAAGGTGGAAAGATGAGTCAAGTTCAATGCATGAACAGGTATAAGAGCAAACGACACCTTTAAACATTGCCTTTAATATCAAGAGACCATCTAGCACAGCCTGAGAGATATTTAACTAAAAATAAATGTATATTTATTTTTATAAATAAAATAAGAGCTCTCCAGTCCTTTTATCCCCACAGCTATCTGCATGGGATATGAGACTCATTTAAATGCACCCTCCCTCTGAAAGGTTTTTAATTTCTTTTTTTTATTGTTAATTTTTTCTTTTACTAGAACTGTATGGTACAACAGTGGTATATATATGCCATCAATTTGTCTGGATAGTAAAAGATATTAATGAGCAACAAAAAATAATCAATTATGTTGTAAGAACATTTCTGTATTTCACACTTAACTTCAACTCCTCTGTCCAGAAGAATTTTGCATGGGAAATTTTACTGTTGTAAAATTATAAAATTGTAGTGAGTTTATTAAGCATTTCTTAGAAACATTAAATGAGTCCTAGTGACAGGGAAATGAATTGAAATTTTAACAGTTTCTACCCAGAACCAAAGATGTGCATCTGATTTTTACTTTTTAAAAATCTAAGCAGTTTGAAGTATTATGGAGTTAGCAATGAAACTACAGCTATTTCTAATTATTACTGTGTCTGACAGGATGCATATGTTTATGGAATAATCTATGCATAGCATGAAAAAGCTCTTTTTACTGTTTTTGAAACAATGTTTACATCAAAGTGAAACATATGTGCGATAAAAGAACAAAGCAGAAATCCCTAGTTGCTAGTCCTAGTTGAGATCTATATATAGGATATTTACAACATTTTTTGGCGTAGCAGAAATCTGTGTCAGAATGATTAATTAACAGACATGAAAAACTAAAGGACCGTGAAGGGCTGAGGCAGATACAGCATCATCTAAACTACCAGGATAGGTAGAAATGAACACTTGAATTTGTCAGGGGCTCGCTGCAAAGTTTTATTATTACTCAAAAGGCACCTGGGCCCAAAGAATCAAGTGGAAACAATTTTACAAATCAAAGGAGATAAACCATGTGAAAAAATCATGAGTAACTAGTTTACTCAAAGGACTTGTAACAGGATCTGGAGCTTTCATCCTCGCCCAATTAACAGTGACCAAGACTAAGTCTCATCAGGAATAAAAAGGACAGATGTTCCCATCACAAAATCACCACTACAGCTGACACCAATTGACTTTCTTATTGGTTGTGTCAGCAAAGGGCTGATGATTACATGACTATGAAATATTGTCCTTCCAGAAAGGCCTCAGGATGGCTGAGCAATGATATCTAGACTGTGTCTAAACTGGGAACAGACACTGCTTAGGCTCCCGTTTGAAGAACTGTAATTGCCCTGATTCTTTTATTGGACACAGATATTGTAAATCAGGATTTCTGACTTACAGCAGCTTCACTGATATCCACGGAAACAGCTCAACATAAAATCTGTGGGCGGAAGGGCTGGGTTGGCTCACTGGGTTAGAAGGATCTCTTCTCTATTTTTCTTACCAAATAAGCTGCCTCAGTGTCACCAGAGGAAGAAGACACTTTGCTGCAGTGCAATTCTTTCATTAAAAGCTGTTGAGCAAAAAAAGAAGTGTCTGAAAAAAATCCATTTTATAGGCAAAAGGGAAAGTTTTGCTCTTGTTCTTTCAAATTCCTCAATGGGGTAAGACACAATGGTCAGTATGCTCCCTTTTGTTCTCTGATGACTGTTTTTTAGCCATTCAGTTATAATAGGATGTAATTTGAATTATCCTAATTTTCCATTAATTCTTACTTCATGTTTTCCATACCTTCCATTAGTTCTATGAGTAGGATAATATTTAGTTAGCTGAAATGACATGGTTTAAGTGTGACTACTGTGTCTGGAGATAATGTGAGCAAGTGTCAGCATAAAATTTATACGTACAGGAACATAAATAATTCTTTAATAAGCCCTCTCAATCTTAACATAATCAGTGGGAAACTAAAGCAGTTGCTGTCCCCCCCTCCAATCATGAAAGCACAAACTCACAGCAGGATTGGTTGATCAATGGAAAACTTCATTTTGGATAAGAGCCATTTTTAAGCCAAAAGCTGTTTATTTAGGCCGGGAAGTTTGGCTGCAGCGAGTAGGCATCAGAATTGTTTATTATTGGAACCCAGGAGCACATTAATTATGTGATTTGAGTGACTGGGTAGCATCAGCCCTGCAGGTTTTGGACGTCAAATGCCCTCATCTCACATGGCGTAAACTGACCCCTGAAGTGTGGGTCTGTGCACCAGAGGTTACAGGAGGACCCTCCTCCATCCCCACCCAGGCTCTGCCAGGGTGGCTGTGCCGCAAATTTATGTTTTGGGGAGATCAGAGCGCTTTGATATACTGCACAGGGCAGCAGCATAGCTTCAATTTCACTTATATGTTGTGATTTCCTATGAAAGATCATCTGTCATTGGGGGCTCTTGTAACACATTTGCAAATAAGGTCAAACAATTTGTTCAGAGGTGAACACGGTAAGTATAAACACATTGTAAATATTTGAGTATGAGTTTAATGGTGTTTGAGAGGCTTGCACAAAAAACCTCACAAATAAAATCGCTATATTTAAAAACAAATTAGAAACTTGCACATTATTTTAGCCTTTGGTGGGCATTCATCATCATTATGGATACTTGTGTTTATTTGGGTTAGCATGGGGGAAAAAGGAACGTTTAGAAAGGCCCGGCGAGGGTGGGCAGGGCGGGATGGGGTGCCCCTGCAATCACCAGCTGCCTGGGGGACCAGCAGTGCCCTCCCCCTCAAAAACCCATTAGGCCTCTCCAAAAAGCATTTCTGGAGAGCAATTATGGGGCACAGGAGCAGCAGCTTAGGTCTATTGGCACTCTTGGAGAGGACTGGCCCAGTGTTGGGCAGTGAGGGGACGGGTGGCCTCTGTGGACAGCACACTGCATGTCTCGGCTCTCTGGGTGGGGAACAAAGGGGGTTTCCTGTGAAAAATGGCACACGGCTGTTGGTGTTGCATTTTGTGGAGCCACATCACACTCTGAGGAAGATAAATTGAAGATGATTGCCCCCAAAATTACCTTAGGACTGGAGAAGCACCCATTTTCCCCAGACATAGCGATAAAAGCACTAATGGGAATTTCTTGTAAGTCCATGTTCAGTCCTGCCACAACCTCCATAGAGAAGGCTCCCCACAGGAATATGTATGGCCATATTCCAGCACACTCCTGCCAAAGTAATTTCTTTCACAAGGGGTTTCAGGTCCCCTTCATTCCACTGCATATTGATATGGCTTTTGAAGTGGAAAAATTTAAATATTCCCAGAGTAACCCCCAGGTTTACATCCCTGAGTAATCTCCAAGCAAATTTCAATTTGAAGAGTATTAAATCTATTGATTTTTGATTCCAAAATGGTAACAAAAATGGTCTTGAAATAAGTAAGAGAGTTGTGATTTTCAGGACTGCAATACTCTGGCTGTTTGCACAGACCCAACCCT